>OX155902.1:44385494-44985494 GCA_944588485.1 Phosphuga atrata | reverse complement strand
TATAACCTGAATTGAAATACAATCTATGCTTGGTGCTGTTGTTGCACTAATATTAAAGTTTAGTTGGAATTTCATATTTTTTGTTTAATAAAATATTTGGATTTTGTGAAACGTATCAAAGGGAAGCGGAATTTCGCGAGAGCTTTCACGTGTCGCAATTGATGGTGCGTCTGCAATATGGAAATTCTGCGCAAAAATGGAATTTTTACTAAAAGCAGGGAGATAAGAATCGAGAGAATTGAATCTTTAGATTTCACCAATTTTAACTCGATCCGTTTGCCATTGTTCCTTCGAACGTCGAGACAATTTCAAAACGCATTTCGCATGTTGGCCGTATTTTATTCGGGAACGTATTGCAAATATTGATGAAAGCATTGATTGTTTTAGACAGAAACAATCTATTACAACAGCGATTTTTCGGTAGAAAATTTAAATGTGTTCATAAGAAAACGACCTTCTGAAAACGACGTCGCTATCCACTTTCTATTATATGCAATTGGTTTTGAAATATTGGCTTATTAATTCGACAATCGACAAAAATTTCATGAATTTTATGAAAATTGTGAGTTAATATTTATTAACTGTTGTGTTGAAAAAGTAACCAGTTTAATCAAAGTTTATTTTTCATAAACGTTGCGACAAATCAATCAGCGAAAATTCTCTTTGATCAACCATCCAATTTAACGGGAAAACAAAACTCCCATTATAATTAGTCCATATTCATTCAATATTCGTTTTGGACGGGTGTTTGCCGGGGAAATTAAAACACGCATTTGCCGACTCGGTAAAATGTATTTAATCTGAGTAATGGGTAAGTTAAGTGCGTCTACATTCAAATATCCATGTCAGTTTCAAAAACTGCGGGCGATTGACGTGCGAATAAATGGAACATCTCTATTTGTTGCGTGTTCTCGTCCCACGAATTCTTGTGCCCTTTTCGTGTTCAACATTCATTTCCGTATAATTGTTTTAAATCAATAATTTAGATGTTTTCATAATTTCTTACGAAACTTATCTTGATTTATGTTGAATGCAGCGGCGGACTGGATATATAGTCGAGGTGGCGTTTGCCATCCAGGCCCGGGCCAGCCTTGCGGGACTTGCAGTAGGCGGTAGGTAGGCAAAAAGACAAAATTTCAGAATTAACAGCTTGACAAGACGAATTGGGACGATTACAGAAGATCGGAAAAACAAGATCGTGAGGTAAAGACAAAACGTATAAACGTATAAAAAAACGTACCATATCTTCAAAGTGTCATATCTTTGAGCGTGCAGTTCGAGCCAAGAGTTTCGTTCCAAGCAAAGCTATTGCAGGATTTCTTTATGAAATTTGAAACTATCCTGACAGCCTTCGTTTTCAATAAAATGTTTGACCTATCGACCCCAGTAAGCCAATATCTTCAAACTCCTACATTAGATTATCTTAAAGCTTGGGGCTTATCAAAAGTTTAGAAATGCATTTTCGAAAATATTTAAAAAAAACACTTTTGACGTCGTTTTCAAAGCTCCAAGTTTATTTGCTTTATGCACGCCGAAAACATTGATATCGACATACAGACCACGCTGTCGTTACGAAGAATATCTAGAAAACCGAAGAAACACGACGAGTTATGCCAAGTCGTAATGGCACTACTGGCTGCAGAATCAAAGAGATTCTATTCTATTTCAATCTACAAAGTTATTATCATGAAACATTCTACTGCAACGAACATTTAATGAAGGATGCGGCTTGTTTGGACCCTGTTAAGGTTTTAGTTCTGCTCGAATAAAATATAGTTTAGAAAACAATACTTTATTACAACAACATAAACTTAAATAAAAAAACATTATATTTAACTTAAAATCAGACACGCACATACAGTTCTCTTCAAAAGATCGTTCTCACTACATATGCTACCAACCGACATCAACGGCAACAAAAACTAGATAAGCAACTTGTTATTCAACAAAAAAAGTTAAATTTCCATACAATACATAGTCACTCCTCCTCAATTTAATGTCGAAACAAAAATAAACAAACTGCCTTTGAATGCTGGTGTTCATTCGACGAGTCCAAGTGCTGATCGAAGTTTACAGAAGATTATTATCGTGAGAATATCGGCATATCGGCAATATTGCTCCTTGGTGTAAATGTACTCAACTCGAATCCGCTGCTTCTCATGCACATCTCGTACAAAGTTATATTTGATATCTGCGTGTTTTAGTCTTTTGTGTTCCCATTTAGACAACAAATGAATTGATTGTCTTCGTAGATCGTCGGTACATCTTCGTTTTTTACACCCAGATCAATAAGTAGATTTCTTTGCCACAATACATCGGCTGCTGCGGACGCTAGGGCGATGTATTCAGCTTCTGTTGAAGAAAGTGCAACTGAAGTTTCTCTTTTCGTAGTTCATGAGACAGTGTGTCCAGAAACTATTGTTAGGAATGCAGACGTCGACTTTCCGTCCTTTTAGCTTCCAAAATCTGCATCTGTGAAAGAAATCAGTTGCTCTCCTCCTTTCTTGAAGCTAAGTGCTGTATCAAGAGTTCCTTTGATATATCGCAGTACTCGTTTCAGCCCTTTCCACCTGACGTCCGTTTTATCATGTTGATATTTGCTGAAATAGTTAACATCGTATCTCAGCCTCTGGTCTTCAACATCGCATACATAAGACAGCCAACAAGTTCTCGGTAGGGTTTGTTATCGGCGAGCTTCTTCTCGCTGTTCGGTATCGGCATTGTTTCCATCGGCGTACGAACTGGATTGCAGTTTTCCATCTCAAAGCGTTTCAGCATTCTTCGAAGGTAATTTTTGACTCAAGCTAAAACCCTCGTCAGTCCGTTCGATGTTGATTCTGAGGAACGATTTGAGCTCCTTCAAATCTTTCAATCGGAATTTTCCTCTCAACTCTTCCTTGAAAAAATGTTTTTTTCTCGAGTTGTTCCCTGCAACAATAATATCATCAACATAAAGAAACAGGAATATGTAGCTGTTATCGTTCTTAAAGAAGTACAAGCATTTGTCATGCTGAGATCTTTTGAAATCAAGATTGGTTAAGAATTTGTCGATGGCTTGATTCCACGCTCTCGGTGCTTGCTGTAGTCCGTAGAGCGCTTTCTTCAGTTTGCAGAATGAATTTCCTTTTCTATTGAAACCGTCAGGAATTTTCATGTACAGCTCCTCCTGAATTTCATCGTGTAGGAATGCATTTTTCATAACATCCATGTGGTAGGCTGCGTAATTCTTCTCAACGATTACGGATAATAGGATTCTCAGTTTCGTAAGTCTTGCCACTGGGGCATACGTTTCTTCGTAGTCAAAACCATATTTCTGCGCACAACCCATGATTACAAGTATAGCTTTGTAGCGCTCGATGTTCTCGTCCGCGTCGCGTTTAACCTTGAAAACCCACTTGCTGTTGAGTGCATGTTTTCCTTCGGGAAATGGCGTTAATTCCTAGGTTTCGTTTTTCTCAAGAGCGCTTATTTCTTCGGCGACTGCGTCCATCCATTGATCTTTGTCTTCACGAGTGACGATTTCCTCGGTACATCTTCCACGAAAACTTCGGCGTGCAGCGCCACGATTGCATAATTTTCCGTTTCATCGTCCAGGTAATAGTCTTGCAGATAACGTGGCCTCTTTCCTCTCGTAGATCGACTAGATGATTATTTATTTTCCGGTTCTTCGGCCTTGTCATATATATATATATATATATATATATATATATATATATATATATATATATATATATATATATATATATATATATATCAATAATGCAAAGAAACTAAAAAGTCCGATAAAGATTAAAATAGCAAAATCAGGGGCCTTCTTCGAAGCAAGTACAGTCGGAGAAATTTAACTGTCGAGTTCTGTAGGAGAGGAAGAATTATCGATTACCATAAAGGACGTCTTGTTTGTACCAAAACTAGGGTACAATTTATTATCAGTCGGAAAACTAGCAATGCATGGTTTTCTTGTTGTATTCGAGAATGGGTGTGGATTCATCATCGGAGGAAACCGAACGATAGCCGTCGCATTGAAAGACGATACAGAATTGTACGTGCTAAATTTCAGAAAAATAGTTACTGCCAATCTTAGCACCAAAGATGTTGACCTGGAAATCTGGCATAAAAGATTGGGACATCTTTCAAGATGTTGACCTGGAAATCTGGCATAAAAGATTGGGACATCTCAACTATGAAGATGTGAAGAAACTCTTGAAGCAAACGAATGAAATCAACGCATACTTCTCAGGAACACCGAAGGAGATCTGCCAGGTGTGTGTCGAAGAAAAACAAATCCGGAAGTCGCATAACAACGAGATATATCGACCAACAACGAGACCCTCCAGAGAGTACACAGTAACCTTTTTGGACCAATTACGTCTACCTCGCACGACGAGAAAAAATACGTTCTCTCCTTGATTGACAATTTCACCCATTTTACTGCCGCATTCACCATGAGCACGAAGTCAGAAGTTTTTCATTACTTCAAAGTTTACGAAGCTATGGGGACGGTACATTTTAATCTGAAAATTTCCTGTTTTCGTTGCGACAATGGGCGGGAGGGAGTACAATTCGAAATAATTTATCTATTTGTGTTAACTGTATTCCTTTTACCACCCGTTATACGCCAGAGCAAAAGGAGTAGCAGAGAGAATGAATAGAACCATAGTAGAGGATGCCGGATGTATGATCCTCGAATGTAAACTTGGAAAACATTTTTTGTCAGAAGCAGTCCAAGCAGTAGTTTACTTAATTAATTGAGGTCCCACGTCAGCGTTGTTCGGGATAGTTTTGGTTCAATGAAAAGTCGAACTTGAAGAAACCAAAGGTTTTTGGTTGCGTAGCCTTTCTACGCATTCCAACGAAAATTATAGGCGGAAAATTCGAATCAAGATCAAATAAATGTTTCTCGATTGGATATTGCACAAATGGTTACAAGTTTGGGATCCAGAAGAGCATACGGTCATCGTTGGATGTGATGTTATCTTCAACGAATCAAGATTTTCATTCGAAGGTATGGCAAATGAAGACTGGATTGATCAAGATGTTGAAGAGCCAATAGAAGAAAAAACCGGAAGCAGTAAAGACGAAGAAGAAACCGATAACGAAGAAGAACCCTATCAGAAAGAAACTCCGATCGCAGCAACGAGAAAACCGAACCTTTGGAAGTGATACTTTTGTAAGCTCATAGGAGAAACAGGACAAGGCCGAAGAACCGGAAAATAAATAATCATCTAGTCGATCTACGAGAGGAAAGAGGCCACGTTATCTGCAAGACTATTACCTGGACGATGAAACGGAAAATTATGCAATCGTGGCGCTGCACGCCGAAGTTTTCGTGGAAGATGTACCGAGGAAATCGTCACTCGTGAAGACAAAGATCAATGGATGGACGCAGTCGCCGAAGAAATAAGCGCTCTTGAGAAAAACGAAACCTAGGAATTAACACCATTTCCCGAAGGAAAACATGCACTCAACAGCAAGTGGGTTTTCAAGGTTAAACGCGACGCGGACGAGAACATCGAGCGCTACAAAGCTATACTTGTAATCATGGGTTGTGCGCAGAAATATGGTTTTGACTACGAAGAAACGTATGCCCCAGTGGCAAGACTTACGAAACTGAGAATCCTATTATCCGTAATCGTTGAGAAGAATTACGCAGCCTACCACATGGATGTTATGAAAAATGCATTCCTACACGATGAAATTCAGGAGGAGCTGTACATGAAAATTCCTGACGGTTTCAATAGAAAAGGAAATTCATTCTGCAAACTGAAGAAACCGCTCTACGGACTAAAGCAAGCACCGAGAGCGTGGAATCAAGCCATCGACAAATTCTTAACCAATCTTGCTGTATCTGACTGTACTTGCTTCGAAGAAGGCCCCTGATTTTGCTACTTTAATCTTTATCGGACTTTTTAGTTTCTTTGCATTATTGATATATATATATATATATATATATATATATATATATATATATATATATATATATATATATATATATATATATATATTCGCGCTGATCATGTGTTAGGTGGCACGGGAATCAAGAAACCATTTAACTTCGCAGGTTTTGTAGTTTCCAATGAGAGCTGAAAAACAGTAATTTGATTCGTTTTTAATTTTTGATCCTGTGGCTGCGCTGGCGCTTTGCGAGGTTTCCTTGTTTTCGTTTAGTTTCTTTCTACAGTCGACTTCTTTGTGTCCTCTCTTGCCACAGTAATTACAGTTGAAAGGAAAACGAGACGGATTTCCCGATCCTGTATACTTCCACGTCGTTCCTTCTGAATTCTTCTGCAAATGATGCAAGGCGAACGCCGTTGACGATGATTTATAGCCACTCATCTTTTTTATTCCATTTCGCTTTATTTCAAGAAGCCTATTTTTGACGAATGCCAGGGAAATATTTTCCTGGGCTAAAGTTTCTATTGCAGTGACGCCATTATTATATTCTGAGGGCAAAGTTAAGAGGAGATGACAAACAATATCTAGTTCTTCTAATTTTGCTCCTGTTGAGCGCAAATCTCGAATGAGTTTATCAAATTTCAGGAAATGATTCTCAAGGGATTCGGTTTTAACGACAAATTTCATGCTTAAAAGCTTCTTTTCGGATGAGTAACTGACTTGCTATTCCCTTTCGTTCAAATGTATTTACCAATGTTGTCCATACATCGTAGACCGTATCTTTGGGGTACATTCTCCTTGGGGTACTCCAGGTGACCATCAGAGATACGCTGTATAATATGTGACGATCTTGTTTCAATAATCTGGCTGCTTCTTCTTGTTTTGATGCGTGTTGCTGTGTCGAAGTCTAGCAATGGCTGGGTCATTTCCGTTTACGGTTTTTCTACGAATTGCAGCAAATCCTTTTCGATTAGCAGCGTCTTCATGAGTAACTTCCAATTATTAAAATTTGGGGTAAACTATACTAAAGCAGATAAATCCCGACTACATATCGCGCGGTAGCGCGACCTCTCGATCCAAAATAAGGAAAAATAATTCAAGTAATTTAGCTTGCGACTTGCACGCCCTCGTTGCATGCACGGATCTCCGGTTTTACCGAAATTTATCCCGTCAAAGAGGGGAATTCTATATTTTTCCGTATCGTCTGGCATTTTTTTTTTCGAGGTTACGTTCGTGCACACGCGATTACGTTTTTTCGACTTCACTTTAATCTTAACTTAAATTTGTAGGCAACTTTTTATTCAACAAAAAAGTTAAATTGCCATACACCAAATAGTTCAACAGACCCTAAAAAAAATTTTAAATTAACAAGAAAGGATTCCTAATGACGCTAAAGTGTCCCGCATCAACTGTAAATATCGATTGAGAAAGGCTATCAAAAGAACTAGAATCTTTTGCAAACTGTTTTAAACTGTCTGCAACTCCTTGGGATGAACATGTTCCACCTAGGCAACACGACATGAATGGTTCAGGTTCTCAGAATGATCAAGAATACTACGAAGTTATCTTTGGCTTAACTGCAAAGAACGCCATGTGTTTTTCCCGAAACAGTTCGGACGTCTGCCAAAGTTGCATACCATGTGCAAGTAAACTTATATCACAATATAACAAGTACATCAGCACGTACATGTTGCATATTGTGTAAATCTCACAATTTCGTTTACGTATCTGATTTGTGAGAGGCGATTGTGAGAGCACTGAGTTGCATTGAAACAATTAGTGCATATTTAAAAAAAAATTAAACAATTTTGACTGTAACTTTTGACAAAACAAAATGTTGAAGAATTTTTATAGTTTTTTATATTTTTAAGTTTTAGTTCTAATTTGGTATGAAACATGCTTTTATAACTTGATTCTTTAATTAGTTATAGTCAGTGTAAAGAAAATCGTTAAGGATTTGAAAGAATGATATAAGATATCAAAATTTTGTTTAAACAAAATCTGTAGCTAAAACATTATTCTTTATTCCAGTATTTTATTGGTTTCTCTAGCTTGACTAGTTCCCTAGTTATTACCAGTTTACTACATATAGTCAAGATTTTTAAACATTTTTCGCTGTGGTTGGAAACCATTAGGGAATATGCATCCATTTTTTTAATTTGCTTAATTTACATTTTACTTCCTTTTAATATAGTAAAAAATATAAATACTGTACCAGTATGCCGGAATGCAAAAGTACCGGAATGCAAAAACATTATTATAAGTGAATATCGACGCTGATAAATGTCAACGGGCACGTCACATACCATACAATGGGGACCAATGGCGATATTCGCTCGCATATTTTGGACTTTTTGATTTAAAATTTTTGTATTAAATATAACTAAATGAGAAAATAATGGTATAAGTGTAATGTCAAGATCATATAGTATCGGGGATAAAAAAAAAGTAAATTTAAATTTCTTGCATATTCCCTATTGCAGTTATGAAAAGTGATTTAAACTAAACAAACTTTTGAAGATTTTTTTTTCTCAGCAAAGTTCGTTGCGTTTCATTTAATTTTGTTGAGAATATGTTTAGGTCTAATTTGGTATACAGTATGCTTTTGTAACTTAATTCCGTAATTAATTATTAGGGCCGATTCTGTAAGAGAAACGTTAAAAGGTAATTGAAAAGACGCCGTTAAATTTACGCCATTATTTACGCTAATTTAATAAAAATATTAAAAATAAATATTAGAGATGCTGGTCTCAATTAGTATCTCTATTATTTTATTTTATTATTTTTATAATTAGCTAAACTAGAAAAATGTTAACGACGTATTTTCAATTAACTTTTTACATCTCTCTTACAGAATCGGCAAGATAGACGGTTAAGAATTTGGAAGGTTGACTTTGTCTACATTTTTAGAACAATTGAAGATATCAAAATTTGGTTAAAATAAAATTTGTTTCGAAGACACTCTTCTTTAACAAGGGGTCGGCAACCTTTTATAGCTGCTGGTCAAACGATTAATGTCAAACAATTAACGACATATGTCAGATTTGACAGCGGTCAACGGGTCGTAGTCAAACAGTTATTTTTTGACAGTTTTCAAGAATTAGGAAAGTTTTTTTTACAACAAAACTTGAGGAGTTCATATACGCAAAATACTGGTCATATACGGAAAACATGTACAAAGTTTGAGGAGAGTTGAGTTTGTCAAAGTTGACAGTTTTCAATAATTCGGCAAATTGAGTTCAAAATGTACACGCCATTGTAAAAATTTAACGGGAAAGTTGTAATTGTGGCAGCTGTTAAAACCAACTGACGTAATTTTAGGCAGTGGTCAAAGCTTTGTGGCTTTCATACAATCACAAATAGATGTCATTCGATGTAATTTGATGTGACATTATTGTTACATTTTGTATTCCATGACATTTAAACACAATAAGTAACAAAATGAATTAATAAATCACAAAAATGGTTTTGTGATTTATTGTGTTATTTAACAAGTCACTCCAACATTCCTCAAGTCATTTTGACATTTGGAGCGTCATTTCTGCAATTGTTGTAATTTTTGTGATTTCCTACACTTTGTCACTTTGTTCATATTCCCATTTTTTTCAAAAATGACCTTTTGTATTCCATGACATTTAAACACAATAAGTAACAAAATGATTTAATAAATCACAAAAATGGTTTTGTAATTTATTTTGTTACATTTAACAAGTCACTCCAACATTCCACAAGTCATTTTGCCATATGTAGCGTCATTTCTGCAATTGTTGTAATTTTTGTGATTTCCTAAGTCACTTTGTTCATATTCCCATTTTTTTCAAAAATGGCAAAATGTCACATCCTATGGTAAAGTGACAAATTGGCCGAACGGTGCCTTGACGTTTATTGTGCAACAAATGTGATATAATGTCTTAATAGATGTTATTGCCAATGTCATTATCAAAGTCATTAAATAAGTGTTCGGAACAATATATGAATTTATTTAAAAAAACTGTTGTCTCTAACTGATTTTCCGTTGGTACCAATGCTAATTGTAAGAGCTGCAAGAAAGCTGACAGATATAGCGTGATTGTACCTGGTAACAAAACTTTTTAAGAATTTTGCTATTTTGCTTTCCAAAATGTAATACACAATTAGCAAGGTATTCAGATTAATCATCATCTGCCATTTCACTCACATCTTTATGTTTTGAAGGAAACTCAATTTCACTCAATATAGCGGTAATTATATCTGTATATAAAGTACGCATTAATTCGTCACCATTTTCGATACATTCATACATTTGGATTTTCTGTCCAAACATCTTGAAATATCTCGTTTGTTTTTTGTTTGTCCAGTGTAATAATTATTTAGCTGCGTATCTAAAATTTCATCACTATTCTTTTGCTACTGAACATGTGCTACAACTGAGTACAAGTGTTGGCAACTTGAGAGGTGGTGCTGATTGTACCAGGGCTATAAAATTATCGTAATCAAGCATAAATTATCGTACATTTCAAAATAACTTTGAAAAACGATGTACAACTATTGTTCGTAAATGTACGATAATATTTAAATATCGAGAAAAAACTGTGAGAAAGTGGGTCACTTAAAATTATCAAATGGGTGACTCGGTGATCCGCAGGTCATAGGTTGCCGACCCCTGAGCTAGTGTTCCAATTTTTTTTTCAGTAGCTTGACAAATTTTCTAGTTATTATTAATTTAGTGCATATTGTCAAAATATTTAAACAATTATTGCACTTGAAACTGAACTTGCACTGAATTGATAAATTCGCTATGTTTTAAGTTTTAACCACACTTAGTTTTTATTTATTATTAAGTGTGGTTAAAATATACTGAATTTTTAAATTCAGTATACGTATGGATTACCACGTAGTAACGGTCACAACCATCTTATTTCTTATAACTTGGTTTATAAACAATTGAAGTTATGATAAGTGCTTACAAAACTTAAAAAGTTGCTAAAAACATCACGTGATTAATGGACGACCCCTTATTGGGCATTAGTCACATAATACGACATTTGCCAAACACATTTTCAATTATAATTCAGAAAGTATCTTGCTACATATGTGTTTGTACTTTTCTCCATTGTCAAAGCTTTATGATATAGTACGAGGGCAAGAATTGCACTGGAAACATATCTTAAATCTCTTTTATACCCTAACCTGGCCGTGGAAAAATTATACGAAAAGTAACAGTAAACTAGAATGGTATAGCGCGAATAAGGTATATCATGGTATAGCAGTTGATTGCACCACCGAGCAAGGCACCACCTTCTCTTACTACCTTTTGCTCCACTAGTATTGGGCATTAGTTTTTCCAAAACTGAGGTGGTTTGAAGGGCCTATGCCGGAATTCTTTTGACGTGCTCCTTGAAGAAGAGCTTTTTGTAAATGGATACTCCCAGGTATGTAATTGCTTCTTTGGGAGTGATTACTACCTCCTTAATTTTAAAAGTAATAGGTCCTACAGTTCTGTAGCCTATTAAACAGTACAGTTTCTGTTTTTTGGGGAGATAATCTTATTTTTTTTCCAGCCATTCGTCCACTTGTTTAATGACCATGTTTGCGCGACTGATTATCTATTCCTCTGTCTTCCCTATTGCGACAAGTTCCTTGTATTAGTCTAGTTTTTATTTCATCGTCCAGATCGTTGGTGACGGTTAGAATCGATCCCAGATATTTGAAGGATTGCACTATATCGAAGTTATATTCGGTTATAGTCAGGTTCTGTCCCGTTCTTGCGCCCCGCCATCAGTCCAGTGTCAGGTATTTGGTCTTAGTTTCGCTGACTGTTAGCCCAAACTTGCTGGCTTCTGTCTGTAATTCTATAAAACATTCGTTGACTGCCAGCAATCCTCTTACTATTAGATCTACATCGTCAGGGCAAGGGCCGTTACGAAAACAAACATTTAAAATATGCTCCCCTTCGTATAAAGAAAAATGGCCATACGAGTATGCAGCGCATGCAGAACAATTTCTAGACACGCCGTACTAGTCATCGCCGGAGTTGCACCAATAAAATACCAAATACAAGAAAGAGTGGAACTGTACAAGACCAGAAACTCCACAAACATTTCAGAAGAAGCGCAAAGGACCAAATGTAACTTAAAAAGGACCCTGGACCCTGGACGAGACTCCTAATACCCTGTACGAAATTATGGGTTGCACGCCAGCATGAAGATGTTTCCTATCACTTAACACAGGATCTCAGCGGCCACGGACCTTTCCGGGAGTACTTGCATAGGATCGGCAGGGCCTCTGACGACTTTTGTGTGTACTGTGGGAACCCAGACACCGCACAATATACCACTTTCTAATGCGAAAGGTGGACCCCAAAAAGAGAAAAGTGGATGAAACGGACAAATTCGAAGCTCGAAGTACATACCCTGCTAGACGTAATGCTTAAATCAGCACAATACTGGTCATATACGGAAAACATGATAAGAGAGATTATTACACAATAAGAAATCGACGAACAACAACGGATGCAGAGGCAAAAATAAACAGTAAAAAAACCAATAGTTAAATAGTTAAAGTAAACCCCTAAACACTCATACTGAATGGGGGATGTATGGATAAAAATATAAAATCCTATCGTACAACAACGACATCTTGAGGTTATGCTTGCAGCGGTACCAAGATGCTCGTGATTTCATGAGGACCACTTGTCAAGCTATATGTCAAGACTAGACAGACAAGACTAGACAGACAAGACTAGACAGACAAGACTAGACAGACAAGACTAGACAGACAAGACTAGACAGACAAGACTAGACAGACAAGACTAGACAGACAAGACTAGACAAACAAGACTAGACAGACAAGACTAGACAGACAAGACTAGACATTCAAGACTAGACAGACAAGACTAGACAGACAAGACTAGACAGACAAGACTAGACAGACAAGACTAGACAGACAAGACTAGACAGACAAGACTAGACAGACAAGACTAGACAGACAAGACTAGACAGACAAGACTAGACAGACAAGACTAGACAGACAAGACTAGACAGACAAGACTAGACAGACAAGACTAGACAGACAAGACTAGACAGACAAGACTAGACAGACAAGACTAGACAGACAAGACTAGACAGACAAGACTAGACAGACAAGACTAGACAGACAAGACTAGACAGACAAGACTAGACAGACAAGACTAGACAGACAAGACTAGACAGACAAGACTAGACAGACAAGACTAGACAGACAAGACTAGACAGACAAGACTAGACAGACAAGACTAGACAGACAAGACTAGACAGACAAGACTAGACAGACAAGACTAGACAGACAAGACTAAACAGACAAGACTAGACAGACAAGACTAGACAGACAAGACTAGACAGACAAGACTAGACAGACTAGACAGACAAGACTAGACAGACAAGACTAGACAGACAAGACTAGACAGACAAGACTAGACAGACAAGACTAGACAGACAAGACTAGACAGACAAGACTAGACAGACAAGACTAGACAGACAAGACTAGACAGACAAGACTAGACAGACAAGACTAGACAGACAACACTAGACAGACAAGACTAGACAGACAAGACTAGACAGACAAGACTAGACAGACAAGACTAGACAGACAAGACTAGACAGACAAGACTAGACAGACAAGACTAGACAGACAAGACTAGACAGACAAGACTAGACAGACAAGACTAGACAGACAAGACTAGACAGACAAGACTAGACAGACAAGACTAGACAGACAAGACTAGACAGACAAGACTAGACAGACAAGACTAGACAGACAAGACTAAACAGACAAGACTAGACAGACAAGACTAGACAGACAAGACTAGACAGACAAGACTAGACAGACAAGACTAGACAGACAAGACTAGACAGACAAGACTAGACAGACAAGACTAGACAGACAAGACTAGACAGACAAGACTAGACAGACAAGACTAGACAGACAAGACTAGACAGACAAGACTAGACAGACAAGACTAGACAGACAAGACTAGACAGACAAGACTAGACAGACAAGACTAGACAGACAAGACTAGACAGACAAGACTAGACAGACAAGACTAGACAGACAAGACTAGACGGACAAGACTAGACAGACAAGACTAGACAGACAAGACTAGACAGACAAGACTAGACAGACAAGACTAGACAGACAAGACTAGACAGACAAGACTAGACAGACAAGACTAGACAGACAAGACTAGACAGACAAGACTAGACAGACAAGACTAGACAGACAAGACTAGACAGACAAGACTAGACAGACAAGACTGAACAGACAAGACTAGACAGACAAGACTACACAGACAAGACTAGACAGACAAGACTAGACAGACAAGACTAGACAGACAAGACTAGACAGACAAGACTAGACAGACAAGACTAGACAGACAAGACTAGACAGACAAAACTAGACAGACAAGACTAGACAGACAAGACTAGACAGACAAGACTAGACAGACAAGACTAGACAGACAAGACTAGACAGACAAGACTAGACAGACAAGACTAGAGAGACAAGACTAGACAGACAAGACTAGACAGACAAGACTAGACAGACAAGACTAGACAGACAAGACTAGACAGACAAGACTAGACAGACAAGACTAGACAGACAAGACTACACAGACAAGACTAGACAGACAAGACTAGACAGACAAGACTAGACAGACAAGACTACACAGACAAGACTAGACAGACAAGACTAGACAGACAAGACTAGACAGACAAGACTAGACAGACAAGACTAGACAGACAAGACTAGACAGACAAAACTAGACAGACAAGACTAGACAGACAAGACTAGACAGACAAGACTAGACAGACAAGACTAGACAGACAAGACTAGACAGACAACACTAGACAGACAAGACTAGACAGACAAGACTAGACAGACAAGACTAGACAGACAAGGCTAGACAGACAAGACTAGACAGACAAGACTAGACAGACAAGACTAGACAGATAAGACTAGACAGACAAGACTAGACAGACAATACTTGATAGAAAATACAACACAGACAAGAGTAGACAGACATGACTAGAGAGACTAGACAGACAAGACTAGACGGGAAAGACAAGATAGACAAGACTAGACAGACAATACTAGGCAAAGAAGGCTAGACAGATAAGACTGGATAAACAAAACTAGACAGACAAGACTAGACAGGCAAGACTCGACAGACAATGCTAGACAGACAAGACTATACAGACAAAAGATTAATTCAGCTTCCAATCCACACTTCTTTATCCACCCTGCTCAAAATTCCATAGCCTCCAAGATGTCCTTGTGTTCCGCGGTAGGAATGCCTATTAGTTTAGTAGTTTTCTCAACGAAATGACTACTCTATCTACTATTTTATATAAAGCGATTAGCAACTTATAGCAAAAACAATTTATAACAACTTATGGCTGTGAGGCATGGACCTTAACAGCATTACGAGAGAACACCCTAAACGTTTTCGAAAGAAAAATACAGAGATCTAGCTGTGGGCCAACCCGCGAAGGGTATACCTGGAGAATTAGAAGGAACTTTGAACTGAAGGAACTATTCGAGACGGAAACAATTGCGGGTGCAATCAGGGCTGCAAGACTAAGATGGGCTGACCATGTGATCAGAATATCGGACTACAGGATGAAAAAATTAATGTCCGAAACTTTAACATTACACGACCGAAAGGAAGGCCGAAGAAAAGATAGCGAGATTGCGTGGAAGCGGATCTGAAGCTCCTCCGAGTCTGGAATTGGAGAACGCTAGCCTTGGAACGACAGCAATGGCGCGCGGTAGTTGAATCAACAAAAACCAAAAACTAGGGTCGAAACGGTTGATAGGTAGATAGACAATAATTCTACTGCCCCTCATCTTTGATAAGGTATCATTACTGCTCCCCATCATTGATATGGTACAAGTATAGTTGCCAAAGATTACTTCCTCGCTTTTCATTGACTATGATATGGTACCAAGATTACATGCTCCCCATCATTGTTAGATTCCAGAGGTTTCTGTCGTCTGTCTAGGTTAGTCCGCTTGGTCATATTATGTCTGTAAAGGTGTTATGTTAGTAGTCACATTTGATTTATTGGGACAAGTGCGGTCGACATCGATTTTGCGATCGTGCGGTCGTGCGATTTTGGTAGCTAAAATTGTTAATTAGTTATAGCCAGTTTAGTAAAAGTCATCAAGAATTTAGAAGCTTGATAGGGCTTTGTCTATAATTTTAGAACAATTGAAGATACTTAAATTTTGTTTTAATGAAATCTGTGGCGAGGATATTCTTCTGTAATTTATTGTTTTATTTTCTTCTGTGGCTTAACTAGTTTCCTAGTTATTATCAATTCAGTGGATCTAGTGAAGTTTTTGAATAATTTTAACGGAATTTTAACGTAATTTTAAAAATACTTGCAGAAAAACAAATTAATTTTCCCTGCAAATTTTGGAATTTTTTCATCGCTATTTTCAATTAAACTCATCAAAAATTTAATGAAAAACAAACTGAAAGTAAAATAAATTGTGTTTGCGTGCATTTTGTTTTGCTTTCCTTAAACATTTAGTTTTACTTTGTTTATACATTTTGTGAGTTTTCTTAAACTCGTTTCCCAAATCTCATCAAACACACTTTAAAAGAAAATCATTTTATACCACTTACCTTTCTGAGCAACATTTAAAATAAAATAGAACAGAAAATGCAAAAATTAAAAACAAAGTGATTTAATATCGCGACATTTTATTATGCAAATATTTTCGCTTAATGACGCAATTTAGAATCGTTTCTGTCTCACAAAACAGAACAAAAAACAATGATTTTTAAAAATTTAAAACAATAAAACGCTCACTGGAACAATCCATTTAGACATGTGCCTTTTAACATACAGAAATCAACAAACATTTGCACACAAATTACCTATTTAAATGCACTATTCAAACACGTGCACGAGAGTCCGTCCGCAACAATCGTAAGTTTGGTGGATTCGCGCGCGCATGCAATCTGGCCGGAAAGCCGGATGAATACTGTTATCAAGGAGTGGAAAACACGTTCCCAACGGTTATTATTTTGGCGCACGCGTTCGCCAGGTTTTTATTTGCGTACGGCTTGCCAAATAACTTGATGGGATTAGAAGGGATTCCAACAGATTTTCGTTCTTAACGTCACAAATGAACCGTAAATGTAATTTTGATTTCATTCACTTTCCTCGAGGACTGGCATTTTTGAGCAGACTCTGCATTTGGCAGACTTTGCATTTTAAAATTAACTGTAGATTGTGACATCGTATGTTCAACAAGTCTTGTATTTGTTAAGGTTTCAAAAGTGATCGATAAATTTAATTTTGGTTTTATTCACTCACTGATTCATTCTCATTTTCCTCGAGAACTGGAAGGATCGTCTGATAGAAGACTTTATATTTGAATATAATTGTGGATTGTGACATCGTACGTTTATCAGGTCTTGTACTTCTTAAGGTTTCACAAATGACCCATAAATTTAATTTTAATTTCATTCACTCCCTGATTTATTCTCACATTCATCGAGAACTGGCAGGATCGTCTGATAGAAAACTTTACATTTTAAAATGAACTGTGGATCCGTAAATGTAATTTTGATATCATTCACTCATTGATCCATTCTCACTTTCCCCAAGAACTGGCAGGATCGTCTTGTAAGAAGACTTTACATTTTAAAATGAACTGTGGATTGTTACATCGTATGTTCAAGTCTTTCTATTTGTTAAGGTTTCACAAATGATCCATAAATGTAATTTTGATTTCATTCACTCACTGATGCATTCCCACTTTCTTCGAATACTGGCAGGGCCGTCTGATGGTTTGATTGAAGACTTTACATTTTAAAATTAACTGTGGATTGTTACATCGTATGTTCACCAAGTTTTGTGCTTGTTAAGATTTCACAAATGATCTATAAATGTAATTTTCATTTCATTCTCACTTTTCTCGAGAACTGGCAGGGTCGCCTGATAGAATAAATACACTTTACATTTTAGAATTAACTGTGGACATAGTATGTTCATCAGGTCTTGTACCCTACCCTACCGTATCAACCCACCCGGCGTGGCTGGCAGATCACAGAATGCAACTGGGCTACATTTATCAAAAACACAGGAAACGCATCACTCATAAACCCAGAAACACCAACGCCAAAAAAACACAGAGGAATTAACAGAGCTATGCAATAACTTCCCAAAAAGCGAGCACAAGAGTAACCGTCGGCTGGTGGTATACTGGTGGACACGTAAAATTGCGGAACTTCCAAGATCCTGTACACGGGCCAGAAGAACACTCACACAAGCAAAGAAAAAACACGGCATATCTATGCAAGTGGACAAGTCCAAAGAGGAATATCGCAAGCACAAACCAATGCTGATGAAATAAATTGCAAAAGAAAAAGACAAGCCATCTGTAATGATCTCAATAACGATATATGGGGGAAGGCGTACAAAATAGTAACCGGGAAACTGAAACTAAGGACCAAGCCCATCCTAACAGAAGAAGAAGCGATAAATCAATTGAGAAAACCATTCCCAAGTCACCCTGTTACGGAGTGGGCTGAATCAAGTAATGGCTCACTAAACACCCCTAAATTACAAGCTTTTGAAATAACAGCCCCTGCTTCACGAATTAAAACCAAAAAGGCCCCAGGTCCTGACAACATTGTACCCGAACTGGTAACACTTCTGTCTAACAAAAAAGTGGAGACAGAAACCAACGTTATGAACAAATGTCTCCGTGAAGGGAAATTTTCAGACATTTGGAAGGTCTCCAAACTAGTTCTCATTCAGAAACCCAAAAAATGCGCAAGACGTGAAGTCCTATAGACCGATCTGCCTCATAAACTCGTTGGGAAAACTATTAGAGGCTCTCATTAAATCAGGACTCGAAAGAGAACTAGAGATCAAAGAAGCCATACACGCCAACCAATTCGGCTTCTGAAGCGGGAAATATACACTGGACGCGATCAGAAAAGCTCTGGAAAAGGCTAACGAAATTAAACAGAAGGCAACCAAGAACAGAGGTATGTGCATTGGTAACACCGGACATCAAAAACGCCTTTAACTCGGCACCCTGGAAAGGCATAATTGACGCTTTGACAACGAGAAATATCAGCGAATACCTCCTAAACATAATCAAATCTTTCTTAACAGAGAGATACGTGGTGACGGAAGCGGAAACAAAAATAAAAACATCCAGCGAAGTCCAACAAGGATCGGTACTTGGACGAACACTGTGGGACGTTTTCTACGATAGAATCCTGAGACTAAACATACAGTTTACTGTAGCATACGCGTACGATTTTGCACTAGTCGTGTCCGCAAGGAGCAGCGAAGATTTAAAAGAGAAAGCAGAGCACGCCTTAATCTCAATTACGGAATAACTCGACGAAATGGGCATCAAACTAACAGCCGAAAAAAACAAAAATGGTCCTTGCATGCTGCAGGAAACTCACCAGACTGGAGATAAAAATAAATGGGGAAACAATAAAATCCACAAACTCGTTAATATCTGGGCGTCGACCTAGACAAGGATATACGAATGACCAAACATATAAAGAACTCCTGCACGAAAGCCACAAACACCGTCAACGTTCTCGCCAGGATAATGCCAAATGTTAATAGTAGCGCATACTAAGGCCAAGTAGAAAAAGGTGTTTAGTGAGTGAGAGCCTCACACGTAGGCTGGTAGAGCTTTCCCAAACCACAATAAAAGAGGTCTTGTACTTGCAAAGGTTTCAGGTTGAGGGACTTCTCCAAAAAAAATTTGTTTGATGTCCATTTCGTCGAGTTGTTCCGTAATTGAGATTAGGGCGTGTTCTGCTTTCTCTTTTAAATCTTAGGCTAGTTAACATTTATATTAAGCTCGTTACAACTAGTTTTAATTAATTTACGCTGTGACCTAGTATTAACTACCCTCACGTGGAAGACACCTTGCCGCGGTGTGAGGACTGTCGCAATGAACCATTGGATGATACTGACTGGAGTCCAACTCCGGTCAGAGCCGTCAATGGGGAGCACAACTAAGAACTTCCAAATCCTTAATCCAAAGGTGTCATGCGACCCGTGCCGAAGGGACCGGTTGGCGGCCAAGGGTAACCGGCCGAAAAAACCTCCCTGATACCTCAGAGAGTATCGAGCCTTGCCATGTCAAGCGGGGCTCTGAAATGGCGGACCTTAAATTCCCTAGCCATTTGTGGGATTCTTATGCGAAGAAACACGATAATGAACCCTAGTGTGCGGGATCTCATGGCCACATAACTAGTGGACTAGATGGAGCGTGAGCTCCACGCACCCAAAGAAGATGCAGAGGTAGTAGCGGCAGCTACAGCGGTCTCTCCCTCGGAAGTTACGCCCGCAATAGCGACTACTTTCTTGATTGAAGAGACAGCAACAGCGGCTACTACCTCTGTTGAAGCCACAATGGCCGAGAACGAGGAAGTCAGCTCGGATTACCGAGAAGACGACCTAAACCTCACACTAGCAAACATGAGCAGTCCTGCCATGTTTCCTGAGGTAGAGTAAGACGTCATTCATGCCGAGACAGAAAAGAACTAGCCGCCTCCTGTCACAAAATAAAAATAACCAGCAAGCGCACGAAAATATCTCAAGTCAACATGCACCATGCCAAAGCAGCTTCGGCTGTGATGGTTAGGATGTTCACTAAACAACACTAAACAACACTTAGTAGAAGTTTGCATTATGATAAGGAAGGGCACAAATTATTTCTGGCTTTCAGAGTTCCTAACGCGGGATTTAGTTCCAATCCAGGTCCTCATCAAGACCGAGGGCTTCCACAGCGAGGTAGTGATCTCATCAGTATACTTCCCCGGAGATGGTAACAACATACCACTCATAGAAGTACAAAGGCTAGTAGAACACTGTATTAGAAGAAGGCTACCACTTAGGATGTAACGCAAACGCCCACAACGAGATGTGGGGCAGCACGGACATTAATTAGAGAGGTACCTAACTAAGGTAATCTAACCTAAATGTGTAAAACGTTGGGAATACACCAACAATTGTCACTAAGGTCAGGAGTAAGATACTGGATATAACGCTAGGTAGCATTAACGTGAGTAAACTGGTTAAAAGGTGGAGAGTTTCAAGTGAACCCTCAATGTCAGACCATAGGATCATCGAGTTTGAACTGGAAGAGGCGAGTTAGGTTAGGTTACCGTACTGGAGCAAGCTGTAGCAATCACCACGGCATTTGAATCCAGCTGCCCGGTATAAACCGTAAAGGAGCATAGATGAAAAATTGTGGAACAAAAACATGTCTACATTAAGAGCAAAAGTACGTAGGCTTTTCTACAAAGCTAAGCAATACGGAAATTGGCTAGAATACTCCGAGGTGCTCACCATCTACAACAAAGAAATCAAAAGGACAAAGGAAATAACTTTAGGACCTTCTGTGAAAACATAAAATCCACCCCGGTGGCAGCTAGATTGCACAAAGCTCTAGTGAAGGATAGAGTGGAAAAGACAGCCACACTCAAGAGACCGAATAGGAGCTAAACGGAGGACGAAGAGCAGAGAGCTCTCCTTCTACTAAAAACCCATTTTCCGGGATGTAGAAAATACAAAGACACCGATGGCTTGATGCAACTACGGAGACCAAGTCGGGCTGATTGGAGGAGGGACGCGTCCATCTGTACGGAAAACCGAATCAGATGGGATATCGGCACTTTCCAGCCATTTAAGGCCCCAGGTGTGGACGGACTAGTTCCCGCCTTCCTACAAAAAGGAGGGGGAGAACTAATGCCGTACCTTCTACAAATCTTTAGAAGTAGTTTAGCGCTCGGATACATACGGGAGCTATGGAGAAGGGCTGGTATTCATACCGAAGGTAGGGAAGAAAGTCACACCTCAACCGAAGTCATTTAGACCCATTAGTCTAACATCTTTTATGTTAAAGACAATGGAGAAGGTAATTGACAATTACCTTAGGACAAATAGGTGCACCACTACACAACTGTCAGCATGCATACATGGGAAATCCACAGAAACCGCCCTGTATCAACTGGCAAATGAAATAAAAGCAGCACTAGAGACAAATGAAGTAGCGATATGTGCCTTCTTGGATATAGGAGCCTTTGACAACACCTCGCACGAGGCTGTCAAAGCGCATCTCGAAAGAAGGAATATTGACAGCACTATCTCAAAGTGGTTGGGAGAAATGCTGAGAACCATAACGGTGGAGGTTGGAGGCACAAGTTTGAAGAGACACCATCAAGATCTCCACAACTCGAGGGTGCCCACAGGGAGGTATGCTATCAATAGTGATGTGGAGCCTGGTAGTTGTTAAATTACTGGCTAGGCGAAACGACCTACACATTAAATGTCAAGGTTACGCTAATAAACCTTGCTAGTTAGTCATCATAGCCAGACGGAAGTTTGGGGGAACGCTCTGTGAAATTGTACAGATACGCTTCAAAGTAACTAGTAAGCCCACATATCTATGCTTCCTTGAGCTTTCCTCGAACAGCAAAGCATTTGACTGTGTAAAATGGCACCAATAAAGAATATGCAAGTGATTTAAATTTACTTTATTTTTCTAGCCCCGATACTTTTTGATCTTGACATTACACCTATACCATTATTTTTCGAAGAGCGAAATTCAAATTTGCGTTTCAAAATTGGTCATTATGGTACGTAACGTGCACGTTGACATTTATCGGCGTCGGTGTAGGTAGGGTGGACTATACACCTCGATTGGGACTTTGTCAAACACTTTATCTGGTGTACTTATAATAGTGTTTTTGCATTCCGGTACTATACAATATCTATAAAATGTTTTTTTAGATTTTCCATTATCGAATAGCAAATTCAAACTGAAAATCCTTAACAGTCTTAGGCAACACTGAATGTGATAAATATAACCGTTCAAACAGGTAAACTTTATTCGGTATTTTATATCTTCTTCTTCTTTCGAATAGGCCTACTTTGGACCACGGTTGTTCATCTGTTGGACTTTGATCTTCTGCCGGTGTAACTCCTTTCTCTTTTCTGTCCAGGGAGTACCTTTCCTTCGGGGTTTTTCCTGAAATCCACGGACTTCCTTCAGGGTGCGTCTCACAGACTGCGGTATTTCATATATTATTTCAAAAAAACATATATTATTTTAAACATTAATTGAAACACTTTCAACAGTAAATATTGGTTATTATTATCCCTGTTGTTTATTATTTTTTTATATTTTATTGGTAATGGGAAATAAAGTTCTTATATAATTTTAATAATTTATTTGCCTTACTAAAACATAATAAATTTTAATTTAATAGAAACAATTTAGAGCCTATGATTAAGATGTTAGTTTTCACATCGAAACTAGTAAGGCAAATAAATTATTAAAATTATATAAGAACTTTATTTCCCATTACCAATAAAATATAAAAAAATGACTTTCAACAGTATTTATATGTTTACAATGTTAAGACGAAGTATAAAGTGAATTAAGCATATAAAAAAATGGATGCATATTCCCTATTATGGAATGTCCTCTTAGACATGGAAACCCCTCCCCATCTTGTCGTTCTACTAAAAACTTTATATGACACAGCTAAGGAATCATCAAGATCGAGGGAAGAAACTCAAGACCCTTTAGGATAGGACGAGGAAATCGGCGAGGATGCGTTCTATCACCCTTACTATTCAAGATATGGGGTGAGTTTATACTAAAGCAAGCTCTGGAGAACTGGGAAAGGGAATAGTCATTGGCGGTAGGAAAATAAACAACTTACGGTTTGCCGGCGATACCGCAATCATAGCACAAAACGAAGAAGAAATGACCGAACTTCTGGGAAGAGTCGAGAGAGAAAGCTCAAAATTCGGGCTTAAGCTAAATGGCCAAAAACAAAGCTGATGGTAGTAGATCGTGGCAACAGGATAGAAAATCCATCCAATGAACTTAGAAAACGTCGACAACATAATTTATATAGGCTCCTGCATAAATAGTGACGACGGCAATATCAAAAGTCGATAATCGAAAAAGTGGCTAAAAACCAATTTACAAAATTTTTTGAAAATAATAATTTAATTACTTGTAGACAGTATGGGTTCCGGAAGGGCCTGGGCACCCACGATGCTATAGACGCGGTTGCCTCGGAGATATAAAACAAAAAATAAAATTAAATTTATTTCATAAACGATGTACACTAAAATACATATATGATAAAGTCAAAGCACAAAGAAACACAAATTTAAAAAGATATATTGAAAAATTCTTGAAGAGAATAAAGAGTATCTTTTAACAAAACAAATTTCAACTTCTGCTTGAAGTTTCTTCATGAAACTTCATCTCTAATACTATTTGGTAGCTGGTTGTAGATGGAAACTCCAATGATAGTTGGAGATTTACTGCAACATTGTAAGTTACACTTAGGGGTATATAGTTTCGTACGTCCTCTCGTAAAGTGATGGTGGATATCCATGTTTCTGTTCAAACCTAACTTCATTTTGTGGATGAAACAAGCTACCTCCAAAATGTATAGGCTAGTGACTGTTAGTATTTTTAGCCTTTGGAAATGCGGTCTGCAGGTGGCTGTAGAAGGAATACCAGAGAGCGTATGGCATTTTTTTGTGCCTTGAGCAGAAATTCTATTTTACTAGAGGTTCCCCACGCTAGAATTCCATAAGTTGAAATTGACTCAATTGACTAAGCAGATATACTCCTCATTAGATTCACATGTGAGCCTTTGATACCGTGTCCCATGCCCTGCTAGTGAAGAAATTAAAACAGGTGGGAGTACTTGGAACGGCACTGGACTGGTTCTCTTTCGTGTAAATAGCTCTCAACTATTATGCACGAAAGGGAGCAACGTGTATAGTTAGAAAGTTCGCTAAGTTCCTTTGTTGAGAGTATCCAATGGCGGATCCAGGGGGGGGGTGGTTGTTTAGGGGCTCAAGACCAAGCATCTGAGTTCTTTGCTAGCAAATCAAAGTGAACTCATCGGAAAATATATTTTCATAGTTCTTCTTCTTCTTTTTGGCGCAACAGCTTAACTGCGACCTAGGTCTCCTCCCTTTACCTATATTTTTGTTTGGTGTCTAGGTCTTAGACACAAGCGTAGGGGGCCCTTACGTTTTTTAACGTGTGGCGCGCCCACATTTGAGGGAGGTATTACATGCACTTACATGCACTGTGCCGCGCTTAAACTAACCGCGCCGGCCGCGCCAGTTACCCAGGACTTCCAAACGTTCAACTCATCGCTCAAATATAGAAGCTAAGGAATATTACAGGTAAAAATTGAATACATAGGTACAAGTGCGACCCTTGAGTTTCTTACTCGTTCTTCTTAAGGGAAAACTACCTTTCGACTGGTGGCAAAATCAATAGTGTTTTTTAGTGTTTTCTTTGCTAGTCTTTACTTTACCTACGCTCAGCGGGGTCAAGCCCCCCCAAATGACAATCCTGGATCCGCCTCTGGGATTACCTACGTCATCACTCAAGGAACTGTTCTTGGTCCAGTACTGTTCCTGGTATTCGTAAACGATCTAGCATCACTTGAGGAGGAAATCCAGGGAAAATGCTATTTATATGCCGATGATTCACTCCTGTTATTCTCTGCTCCCTCCTGGTACCAGTGCTTAACAGTTGCCGAGCGTGGCTTAAATAGGGTAAAAAAATTGATGGACTTAAATAAATTAACATTAAATATAGAAAAAACTAGATTTATTATATATTCTATATATGATAACGGTCAACCTTCCTCATACAGCCATTTAATAATTTACAATAGTAACTGTCAAATAACTGTATTGTACTGTAATTATAATAATCAAATTTCAAAAGTAAGCTCAATTAATTAGCTTGGTATTCAAACTGATCAACATATTAGGAGTAATAGTCAAATTAAATTGTTAACAGGGCGTTTAAATCGACACACTCAAGATGGTGTACTATGCTCTTGCTCAATCCGTCCTCAGCTATGGTTTGCTGTCGTGGGGAGGCACTTATGCCTCCACATTGCACAGTGCCGTGGTGGTACAAAATAATATATTAACCCATTTTTGACTACTGTACACAATCAGGTACACTAATATTTTATCATTTTCACGCCATCTAATAATATGTAGCTAAAACTGGATTGCGTAAATATGTTTTTTTAATTGCTTCGAACTTTACCACACTCCATGAATCCAAATCTTCCCAGTGTACCCACTTGAGTACTCTCGTTTATGTTTTTGAAAAAAAAATTCTGTAGCATTTACTATTTTTGAATAAATTAATAGGTTTTTACAATAAAATCATTGCTATTTCTTTTCCTTCGTGATTGGGCAAAAATGGGTTAAGAGCTATGCTGGGTAAGCTGAGGACGAATTCGGCAGGTGCGATGTACCGGAAGTTGCAGATACTGACAATGAGCTGTATAAGTTCATAGTTATGCGACGTGTGTGGAATTCCCTAGCGCGATTCAGTGTGGTCGAGCATGGCCATGGAACCAGGAGGGAGGTGAGCGGCATCCTGGCCATCTCCAGGAGATTTACCTCGCATGGCATGGGACACTGATCCTACCTCGGTCCCAGGATGTATAATGAGCTTCCTCTAGAGATCCGTTCTGCCAATAACTTTGGTCAATTCTCTAACTTACTACGAGCCTACCTATCACTGGTCCATGGCTGCCGAAGACATCTTCAGTTCTTCTAGTTTCTATTCATACTCCCAAATCACTTTGACTTAAGTCAACAAATAGAAGATATAATTAAATTTTTTTGTATAGAATGGTATTCGTTTTAGTTAATTTTATTTTTTTTAATTTTTCCCATATAATAGCAGGACATTTTATTTTATATAATAATATTAAGTAAAATCTACTACGATTAAAGACGTTTTAGGAGAAGAAATTATATTATACACATATTAATTATTCACATCAAGCGTGTGATTCAGTAGATAGTGATACTGTTTTCGACACAATGAAGGAATACCAAGTTGATCAAAAAACCATAAATTTAATAAAACTTACGTTAAGTAATATGATTTCCAGAGTCAAATTTTTAAGCGAAGTTAGCGAGCCCTTCGATAGTAGGGACAGTCTATCACCACTGCTTTTCAATTTGGTCTTGGATAAAGTCATTAGGACGTTTTGGGAGAAGAACGATTCAAGTGCTAAAATTGGTACAAAGAATCGGAACCTCAAAGCCAAAGGTTTAGCATTTGCTGACGACATAGCACTGTTTGCTGAATCAGAACAAGAAGCTATTAAGCAAATTGATCCGTTAAAAGAAACGGCGAAAAAAGCGGGCTTACAAATTTCGTTGGTAAAAACAGAGCTGATGACAAGTTATCAGAAATATACTAAAAAAAATGATAAAAACAAATTATGGGAGCATCAGATTACTGACCGATTTAAATATCTTGGATAAATAATTAGTAGCAATGGATCGGATAAATTGGCAATTGAGGACAAAAAAGGGAAATTGCCGGGGAGAAGAATCTCAACAGAGAAGAATGGACTGCTGAAAGAAAAGCTGCGCAGTCGACCAGGATCAAAGACTTCTGGAAGAGCAAAAAGGAATCTAGGCCTATAAAGAAATGATATTTGCGTGGTCCTTGTTGGCCTGTCCGCGGTGTTTATATCCTCCTCCCAGTAATATCAATGAAATGTAAATATTTATTAATAATTTCAGTCCAGAGCTCCGTGCCACGCTCTGGCTTCGCCTCTGTGGCAAGTAATTTCTTAATGAGGCAAGTAAACTCTTAATAAGGATGATATAAAAAAAATAGGTCCACATAAATTAGAAGACGCATAACACTTGCGAAATCAGCCATGACGAAACTAACCAAAGTATGGAAAGATGACCACATCACGAAAGAAACAAAACGAAGGCTCGTCAACACACTGGTGTTTCCAATTGCACTATACGAAGCCGAGGCATAGACTCTGAAAGCAATAGATCGGCAGAAAATAGACGCTTTCAAGATGCGCACGTGGAGAAGACTACTGAGGATCCCTTCGACAACGTATAGAACTAATGTATCTACGTGGTCTGTTACAAAAGTATCCGACCTTTAGACGGTAAAAAAAAACTGGCATACCTGGAGCGTTGGAAACCTAATCACCCTCAAAGTAGTCTCCTTGGGACTTCACACGCTTCTCCCAGCGGTGCCGCCATTGTTGGAAGCATTCCGAAAAAGCCTCTTTCGGAATCGACTTTAACTCGGCTGTCGTTGCAGCCATAATGTCCTCTCTTGTCTAAAATCGCGTTCCTTTCAATGGTCTCTTGACTTTGGATTATAAACACGTATACTAAAAGGGTATAGACACGTATACTAAAAGAACTCGACATTGACATAAGACTATCAACCGTTATCAATCGACGAATACTTAAATATTTTGGACACGACAATCGTGGAACGGGTGACAATCTCGAAAAACTGGTCATCGAAGGGAAAATTGAAGGTACGCGACCTCGGGGACGCTCTCCAAAACGCTGGATTGACCAGGTGCAAGAAATCACCGGAACACTAAAACAAGAAAACATAAGAACGGCGGCAGACAGGGGTAAATGGAGGGAGCTAACTCCGCTATGAACCTAGGACAGCTCGAGAGGCGCAAGCAGCTCTTTTATTTAAATTGTGTGGCTCTTCAGCTCATCCAAAATATATATTTTAAGTTTAATAAAGTTTTAAAATTAAAATTTTATTTATGAATGTAAAGATTCTACAAATTTCATTGAAATTTTGCGGACAATTTTTGCAGGAAAAAACAAAAGGACATTTCATGATAGAGCACTCAAAATAATCATCAAATCACCTAATTTTAAAACCGTGTAGTTTTTTTAACACGTGACGAGTCGTGTGACATTAAGGATATCGTATAAGTTGGATTAGTAGGGCGATATGTAACCTTCCAAGTTATTCAAAAGGAATTTGTTACTTTGATTCCGCTCAAAAGACATTCCGGTGGGGAAGTACATTAATTCAATATTATTTATTAATTCAATTTACATTTTTTTGACAAAACATTAAATTGATACAAATAAACTAATAATTATTTTCGAGATTTATCTCTAATTAGTTAATTTATACCTCTGGCATGACTGGCTAGGTTAGGTTTTGATTTGACATTTGTCAAATTTGTGACAAATGACAAATTTTGTTCATGTATTTCTCCACAAATGTCTTTCTCGAGGTACGAGGTGTTCAAGCTAATGTTAGTGTATTCCAATTTATAATTCAAAAAAGCAAAGCTGCCCTGATGAATCTCCATCCCCAATCTCCAGATATGACTCTCGAAACGCGTCTGCCGATGGCTGACGCGTATTTACTTAATTTAAAAAGAGAGAAATGATCTTAAAAACAATGTTATTTATCTTGTACTTGTGAATAACATGAAAATGTACTGGTACTAGTAATAACATACTAATGTCAGTTGTATAATTCAAAATCCTGCGTGGTATTAACCAGGAAGTAGTTGTTTCAACATAAAATTTGTCATAATATTATTTGTCATAATATTATAGAGCTACGAACAGGTTGAATATATTTATATATTCAAGCTACATTGCGTCTTTTAATAAGTGTATATCAATTATCTATGTTTACTGAACATATCAACAATGAAAATATAATTCATTTTTGGAATTTAAAAAGCCATCGAGAAACAGATGTCAAGTGTCATTAATACTAAGAATTTTTTACTATATACAATAGAATTCCTTTGCTAATCGATTTACAGAGTTCAGAAAGGAAAAAACAACCTTACCATTTTTTACACATCCAATTGCTGTACCAACGAAATGCATGCCAAAATCCATGTAAGTCATGCCAAAATCTTTATAGATCTGAATTTAAATTTTAGCTTTTTAATAACATTTTTAATAACATGAAGCAGATTTTTAATAACATGAATATCCTTAAAAGAAAAATATGAGCCCTGCTGAACCAGGGGCGCGTTTACATTACTTGTGGCCCTAGGGGCAAGGTGACTATGTGGCCCTAGTCTAGGCAGTCCCAATTCTCAATATGCGAGATTATAGTAAAACCACATTAAGAAATAACAATTAGGTACGTAAGAGTATTTTACGATACGTGTATCGTACAAAGTTTTACCTACAATATAAATTAATAATTTACTTAGATTTATAAAAAAGTAATAATTTATCTATCTAACCTAACAGCACTCATATGCGTGCGGTTATCGCTCGCCGAGTGCTGTTATGAGTTAATTTTTTCAAGGTTGGCACTGAAATCCAGAGCTGTCAGTGTCACATTTTCGACGAGATAGTTTTGAGGTTATGTAATGTGTGGAAATCACAAATACACAAATTTAATTAATTAATGGTAATAAACGATATAACATATATTTATTTTAAATTCCGTCCATCAATGGTACTATCGTTAAAAACGTTTATAGTGACATGGAATGTTTCTTGTCCATTAGAAAACGACGAGATTAGTGAGATGAGTAGCTACTCTCGTCGTTTTCTAAAATTGGACGACGTGGTGGAAGGGACATGAACTACATTCTTTGAGTTTGAATCCCCTGTAAGATTATGTGTGTGTCCTTAAGTAAAAACAGTCATGCGATTAATTTTCAATAACAATACAAAAAATAACAACAGTGCAATGATACTTCTTTATTTTTTTTTCTGAATATTTTTTTCACTATTAATCACCCCAAAGTGCCCAATAAATGCCAATTTATTCACCACACTTTGTCAAATTTTGCCGCTTATTGTCATCAACCGCCAAAAGTTGGTTTGACCTTGCTTAGTTAGCAATTTCTGACCTCCTAAAATCGAAGGCCCTAGTCGCGCGCCTATGCCTGAGCGGCTAAGCGCTGCTGTGCTAAACGACGTTAGCCTTAAAAGTTTAAAACTAAAGACCTCAAATTACGAACCTCGTAAAAATGTCACAAAAATCACTCGTAAAAATCTCACTCATGTTTGTTTATTTTTATTAAATTGTATCCCTTCATTATTTATTTGTTATTACTCATACGCGAAATGTACTTCTTGACGTACGTTTTTTATTACAAGAAATGCGACTTCTCGTTGAATTTCCACATAACCTGGGTAACGCACAATTATTGACTATCGCTAGGTTACATTTAAAAAAAACAAATAAATTAATTAAATAAACACAATCAAGATCTCAATATTAAAAAAGGAAGTGAAAGTGTCAGAATTTTTTTCACTAGAAAATATGTAATAAAAATTATAGAAAACGTTTTAAAATGAGTGTAAATTATATGGTTTTACCGGAGACTGAGGAGAGTTCTTATGACGAATCCACACCACCGGAGACAATTGAAAAAGCAAATTCATTTTTGATTCCATTTTTTTTAATGGCCCCTGGCTCCCAAACTTGTAAGATACATCCCCTTACATGAGTAATAAAAAATATTGTTTGTAACACGGGCGGTATTGTCAATTGCCCTCTCATTCGCTCACTTCGTTCGAACGTCCAATTTTAAATTGACGACTACAAAATATACTATTGCGAAAATAAAAGTATAAAACAATTAGAACGTTATTAAATATCATTTTTATACTAGTTAACCAGTTGCCGACCCATGCCCTATGACAAAAACGCCAGAATGGGATCACGACACTTCAGTCATAAAGTAAACCATTAGAGAAAGAAATAAGAAAATAAACAAGAACAATGTGCCTAAACTAGATTAAATTATTTACAAAATGAGATATGCAATAAAATTGCATAAGAATTAAATGAGATATAATCTAAACAAAATTAGTTTTGCGTTTTAAGGAAAATGAAATTTACGAAAACGTGATATTGATAGATTATCGATTTCGACTTTTGTTATCTTATTTTTTTGATATCCTGGCTCTTGGCACTTGAAAGTTTCTCGATCAATGGAGTACTCTAAACTTTGATGAAAGTTTTACGAGAACCGATTTTCATCTGCTTCGAGCCAAATCAAGATATTTATAGATGAAGACGTTTGCTGAATCTATTGTAACAGATTTTTTCAATGAAACAGCTGTGCGATTGCTTTATCATTTATTGAAACTGTCTTTATTCTATTCAACATTTTGTAGGTCTATAAATATTAAACGTCACTTTAATTTTAGGACCCAGTCTTCCGTTGGAAAACAGTAAAACAAAATGATTGTTTTTTTAATCTTCGAAATTTATTGCCCACGCAATAAATGAAAAGTATTTTTTTGGATGACAAAAACTAATGGAAATTGTACAAATTATTATAAATATGGGCGGTAGCGACAAAAATAAATCCAAACACAAAATTATCAACCACACATAAATATCTCATATATATCTCTCTATAAAAAAAAATGTTTTATGTTTATTTTACAATGAAAAAGTTTTTTTCTGTTTTTTTTTTCCTCAATTTTTATTTTCGTACAAAAACTTTGTTTTAGACCACTTTCACAAAAATAGTCCGTATTTGAAAATTAAACTTAAAAAAATATTGATCACTCTTATTATATAAATTGCTACCTAACTATTACAACTTGAAGCCGTCTAGCTAAATGCAATAACTTTTGCTTTGTAAATATTCTCGTCCAATTACTGGATTTAGCTAACTGCCTCAAAAAGTAATCAATATTTTTAATCACAATATCAGTCAAGCTTAAAAAAGCTCTCATAATATTTCGATCATTAAAAAAATTACATAAATAATTAACAAAAAAAAATAATGTAACTTAAAATAGTAACGCTCCCATGCTTCCGAGTTCACTCTGCTCCTTGACGAAGATCTCGAAATATTGGTAGATGATTGTTACGGCTAAGAGGATACCAGTACCAGAACCAATGGCTCCCATGAAGTCAGCAAGTACGGATAAAGCTCCAATACAGAGACCACCGAAAGCAGCGGCCGTTGGAATGTATCTGTTCAATTCGTGAATCATAGAGTTATCTCTGTGTCCACGCATAACCATCTGCTGTTCTTTGAGTTGCTTAGCAACGTCTTTAGCTGAGCTTCCAGATACTTCGATCCACGTCTTTGAGAAGAATGCACAAGATCCCAACATGAAAATGATGTACAACAAAGCATGGATGGGATCTTCTAAGATATGTCCAACACTTTCTGGCGGACTTAAGTAGTAACAAAGACCTCCAATTGGGTAAGATCTAGCTGGGCCGCCACCGCCAACATCAGCCCAAACTCCTAACATATTGATAATAAAGTTCCCGTGGAATTTAACCGCCAACATTTGTGAAATAACGTACAAGTTTGACACTAAAGCAGATTGTAAGATGATTGGAATATTTGAGGTGTAGAACAATTTAATTGGGTAGCTCGAATACTGTCCGCGATATCTCGCGCTCTTAATTGGTAGGTCAACGCGGAAACCTTGGAAGTATATTACTATAGCAAACACCAAAATAGTGGCCAACAAATTCATCAAGTTTGGTAAGTTTTGCCTGTAGAAAGCTTCTCTAAGAGCGCGAACTTTGTCTTGTCGGGTGGTCAAAAGGTGGAAAAGAGCAATTACAGCGCCTTCGAATTCAGTTCCTCTTCCGGTGTTAACAGTAGCTGGCGAGAACGCCTTCCAGATAATGGTTTCACAAATATTTGTCGCAATGAAAAGTGAAATACCAGAACCCAACCCGTACCCCTTTTGCAACAGCTCGTCGAGCAACAATACAATCAAACCAGCGACGAACAATTGGATGATGATCAGCAAGCAGACGCCAGCGCCAATCTCAGCTGGATCTCCATACATTCCAGTCATTACATATACAATCGCCTGACCGACAGTTATTACCATACCGAACACTAAAAAATAAAAATTATTTAGAAAAAAAGTATTTTAATATTTTTTTTAATTCTTACATTTTTGAGCTCCGTTAAATAGAGCCCTGTCTTTTGGCGTGTCACCAACTTCGATGATTTTCGCGCCAGCGAGCAGTTGCATAATGAGACCAGAGGTGACGATTGGTGATATACCCAATTCCATGAGAGTTCCTCTGTTCGAAGCCAATATGACACGAATCCAGTAGAACGGATCCGCGGAGTCTGAACTCATGATTCCAAAGAGTGGAATCTAAAACATTAGTTAATGCAATTAGATTTCGAATCGTGTATTGCGTCTAACGAAACTATTTCATAGCATGGAATTGTGATGAAAAATACTTACTTGACAACAAACAAGGAAAATGAATAGAGTTATCGCTGTCCATAGTACTTTTTCCCTGAATTGGATCTGCAATAAAAGAAAGGTTTTATTAATTTTGTTGTGCCCAACAGCTTGGAACTTAAAAAAAGTGTGTAAATAGGACAAGACCTACTTACTCGCTAAAGCATTTTACACACTTCTTTATAATACCTTTTACCAAACAGTGGATGGAGATTATAATTACATGAACGAAGCAGAATAAAAATAATGTGTAGTTATCAACAACTTTCTCTGTTTATTTGCAATTAAACAAAAATATTCTTATTGAATTACAAATTCAACGATTAAAACATTCCTTGAAATTCAATTTTTGAATGATTTATTTATAGACATCATTTATTGTCCCATTATCAATATTGATGAATTCAAAACTATTAAATCTATACATCAAGACTTGATTTGACCACTTAGTCTTAATCTTATCTTAGATAATTGAAATTTATATATTTAATCTTATTCCACAACATTGAAAGACGTTCCCATAGACTCGTTCATCATTTATTGTCATGTTATCAACATTGATAAATTGAAAACAATACAATTTTATGCAAGAAGTCCTCTTAATCTTATCTTAGAAGTTAGTTAACATCTATATATTTAATATCATTCTCCAAAATTGATGGAATAAGATAATTTGCTTTCTCCCTGTCCTTCAACTGAACTTGGCTACTTTCTAATTGGTCTGAGTCAAAAAATCCTGATCCGATTATAAATATTCAAAAAGCTTTACACAATATAGACAACAACCACAATAATTAGTTACGAAATGCTAAATTAAGAAAATGATTTCCTGTGATAATGTATTCTGACGATTAACGTGTTTTTATATAAATCCAGACGAGCAAGATAAATCCAGACTGAAAGGCCGAAACTTCTTGATTCAGAATAAGTAAAATTAATTAAATTTCAACATACGTCAGAAAATTTGTTTTCACTACGTCTAGCGTTTTGTTTAGTGACGCGAGTTGTCACAGAAACAACAAACAGAAATCGTTTAATAATGAAACTCCATTTGATTTAGGCTTAGGCCGCACTACGGCTAAACCGCCGCGGTTTTTAATCGCATGATTTTGTGACTCAAGTAAGCTAATACAAGCGGCCTCACTTGCGGTTTTTTTTTCCGCGACTGATTTTTTCCATAGCATACTGTGTGTTTCTCGAACGGTTTCGCGGTTATAGCGGTTACCGCTCGCGGGAAAAAAACCGTAGTGGGGCCTCGGCCTTAGATAGATCTATAAGAACAGAAGAAAATTTCTCTTCTCTTCTCATATTTATTTTGGGGATTTAACTCTAAGACACAGACTAATGTAAAAATGATTGATGTCATTAGTTAATTGCTTCCTTGCACAAACATAAAATTACATTAAAACCTAATTAAAACACAAATATTTGTACAAATTACGAAAAGATGATTAAGACAATCCAGGGTTTATAAAGGGAAATTAACACGATATATATATTGTGTAATTGTTTAATTATTCACCAAACAAATCCAATTAAGTGCAAATAAACTCACAAAAATTCTTCAAGTTTTTGTGTTTGTTTTACATGTATTATATATACATTGCATTGAATTATCTTTAAAGAAAATATAAATTAATTATTTAATCAAAATTATGGAAATGGATCTGGGAAGAAATAAGAAAAAGAAATAACAAATAGAAAAAGGAAGTAGAATCAACAAGGGCAATAAAACAAAAAGAAGAAGAAGCAGAAGAGATAGATTACGGGAAACAGCTGGAGATTTTAAAGCAAATTTTGCCTGATGCTGACCCTAGATACCTGGAAGAACGTTTAAGTAAAACTTTCAATCCAAAAGAATGTTCCTGAAATTCCTATTTATATACCATTGACAGCGAAATTTAAACTTTATAAGTGCCTAGTGAGGCTTAGTAACTTAAGAAGAGCAGAAGCTACTTCGAACAGAAAGAAGGGTTCTGAGAACGATATACGGCCCCATACGAACAGCAGATGGGTATAGAATAAAAATGAATTTCGAGCTGGAAGAGCTGATGAACGATAGTTGGACACATAAAAGCCATGATAATAAGATGGTTCGAACATGAACAGCGCAGGGAGAGTAACAGAACCAACAAGGTCCTGCATGCGAGACCAGAGGGCATAGGCGAAGACCGGCAGCACACTCACGACTGAGATGGAGAGACGACGTGTAGGCAGATTTAAGAACGCTGGAAATCAACAACTGGAGATGAACCCAAGAGGAGAGAAACGGATGGAAAAGGATTGTGGCGGCGATAAAATCCCTTAGAGTGACGTAAGGCCTAGAGGACATTTAATTTAACTTTTACTATTGCTGAAATAATAAAACAATATGAATTGAATTGTTCCGACCGTTACTTCGTGGTTATCCATATTTGCCCTGAATTGATAAATTCACTATGTTTTAAGCAAGTTCTTGACCTTCAACAGTCGAAACTCTAATCGTGATGAGTGTTTTAACTTGTTATTCACAGTTATATAATATTTTTGCATATTATAAGTGTGGTTAAAACTTAAGTGAATTTATCTATTTATTTATCTTAATTTATTTAATATAATTATATAGTAAAACAATCACAAAATTGTTTTCATTGGATGAATATTGCATAGTTAATATGAATAACAATAATCAGTGAATTATAATTATTGCAAGATAAATATAAAAGTTGTTGTAATGTTAAAATACTGAATTTGAGTGTAATGCAACTTTATGAATAATCAATGTGATTGTTCTAGCTGTTTCCAAAAAACTAATTCGAATGAAAAACTTTCACAAAATATGCAATTATCTTTTGTAAAAGTTTGTATTCATATTTTATAGAAAAGCAGCTTAAAACTAAAGAAAAATAAACTCAAAACGTGTCTAGAATTGTTGTTATAAAGTGAATCACGGATGATTCAACGGATCACGGGGATGTAGCGTTAGAATCAACGATTCTACTTTTTTTTTGGAAGGACCATTGATAAATGTGTAGTGGATTTTTTAACTTTGTTTTCAATCATGACAACGACAATAAAAAATATACCGAAACGTTCGGGTTTTGTGACTCAATTCGTTCTCTTTTTAACCCCCGACCCAAAATGAGGGGTATTATAAGTTTGACGTGTCGGTCTGTCTGTGTGCCAGTCTTGGAATCGTAGCTCCTAAACGAATGGACCGATTTTGATGCGTTCTTTAAGCTGTCGCGATCGAGGAGGTTCTTAGCTATAATTTATGTATTTATCTGTTCATGTGTTTGGTGACCATCAGCTCAGTTCCTACTTGACAAAATTAATGTGCAACCAATTGGACACAAATGTTTCTCTAGTTCCGTATATCCAAACTTGTGTTTGAAAGTGATCGAGAAGGTTCTTAGCTTTAGTTTATGAAGATCTGTTCAGGCATTTGATGATCATCAGCCATTTCCTATTCCTATTTGATTGAATTTCCTACTTGACAAAACTTCTTTTTTTGTAAACAATCTCCACCAATCTTGTATTTGTGAACGAAATTTCAAAGAAGTTATGCCCGTTCCACACTCTCGCGATGTAGCACGGAGTTGAGCGAGGAACGAGAGTGTAGTCAGGTTACTCGGTTTGCCTTTGTGCTTCCTCGCCTCGCCTTGGCTAACTTCGCTCCAGAAGCGGTTTATCGTACCCGAGTCAAAGGCACACGAGGCGCGAGTACGAGGAAGGGAGAGTATTACGTATACACTCTCGTGTTTACTCTTCCTTTAATTTAGTCAACTGTTTGCAGGTGGGTTAGTTTACAACCGTTTCTTGAACGATTAAAAACTAAAAATATTTTTACTTAATATTATTAAATTTTATCTAATATTAATTTAAATAATATAAAAAATCATGAGTGATTGATCCCAAGAACTCCAGTTACAATTCCTTGAGGCTTTTCAAAGGGAACCAGTTATTTGGGATCAGTTATTTGGGATCAGTTATTGGGATAACATAATTATAACAATTAAAAGCACAAATAGGTGCAGCAGCAGGTACTACCTATTCGGTGTCGGTCATGATACAGAGGTCCTCGCGAATTAAGGCGAGAGTGTAGATGCCTCCTCCGTGTAGTTCCTCGCCTCGAACAACTTCGGCGACGATCCTCGCCGAAGTTACTCGGGAGATTGTGGAGCATGCATTACATTAATCGCGTATTTATAAACAAATTAATAAAGAAATGAAAAATTAGAAAAAAGTTTTAATAATAAAATAAAATTAAAAATTTTAAGTAAACCCAGACACAAAAAAGTGAAAAAAAAAATTCTCTCTTGTCCTTTTAACTTCATTAAAAGTAGCTATTAATATTTTGATGATGAGCGTCGCCGCGTCGTGGGACCGGTATGTGAAGAAGTATAATTCGTTATTTTTTCTTTCTATAGATATTATGAACTTTGTATGAATCTCCTATTTTCAAAAAAATGTATATTTTTTTCTAAAAAATTAACTTAATTTCCTTAATAAAAAAATATTTATGAAATAGAAACATGTTTACAGTAACTTTGTGTTTTATGAAAAATTAACTCTAATTTTCAATAATCGCGACAATCTTGATATGATGAAATATAAAGATAAAATTCCATGTGCATTACGTGCAACAATCTGAATATAAACTAATGTTTCACTATTAGTAATAGGACATAGAGATCAATGTTTTCTAATATATAAAAATTAATATATAATTGATTACATTTCATTGATTACATTGATTAAAATAGCATATTGAAAGTACATTAGAATATAATATTTTATTGAAATTGATAGAATTTTATACAAAAAAATTTATAGAATGATGTCTTGCAAACTTATTATAATGAATTAAATTATTGGTAAATACAAAAACATAAAACGCCAAAATTATTAGAAATGAATAATATATTTAATAATCAATAAACTGAATTTAAAAACTCAAATCAAATAAAATTCAAGTTGTTTGGTTATAAAATCAATAGTTTATTACGAATTGAAAGAAAACCACATTTGTGACCAACATTTAGAAAAGTCTTCAAACAAGAATTTATGAAAAACCTCTAATTACCATACAAAGAAAACTAAAAATTCCAATTTGTGTAATTTCCAACTTCTACATCTTATATAACAATGTAAGGCATAAAAAGTTGCCATAAAACAAAGTTGCGTGTAAACTAGACAGTATATACGAAGCTTTGCTGTTTTTGCTGAATGTTATAAAACAAGATAGTAAGGAATAAAAACCTTCCAAATTTTTAGTAATGAAACTCAAATACTCAATATAGATAATGGCGCTTGTACACGAGCAACAAAAAATGCCCATAGTCGGATAATGTTTCTGAAGTTCAGCAATCTTGGTGGACACACTTGTTGCCGAAATATTGCTAGGCAATGTGTAGCCCAGTATATCTCAGCAATATTGTGACAACATTATTGTCCGAGACTTCGCGCGTGCAAGTTCAGCAATTATGGTCTTCAGTGAAGTAGTACTTGTTAGTGCAGCATATATAGTACCTAATGGTTAATAAGAAAAAAAAAGAGAAAACTTTGGATTCGACCTTACTTAAATAGACGAGATACACTTCATAATTTAAGTAATGGACTAATACTTAATGATTACATATTTAAAAATTTTAGTAGTCAAAAGTTATGTCAAAATGTGACTTTGAGTATATAATTAACAAAATCGACACAAATATTGCCAAAAAAGACAGTTATGAGAAGAGCAGAACCAATCACTACAAGATTGGCACCCTAAGATTTTTGGCCAAATGGAGACTTACGAGTCTTTAACCCTTTCGCTGCGTATTACTTTTTTGAACTGATGCGATTGTCTGCTCAATATTCTGAACATTACATTATAGCCCGTGCGGAATATATTTATAACTTTGTTTATTTGCAATAATTTGCAAATATTGCCAAATTCTCAAAAAACAAAGTCTCTATTCGTAGCAAATTTTGTTTTTTTTTTGTTGATTTGAGTGACAAACTTTGCAAAATTCCTTTGTTTTATGTCAAAATTGAACGCAAACGACAAAATAATTTGCAAGTATAGTCTTGTTTATCTATTCTTGTCTGTCTAGTCTCGTCCGTCTAGCATTGTATGTCTAGTAATGTATGTCTAGCATCGTCTGTCTAGTCTTGTCTGTCTATTGTAGTCTGTCCTAGTCTTGTATGTCCAAGTCTTATTTGTCCTAATCTTATTTGTCCTAGTCTTGTATGTCCTAGTCCTGTATGTCCCAGTCTTGTCCGTCATAATCTTGTATGTCCTAGTCTTGTATGTCCCAGTCTTGTCTGTCCTTGCCTTGGCTGCAGTAGTCTTGTGTGTCCTAGTCTTCTCTGTCTTAGTTTGTATGTCCAAGTCTTGTATTTAATATTCTTGTCTGTCCTAGTCTTGTATTTGTATGTACTAGTCTTGTATGTCCCACTCTTGTTTGTCCTAGTCTTCTATGTCCTGGTCTTGTATGTCCCAGTCTAGTCTGACCTTGTCTTGTCGGCCCTAGTTTCGTTTGTCCTAGTCTTGTCTGTCTTAGTCTTATCTGTCCTAGTCTTGTATGTCCCAGTCTTGTCTGTCCTAGCTGTGTATGTCCTAGTCTTGTCTGTCCTAGTCTTGTCTGTCCTAGCCTTGTCTGTCCTAGTTTTGTATATCCTAGTCTTGTCTGTCACAGTCTTGTATCTCGTTTTCCTGGTCTGTTCTAGTCTTGTATATCGTAGTCTTTTCTGTGCTAGTCTTGTCTGTCCTCGTCTTGTCTGTCCTAGTCTTGTCTGTCCTAGTCTTGTATGTCATAGTGTTGTATGTCATAGTGTTGTATATCCTAGTCTTGTCTGTCCTAGTCTTGTATATCCTAGTCTTGTCTGTCCTAGTCTTGTTTGTCCTAGTCCTGTCTGTCCTAGTCTTGTCTCTTCTTGTTTTGTATATCCCAGACCTGTCTGAATAGGACATTCTTGTCTGTTCTAGTCTACTATGTCCTAGTCTTGTCTGTCCTAGTCTTATTTGTCCTAGTCCTGTCTGTCCTAGTCTTGTCTCTTCTTGTTTTGTATATCCCAGACCTGTCTGTCCTAATCTTGTCTGTCCTAGTCTTTTATATCCCAGTCCTGTCTGCCCTAGTGTTGTCTGTCCTAGTCTTGTCTGTCCTAGTCTTTTTTATGTCCTAGTCTTGTCTGAAGAGTCTTGTCTGTCTAGTCTTGTCCGTCTAGTCTTGTCCGCCTAAACTTGTCTATCTAGTCTTGTGTTGTCTGAAACAAATTCAAGTTGAAACAACTTCATGTTGCGACAATTTCATGTTGCGGCTTCGTATTGCGATAACTTCAAGTTGCAACAACTTCATATTGAACTTGCATTAGACCAGTGTTTCTCAAACTTATTTGTCTCATCGCCCACCTGTGATATGCTAAAATTAATAACGCCCCCCAAATCATCTAGAAATCTAGCAAAGTTGAAAGTAAAATTTATATATCAAGAATACACGCGCTAGTAAGAACAAGCCGCAGTTTCTTGTAACATCATCACTTAGAATCAATTAAAAAATATATAATGCAAAATGAATTGTAAGTTTAGGTCTGCCAACCAATTTAGATTAATAATCAATGAATTCTTAAATAATTGTGATAGTTTTTGAAATATTTCAAATAAAAATTGACATGCGGGGATCCCTGTAGAAAGAAAAATTCGTGAAAAGAAAGTGAAGGTATAATTTTTACAGAAATAAAATTATAATAATTTTTTTTTTCAGAAACTTGAAAAGTTGGTAGATTTTTTTCAAGGTAAACACTAAAGGTGGGTAGTGGCGAACGTATTCGTTTGTTTTAAATTAACAGAAATACATTGTATAGCTCGTGATAGCTACCGCCCCCTACATCGCCCCACTGGCTACCTACCGCCCCTATATCGCCCCCTGGCTACCTAGCGACCCCCAAAACGACGTCATCGCCAACTGGGGGCGATATCGCCCACTTTGAGAAACCCTGCATTAGACTACTAACTTATAATAATTAAGTGGATATTTAATACATTTTAATCTAGTAGACTGCATAGAGAAGACAAGAAAGAGACAATACTAGATACAGACTAGAAAGAGACAAGACTAGACAAGACTAGACTAGACAAGACTGGACAAGACAGGACAAGACTGGACAAGACTAGACATAAAAAATTAAAAAAATAAATATATGGCTATCCGCATGGTTTACAATTATTTTTTGGGATTTTTTGAAATATTCATCTTTGCAATGATAAGACTCTAGGTGCAGAGGTGAGTCCCGAATCTTTCACCCAGGATAACGCAACGCTCCAATAAGAGTGTACATATTTATTAATCTCTTTGTTATGTTTAAAAAAGCCACAATGAATTCATGAAGTCGGTAGACTGCTATAGCAGTCCATGGTATCTGGCCGTTAAATCAATTGGGCTACTATAACAGTCCACAGCACCTGGACGCCAAATCAATTGAACTGCTATAGCAGTCCACAGCAACAAAAGGGTTAATGTACTTATTTAAAGTGTCAGATTGTTTGATTTGTCTGTCTTATTTGATTTTTTATAAGCTTGATCTTTGGTTATATCAAATTTATTAGCCACTTAGGTCCAAACATCCTTTTTGAGATATCTCACTTTATTTTCCGGTGACTCCACGTCAAAAATTAACGGCAATCTTGACTAGTGGTCGTTCCGCCAGCGATATCAAAAGCAACATACCGGCCAGCAGTGACAATACGGGCCATTTTGCCGGAAACACGGATATATTGCCGATCCATAGGTACTAATTGTCGGAAATGTTGCTAAATATTGAGCAATGTTGCCCAGCCATTATTGCCGGCTACAAATTGCCGTTAAAATATTGCTCATGTACAAGCCCTTAACGATTACTTCAATTACATTGACGCATATTATAAATTGCCTTAAAACAAAGATGTGGTTCAAATAGACAAAACATACAACATTTTCATTTGCTGAATGTTATAACACGAGATTGCAAGCAATAAAAACCATGCAAATTTTCACTAATGGAACTGAAATAGCAGTATGTATAACTTACAATTGGTGAAACCATACTACATTAAAACTTGAACTTCTTATAGGACTGAAAGCTATAAAATAACTGAGAAATTTCACATGAGATTTGTTTTGGTAGTCCTAAAAGGACTCAGTAATATTATAGAGCTCCGGGAAGGTTGAATATATTTATATATTCAGGCTGTGTTCCGACTTTATTAAGTTTATATGCATAACGATTATTTCAATTGCATGGAGACATATTATAAGTTACCTTAAAACAAAGATGAGGATCAAATAAACAAAATATATGATTTGTTGTAGCTGAATGTTATAACAGAGATTTCAAGCAATAAAAACGTTTTTGCAAATTTTTACTAATGGAACTGACAGTCAACAAGCATAACAATTATTTCAATTGCATTAAGACATATTATAAGTTGCTTAAAACTCTGTTTATTGCTGAATGATATAACATGAGATTGCAAGCAATAAAAACCATGCAAATTTTCACTAATGGAACAGAAATAGTCAATATGGATTACGATTATTTCAATTGCATTGGGGCATTAACTTGCCTTAATACAAATATGTGGGTCAAAGAGACAAAATATATGAAGTTTTAATGTTGCTGAATGTTATAAGACAAACATTTCAATCAAATATTTGCAATAATCAAAATCAAATAGTCAATATGGTTGGTTGCGATTGAAATGTGAAAACTTATAAGTACATTACCAATCAATATGGAAAAATTAAAATTCATTGTAAACATTATAAATATGTGTGTGATGTGGCCAATCAGTTAGTTATATTTAAAAGGAACAGATGCATCTTAATAGCAGCAACAATATTGAGCCCTAATTCAATTAAAAGTAGTTGTAAATACCAATTTTTATAAATAATATATTAATGCCATGTGGTTTATTTAATAAATCATAATTTGTTCTAGTGTTGGGTAAAATGTGAGTTATTAAACATGCCACATGTACTATCCCAGCTGTTACAAAAAAGATATGAATGAAAACTTTCACAAATTTGGAAATTATCGGAAATTTTTTGTAGAATATCAAGTAAGGAAGGTATATTGAAGCATTCCAATTGGAGTAAAAATAATAACTTAAGTATTAAATGTATGATAAAAATAACCTCACCTTTCTTTCAGGTTTTGCAATTTCTGGCAGTATACTGCAAAACGGTTTAATAACTTCTAAGAATTTGACTGAAACAAGAGAAAACAAATTACGATTCCAATATTTGTGTGTACGTAAGCAAATAGGGCCATCAAAGTAGACCTTTGGAGCAACTTATAGGTTAACAGTGGAGAAAACGTATACTTACTACCCATCTTTGTGGGGCTTGGATTGAACTAGTCGATTTATACAAAATCTAATCACAGAATATTTCACAGAAACGACAGGAGGTTGCAGCGGACTCGACACAATAACTGCACTTGTCCCGGATGGCGGTGTCGCGTCGAATGTTGGGCCGTACCGATGCGTACGTTACGGTACTTTCGAATATTTGGCTTCTCCGCTTGACACGACGTGTACACGTAGCACAAAATCGACGTCACGTGACCGGTGATGTTGGCCTTTTCACTGCACGTACCGCCGACAGGGTGCGGATGAGTTGGATACTTCTGACAACATACACAATCTCACACTGGTTGCCTAACTTGTCCACAGGATATCCAAAGGATTTATATAAATAATTTCAAATACGATTATGTGCAATTAGTGTTCATTTTAATAAAATGCAGACTAACATTGCAATATTCATAATTTGTAGACTAATATAGAAAAATACTAAAATCCAACGTACGAATTGGAAACTGAATAAACAAAACCTTGGACTGATTTTCAAAGCTGTCAACAGGATGTCAAAGGAATATGGGATAAATAATTAGTTGAATTATGATAATTTAAACCATTGTTCATTTTAATAATTTGTATACGTGCAATCAATGCATGATATAATTAATTTGTAGACTAATATATACAATATTACGGTGTAAGGATATATCAACTGGGCAAAAATATCACTGCGAACAATGCTCCATGAAAACAACGCGCTACAAAAAAATCACATCCTAAAGTTTGTGGTAATAATGATTAGGGTGTGATATTGTCCTAGTGTTATATTTTCGACGTGCTATTATCTTCCTGTGATTTATTGGACGTGTATTTTGTCTTGTTTTATTTTTACTGTGAAAACAAAGGTGTAATGTTTTCGTAACGTGTTGTTCTTCTAATGCATTGTTATGTCAACGTGATGCTTTCGATGCATTGTTTAGTCACCCGTTGTTATGTCATAGAACCAAAATTACTAATATCCAAAGGATGAGCTGGAGACCAGACTGGAGACTATGGCTGTATGACTTTTGGTTGCCTAAGCTGTTAATAGGATCCCAAAGACAATTATTATGAATAATAAGTTGCAATAATTCGCAACCAATTTTCAGTATATTAGGTTGAAGACCACGATGCACCTAATTCACCCATAATATAAATAATTTGTATTCTAATACATACAATTACTAAGACGCTATGGAGGAGTTGGAAACTTTAAACACACGAAGGAACGTACTGGTTGCATAAACTGCAAGCGTGAAGTCAAAGAGATCTATTTTATAAATAAAAAGTTGAATTGCGATAAAATGCAACCAATGTTCATGTAATAAGTTATACATTCACCTGCATCAAACGTATAGTATAAAACAACTATCTATTAAAGTATAAACACTTAAGAGGTTCTAGTCTAATATATAATGTATTTTATTTAATAAATTACTAATATGAAATGCATAAGTTTTAAGAAATTTCCATTACTCTACGATGAACTGGTTGCCTACACTTTGAGAAGGTTATCAAAGATGTTTATATTAATTATATTAAATTACGATTATATGTAACCAATGTATACTTGAAATAAGCTGCAAAATACAGACTACAATTTGTATTAAATGAAGTGAAAGCAATATATAATATAAATAATTTATAAACTAAAAATCAAAATTATAAATATATAAATTGATAATAAACTCAAATTAAAAAGGGCTCATTATTTAAAACTGTAAGCCTTAACATAACTTATATATTCAAATTATATTCAAATTCCATATATGATATATGTGGTTTAAAGTGTAATATTGGAAGAGTATTTAAAACAAAATTTGCCCTTGTAATTTTGGTTGCCTATGATTTCATTTATTAAAAATTACCAAATAATCAACTGCATTTTAATCATATCCTTGTTATTATCAGTGTCTTTCTGTTAAGCAATAATATAGAAACTGTTAATTATAAAAACCTGAAACTATGTAAAAAGTTGACAATTATTAAAGTAACATTTTAAGTTGTTTTTTTATTTATTAACATTTTATTATGTTTGATTTACCAGTTACCTATTGCATACACAATCGAAATTGCTTAAACTAGTTATTCAATATATTCTCTCTACATAGGATTACCAACCGTGCTCTTTTAAGAGTACTGTTGGAAATTTATTTTTGTTTGTATTTTCATACAATGATTATTCATAATATTTTATTTTGGCGGCATTTTTATAGTTGTTATGTTGGTGAAACTTTTTTATATATGGCGTTTTTTCCTGTCCGTTAACTAGCTTTACGTTTTTGTTTGTCGTTAGATGAAGATTCTGTGTTTAGTATTCGGTATGTTTTTTTTTAATGTTTTAGTTTAAGAATAAACGTTCATCCTAAAATTAATGTGCATTTGAATTATTAAAACTTAATAACAATAGGTTATTGGCCCAGTAAACGTGAATAAATTCAATGCGTAAACAAAAATAAGTGCAATGGATTGATTAGGAAGTGAAGTTGAAGTGATCAATTAAGAACAAAAAACCATGTCGACATTCGTAAGTTCTTCAATTCCCAATATTATAAAACTAAAAGGCATTGAAAACTACCAAAGCTGGAAATATGATATGGAAGATTGGTACTTTTAGATCAGTTATTGGAAATTAAACTAAAAGAAAGTATGGATAGTTACGTGTTAAAATTTAAAGAAATAACTAGCCAGTTACAAGAAATGGGAAAACCAATCGATGATGACTGAACTGTTTTAATGTTAAGGGGTCTTTCTTCTGAATATGAGGCATTTAAAACCGTTTTAAAACATAACCTAAAAGGTGTTACGGCTGATGATGTGGGTTCAAAGCTCATTGCAGAGGCAAGAGAAAGAGAAATGTCACGTAAGGATTACAAAGAAAGTGGTGCAGCTTTTTCTGCTAAGGGACAGCATTCAAGGCCATATGAGAACAGCCAGAATTGGATAAATAGTCAATCCAATGGAGGAGGACGAGGTGGAGCAGTGGTGAGAAGATCTAATCAGCCCCCAGGAGGAAATCAAGTTCGTCAATCCTGTTTTCACTGCAAGAAGGTGGGTCATACAGCTAAATACTGTTGGTTCAAGACGAGGAACAGGCCACAAACTGAAGATAATGGTAATAGTCAGAACAAAAGTACTGTAAGTACAAATCAGAGTAATAATTCTGGTAGCAAAGGGGACAAATCATATAATTGGCTCACTGCATTATCTGTAAAAGTTGAATCAGAGGGTTGGTATATTGACTCAGGAGCAACGACGCATTTTTCAAAGTCAAAAGATTTATTTGAAAATTTTAATAGCAATACAAATTATAAAACGGTTACTATTGCTAATAATGAGCAACTAGATGTTGAGGGCCAGGGACACATTTTTGTTAATCTAAAAAAGGGTATTAAAATTAAAATGAATGATGTGGTATATGTCCCAAATTTGTCTGCAAATCTATTGTCAGTTAGTAAATTGGTACAAAATAATAATGTTGTTGTGTTTAACTCAAATGGTTGTAATATTTATTCTGACATTCAGACAATGTTAATGTAAAAGGTGAGGTCATGGCATCCGCTAGGTGTGTTGATGGTATTTATAAATTAGAAATTGTAGAAAAATTAGAAAAACCAAATGTTTTGTCTGAAAATTTAAATTCGGTTTCATCTAATTGTTTTATGGTTAAAAATGATCAAATGCTTTGGCATAGACGGCTAGGACATTTGAGTGGTCAAAGCATGAAAGCACTAAAAGATAAATTATCTGTTGGTATAAATTTTAACCATAAAGAGTCAGAACCGTGTATCTCTTGCATTGAAGGGAAAATGACCCGTACCCCATTTCCAAAAGCTAGTGGCAGGCGCACAACTGAGAAATTGCTCTTGGTTCATTCAGATTTGGTTGGCCCTATGAACATAAAGTCAATTCAGGGTAAAAATTATATGCTATTATTTGAAGATGACTATACTAGGAAAATATTTGTTTATTTTTTGACCTCAAAAGATGAAGTTGGATATTATTTTAAATTATTTAAATCCAATGTTGAAAAAGAGACCGGGCTACAAATTAAAGCACTCAGAACTGATTGCGGTAGTGAGTACGTGAATAAAGAACTTGAAGGGTTTCTAAGTAATTATGGAATAAAGCATGAAAAATCGGTTCCCTATGATCATGAACAGAATGGGGTAATTGAGAGGTCAGTTAGGACAATTGTTGACAAGGCTAAGAGTATGTTAAGTGATAGTGGGCTGGAAAAGCATTACTGGCAATATGCGTGTGAGGTGGCGATATACTTAAAAAATAGGTCACCCACCAGGGCGTTAGTTGGTTACACTCCTGAAGAAAAATGGAGTGGGAACAAAGTAGATTTAGCTCATATTAAGGTTTTTGGTTGCATTGCATTTGTGCATGTTCCAAAAGAGAAAAGAAAAAAATGGGATTTTAAGGCTCAAGCAAAAATTTTTGTTGGCTACCCCTTTTGTATGGTATGAAAGGTTATAAATTAGTAGATCCTGGAATGCCGAGTAAAGTTACTTTAGCTAAAAGCGTAGTTTTCTTTGAGAATATGTCACTTAGTAATCTAGAATCGTGGAAAAATAATAAAATAGAACCAGTTAATGTTGAAAATGTTATTGCTTATTTAGAAAATTATGTGCCCGAGGGTGACTTAACTGAAAATTTAAATGAAAAAGATTCAATTGTCGATATTTCTGATTTGATCGAAACTAGTGATTTGTCAGATATTGATAGTGTTTTGAATGATAGTGACTTACCTGAAACTCCTGATGAAATAGACGAAGGTCAAGTTATAAGTAGGCGATATCCTTTGAGAGACAGAATTGCGAAACAATACCCTGATCACGTCCTTTATAGTGTAGGGATGAATGATGAGGAGCCAGAAACTTACATGGAGGCTATGTCGAGTGTAAATAAACAAAAATGGCAAGAAGCCATGGAGTCAGAAATTGAATCATTAAAGGAAAACAAAACATGGACCCTTGTAGATTTGCCTCCTAATAAAAATCTTATTGAATCGAAGTGGGTGTATAAAATTAAGAGAGATGCTAGTGGTAATATGATTGATAGGTTCAAGTGTAGGGTTGTTGCACGGGGTTTTAGCCAAAAATATGGGGTTGATTACGAGGAGACTTTTGCCCCTGTAGTTAGACATTCCACTATTAGGCTACTTTTTGCGTTAGCAGTAAAATATAATATGTGCGTAGAGCACTTAGATGTGGAAACCGCGTTTCTCAATAGTGAGTTAAAAGAAGAAATTTACATGCGGCAGCCAAAAGGCTTTGTTGAAAAGGGGAATGAAAATAAAGTGTGTAAGCTCTCGAAGGCAATTTATGGGCTAAAACAGGGGTCTCGTGCTTGGAACGAAAGATGCAATGAAGTGTTAAGTAAATTAGGATTCAGTAAATGTGATAGTGAATCATGTGTATATATTCGTAGGAAAAATAAAAGTATTGCAATTTTGGCTTTATATGTTGACGACTTTTTATTATTTTGCAATGATGATAATTTAATGCAGCAAGTAAAAAATGAATTAAAGTCATGTTTAAAAGTAAAGGAACTTGGTCCAGTATCACATATATTGGGAATGAGAGTAAAGACAGAAAATGGGTGTTATTTTCTATATCAAATGGCTTATATTAAGAAACTATTAAATAAATTTGGCATGGGTGATTGCAAACCTGTTAGTACGCCTCTAGAATTAGGATCTCAGTTAGGATGTAATGAAGATATAGATGAAAACTTACCGTATCGTGAACTTATAGGTGGGTTGATGTATCTGGCGGTGTGCACCAGACCAGATATTATGTATGCCGTCAGCTATTTAAGTCAATTTAATTCGTCATTCAGAAGGGAGCACTGGTTAATGGCAAAACGTGTGTTAAGATACTTAAAAGGGTCGTGCGGATTAGGCCTTAGTTTCAGAAATTCTGATGATAATTTAGTGGGATATGTGGATGCAGATTGGGGAAGCGATGATAATGAAAGAAAATCGTATACCGGATATGTGTTCAAACTAGGGGATTGTTTGATATCTTGGGAGTCAAAGAAACAAAGGTGCGTAGCACAATCCACTACGGAGGCGGAATATGTGGGCTTTTCTGTGGACGTTCGCAATTGTTTTAATGATAATATTATAACTTTAGCTTACATGCCAACCTCAAAGATGCCAGCGGACGCTCTGACCAAACCTTTAGGTAGGGTAAAATTTAATGAATGTATTTCTAGCATATGTATGTCAAATGTTGTACAAGAATAACTTTAGAATAGAGAGAGTGCTGATAATTCATAGAATAATCATTATATTCAATAAGAGGGAGTGTTGGAAATTTATTTTTGTTTGTATTTTCATACAATGATTATTCATAATATTTTATTTTGGCGGCATTTTTATAGTTGTTATGTTGGTAAAACTTTTTTATATATGGCGTTTTTTCCTGTCTGTTAACTAGCTTTACGTTTTTGTTTGTCGTTAGATGAAGATTCTGTGTTTAGTATTCTGTATGTTTTTTTTTAATGTTTTAGTTTAAGAATAAACGTTCATCCTAAAATTAATGTGCATTTGAATTATTAAAACTTAATAACAATAAGTACATGTACTCTTTTTGAACAAGTAAAGTTATGTACTCTTACTTTTTCAAAAATTACTATAAGTGTACTCTTTTTTAAAAATATATACTGATGCTAAAATACTGGGGAAAAATTGTAAAAAAGTTGCAAAATATCCATAGCTTCAGGGCTCAAAAGCTCTTAGTTTGATAGTAAATGCAAGAGTACGCATATTATTTTGCACAGGTCTTCCTTCCATTTCAAGCGGCGTTACGTGAGTGGGGAATTACCTATAATAGGTTATGTTTTATGTTTATGAATTAGTAGTAGAGCGGTAGTAGAGGGTCAACTGAGAATAAGGCACCGTGTGTGTAGCAGGCAACTGTTAATATATTGTATTAGAGTATTATTTGTTATTATTATTTATTCATCTTCATCTGTTATCGAACTAATATATTGAAAATTGAGAGAAAATACTTTTTTCCACAACCAGTACATATGAAATTATAACAGTTTAACAATTTTGAAATAAAGTTCGCGACAAAAATTTTGCACACTATGTTGATTGTTTGATTTAATAATAATATGAAATCTTATAAAAAATGTTTATGGTAATTAATAACGTCAATATCAAAATATAGTTTACACTGAATTAAATTTACAAATATTAATTTATTATTCGAAAAACAACTACCATTTAACACTAAATTAAAATATTATGTGCGACAAAACTATTGCACTGCCTATAATAATTTCCAATGTGAGGTTATTTTTGAAATAATATTCTTGATTTTTTAACTAATTATTAATTGCTTTTCTAAGCCTGTTTAGAATTTTACTAATTTCGGAAATATTTTTTCCGTTTGTAATTAATTTTTGTATTATATTAATTTCTGTGATATTTAATTTTTCCCTGGTGCATTGCACTTTCAAAACTTTTCAAATTGGTTGGTGTTACTTCTAATACGCTCAGAAATAGACAGATAAAAATCAAATAAAATTAAAATCGATTTAAGCAAGAGCAATAGTGTAAATATTTGTGTTATAGTTTTGTCGCACATAAAAACCGTAAAAATAAACGAATGTAAAAAAATCATTAATTTCGAATGTTTTCTTTATTACACTATTCCACATATTCCACTATTCCACACCAATTAATGTTTTTTTTTACGATTAGGGCTAACATTAAGATGTCTAAAATGTAAATTTACGGAAGAATTACAAGAAAAATATCCTATGTTCAAAAAAGCACGGACGGTTCACGAAGCCATTTCTGAGTCATGTAATATCACAGTTTTAACACTCTCGCTGCGTACGACGCACATGCGCGTCCAACTGAGCCCTTGCCATGTGCGAATGACGCTCATGTGCGTCCTCTGCTTATTTAGTTTCATTTTCGGTGCGAACGACGCTCATGCGCGTCCAACTGAGCTCCTCCCATGTGCGAATGACGCACATGCGCGTCCTCTGATTATTTGGTCATATTTGGCCCTATTTAGACATTCAGTACGGTGCAAGCATTCGTGAAGGGCTGTTTTTTGTGTTTAGTGTAGTGGTTAGCGACTTTTGACAAACTTTCGTTCTGTGTTTACCCTTATAAAACGGATAACAAACAACCGGCTTATTTAGCCGTATTTAGACAGTCAGTACAGTGCAAGCATTCGTGAAGGGCTGTTCTTTTGTGTTTAGTGTAGTGGTTGGTGACTTTTGACAAACTTTCGTTCTGTGTTGACCCTTATAAAATGGATAACAACCAACCGGGACCTTCAGGCATCAAACGCCGTAGAGCAGTTTCTTTTACCGACTCTAATGTGTCTACAGACGAAGAAATGGAAAGTTTTTTTATCTGAATCCGATAGTGAAGATTACGGTCGTCCAACATCGGAAGAAGAAACGGAGTCCGAGAATGAAGAAAATGAAGAATCTGCAGAAGAAAACGTGCAAGACGATACATGGCAGAATGAATGTAACGGCATGACAGAAATACCATTCTTGAACGAAAGTAAATTATTATTGAGACCAGAAAACGAAGAACCATATGATTATTTTCGCCTATTACTCGACGATAATTTACTAAATCAAATTGTCGCCGAAACCAATCAGTATGCGGAAGATTATTTTTTGACTAGAAATCTAACACCAAGAAGTAGGATATCCCACTGGAAGCCTTTATCCAAGGAGGAGCTGTTGGTATTTATTGGTTTGACATTCCACATGGGGACCATCAAATTAAATCGAGTCCAAGATTATTGGAAAAAGCATTGGCTTTATAATTTATCGTGCTTTTCGAACTATATGGGCCGAGATCGGTATTTGCTAATAATGCGTTGCCTGCATTTTGCCAGAAACCCAGCAATTGGGGAACCTGAACCACAAGACCGTCTTTATAAAATTAGACCAATTCTAACGTATTTCAACGAGAAGATGAATAATCTTTATTGTCCAGATAAAAACCTTTCACTTGACGAGTCTATGGTGTTATGGAAGGGAAGACTCGTTTTTCGTCAGTATGTTCAAAACAAAAGGCATAAATATGGTATCAAACTGTATATGCTTACAGAGCCAGATGGTTTGGTACTAAAGTTTATGGTATATACCGGTCGGCACGATATAACGGGAGGCAAAGGCCATGCTCAAAAGGTCGTTTTAGAGCTGTTGGTAGGTAAACTTGGTCAAGGGCATTCGGTTTATATGGACAGTTTTTACAACTCCATTGAACTTGCATTTTTATTACTCGAGCAAAGAACTTTTTCTACGGGAACCTTACGTGTGAGTAGAAAGGGACTACCTGCAGAGGTAATTACTTCAAAATTAAAAAAAGGGCAAAGCATTGCTAAATATAAGAGAGACGTCATGATTGGGAAGTGGAAGGGTAAAAGGGATGTCACGTATATATCAACGGAATTCCAAAATTCTATGCAAAATGTTGCAAATAGAAGAGGTCAAGAAAAAGAAAAGCCTTTGCCGATTATAAAATATAATGAGTTTATGAGTGGCATTGATCGCCAAGATCAACTGATGTCCTACTACCCGTCTCAACGTAAGACTGTACGGTGGTACAAGAAGCTGGGTGTACATATTTTACACCTTTTGTTTCAAAATTCTTACCTGCTGTATAATAAATATAGTGGCAGGAAATTGTCACTATATGAATATCGGCAAAACATTTTAGAAAAGATACTTCCTGAGAAGAAAGATTTGCGTGGTACGAACAACAGAACACAACATTTGCCGACAAAAATCGACGCAACGAACGATAAAGGGAAAACGCAAAGAAAAAGATGCCGAGTATGTGCCCAACAAAAAAAAAGGAAGGACACCATTTACCATTGTGAAACATGTAAAGATATGCCGGGCCTATGTTTGGGAGAGTGTTTCAAAAATTATCATAAAAAATAATATATATCGCAAATATATGGTTGTTTTTATTATTTATCAGGTTTATTTTTTTTGTTCTGCAATCAATCAATTGTACATAAAATAAGTTATGTTTACCCCAACTATATGTTTTTCAAAATATACATTTTTTATGTTTTTTTCTGTTTTTTTACTTTTGTTACGTTGAAAATCATGAATTACTGTTTCATTTTTTTATTGTACAATCATATTATACATAAAATAAGTTATACGTACAACAAATATATGTTTTTCAAAATATACATGTATATATATATATATATATATATATATATATATATATATATATATAATATATATATATATATATATATATATATATATATATATATATATATATATATATATATATATATAATATAATGTTTCAAAATATACATTTTTTATTATTTTTTCTGGTTTTATTTTTTTTTACTTTTGTTAGGTTGAACATCATGAATTATTGTTTTTGTTTTGAAAAAAAACCAGGTTTTTATTTTACGGACTGAAAATTTCATTTAAAAAAAATATCTTAATTTCAGCTCCCGGCGAACGCCTACTTATTTTCGTCCGCAGTGAAAGTGTTAATAGGAAATAAGAGAAAGGCGGATTTAGACCAACACCTTGCTACTGTAAGGCATAAAAATAGAATACAGGCTGCAGGAAGTTCTCAAAAGATTGACACATTTTGTGTGGTACATCACACTCCACTAGAAGCACAGATATTATATGCTTTTATACTTTTATACTGCTTTTCATACTGTGAAACATCATCAAAGTTATCTATCAACTGACTGTTCCTCAAAATTATATAAATGCATGTTTTCTGATTCCCAAATTGCGAATAAAATTTCATGCGCTCGTACGAAAACACAAGCCATTGTAGATAACGTGTTAGCGCCTAATTCATTACAGAGAACAATAGAGTCATTAGCGGACGTTCATTATATTGGAATTTCTACTGATGGATCTAACCATGGCGCAATAAAATTGTTTCCAATTCTAATTCAGTTTTTTGATAAGTATAGTGGTATTACGCATAAACTTGTAGAGCTTGCTACTGTACCGAGACGGACGAGAAAGACTACTGTAACAGACGAGATTAATAAGAACATTAGAAAATCGCATAGGGTTATGCATAAATGATTTGCTGATTTTCGACCAGGCTATTAATTTAAACAATTTTATTGATAAAATAAGACAATGAAGAATTTTCAATACTGTCAGCTGATTCAAAATGGATTAAATATTTTGAAGAACGAAATCAAGCAGTATCTTCAGAATTCCTAAAGATATGTTCATTTTTTTTCGCGATTCCAGCCCACAACGCAAATGCGGAGAGGATTTTTAGCATAATGAAGAGTATTTGGACTGATGAAAGAAATAGACTTTTGCCAGAATCAGTAAAAAACTTACTAATGGTACAGTTTAATTTTAAAAACTTTAGTTGTGAACAATTTTTGAAATATTGTGTGGGCAATAAAAATTTGTTAAATGAAGTGAGAAGTAAAGCAAAGTATGATTTTGCTGATCGTGAGTAAATTATATTTGATTGTCGTATACTATTTTTGTAATAAGTTTATTGTTTATTTTGTTAATATTGTTTATTCTGATTTTTAATTTACACGTATGGTACTTTTCGTCCCTATTGTACGTTTTGTTCGTCGTATAATATGTTTTGTAAAAAGTATATTGTTTATTTTTGTTAATATTGTTTATTTTAATTTTAAGTTCTTAATTTTAATTTTCGTATCTTACGAACTTTTCGTTTTTAAGATACGTTGTGTTCGTCGTTTACTATGTTTGGTAAAAAAAAAACCGGCCAAGTGCGAGTTGTGACTCGCGCACCGAGGGTTCCGTACAAACTTGTATTGTATAGTATTATTATGTAGATTATCAACATATTATGTAGATTATAAAGAAAAATTAGACGAAATATAATATATACAGGATGTTACGGGACTTGAGTATGTCGCATGTCGGTTATAAACAAGCAAAATTTAGACATAATATATACCCTGTATATATTATGTATATAAAGCGTACGGGATGAAATGCATAACGAATATAAACAAAGAAAATTCAGAATAAACAGATTGGCGCCAACACATACTTTTTAACCTTCGGACCTAACCGAATAGGACCTAACTGTATGCAACCCATATTCTTCTGGAGCCTCACAAAACCACTACGACAACATTAGTGAATTTTCATAAGTTTCTAATAGTAAATTCGCATTTTTCTTGTAATTAAACTACATATTTACGGTTTTCAGATTTTTCCCTTGACATGTGCTGTAAGACACCGCTTGTTGCCAAATTTCATGATTCTAGGTCAACGGGAAGTACCATATAGGTTTTGATTCCCTTGTGAAATCGCAAAATATCCGACATAAACGGTCATATCTTTTGATCGCGTTGACTTACAAGTTTGAGTTTTTCACAACTGAAAGAGACCGCAGACCCGAGTATTTGATACAAATTTCAACTTGTTACCTCTACGCGTTCCTGAGAAAAATGGTCTTTACAGACAGACAGACGGACAGACAGACAGACAGACAGACAGACGGACAACAAAGTGATCCTATAAGGGTTCCGTTTTCGGTACGGAACCCTAAAAAATACATTGTTTATTTTTGTTTAAATTGTTGATTTTGATATTAAAATACACGGATCTCATATGTTAGGAATTTTTATTTGAAATGTACTCTTTTCGCCCTAGGCCAAGTTGGTAACCCTATCTCTACAGACTTGTCTGTCTAGTTTTGCTTGTCTATCTTTTCTGTCCAGTCATATTTGTCTAGTCATATCAGTTTAGTCTTGTCACTCTTGTCTCTCTAGTCTTGTCTGTATAGCCCTTAGGGCGCTTGTGCACTACACTGAATTTTACGGTCCGTAATCCGAAATTTTACTGTCCGGAATTTGGCGGTAATAAAACGGATGGTAGCTTGTGCACTTGTCCGTTAAAACTCGGACAGGCGCAGTTTAGGATGTTTGCTTTGCAATATGCCTACACACCAATACGCGATATCAATACGCTACGATGAGTTTTTTGGAACGTCGGCAAATTCTTGCTTTGTTACTTTACGTGCGAAGACGTAGAAGACAAAAAGAATTTTGGATTCATCCCTTGATAATAGAAAGGTACCTGACAGGCACATATTACGCAATCCACAATAAATTGAGGCAGAATGATGAAAAATTTTTTAACTACTATCGGATGTCTACAGCCACTTTTGATTTTTTACTACATCGTTTAAGCGCGTCTATCAAAAGGCAAGATACAAAATTAAGGCTGTGTATACCACCAAATGAAATGCTTGCTGTCACATTAAGGTAAGTACAGTACTTCTATAATTAATAATATGATTGCTTTATTTTGTGTAACACGTATGCATTGTTGACTTCTTTACCCAAGTACAGTCAAAACAAATGAGGATTATGTTGTGATATGAGTTTATGACTTTATAGGTACTTTACTAATTTTTTAATTTCATAGATAGAAAGTAGGTTCAATTGTTAAAATAAATAATAAAAATATTCAGGATACAAAGAGAGACAAACAATTACTGTTATGTACAATGCTATCATTTATTAACCAAAATTATTAGTTGTCAAAGTTTTGTCCCAACAATTCAGTTATTGAAGCATGTAGAGGAGTCACTGGCGTTGATGGTGCAGAGTTAATCGATGGTGCTGTCATCAGATTTTCCGTTTGAGGTAGACGGTGGCGGTGACGGGGTAATCTGGTTAGCTGGAGAGTTTATAGAAACATATAGCGGCGACAGTGGCGATGATGGTGCAGAGCTGAACGAAGGTGCTCGCATGCGATTTGTATATTTGCGAAGTACTTGCATTACGTCGATTCTGAACTCCAGTCTATCATCTTTGCTTATGCGTTTAATAGTTGGTAAAATAGACATCAAAAATGCTTTATCATCATCTTTAGTCATCCTGTCGTGACTCATGACTTTGAAGCGCCTTCAATATCTCCACATCAACAGGATTTAATCTTTTTTTAAGGATTTGAAATGGTTCAGATGATGGTCTTGAATCATCATCCTGAGAAGATTCTGGCGTAACAATTGCTTCGCAGGATGCGGATGTACCCGGTCTGGTTTCGTTGTCACTACCTTAAGAGGGAATGTTAGAGAATGTTGAATCCACTTGAATAATTTTTAGTAAAAATTGCAACTGATTGTGGTAAATATATTGTTTTTTCTGCGCTTGCCCAGATTTCGTTTTCAAAGATTTAAGGAAATAGTCTTTTGTGTTATTCCATTTACTAGTGATAGTAGTCACTAAAACAAAAGAATAATTAAAGTTTATTTTTGTTACAGGTATTTAGCCAGTGGAAATACTTTCACCGATATGTTTTATACCTATCAATTGGGTATTAAAATGATAAGTGAAATTGTCAGTTTAGTATGCTGTAAAATATGGAATGAATTAAGCAGCGAATTTCTTGCTCTACCCAATACAGAGAAATGTAAATCAGTGGCAAATGAATTTCAAGATAGAGCTTACTTCCCAAACTGCCTGGGTGCCGTGGATGGAAAACACATACGAGTTGTGAACTTTCCCTCTACCGGGTCAATGAATTTTAATTATAAAGGCTATTATTCCATCGTGCTTCTAGCAGTGGTCGATTCTAACTCTAAATTTGTGTTTGTCGATATCGGAGCTTTTGGAAAAGACTGTGATTTAGCAATTTTGCAGCGTACAACATTTCATAAGCTACTGACTGAGGGAAGATTACAACTTCCTAACCCTACTCCTCTGAATCCATCTCTAAACAATAGAATGCCATACGTTTTAGTGGGCGATGAAGCTTTTCAACTTAATAACAATTTGTTATGACCTTATAGCGGAAAACATCTTGATATAAAAAAACGAATATTTAATTATCGACTGTGTCGGGCACGCAGATATGTGGAATGTGCTTTTGGTATAATGACAAATAAGTGGCGCATATTTCATCGTCCACTAAACGTATCAAAACAATTAAGCAAAGACATAGTCAAAGCATGCGTTGTTTTACATAATATTGTTCGTGAAAGAGATGGCTACACATATAAAGACATGCTCGTAAATGTTAATCACAACGGTTTGCAAAATATTCCTACCATCGCCAGTAATGCCCAGGCGGGACGTGCAGCTAACTATATAAGAAACAATTTCGCAGATTACTTCGTCAGTCCAGCAGGATCTGTGCCATGGCAAATGTCAAAAATGTAGTAAAAATAAATTGTATATTTAAGTTTAATATATTTTATAATACTTCCGTATTTCGTCTTTCTTTTTCTGGTCGAACCCCTCAAACTCCGGTTCCAAGAATAAACAAATTTCTCGCCATGCATTTCTCCTTGCAATTTTATTTTTATAAACATATATAGTTTTATCCCATAGGCAAGGTTTAGATTCGACAAGTTCAATTACTGTAAAAATGTCGTACATTGCAAACTATAACGAAATCTGTTAGATACTAACACGCCAAACTTCTTGATAGCTCTGAACCAATGAGATTTGCCCTGTACGATTACTGATTGCGGACGTAGTGCACATGCACAAACACGTTTCTCATTGCCGCCATGTCGGACCGAAAAAAATCTAGCTGCCGGACCGTAAAATTCAGTGTAGTGCACAAGCGCCCTTAGACAGAAAGGAGCAGACCGGAGAGACTTTTTAATGAGGTGTAGATGGCACCTTACTGTTACGGTCCATAAAAGTAACTAATCCCCTCAGAAAGAACCGATCACCCTGGGACTGCTATAAGCATTACAGGGTGGTGGTTGACTTGCATGCATATTTTTTTTCAATAATTTTATTTTATAAACTCTTGGAAACTGTAAATTACATATAAGTAATATAAATTATCATATAAATTACAAATATGTAATCATATAAATTTTGAATTGGTAAAACCATACAACATTATAGATAATCAGATAAACTTAATAAAGACGGAACAAAGCTTGAATATATAAATATACTCAACCTTTCCGGAACTCTATAATACTATATAATTATAATCATATAAACTTTTAAGCAAAAAAAAATTCCTAATTAAAATAATAAATGGGTAGGTTAGGGTGACCACACGTCCCGATTTTGGCGGGACAGTTCCGCTTTTTGAAGGCCTGTCCCGCGTCCCGCCGCTTTTTAGAAAATATCTGTATTTCTTATTTTTAATGTACTGTAATATATAATATAATATTTTTCCACATATTCCCATAAAATCTCCTTTTTAAATGTCATCCAATGAAAATATTGAATATCCTCGAATTGAAATATCCATTCTTGAAGATATAACAAGCATTTATTATAAAAATTTCTGACTTCTTTCAGAAAATCCGTCGTTTAATGGTTCCGTTTCTGAAATTTTCATTGGGTGACATTAAAAATGGAGATTTTATGCGAATGTGTGGAAAAATCTTTTGAATATATTAATAAATATTTTCCGAAGATTAATATTTGCGAAAATGATCTTTTTGATGAGGAGTTATTAATAAAGTTACGTTACTGATGAAATAGTTAAATGTTGGTTGTCTGCAAATGTGGAAACAGACAAAAAGTGGACGGAGTTAATCCTTCATTTTAAACAGAATAATATTATCAAAATATTTTGATAAGGAATAATATTCGCTTTAAAATGAGAATTTGAATTTGTTTTAAAATGAGAGAGTTTTTTGTAGTATCAATAAAATATAGACAACAGAAAACACACAGTTGAACATTAAACTGTAAAATCTATATTATGCATAAAAAATAATTTGACCAATAATGAGAAATTTTACGACATTTTATTAAATGATCCGAATCTATTGCAGTATTCACTAGGATCAAAAATATGACTGTGAAAGAATAAAAAGAAAGTGAAAGAAATTAATAAAAAAAATTAAATTAATTAAAAACCATAATGTTCATTCACTCATGACTATAAAATAAATAAATATATATAAAAACCAAATTGTACCTGTATTGGTACAATTTGGTTTCCTGCACTTTCTTTCGATAAGTCCATATTGATGAAGACAAAAGGCAGAAAGAAGCGCATGTTCATTATTATTATTTATCAGGTTATATTATTTATCAGGTTATATTTATCATAGTATTTTTTAGCAACCCGCATGGTTTCTCGCCGCACAAAAGTGCAGGAAACCAAATCGTACTTGTAATTATATTTATTTATTTTATAAGTCATGAGTGAATTAGAGAACATGGTAATTTCTTAATTATTTTCTTATTATACCATAGTAATTTTTTCAGTAAATTAATTTTTTTAGTAATTTTATATTCAAATTATTCATTATATATTATCATCCCTTCCCATTTGTCCCGCTTTACCCCGCTATTGTCCCGCTTTGTCTCAATGAAAATGTGGTCACTTTAGGGTAGGTACATACAATTGAACCCGTCATTTGGAAAAGTGCACGAGTCACACTTTTTTGAAATATCACTTTATTACCCCATTTTATTCATTGAAGCGTTTTGCATATTCCATGCGAAAAGAGCACACGTATACACCACAAGTCAACTTAAAAAGCAATGAAAAGGGCACGAGTCCTAGACTTACGCCTCTTTCAAGTGAAACGAAACGCATCTGTCAGATATGATATAACATCCCTTTATCGTGAGCTTGCCGAAAATGCTTTTAGACCTAGAAAAAAAGTCTCTGGTGACAGGAATAGTGAAAACTAAAAACATAATAAAATAAAAAAAGCCAAAATTGCTGGAAAATGATGATTAACTAACTAAAATTTACAGACTAATGCCTTTTTCGAAATGATCCCTTGATCATTTCGAAAAAGACATAAGTCCAAAAATTTTACTTCAAATATCTTGATGAAAATTGTTCTTTTTTAATAAATAAATATTCTAAAAAGCGTGTATAATTTTTATTTAACAACCTCTATATTCAGTTTCTTCAGCATCAATGACTTTAAAACCTAACCTAACAAAAAACATATTTTTGTTGATTCTGAAAAGTTTCAATTCATTGACTCATGCCCTTTGCGAAATGACGCGTTCAATTTAATTCAATGCAAAAATGAGTCAAGTTTAGTCTGTTTTTTGTTTTTGTAGCATTTCACTGGTACAAAATCAGCAAAGATATTCAGTGCGGATGTAGAGCTCCCTTCATTTCCCTCCTGCATAAAATGACGCTGTAACACTGCCATACATTTTTTTGCCACCTAGTTAGTCACAGGCACAGGTGACTCATCATCATCATCGTCATCTTCGTCTAATTTTTCATGTTTTGATTTAATACCTTCTACAATTGAATCCTCACAGTCTTCATTATCATAGTAACATGGTAAATTGATCTATTGTTGAAAATTCTTCATAGTTAATAATAAGAACTTGCAACATATCCTCATTTTCTTCATTGCTTGAAATTTCGGAAATATCTAAGGGTTTAAAGCCGCAATTAGTAAAACAGTTCTGTATTGTGGTGGTTTTTATAGCTCGCCAACTGTCAGCGACAAACTGCATTGCTTGCAAAAGGGAAATTTTTGAACTAATCTCTCTGGCTGTTGTGGAACTTGTTAATAAATTTTCATCAATGGATTCTAATATGTAATTAACCAATTTTCCACGATACAAAGTCTTAAATTTTGTTATTACCCCCATGTCCAATGGTTGCACTAACGATGTGGTATTAGGAGGAAGAAATTCCAGCTGTATATTTTGTAGATTGTCTAAATGAGGGTGTGCCGCACAATTGTCAACAAGCAGCAAAATTTTTCTTTGTTTAACTTGTAAATTTTGGTCCCAACTAGTAAGCCATTTTCGAAAAATTTCAGATGTCATCCATGCATTTTTGTTTTCATGGTATTCCACTGGTAAACCCTCCATTCTTAACCCCTTAAAGGGCTTAAAGCATCGAGGTCTAGATGTAGCACTTTTTCCTATGATCAGTAGCTTTCGTTTGTCAGTACCTGACATATTTGTACAGCATTACACAGTAATGCGGTCCATCGCCTTTTTATAACCCGACAGTGCAATGTGTTTATAGCATAAGGAACCATCTGGCGTAGCACGATAATAGAGGCCGGTTTCAACAGCATTGTAAATGTCATCAGCACAAATATTCTCTAAAAAAGTAGGAATTTTCGTAGTTTTTCACTGTTCGGCACTTTCGTTGTCGCCAATGCCCTTTTCACCGTGCGATTTTTGAAATTTAATATTGTGTCTTGCTCTCTATCGCGATAACCAACCATCAGTTGCTTTGAAATCGTTTTGGCCCAGTTTTTTTTAGCTAACTCCTCTGACTTCGCCTTCAACATTGGGCCGTTGATATTTACGCCTCTGCCACTAACAATAGAAAACCATTGCTCTAGTGCTTCTTCGACGTCTGGATCCTTCACCCCTTTTCTTTTGGATGTTCCTGCTTGTCCTTCTTGTAATACCAATTTCTCACGCAGTTGACTTTCTTGTCGTAAGAAACGCGATATGGTAGATTTTGGTACACCAGTTATCTCAGCGAGACGACGATAACTTGTATTAAGAGGCTGGCTTTTTATTTTATCTAGCAAAGCAATTTTACGGGAAAGTGTCAAATCATTTCTTGGAATTTTGGCAGGGTCAAATTTTTTGAAAAATAAAATTGACAAAAAATAAGTTCATGCACTATTCACGCGCGAGGTGTATTGATGACTGAATAAATACGCAACAATTGAGACAGTTGTCACGTGCCAGGTGTATTGCTAACTGAATAAGATCAGCTGCGAGACAACGCACCATATCAAATTCTTTGTACATATTTTTTCTTGAGAATATGTGTAACATGTGTTGTGATCTTAAATTTACTATCCCAATTAAGCAGAATGTTGTCCCAATTAAACATATAAATTTACTATTGGTTTCTTGGTTTGGTTTCGGTTCTTTGAGATTTGTCCCAAATAATAATGGGATATGTTTTTTTTGTGTTTCCTGTTATGGTGTCCCAGTCTTTCTTAGACTTCAAGAGTAGATCCATCATATTTCTTGGGTCGAGTTTTACGACTTTTAATTCTAGCCGTTCCTTATCCCATCTCGGACACTCGTATATAGTGTGAGTCACACTATCCACCTCACCGCAGTAAACGCAGTCTGGGTCAGATGCCCTCCCGATGTTATGGAGATAATCTCTAAAGCATCCGTGACCCGTGAGAATCTGTGTTAGGTGGTATGATAATTATCCATGCCAACGACTAGTCCACGTTTCTATGACCGGAATGAGGATTTTTGTTCACTGGCCCTTTACTGAACTTGACCATGCCTCTTGCCATTCACGTCTGGGTTTGTTGCTGGCCTCTTTTCTGGCAGTTTTGTTTTTACCTGCCTCGAGCAGGTGTTTCCTGTACATCAATTGTAGTTCAATTGGGGGGATTCCTGAGATTACGAGGACTGCGTTTCGAGATATCGTTCGGTAAACGTAGGGCCATTTTCCTTTGGACGATAGCTAGTTTCGATATTTTTACATTATTGAAGGCTTCTACCCAGATCAGGGCACCATAAAGTATGGCGGAATGTGCTACAGTGCTTAGTAGCCTGCGTTTGCTACTTTAAGGTCCTCCTACATTAGGTATGAGATTCTCCAGTGCTGCTGTCATTATCATTTCTCTTTCTGACGCCTTTTGAATGTGTTCTATGAAGGATAGGCTTAAACGTAATGTCTAAATATTTTACGCTGTGCTTCGGTTTTATGTCCACGTCCATCACTTTAAAGGAGATGTGGGCCAGTTTCCTATAGCCTGTCAGCAGGACGGCTTCGGTCTTTTCCGGTGCCAGTCTTAGGGATCAGGTTGACAACCAGTCAGTAATCAGCTCAATTGTTAGATTAGCCCTGGCCATAATACCTCTTTCTCTTTTTCCAACTATGGTGAGAGCTAGGTCGTCTGCAAAACCGGTAATGTCCACCCCCTCAGGGAATTTCAACTTGAGGACTCAATCCTAGAGTATATTCCATAAAGTAGGTCCCATGACTGAACCTTGTGGAACATCGATGCTGATGTTGAAGCATCGGGAAGCGTCCTTTGCGTGTAGGATTACGCTACGGTTACACATGTAGCTGCGCACCATCCTCAGTAGATATGGAGAAATAACTCTATCTGTCAGTTCAACGTGCTGCCAACTAGCGGAGTTAAAGGCGTTCCTGATATCTAGTGTTATTAGTGCTACTTTGCTACTTTGCGTTTTTGCTACTTTGATGACATACGTAATTGCATCCATCGTTGACTTCCCTTCTCAAAAACCGAACTGTCTTTCGAATAGATTGATCCCATTTTCGAGTTCTGTTTTCAGCCGTGCTAGGATTAGTTGCTCTAGGAGTTTTCCTACGACGTCCATCATGCATATAGGTCGGTATGACGAGGCTAGATCTGTGGGTTTGTCTCTCTTTTGGATGAGCACTAGTTTGGCCTGCTTTAGTATGTCTGAGAAAGTACCAGCCACTAGACTCCTGTTAAATATTTATACCAAGTAACAAAGCTGGAAAGTATTGAGTCATTAGTTTTATGGCTTCCGGGAGGATCCCATCTGGGCTTTGTTTTTGCGGAGGCGGCTACTTGCTAATTTAAGTACTTCTTCGGTAAATAGCGGGGTATTAGGAACGGAGGGTTGTTCCCAGATTGGGTTTCGGTGGCTTGGAAATAGTGTTCCGGCTATTTCCAGCAATTTGTCCATCGGTAGTTGTGGATTGGGATTGCGGATTCTGGGGCTTCTTGTAGCTAACTGGTAGACTTGTCACCATGTATCCTCGTCTATACTTATACACAAGTTTTCCCAGAGTGATTTCATTGACAAATTGATTTACGTTCGGAGCTGCCTGACAAGACAAGACAGACAAGACTTTCTCGTCTTGTATGTCTAGTCTTGTCTGTCCAGTCTTGTTTGTCCAGTCTTATCTGTCTAGTCTTGTCTATTTAAACTAATATGTATAGTCTTGTATTCTCTGTATAACCTTGTCTGTCTAGTCTTGTTGTCTTGTCTGTCTAATTTGTCTTTCTACTCTTGTCTGTTTACCCTTGCCTGTCTAATTTTGTTTGTCTGGTCTTGTCTGTCTAGTCTTGTGTGTCTACTCTTGTCTGTCTAGTTTTATCTGTCTAGCCTTGTCTGTCTCGTCTTGCCTGTCTAGTCTTGTCTGTGTAGTCCTGTTTCTCTAGTTTTGTCTAGTCCTGTGTCGTTAAGCATTTATATCTAGTTTTATCTATCTTGCCTTGCCTCTCTAGTCTTACCCCTCTAGTTTTGTCTGTCTAGTCCTGTCTGTCTAATCCTGTCTGTCTAGCCCTGTCTGTGTAGTATTATCTATGTAGTGTTGCCTGCCTAGCACCAAATCCTGTTGGTTAATATGCAAAGCATGGTTAATTAATTGAATATTCATTAAATAGGATATTATATAGGATAATAGGCTAATATAATTTTAATTTCTTCTTAGACTTTTGTATAGGCACGTGTGCCTGTTTCTTTAAGTTCCTCCTTAGTCTCTAATCTCCTGTGATATGAATGTCCAGGAGTCTGCCCATCTCTTTGGTGGCCTTCCAGGTGGTCTTGAATTGTTGGGTCTTTGTGCCATGGCCCAGTTAACGATCCTTTGTGGGATCATGCGTTTCACATGGTCCCGACAGTGCCTCCGACGGTCTCTTGTCCAGCATACGACATCCTGTATTTGTAGATTTTCCATGATTGTGGAGCTCCTGATTTGGTCTCTTAGCGTGACCCCCTTTATCGCTCGTAGTGTGCGCATCTCTGTCGTTCTTAAGGCTTGTTTGGTAACTGCTGTGTCGGCTCTTGTTTCGGCTGCGTATGTGAGAATTGGTCTTTTTGCGGTTTTGTATATTCGGATTTTGTATATTCAGATATTTACCTTTATATATGCTTATATCTCCACATTATATTGTTTATTGCACCGGATATTTTTCGGGTCTTGTTGGTGGCTGCTGGGGTTTCCATCTTAAGGTTTCTGTCGCTTGATATTTCTATGCCGAGGTATTTGAAGCTCATTACTTATTCTATTACCTTACCGTCGAGTTCTAGTTTGCATCTTGTTGGGTATCGGCTGGCTATCATGCATTTGGTTTTTTGGTGGGAAATGTCGAGATTGTATTTATTTGCTGTTTCCGAGAATGTCTCTAGTAATCGTTGCAGATCGTCTTCGTTCTCTGTCATTAGCGTTGCATCATCTGCATAGCATTGGATGTTGAAGGATTGGTTCCCCATTCTGTATCCCGCTTTAAGGTTCTTTACTGTGGTTATTGTGTTGTCCATTATGATGTTAAATAGGGTCGGGCTCATGCTGTCACCTTGTCTTACACCATCGCTTACGCGCATCCTCTCTGATGTCTTTGTTTTTATGATTGTGTAGTTTGTTGGTATTGATGTTTCTTATTAGGCTGGTTAGCTTCCCCCCGCTCCTCGTCTTTTGAGTTCTGAAATCACATCAGCGATTCGGATTTTGTCGAATGCTTTGCTCAGGTCAACGAAGCACAGATAAGCGGGTTTGGCAAACTCTATTGCTTTCTCGGTGATCTGCCTTACAGTAAATATTGCCTCTGTAGTTGATCGATTTTGTCGGAATCCTTGTTGTTCGTCATTTACCTTTCGTTTATTCGTTCGTTTATTCGTTCGTTTATTTTTTGGGCCAGTATTTTTGTGAAAAGTTTTGCTGTGGTGTTTATCAATTATTATGTGATGCCTCCTCTATGACTCCTCCAGTATGACTCCTCTATTGTCTGTTCGTGCGTTACGGTAGTGGTTCCTTCCTTGATGTTGTTGCTTTCTGTTTTATACAATTTCTTAAAGTACTTGGCCCATTCTTCTGGTGTTATACATTCGGTTTGATGTTGTTCGTCAACTGGTTGCTTAAACTTCCTGAGGAGCTTCTCAGGATTCTCATTATCTTTTGACCGCCATATAAGTCGTGTTGCAATTCAATGCTGTTCAATTCAAAGTCTAAGGATAATATAAATATTTTAAATAAGGCTAACATATACCCAATCTATAATAAAAATAATTTGTAGCCTGAGAAATAAAATTGCTAAAATCCAAAGGCAAACTTTGAGACTTTTAACACAATTAGTATGTACTGTTTGCCTAATTTTGATAAGGACGGCAATGGGATTTATGTAAATTATATTAGATCCGATTACATGTAACCAATATTCATTTCATATAGGTTGTAGAATGTAATAGTTATTTACGGAGTGCGGAAATTTTGAATTTACAACACGACAGCTTTGAACCGGAAGCGGGAGTGTTAACCGGAATTGGGGTAGGAACCAGGAGTGGGGCGTGGTTGAGGTCGGAAGTGGAGGTGGAGGGTCCAGGACCCTCAAATGATTTAATTTTGATTGGCACCATGTTGTAAAGTACGGCTACAATGCGGTAAAGTGACTTTTTGGCCTCCTGAATTGTAAAGTTAGCTTTCGCATCGTGTATACGTGCAGCGAAAATAGATTTTTACACACAATGTTGCAAAGTGCGGCCACGATGCGGTAAAGTGACCAGTAAATTTTAACCTTTCAGGGACACTTACAAAATAAATTAAGTATAGAACTATAAAATCTAATTTAGAAAACGCTACTTTACACCATATTTGTCACGATAATGTGGAAAATAAGAGTCATTTTTGAAACTTATTGAAAAATGACATATTATTTACCCAATAAATTTTAATTAGTTAAAATGTCAAAGTTTTTGTGTACCAACATTAAACAATTAAATAATTTCCAATATTGTAAATAATCTAAATATATTTGTTTCTTAAATAATAATTGTCGGCCAAACAATCTTATACAAATTTCGCGCAGAAATGATTTTACAATGCAAATGGGGAAGTCGCCCTTCGGGATCGTTCCCCAAACGAGCTGTTGAACATGAAAAATCAGCGTTTCCGCACTCAAATGTAAATAACTATTACCGCATTGTAGCCGTACTTTGCAACATTGTGAGTAAAAATCTAGTTTCGCTTGACGTATACACAATGTCAAAGCTAGCTTTATAATTCAGGAGGCCAAAAACTAATATACAACCAATATTGTTATGTTGTCGACACTGGAAAAGAAGAGTTGGCATCACTGAGCCTCCCAGGTTAGTAGGGGATGAGTCATTAGTAATGATTGTTTCGATTTACTGTTTATTATGTGTGCTGTTGAAGAATTTAAAGTATCGATTAAATTGACCCATTCTGTACTTTAAAATGGTGTATATTCTTTTAATCCGGACATAACAAAGTGGCGACGAGGATGGGATAAAATCAAAAAATGTGTGCAAGAAAATGTGTTGTGTTTGTGTTCTGAATCTTTTCTGATCTAAATACTTTTTATCAAAAACCATTTAGTAAACATAAAAACATAGTTTCAATACTTTTGTAACATACTTTCAAATTTTCAAAACAAAACATGCAACGAAAACTTTCATAACGTCTAAAAATGGATGCCGATCCATTCGCTCAATTCATGCAAATGCAGCAACAAAAATTTCCAAGCAATGATTCAAAGTTTTACAATCAATCAAAACGCCAATCGAAACCTTCAACCAACACTCGCTTATGTAAGTAAATTCGATAGTTTCGAGAAAAACATAGAAACCTTTGATCAATACAAAGAAAGGTTCTCAAACTTCTTGGAAATGAAAGGCTTAAAATCAGACAAAACCGCTTCAAAAACAATTCTTTTAAATAGTATAGGTCCTGAATATTATGAATTATTAAAGTTATCAGTAGCACCAAAAGAAATCAATACATTAATTAAACTTTGATGAAATTGTCAAAAGCTTGGATGAGCAACTGACTGAGAAAAAAAACATCTTAGTCGATAGACACAAATTCCTATTACAAAAACAGGAATCGGGTCAATCCATCCAGGATTTTGTGACTCAATTACGTAAATTCATTCCATCGTGTGACTACTTGTGAATGCAAGAAGCCTGTAGCAGATCTTTTTCTTCACTCACAATTTATAAGAGGACTGTCCAATCAAGACATACGTCTTCAGTTGTTGCTAGATAACTCAAAAACATTTCAAGACGCAGTAAAAAGAGCCCAAACACTAAAAGCTTCAAACCTAGCCAGTCAACAATTCGATACCCAAGTAGAAAATGTAGAAACCAATGTGAACAGAATCTTTAGACCACAAAACAGAAGCCCAACAAATTTACCCAACAATTCAATAAGTGCAAGTAGTTATAACTCAAGAACTAGAGATACAACAAACTCATACTATCTATCTAAGAAGTCCTTCACGACGATATAAATCTCGTCTTAACTTAAAACATCTTGGAATTGAAGGGCTCTGCCTAAAGTGTGCCAGAAATAACCATACCTCAAAGCAATGCAGAGTTGATTCAATAAATTTAAAATGTGGATTCTGTACCAAAAATGGTCACGTTGAAAAAGTATGCCTTAAAAGACTAATGACTGAGAAAAAAGGTGTAAAAACAATTGATACCGATGATTCATATATTCAAGACCAATTCACAATATACGAAATTTACAACCCTAATCAAGACACAGAGAAATTTCTAATTAATGTAAAAATAAACAACAAATTTCAATAGTTCGAGGTGGATTCAGGAGCTGGTCATACCCTCTTAAATAAATCAAATTTCGACAAACTTAACTTGAAAACTAAACTTCAAGACACTAAAACACGATTTCGCTCGTACACGGCCGGTATATTTGCACCTATCGGAGTAGCGGAAGTAGAAGTTCAATATAAGGATATCACATCGACTGAAATACTTTACGTAGTTCCATACAATTTCACACCACTCCTGGGACGTTCCTGGATAAGACACCTCAAAATTCGTTTGCACGACATCGACACACAAAAAATCAATACTAATTTAGTATCTTCAATAATACATGGAAAGGGAATTGTCAATAATTATGCTGACCTGTTCCAAAAATAAGTAGGCTGTTGCTAGAATATAAAAATTTCTCTAAAATTAAGGAAAAATGCAAAACATCGCCTTTAAAGCCAGGGAAGTCCCACAGGCTCTCAAAATTAAAGTAGAGGAAGAACTCGACGCACTTGAAAGCCAGGGTATTATTTCAAAAGTTCAAGAAAGCGACTGGGCTTCGCCGCTAGTTGTTATTCCCAAGGCTGATGGCACTGTACGCCTGTGCGTCGACTATAAAGTAGTGGTGAACCCCCAACTACAAGACGCACACTATCCTATACCAAGAATTGACGATCTTCTAACAGCTCTTAATAACCCCGTATACTATTGTTCCCTGGACCTAGCGAAAGCATACCTACACGTCCTTGTCGATTAGGAAAGCTCTAAAATCCAAACGATTATTACTCATAACTGTAGTTACTCCTTTAACCGCCTCTCATTTGGAATCAAGACCGCTCCAAATGACTCATCTTGTCATGGACAAAGTTTTAGCAGGCCTTGAAGGTCTCACTACATTGATAACATAATCATTTATACCAAAACAAAAGAAGAATGTTATAAAAATCTGATTGCCTGTCTAAACAGATTGAAAGAATATGACCTGCATCTTAATTTAGGAAAGTGTGGGTTTTTCAAGACAAAAGTTCAGTACCTCGGATACGCAATTGAAAAGGAAAGATATCCAAAGATCCGAGCAAAGTCACTGCAATAATAAATGCACCAAGGCCAACAAGTCAAGATGATGTCAAGAGATTCTTAGGAATGGTGACTTATTATGCAAAGTTTATACCAAACACTTCGACGCTAACGTACCCATTGAGATTGCTTTTACAAAAACATCGCAAGTTTTATTGGTCCTCAGCATGCGAGGCGTCATTTATACATCTGAAAAACGAAATAGCAAACGATGGAGTGTTGATGCCATTCAACCCAGACCTTCAACTTATTATAGATTGCGACGCGTCACCAACTGGTATTTCAGGAATTCTATCACACACTATCGACGGAGTAGACAAACCTGTTGCGTTCGCTTCACGGTCATTATCTAAAACAGAGATGAATTATAGCCTCGACAGGGAGGCACTGGCAATTGTGTTCGCTCTGAAAAAATTTTATTACTATATATATATGGCAGAAAATTCATCCTTTACACCGATAACCGTCCACTGACTCATATTCTACATGAAAATTCTAAACTTCCCGCTGTGACCTCCGCAAGACTATCACGCTATGTAACTTGGCTCACTAACTTTGATTATCAAATTCGGCATAAAAAAGCAGAAGAAAATGTCCATGCTGACTATCTGTCAAGATCTCCTATTCAAGAAGAAATTTCTCAACTTGAACGTTACTTTGAAGAAGAAGTATCATTAATATCTAATGAAATTATTTATCAAATCTCTAACGAATTCTCTCAATTATGAAACTCTTGCCGAAGAAACCGAACGTGATGAAAAATTGTCAAAACTTGTCAGATCTTTTGAATGGTCAAAATTATGATTCAGAATTTTGCCTTCAAAATGGCATCATATTTAGAGGACAAAGGGTAGTCGTACCAACCTCAATGCATCAAATAGTCCTCATATAACTGCATCACACCCATGTTGGGATTGTGAAAATGAAACAATTAGCTAGACGATACGTCTACTGGAATAATATAGATAAAGACATAGAAAATCTTGTCAAAGCTTGTCAAGACTGGGGGCAGGTAAGGAAAAATCCCCCGAGAGTACCCATTCACCACTGGGATGAACCTTCCGAAAATTTTGAAAGGGTTCATATTGACTACGCGGGATCCTTCCAAGACCATCATTTTTTCATCCTGGTCAACGCAAAGTCCCGATGGTTAGAAGTCCGCTTCTCTAAAAATACACCGATAACAGACTCTACCATTCAATATCTTCAAGACATATTTTCAGTTCATGGTCTACCAAAAATCCTAGTCTCTGACAATGCGACAATTTTCAAAAGTGAAATGTTTACAAAATTCTGCACAAATCAGGGGATTGAGCAAAAAATTATAGCGCCAGGCCACCCCGCCACCAACGGACTCGCAGAACGCAACTTACAGACTCTCAACAAACAAAACAAACAAAAACTGAAGGCAATGACTTCTTCTAAGCTTCCCATTCAAAGAAAAATCCAAGAAATATTGATGCGATACCGAGCTACACCACTCTCCTGTGGAAAATCGCCATCAGAATTTAAGTATTTAAATCGTTGCGCATTAAATTGGACATGCTAAAGCCATCGCCACCACTAACCCCTTCTCTCTCGATCTCCATTCCTAGAGTGCGTCAATTAAGTGTGGGAGATCGGACACAAGCAAGATGGTATCTCTCTGGCGGCAAACAAACATGGAAACTCGGAACTATAGTCCAGAAGCTTGGGAAGCTTCACTATATTATTAAACTTGATGGAGACGGTTATTGCCTGAAGTGGCACATTAATCAACTGCTAACATCCAACAATGTGCTGAAACCAAGAAGGAGAGTGACTTTTGCTGACCAACCAAGAGGTCCTCTAGAGGAGCAACTGTTGCCCCCCCTGAGGTCCAGGTCCAACCAGAACCCAAGGCTCCACCGGAGCAGCCCGTGGTGGAATACATTCCCCCAGACGATCGGGACGGGAGAGAAGACCCGCGGCCAGGTTTCAAGATTATGAAATGAACTTTGTAAATGACTATGTGTAACTTTTATTTCAATTATTCAATGTATGTGTTTTAAAATTACTTAGTATTTTTAAACGTTTATTGCTCAAAATTAGTGTGGGAGACTGTTATGTTGTCGACATTGGAAAAGAGGAGTTGGCATCACTGAGCCTTCCAGGTTAGTAGGGGATGAGTCATTAGTAATGATTGTTTCGATTTACTGTTTATTATTTGTGCTGTTGTAGAATTTAAAGTATCGATTAAATCGACCCATTCTGTACTTAAATAAATCACTAAGAGACTAAGTCCTATAAAGTTTTTAATAATTTATGTTTTAGTTAGTTTAATGTCTATTTAAAGTTAAATTTCAAGCAATTTCAGTTTCTTATTAAAAAAATTATAAACATTTCCGAAAGATCCTAGCTAAATTACTAATATCCAATTCATAATAAAAATTCTCTCTAATTTTTTTTTAATTCAGATTGAAAACAGCTCGTTATTCAAATATAAAAGGCTTCACGCAACTTTTTGAAATTTTAAATTCAATTCATTCTATGGATTCATAATTATGAAAAGTATTTAAATCAAATAGAAAAATCTACATGTAACTTTGGATGCCTAACTTTGCATTTACTAAAAATTAACAATAGTCTATAGAACTTTAATCAAATCCTTTTTGCTGTTGTTATTTCAATATCTCACTATTATAAAATATTTTAAAAAATCCTATTTATACAAAACTGAAATTAAATAAATACATTAAAAAATAATGAAACTATTTTTACTCATTGCGCTTACAAGGTTGCATAAATTAAATGGAGAAAAGCAAGCGGACTAGACTAGACTTCCTTTTAATATATGGTCAATATTATCTCTCCAGTCTTGTGGGTCTACCCGGATTCGAATCCTGGTCGGGGACGCAACAACTAGAGTTGTTTTCACTAACCGTCCGGGGTGGCGCATACTAAAAGCCAATGTGGAATAGGGTGCTTAGTGAGAGCTTTCCCCACACCACTTTATTAAAAAAAGTTTTGTGGGTCTAATCTTGTTTACCTAATATTGTTTGTCTAGAATCGTCTGTCTAAAATTGTCTGTATAGTCTCGTCTGTGGGTATATCTTGCCTGTCTAGTTTTGTCGGTCTAGTCTTGACTGTTAATTTCGTCTATCTTGTCTTCCCTGTCTAGTCTTGTCTGTCTAATATTGTCAGTTTTGTCTTGACTGTGTAATATAATCTTTGTAGTCTTGCCTATCTTAGTATTCTATTAAATCTTCCAATTAAAAAAATCAATTTTGCAACATGAACTCATTATCGTAAGTTATCTTATTTGACCCATGGCACACGATTTAACTAGAAAAGGTCCGATCACGTTGGAAGACACGGTATTTGTCAACTGCTGTTCGAAGCAGAATAAGTCCTAATTGAAAGAAAATGTACAGAGTAATCGTTCGAAGTGGGAGTTTTCTTCCTCAAGTGAAGCACTTGAGATGCTTCAGCGCGGCCAAGCCAAACGAGCCGCTTTTTCCGCAGAAAGATGATTTTCCCAACAGGCATATTGGCCCAAGGGATCACGACATCGTTACCATGTTAGATTTACTTGGATATAAAGTACGTATTAGTCTTAATGCTATAATAATTAGAACGTTGGATTTTCTTGTATAATTTTCGAATTATATCTTTTAAGTTAAGTTAAGAATACTGAAAAAAATATCTGATTATTGAATTCCTTTCAGAGTTTGGACGAGATGACAGACAAAGCCGTACCCAAAAACATAAGCCTCAACAAACCTCTTGAAATCGAGGAACCAACAAGTAAGTTTCGAAGAAACTTACATTTCATAACACTGTGATAACACCACAAATTAAAACATTATTTGATGTTAAAAGGTCAAGATAATAAAGTCTCTAGGGGGTCTTGAGTTAACACTTATCTTATCGTAATTAATTTCAGACGAATACGAGCTTATCAATAGGATACGCAAAGTGGCCGAGCGTAATCAGATATACCGAAGTTACATCGGCATGGGTTACCACAACTGCTGTGTTCCCCACACAATCATGCGAAACATTTTCGAAAACCCTGGATGGACGACACAATACACGCCGTATCAGCCAGAGGTTGCGCAAGGACGCTTGGAAGGTTTACTAAATTACCAAACGATGGTTTCTGAATTGACCGGATTGGAAGTTGCAAACGCTTCCTTGTTGGACGAAGGGACCGCCGCTGCCGAAGCTTTGTCCCTTTGTTTCAGACAGAATAAGCGTCGTAAAATGCTTGTTTCCGAGAAACTACATCCACAAACAATCTCAGTCGTCGAAACTAGATTAAAATCCCTTGGTTTAACCGTGGAAGTTGTAAACGTTTTAGAATCAGATTTCACTAACAGAGACATAGCTGGAGTTTTATTCCAATACCCTGATACTGAAGGCAACGTAATTGACTTCAGCACAATTGCAGAAAACGCTCACAACAACGGAACCTTAGTCTGTTGCGCCACAGACTTATTAAGTCTAACTTTGCTACGACCTCCATCCGAATTTGGAGCTGATATCGCGGTTGGAACCTCACAGAGGTTTGGAGTACCCTTAGGGTATGGAGGTCCACACGCTGGATTCTTTGCTTGCAAACAATCTTTGGTCAGGTTAATGCCCGGACGGATGATCGGGGTTACAAGAGACGCGGCTGGAAGAGATGCGTATCGCCTAGCTTTGCAGACTAGGGAGCAACATATTAGAAGAGACAAGGCCACCAGCAACATTTGCACAGCTCAGGCGTTATTGGCCAATATGTCCGCTATGTTTGCCGTCTACCACGGACCACAAGGACTCAAAGATATTGCCACCAAGGTTCATAATCTCACATTGGTAAGATTTATCCTTAATTTAGTCACATATCGTGAATGTACTGTCAAAAGTGAGCGAGTAAAAAATGTACAAAAATACTGACTAGGCGTGGACACTTTTAACTTTAAACATGATGACACATATCTCAGTCAAGTTCAGTTTGTCCAATCTATATTTCTGTTTAAACTCTTCAGCTTAGTCTTACCTATCTAGTTAAGCCTGTAATACACGTATCTGTCATATTATACATAATTTATTTTAGGTTTTACAAAAAGGATTATCAGCAGATGGCAATAAACTCACAAATGAGCTTTTCTTCGATACTCTCCGCATTGAGCCTAAAATTGGATTGGAGGAATTGAGGGCAAGAGCAGAAGAAAAGAAAATCAACGTGCGTTACTTCGAGGACGGAGCAATTGGCGTGTCTTTGGACGAAACGACCACCATCGAAGACGTGAACGATCTCTTCTACATCTTCGGCAGCAAGCAAAAAGCGGAATCCTTAATTACAAGTCCTGATTCCGTGCGCGAAGGATCGATTACAAGGAGCGAGTTCAATAGAACTTCTTCTTATTTGACTCATCCTGTTTTCAATTCTCACCATTCTGAGACGAGAATTGTAAGGTACATGAAGATTTTGGAAAACAAAGATGTTTCGTTGGTGCACTCGATGATCCCGCTGGGTTCTTGCACGATGAAGTTGAATTCGACTACGGAGATGATGCCTTGCAGTTTTAAACATTTCACTGACATCCATCCGTTTGCACCGCTGGATCAGTCTTTGGGATATCAACAATTATTCGCTGAATTGGAGCGAGATTTGTGTGCAATTACCGGCTATGATAAAATTAGTTTCCAACCAAATAGTGGAGCTCAGGGAGAATACGCTGGATTACGTGCGATCCATTGCTATCACGAGGCTAAAGGCGATAAGCACAGGGACGTGTGCTTGATCCCTGTGAGTGCTCATGGCACCAATCCAGCCAGTGCACAAATGGCTGGAATGCGCGTGGAACCGGTACGTGTCAAGCAAGACGGATCAATCGACGTTGCAGATTTAAAGGGGAAAGCGGAGAAATATAAGAACAGATTATCTTGTCTTATGATAACTTATCCTTCGACTAATGGAGTTTTCGAGGAAACCGTGGCTGACGTGTGTGATATTATACATAAGAATGGGGGGCAAGTCTATTTGGATGGAGCTAATATGAACGCGCAAGTGGGTTTATGCCGCCCCGGGGATTACGGCAGCGACGTTTCCCATTTGAACTTGCATAAAACCTTCTGTATTCCACACGGCGGCGGCGGCCCGGGGATGGGTCCAATTGGGGTGAAATCACATTTGGCACCCTTCCTTCCCGGCCATCCAGTTGTTAATCCATTAGGTGCGAACAGCTCGAACTACGGCGTCGTTAGCGCCGCTCCGTTCGGTTCCTCCGCCATCCTCCCCATCTCATGGGCCTACATAAAAATGATGGGGGCTAGAGGTTTAAGAAAAGCCACACAAGTAGCTATCCTAAACGCAAATTACATGTCCAAGCGGTTAGAATCGCATTACAGCACCCTCTTTAAGAGCCCGACGTCGTTGTTAGTGGCTCACGAGTTCATTATTGATATCAGGGATTTGAAAAAGAGTGCTAATATCGAAGCTGTTGATATCGCTAAACGATTGATGGACTACTGCTTCCACGCTCCTACCATGTCCTGGCCCGTGGCTGGAACTTTGATGATTGAACCTACGGAATCGGAAGATAAACACGAGTTAGATAAATTCTGTGAGGCTTTGATTTCTATAAGGAATGAAATTAAGGAAATCGAGGAAGGTAAAATGGATATTAGGGTGAATCCACTGAAAATGGCTCCGCATACACAAGAGCAAGTTATTAATAGCACGTGGGAAAGACCCTACACCAGGGAACAAGCTGCCTTCCCTGCCAACTTTGTAAAACCCGAAACTAAAATTTGGCCTACAGTTTCTAGAATTGATGATATTTATGGAGACAAGCATTTGGTTTGCACGTGTCCTCCAATTTTACCTGAATATGATTACTAAGTAATTTATTTAATTAATGTTAGGTTCTAAATATTATATAATTTATAAATTAACATTTTTTTGAAATTTTGCATAAAATATTAATTCGCTTTATTATTATTTTTGTATATAAAACCCTTTTGTATATAAAGTGTTAATAACAAATGGTTGTATGTTTCACGTAGCTTTGATAAAATGTAACCTTAATAAAACATCCCATTTGTCCTAAGTTGATACTAAAAGGCAATTGTCCCTTATTTCACGAGTTTATATAAAAAGTAACGAGCGTCAGATGTTTAAGAAAGGGTTTGTGAGTAATAGTTCGTAACAAAAAGGAGATGTTTAAATAAGTAGTAAGTCTTTTAAGACTTAACAATTGTTATTTGTTGTTGGTCTTAGGATCATTTTTATTTAACATATTATTTATATAATATTAGGATCATAAATATAGTTATCTAAGACGGGCAGTATGGTAAAACCTAAAATTGCAAATAGTATTTTTAATCCTAATTACCAATGTTTGTTGTGGGTTCAACCAAGAAAATTTACAACTTACATAGATACATAGACAAAATGTACCCTTTAATATTTTATCTATGTATCTATGTAATTTGTAAATATTAAGATAATTAAGATAATACCTACCACGTGCATTTCGGGTTGGAATTTTAATTATCAATCAGTGGAAGAATTGGAAAGAGGGATTGCGTTCTCCTACTATACAAAATATATTATTACTCCAATAAGAGTGTAACTTCTAAGGATAAAGATACAAGAAATATTCCAATTCCGGCAGTGCACGTCGTCATGATTGTAAATAGTTTCGAAATAAATACATGATACAATCTTTATTTCCAAAGAAACTTCAATTCCAGTGCCGATCGAATCTATTTGAAACCCTGAATTAACCGCCTTAGAATCGTTCCCGGTGGATGTTTGTCGAATGACAAACATCCACCGCGAGTCAACAAAGTCAAACAATGAAGGATCTAATATTCAAATAATAATAATAATAATACGTATGGGCCACTAATGAACCATGAGAAGCGTCTACTTGATGTGAGATTTTCTAAGGCGCCACACTTCTTTCTTCTTTTCACTGTGCGCTTTCTTACTTTCTTCAGACCAGGTTGTTCCAGTCTTCAGTTTCTTGGCCTCTAGACTCACTTTCCATTCATATACTTTTTGTCTGAATATGCGTCTGTCTTGTATGTCTGGGACTATTATTACAGCGCCTTTTAAATCCTCTCTAACTGCGGCGTTCCACTTCATGTTATTTATGCTGTCGGTGTATTTAAAGATTTTTTTTGTTGGTCGGGTGTCCGGCATTCTCTTGATATGTCCGTCAAATTTCAGTCGACGTTTCCTCATGTCGTGCACTATGTTGGATATCTGTTCGGTCTCCTGCCTACTGCGCAACTGGTATCCTTCTTCACTCTTTTTGGGTCCTAGAATTTTTCTGACAATTTTTCTTTCTATTTTTTTCATGTTTTCTAGGTCACCTTTGCGATTCATGACCAATGTTTCAGATGCGCCCAGGGTTTCTGGTTTGATGACAGTGTTATAGTGTCTCACTTTGGTGTTACGTGATAAGCATGACTTATTGTATATGTCCCCAGTCTTCCAGAACGCTCTGGTCATCTTTTGTTTCCCCTGTTCGTAGGCTGACTTCTCTATTCCATTGGCCTGTAACATCTCTCCGAGGTACTTGATTTTATGAACCCTCTTGATATTCCCATACTTTGTTAAAACCATTTCCGGTGCATCTTTCTGGTTTGACAAATATTCCCGACCTGTAGCCCGACCGTTACAGCCACCTCTTTCAAAACCTCGATGTGTTTCGCTGCTGTCTCTGTGTTCTCGGTAAGTATAGCTAGAGTATATGCTAGACAACCGATATCTATTCCCTTATTCTTTCTTCCTAACCTGATGAGTTTGTAAAGTCCCTGTGCCCTTAGTTCTTTTCCCATTCGCTGACCACTTTGTCTAGAACTAAGTTGAACAGCATAGGTGATAGACCATCACCCTGTCTTACTCCCGTTCTAATTGCGAATGGATTTGACAGTTCTCCCATGAATTTAATTTTGGATTTAGTGTCTGTTAATGTCTGTTTGATGAGGTTCGTCGTCTTCTCGTCAAGTCCTCTCGCCTCTAGTTCTTGGATTAGTGATGTTCTGTCTATAGAGTCGTAAGCATTCTTGGAATCTACGAAAGTGCACACGGTCTCTTAGTTTCTCGTCGCTTGATATCTTAGAACTGTTTCCAGATTGAGTATCTGTTCAGCACAAGATCTTCCCGGTCTGAAGCCAGCTTGATATTCTCCTATTGTGTGTTATAGTTGAGACTGTACTCTATCTAGTGGGCACTGTGATAGAATCTTGTATGCGCATGATAACAGTGATATTCCTCTGTAGTTATCTACATTGGCTCTATCTCCCTTCTTATGAAGAGGGTGTATGACTGCACACTTCCAGTCGTCAGGCATTGTTTCGTATTCCCAAATATCTTGTATGATCATCGTAATTTCACTGATTGTTTTCGGGCCGAATTCCTTTAGTAGCTCGGCTATGATTCCATCTTCTCCTGTAGCTCTGCCGTTTTTCATTTTCATGATTTGTCTCCAAATCTCTGATACCTCTGGTGCTGCTGAATTATCGTTTGTTATAATCTGTTCCATCTCTGGGAATCGCTCTGTGGGTTCAGGACAATTCAGGAGTTCCTCAAAGTGTTTGGCTAGTATTTCGCCGTTCTCTTTGTTGTTTAGTGCCAGTTCTCCATTATCTTTTCTGAAACAAAGGTTATGTGGTTGATACCCTGCAATTCTGCATTTGAACGTCATGTAGAAGTCTCTTGTATTGTGCTTTCGGAAGTCTTCTTCTACCTCTTTTAATTGATCCCTTAAGTAATCTCTTTTGACTTTTCTGATGTCTCTTGTCGTTTGCTTCCTTGTCTCCAAGTACAATAATAATTTGGTTTCAGTTTTGTCGCTGTTCCAATTGTTATATGCGGTTTTTCGGTTCTCTATTGCTTTTTCGTGTACTTCATTCCACCATGGGTGTTTCTTTGTTTTGGTGAGAGGAATTTTCTCTTTAGCTTTCCTGTTTATCTTCTCTTTAAATTCTTCCCAGGTCGCGGCACTCTCCTCTTCCCATTCCTCTTTTATCCCAGATGTTTTTAGTTTTGTCGTATCGAACTTCGGTATCCGAAAAATCTTCTTCTTCATTCTCTTTGGTGTCAGTTGGATTTTGATTCTTGTGAGGTAGTGGTCGGAGTCGATGTTTGCCCCTCTTCTGACTTGAACGTTCATGATTTCACTCTTGTTTTTGTCTGTGATCGCTACATGATCAATCTGGTATTCTCCTAAAGATGCTACATGTGATCGCAATGTTTTGATTTTCTTGATGTCTTTCTTGAAGTGTGTTGACATTATCCTCATGTCGTGTTTGACAACATAACTCGACTAGTCTCTGACCATTCTTGTTAGTGAATCTGTATCCTGGGTATTGCCCTATTGGTCCTCTGAATCTTCTTTCTCTACCTAATTGTGTGTTGAAGTCACCTTACACAATTTTTACATCTCCTTTAGGTATTTTCTCATCGTTTTCTCAAGTGTATCCCAATAGGAGTTTGACTCCTTCTTTGTCTCTTTTGTTGTCCTGGTTTACTGGTGCGTGGACGTTAACAATTGTATAATACTTGTTTGCACATTTTAGTGTCAACGTCATCAGTCTGTTGTTTATTGGTTTGATTTCTGTTACTGAGTCGAATATGCTCTTGTTGACAGCCAAGGCCATTCCCAGGAGCGGTGTTCCTTTACCTACTCTCCTTTCAGTTTTGCTCTTGAATAGTCTGTAATTGCCGAAGTCTATCGTGTCGTTGTCTGTCATGCGTGTCTCTTGGATTCCCAGTATCTGAATATTCTGTTCATATAGCATCTTTCCTAATTGCAGTAATTTCCCTGCTCTAAGTAATGTGTTGATGTTTAGTGTCCCTATGTAGGTCTTTGACTTGATGTTATTATTTAAATAAATTCATAATGAACTCATAAGCTCAATTAACGTTTTCTATTTAGTAAGATCAGATCGGAGATGTTTATTTTTCAAAATATATAAAAAGAACGTAGAATTCACCCCTTCGTTGAAACTTAGGGTTGCAGACTTTTACCTGGTGTAACTGTTGTTAATCTCCTTTGGTATGGTTTAACTAAGGTCGCAAAGCAAAAATGAAGCTTCTACATTGCTTGGTTCAATATATATTTGTGTTTTTGTTGTCCTATAAATTGAGACATTTGACGCAACGGCTCATAACTTTCTGGTCACGTGACAAAAAGTGTGCGTAAACAACCATCTCGGCGTTGCCACTTTTACCTTTCTTACAGCAAAATTGAGAAATTTTGTATGTGGTCAATCACAATTTCTTAATTTTAAGATAAGGACAATGGGGCACGATTTCTTTATTTTCTGTAAGAAAAAACTCTAGATACAAGCTTCTAGATTTGAAAGAATCTATTAGTTTCACAAACTTCGATCCGCATTAACCCACCTAGAAACCCACCTAGTTTTGTTCTACAGATATAGACAACTAAACAAAGTAACATTTTTTCCTTGCCCTTTGAAGCGAATAATTTTTAAATCCTTGTATAACTCGAATTAGTCTAAATGGAATCTTCTAGTTTTCGCGACAACTTAGATAAATCTATCTAGATTCGTAAAATTCAAACCGTAATAAACTAGCTAGTTTAGTTCTAAAAATCAGAGGTGTTTTCATCCAACTGGTTTAGGGGTAATAAGCTAAAGTAAAGCTAACTGGTCAAAATTTAGAATAAATGGCTTGATGTTGACACCTACTTTTTAAACTAATATCAGTCGATAAACATCTTTGGAAAAATGGAAAAATTTTTAACAATGAAAATGTATAAGCGAAAAACTCTAAGGGGGGTGATTACCCGATTACCCCTCCCCCTAAAACCGCCCCTGCTCAAGATATAGATAACAAAATTAGATTTTTCCTTGCCAGTTTGAAGTAACTAATTTTGAAGCCCTTATATAACTCTAGTTGCTCTAAATACAAACTTTTAGTTTTCACTAAATCTATCTAGTTTCACAAACTTGAATCCGCATTAACCCACCAAGTCTTGGTCTCACGATTTAGACAACTAAACAAAGTTAGACTTTTTACTTGCCAGTTTAGCAACAAATTTTATCTAAAATAGGACAATGTGGCAAGGACCGTTGGTTTAACCCAGGTTAGATTAGGTTAGGTTATTACTAGATTCCGAGTTGATGCTGGAAAGCGAGGACAGGTGGAATGACGTCGGCGGCATCATCAATGAGATAATGCAACAGAAGGAGAAAGACGAGAGACAATGGCAAAAGGAAATAAACGGAGTAAATATGTAAAACAGGAGCCCACAACTTGAATTGATGCATGATTGCAGTGCCGAGTTGTATAGGGCGGGAAATTAGGAGGGGAGGTGCTTTTAGTGGGTATACTATCTCTAGATGAGAATGGAGTCCTACTCTACCCAGTTATATGGTGCCTATAAAAGGTTTCCCCTTCCTCCAAAAAAAGGTTAGATTAGGTTGCCCACCGCGAAGCGGCAGATAAATCAAGACTACATACGCGCGCCATCGCGAACTCTCGAAGCACTATAGAACATTGTTGCAAGAAAAGTATGTTTAACCTCGGTCAGATTAGGTTGTCCACCGCGAAGCGGCTATAAATCAAGACCACATACGCGCGGCAGCGTGAACTCTCGATCCAATATAGGACAATGTGGCAAGGACCGTTGGTTGAACCTAGATTAGATTAGGTTTTTTAGACGCCGTCCAGGAGGTGATGAAGATTGCCGGTTGTGCTAACCTGGGAAAAGAAGACACAGAAAGATATGATTAGCGGTCGCGCTAGATGTAAAAAATGCATTTAATACTGTACCTTGGCGCAAAATCGCACTTAGACGAAAAAGGGTCTCTGCCTATCTAATTGATTTAATCAAAAGCTGTTTTACGGACAGAACCCTAAAAATAGATGACAAAATAAGGCCGGTGTCTTGCGGTGTTCCCCAGGGGTCGGTTCTCGGGCCGCTGTTGTGGAACATCCTATACGATGGCGTCTTGGACCTGGTAAAAACGAACGAGCTGAGAGGCTGTAGACTGATCGCATTTGCCGACGACCTAATTGTGGTGTCAGTTGACACAATCGAGAAGGCTGAAGTAGCGAGGGCCGAATCTGCAATAAAAGCGATACATATATGGATGGAAATAAACGAACTACAAATAGCTCCAGAAAAGTCTGAGGTCATTGCGCTAACGAGCCGCAAGTGGATTGAACGCATGTCTGTCGAGATAATAGGTAGGCTGGTTCCCGCAACACCAACAATGAAATACCTCGGCGTCCATATCGACCAGCGGCTTTCCAAAATTTAACAGTGAAAGCCGAACGTGCAGCTACAGCACATCGTAAGTTGATGCCCAGAATAAATGGCCCAAATATATATTCTAAAAAGCTACTAATTCAGGTGGTTAATTCCATCCTCCTTTACGCTGTACCGGCCTGGGTGGAGTCGCTAAAAGCAGCTAAAAACAAAAACAGATCAAAAAAAAAATACAACGCAGCATTTTAACAAGCATATGCTGGGAACTGGACCAGAACTCTCATCCCATAAATTGAGCCATGGCTGAAGCGCACTCATGGCACTACTTAACGCAAGTACTAAGCGGGCACGGAAGCTTTTGCTCATTTGTTCAAAGGATCGGAAAGGTAGAAAATGACAGCTGCAGATACTGCCAAAGGACAGACTCAGCTGAACATACTGTTTTCGAATGTCCACAATGGGCTGAACTCAGAGCCACAACAGAGCGGGCGGTGGGGGAGCCTATCAACTCCTCTAATATGGTGCAGATGATGATCAAAGGCGAAGACAACTGGAAAGCAGTAGCAACGATGTGTGCCACGATACTTCGAACAAAAGACGAAGACGAAAGAAAGGTCAGGCTGCTGTCCAGGAACGTGCAGCCGTCAGCTGTTATGGAAAGGAAGTCACCACTTTGAAGTAATGTTAACGCGGTCCCGAAGTGGAGTACTGATCCCAGGGGGAGTTTTAGTGAGTGTGCTGGTCACGAAGAGCTCGGCCAGAGGGCCCCACACTCCACGAAGCCTAGTGGCTCCGTGCGTGCAGCAATGCATTTCCCCTCCTCCAAAAAAGGGGTAGATTAGGTTGCCCACCGCGAAGCGGCATATAAATCAAGATCACATACGCGCGGCAAGGCAAACTCACGATCCAATATAGGACATTGTGGCAAGGGCCGTTGGTTTATCCTAGGTTAGATTAAGTTGCCAACCACGAAGCGGCATATAAATCAAGTACACATACGCGCGGCAGCGCAAACTCTCAATCCAATACAGGTCATTGTTGCAAGGACCGTTGGTTTAACCCAGGTTAGATTAGGTTGCCCACCGCGAAGCGGGCAGATAAATCAAGACCATAAGACGCAGCAGCGCGATCCCTGGATCCAATATAGGACAGTGTGGCAAAGACCGTTGGTTTAATCCAGGCTAGATTAGGTTGCCCACCCCGAAGCGGCGTATAAATCCTGACCACATACGCACGATGTACGACGACAATCAATGACTGGTGGAAATCCTATAGCGCTCTCAATGACAATGGACTATTCGATTAATTTTAAAGATCCCGATACCGGGGCACATACAAATGCCATAGAGTCAACTTGGAGGGCAGCTAAATCTTCCATGACGTCATCTGAGCGTATCAAAAAACATATACCCGGTAACCTCGCTCTGTACATGTTCCAAAAGCGGTGCAGAGAGCTTCAGCTTGATCCCGCTCTGGAATTTTTTCGAATGGCTGGTAAGATGTATGATCCCGTGCATTTTTTATTTTGAAGCAAATTTAATTATGATTAGCCCAAAAATTAGGTTATTACTACATATTTACTAGAAAATATCAATATATTTAAAAAATAATATCCACATTTTGATATGCATATGGGGTAATATTTTTCTTAAAAAAAATATGGCAACGTAGAGTCAGTTGCGTAGGCGTCTACTATCTGTCATGTTGAAAATGTCAACAATTATTTTCAACAAAAACACGTATTTAATTTATTGAACCAATACGGATCGTGATCGATGATACTAATGTAGAAGCTTCATTATTGCTTTGCGACTTTAGTTAAACCGTGCCAAAGACGATTAACAGTTACACAGAAACGAGAAACAGTTACACCACGTAAAAAGGCCGCAACCCTAAGTTTCATTGAAGGCGTGTATTCTGCATTTTTCCAAATTGTAAGAAGAGATATAATGGGTGTTTTTTTGCTTAGATAGAACTTATGAAAGGGTTAGCTGTGAAATGAACTGTCATATTGCGCTAACATTTTGACATTTATGATCAGTATACTCTGGAAATTCATCATGAATAGATTCACGCTTGAACAACGCTACCAAATTATCAGACATCGATTCGCGCAATTTAGAGACGTCTTCGTGATTTTTATGGCGCACATAATCGTCTATCTGAGCAAACCAACTTTCGAACTGTGGATAGATTTCATACCACATACTCTCTAAAAGAAGCAATAACATCAACACGTCAAATGAATTTGCGTACTGAAGAGTATTTCGCCATTGTAAACGAAAGTGAACACTACTTGGAAAATTTTGTGCAAAGATCTTGGCCTACACCCGTATAAGATCCAGCTGGTGGGAATTAAAGCCACGAGATCATCATATGCCTCGTTCTTTCGTCGATTGGGCTCTAGAGCAGTTGGAAACTGACCCGATGTTTTATCGCAAAATTGTTTTCAGCGATGAGGCTCATTTTTGATTTAACGGGTTTGTTAATAACCAACATTTGCGCATATGGAGTAAAACCAATCCACAACTGAGCATACAGTCTTAATTACATACAGAAAAATACACCGTTTCGTGCGGCTTACACGCTGGTGGCACCATCGGACCTTATTTCTTCAACAATGAAGCCGGAGCTCGCGTTACGATCAATGGAGATCGTTACCGCACCATGATCAATGATTTTTTGTTTGAAAATATGGATGACACTGATCCGGGCGAGATGTGGTTTCAACAGGATTGCGCTACTTGTCAAACGGCGACCGAAACCATCGACTTATTGAAATAAAATTTTGGCGATAAATTGATTTCGAGAAATGGAGCTGTCAATTGGCCTCCAAGCTCGTGTAATTTGCCACCTCTCGATTATTTCCTGCGGAGCAACGTGAGACTGGTTTTTGCTGATGAACCAGCAATAATTGGCTCATTGGTGGAACATTGTTCGGTTCGAACATTGTTCGTGTTATTTGTGACTTACGGACAGGTATGCTCGAAAGAGTGGCTCAAAATTGGACGTCTAGAATGCGCTTCGTCAAGAACAGCAGCGGAATCATTTTGCAATGTTAATGCTATGTATTTATCTCTCGAATGACAGATCCTTGGATTAAAATTTGATCTTTTGTGATATCTTTGCAATTTCAAGTTTTATAGCGCTTAAAAAAACATCCTTCATGTGGACTAACATTTACAATGTAACTAATCGTACCATAATTAATACTTTTTCTTCCTAGACTTTTGTCACAAATTTGGAATATTCCATCAAATTCCTTTTCTTTCGTTCGTTTGTTTTTTTACTGATTCTACAAATTCGCGAATTTTCTCACATTGGAATAAGCAAATTTTATAAATTTGCATTTCTTTACATATACCTAAGTATGAAATATTGTAAAAATGTTACCTATGTTAACCTATGTTTACCTATATTAGCTTACATTAGCTAATGTTTTCGCCAAAACAAGTTGTCAAATCACACTTTTCACAATTAAAAATTCAACTTTAAAAACGCCAAAAACTCAAAATACTCTCAATCAACCCTCTCGCTTAATTTGCGCAAAATTGGAATGCTACTTATATGTAATAACAGTAACAAATTTTTACACCAAATTTCGTTCATTGTTTTTTCTTTGGACTTTCCAAATGCGTACTTTTATCAAAACATGAATAACCAAAGTTTTCATATTTCAATTCCTGTTTCGCGATTTGTATTTTTGCAAAAATGTTATTGAAAATAACAGAAAAAACCATTGTAAATTTGATTAAACTTCATTCCTTGTTTGTTTGATTTACAGATACTTATAATTCGCGAATTTTCTGAATCTTGAGTAAGGCATTTTCTAAAATTCGGTAATCCTTACAGAATTTTCGAATTTTCAACAGATTCTATTTGTTAGTTTGACTTTGCAAAATCACAATTTGGCTTAAATTAGAAAAATAAAATTGTTAAATTTCGCAATTTAGGGTAAGGTTGCTTAAGTCGTACCCCTTAAGGAAAAAAATATATGAAAATTAGGATTTATCAAATAAAAAGAAATTAAATATGTTATCCAAAACTCTTGTTAATATTGTTGTTATTTATTATAACGAAATTAGAAAATCCATATGTTAAAATAAACAAAAATCTTTCAAAACTTACATCGACTAAGGCAACCGGTTTCTTAAGTCGTACCACCTATAGCCTAAGTCGTACCTTTCGAATTTCAAGTTCAATTAAGCAAGAATAATAATTAAAACGTATTTTTTATTAATCTGTAACACATAAGTATTCATTTAGTAGAAAGTATGTATTCATTTAGTACAAACATCACATAATTTTTTTTTTCTTTTTTTAAGTCCAGCACATACATCGTGCACCCATGATTTGCATTTCAAACATCGAATCATGTTTTCATCCCGATCTTCTCCACAAATAAAACAAAACCAATCGCTTTTCTTCCTTTTAATGTTTAATGCTAATTCCTTTTTATTAACCTTGTTTTCTTTATTTTGCGTTGACTTCTTTTCAATTGACGAGGTAAAGCATACACGGAACTGTTTGCTTTGGTTTATTATTGGAATAGGTGCTAAAATATTTAATTGCAGTTTTATTTGAGACGCGTCTGTTTCTTCCTCAAGGATTTCTTCACTTTGTGTAACCACTGCTCTTCTTGATTATTGTAGTCCAACTGAGGAGTAGGTAAAGAGTCATCAATCGCAAATGTAGTAGCGCAAAAATCATCATCATCAAATTCATACCTGTTGCATGGACAAATACCGGTAGATTTAAAACCATTCAAAGCTATATCCATACGAACAGATTTTGGGTATGCAATTCCCAATAGTTCTGACACATTAGTTTGTTTAATTATGTTTCCGGGATTAGTTCTTAACCAAGAAGAGGAAGCTTCATTATAATTGGTTTTAAGAGATTTGAAAAAAAATCTATCTAAAGGTTGGAGACGGTAGGTTGTATGTGCAGGAAAGGATAATATTATAATGCCATACTCACATACTAGCTCAATGGCTTCAATATTTTTTGTACGGCTAGTGTGTCCATCCAAAAGAAGAAGTACTTGCTTATTGTTACTCTTATTCAACTTTGTCTACTTGATGAAATGTTCTAACCATTTAACAAAAAGTTTTGACGTTATCTATGCGTTTTTGGAGCATCCTAATACAGTACCCATTGGTGCTCCTTTCTTTAAGCAATCGTTCATCCACACGCGTTTAAATATTAACATGGGAGGTATGAACACACCTGCAGCATTCATACAGCATACACCTGTAGTGGTCACACCCCTTTCGCCACTTGTAAGTGCACCAACTTGATGTTTACCTTTCCGTGCAATTATTTTGGATGGTTTGTGAACAGTGGACAATCTTGTTTCGTCAACGTTATATATCTGGTTAGCATCGAACATATTATATTCATCTAATATGGATTCGTATTTATCAAATAAACACGTTCTTTATTGAAAGCCCTGGCCCTGGCCATTGATGTTGCCTCTGGAGTATGTAAAGATAAACAAGGATTGTCTTTCATGAATTTATAGTGCCACTTCTTCCCTGCAATTTCTTTTTCTCTATTGAAACGGTGTGTTTCCCGAAAGAGCTTGATTTTAAATTGAGAACGTGTGCAACCAACTCCTTCTCCATATTTTCAGTCATACCCTTAGACCTTCAAAATTTGACATTAATATTTATTCCTTTAAAATGAACGTAACGTTGGTTTAGGGATGTTGTAGTGTCCACCAGCTTCATTGAATCCAATAACTCCGAAAATCTGGTTAACGCCTCGTCCATATCTTCTTGTTTCCATTTATTACAAAGTCGCTTTGACTTCCTTGACATAATTATGGCCTACAGATAAGAATGAAAGCAACGTCATTTGACTGTAGGTAAAAATGAGAAGTAATTTCTTAAATCGTACCAGTACGACTTAGGAATCTCATATGGGTACGACTTAAGACACGGCAAAATTAAATTTAAAAGTAAACATAACCTAATATTAAATAAAATTAATACGATTTCGTTTCGACCAAACGATTATGCAAATTCCACTGAATTTATATTTAATAAGAAACACAATTTTATCAATAATTTACTTACAAGATTAACTACCAAACATATGCAGAAAATTATAAGAAATTTGAAATAAACTTACTTGATCACAGGATTTATAACGATTTATAACTTGTTTATGGCGGACAATAATACGTAAAACAACATGGTTGACTATGACGTATATCAGGTTGCCGTCGTATGTGCTGTTGTCGCCGTTGCTCGTTCAAAATTCAAGTGGTACGACTTAAGGTCTGGTACAACTTGAGCAACCTTACCCTATCTATAAATTAGAAACCTGTTATTTATGAACTTGAAAACGTTACATATAATAACAGAAATAAATTTTATAAATTAAAATCGATTGATACGATTGGGTTTTACAGACATTTCAAACTAGCAAATTTTCTTAAATCTAAATAACAACATTTAAAAAAATATTGTCAAGTCTTGTCTGTCTAGCCTTATTTGAATAGTCTTCTTTGTCTAGTATTGTCTCTCTAGTCTCGTCCGTCTAGTCTTGTCTGTCTAGTCTTGTTTATCTAGTCTTGTATGTCTATTCTTGTCTGTCTAGTCTCGTCTGTCTAGTCTTGTCTGTCTAGTCTTGTCTGTCTAGTCTTGTCTGACTAGTCTTGTTTGTCGAGTCTTGTCTGTCGAGTCTTGTCTCTCTAGTCTTGCCTGTCTATTCTTGTCTGTCTAGTCTTGTCTGTCTAGTCTTGTCTGTCTAGTCTTGTCTGTCTAGTCTTGTCTGTCTAGTCTTGTCTGTTTAGTCTTGTCTGTCTAGTCTTGTCTGTCTAGTCTTGTCTGTCTAGTCTTGTCTGTCTAGTCTTGTTTGTCGAGTCTTGTCTGTCGAGTCTTGTCTGTCTAGTCTTGCCTGTCTATTCTTGTCTGTCTAGTCTTGTCTGTCTAGTCTTGTCTGTCTAGTCCTGTCTGTCTAGTCTTGTCTGTCTGGTCTTGTCTGTTTAGTATTGTCTGTATAGTCTTGTCTGTCTAGTCTTGTCTGTCTAGTCTTGTCTGTCTAGTCTTGTCTGTCTAGTCTTGTCTGTCTAGTCTTGTCTGTCTAATCTTGTCTGTCTAATCTTGTCTGTCTAGTCTTGTCTGTCTAGTCTTGTCTGTCTAGTCTTGTTTGTCTAGTCCTGTCTGTCTAGTCTTATCTGTCTAGTCCTGTCTGTCTAGCCTTGTCTGTCTAGTCTTGTCTGTCTGTCTTGTCTGTCTAGTTTTGTCTGTCTAGTCTTGTCTGTCTAGTCTTGTCTGTCTAGTCTTCTCTATCTAGTGTTGTCTGTCTAGTCTTGTCTAGTCTTGTAGCCGAGTGCCTCACATGTTTTTGATTATAATAAGTTGGTTTAAAAGTTTTAATTTATCAGTTATTTAATTGCAATCCAGGTTAGTGTATTTTGGTTTGTTTCTTTCTCTTTGCAGAGATTTACTTTTGCTTCAATAACGGCGTTTTTTAGTTTTCTTTAAGCTAAATAGTTTTGAGTCACAGCACGTGGCGCGAGTTTTTATATTCTTAAAATTCTTACTCTTTTTGTACCACTCCTTATCTCGTATATACGGAGATAAGGATAATTTAACGCCGCGAACGTTTTAGCATTTACTGCAGCTCGTTATCTGCGGCAAATTTTTCATCCACAAGAGGAGGGGAGAATTTTTTGAATTTATTTTTTGTTTTTGTGGAGACTCCATTTACCATGGATTTTTTCACAAAGCAAAGAGTAAGTAAGAGTGTAGGGGAGATGGATAGTCGGGCGAGAAGCCAGTCTATTGGAGAAACCCCGAAGAAAAGAAAAGTGACGGATCAGTCGACGGATGATCGGTCGACGCTTACAAAAAGACCGAGTGCTCGATTGTCTTTACGATCGTGGACGCGATTGGGGCACTCAATAGACAGGTGGAGGAGCTGGAGAGGGCCATCGCTGGAGGAACGAGCACAAAGCGTGACATCAAGGAAGCAGCAGTGCGAGTCAGCAGTGCGGCAAATTTTTCATCCACCTCCAGGAGGGGAGAATTTTTTGAATTTATTTTTTGTTTTTGTGGAGACTCCATTTACCATGGAATTTTTCACAAAGCAAAGAGTAAGTAAGAGTGTAGAAGCAAGAGAAGCCAGTCTATTGGAGAAACTCCGAAGAAAAGAAAAGTGGCGGATTAGTCGACGGATGATCGGTCGACGCTTACAAAAAGACCGAGTGCTCGATTGTCTTTACGATCGTGGACGCGATTGGGGCACTCAATAGACAGGTGGAGGAGCTGGAGAGGGCCATCGCTGGAGGAAGAAGCACAAAGCGTGACGTCAAGGAAGCAGCAGTGCGAGTCAGGAGGACAACAAATGTCTTCTCGCGCCACTCCGTGACTCCGAGACCAGAAATCTCAGGGTGTCCGATCAGGTCACCCGGGTGGTGAGCAAGGCAACAGCATGTGTGAAAGCCTTTGGACGGCTGATGTCCAACATAGGTGGGCCGTTGGCCTCCAAGAGGAGGGTTATGATTGCGGTCGTGCACTCCATTCTCTTGTATGGGGTGCCGGCATGGATAAATACGTTCAGGCTTGAATGTTATAGAGCGAGACTGATGAGAGTGCAAAGGTGTATGCTACTGCGTGTGTGCAGCGCATACAGGACTGTTTCTGGCGACGCCATGGCGGTCGTTGCTGAAGTTATCAATAGACCTTCTGGCGCATGAAAGGGTGAGAGTTTGGGGAGGTAGTGACCCTAGAAATGAAAGGGAAAAAACAATGCGTGTATAGCAAGAGCTATGCCAGCGGTCGGAAAAGGGAGCCTGTACCAGGCAACTGATTCCGACTATCGATGAATGGGTCAACCGTGGGCACGGGGAGGTAAATTACCACCTCACCCAGGCGCTTACTGGGCATGGATGCTTTGGGTCTTACCTGGTGCGCATCGGGAAACTGGTTGAGGCGCACTGTAGGTACTGTGGAGCGACTGAGGACACTGCGGAGCATACCATCTTCGAGTGTACGAGATGGGAGAGAATGAGGAGCGCCGCAGAATGCAAGGTGGGAGAGAATGTGAACAAGGAGTGTATGGTGAGAATCATGCTCCGCAGTGAGTATGAATGGGGCGTGCTGACTGGAATGATAGGTTATATAATGAGGAGAAAGGAGAAGGATGAAAGGGACGAGCGTAAGGCGGGACGAGGGGTTGCTACGCGCGAGCCGAGCGTGCCATCGCCGGGCCCCCCTTAGGGCGAAGGGGGCGCACAAATTTATTGTAAACTCTGATGTGAGAGGGGGCACGGCGATTAACGGCGCGCCCGGCACAAGAATGAATTTATGAATGTTTTGGATATGAAAGGGGGAGGAACGTGGTGAAGTTATGCCAAATTTTGGATTCCATCACGTTCTCCCCGGTTTTGGCTGTGGGGTCTGACTGGTGGGGTTTTTTTAGTGGGTCGCCCCTTTTGGGGGGGCAGCCCCACACTACCACTCGGCACGGGTCGAGTGGTGTCTCTTTGCAGATTTTCACCTCCAGCACGTGCAAAAAAAAAAAAAAGTCTTGTCTGTAGTGTTGCCTGTCTAGTGTTATCTGCCTAGTCTTGTCTGTCTAGTCTAACAGCTCACTAAATCGATTAATCAATAATCATGACTCAAAAAAAGCAAATGGTGCTTCTGAGAACCCTTTGACCAGAAAAAATGGACTTTGTCTGATCGGAAAGTCCGACTTTGCCAGATTAATATAGAAGGCATAAGCTACACTAAAAGCCAGTACCTATCAAAACTGCTAAAGAGTAACGATATCGACATGGTTCAAATCCAGGAGATCCATTGCGAGTCAGAATAAGAACTTCAGAAAAGGGGAAAAATACCAGGCTACGAATTGCTGGGCGGAACATACCACTGAGCACACGACACAGCTACCCATGTTAAAAGCAACATATAAAATGCATCTGTTGGTTCCATATCGACCGAGAACGACATAGAGACCGTAATTATAAAAATTGGAAGCATCACTATCTCCAACGTTTATAAACCTCCCACAAGGACTTGGCCACCCCATGTTCTTAAAACATACCCTCACCCCGCTGCAAACCTAGGCGACTTTAACAGCCACTACGAATAGAGGAAAAATAGTGAAAACGATGTTAATGGGAATGCGCTGGTCAGGTGGGCCGAAGACGAACACTTACATCTAATTTTTGATGCTAAAGACAAAAGCACATTTAAAGCAGCTGCATGGAATAGGGAATATAACCCTCATTTATGCTTTGTCTCAACATACTCTAATAACACCCCTTTGGCAGCTACAAGAAAAGTACTCTCGGAATTCCCTCTCAGCCAGCATCGCCATACGGAGATTGTAACACAAATACCATTAATAAGGTCTATCTCAAGACCAAGATGGAACTTTAAGCGTGCTGAGTATCTAAAATTCTCATCGGAACTAGATAAATGCTATTAGTAAAAACTACGCCCGGTTTGTCGGAGCAGTAATTAGCACGGCTAATAAGTGCATACCGAGAAGATACCGGGAAGAGTATATCCCTGGCTGGTCCCAATATAGCGAGGTATTATATCAAAACTTCCTCGAAACTGGCGATCATGAAGTCGCAGATCAGCAACTGCATAACCTAAATGCTGCAAGACATAAAAAATGGACTGAAACTGTTGAAAATCTAAACTTCCAAACATCAAGTCGGAACGTCTCTAATTAGAAAACTTGGAAAAGAGCCAAATGAAGCCCAAATTCAGTGACCTATCACATTGTGGCGACATCCAGAGCACCCAGAGCCAAAGCTCATACAAGTAAGGTAAAAGAACATCTAAAAACTCTTAATCTGAATTGAGAGAATCTGAGCCCGCTCGTCTTTCACCGGCGACGAAATATCAGCTGCCTTTAACGATATTACACCTGGGAAAGCCCCAGGGTTCGATGGAATACATTCTGAATTTCTTCTTAACTGCGGAAAATACGCACAAATTTGGACAGCACGCTTCCTTACAAACATCATGCAAACTAGTGAAATTCCTCGTGAATTCAAACGCTCAAAAGTCATAGCCATTCCAAAACTAGGTAAACCTGCAGACCAACCATAAAGTTACCGATCAATTGCGTTGTTATCGACAATGTACAAATTACTAGAAAGAATGATCTACAACAGAGTAAGCCTAGTTATACTTAAAGATTTCACACTCGAACAAGCGGGTTTCAGACCAAAACGTAGCTGCTCCGATCAAGTGTTGTAACTTACTACTTATGCGGAACCCGGGTTTCAGGGAAAATCAAAGAGTTCTGCTGCGTTTATCGATCTGTCAGCAGCATACGATACCGTATGGAGGGAAGGATTAATATACAAATTCGTACGCATAATTCCCTGCAAACTCACATCGAAATTAATAGATAACATGCTTAACGACAGAGTATTTCAGTACCTCCAGAAAGTTTAAGAATGGACCGTCACAGGCATCAGTACTTGCGCCATTGTTGTTTAATTCATATGTTGCAGACATGCCCAAAACGACATCAACGAAGTTTTTGTACGCCAACGACTGGGCGTTAATCACCCTCACAAAATCAATAGAAGAAGCCGAAGAAATTCTATCTGTGGACCTAGAAGTTATGGGAAGTTTCTTTGGTAAAAGGAGACTCCAAGCTAACGCTTCCAAAACTTAAATAACCTGTTTTTATTTAAACAACAAGATGGCCAAGAGAAAACTTAACGTCTACCTTGATAACACCTTGCTTAATCACAATAAAAATCCAAAATACCTAGGCGTTAACCTCGATAGAACATTAAGCTTTAAGGAGCACCTAACTAAAACTGCGGAAAAGTTAAAGACCAGGAACAATATTATTCAGAAACTCTGTGGCTTGACATGGGGAGCTTCAGCTTCCACACTTAGATCGTAAGCTCTAGGCCTTGTCTATTGTCTGCAGCGGAGTACTGCGCCCCAGCGTGGCTCAACAGCGCCCACGTGAAAAAGGCTGACGCACACTCTGGCGTAATAAAATGTACCCCAACATAATGGCTACCAGTGCTAAGCAAAATTCCACCGCCTCACCGCCGCGAAACCAGTAGGTTAACAAACAAATACAAAAAGATACTTAACAACAGGGAAATTCCATTACATAGTTATATTGAAAGCGCCAAAAAAAAAACAACTACGCTCTAGAAAACCACCAACAAAAACCGAAAGAATTACCACAGAAACTAAGTTTAACATCACAGATAGGTAGAGTCACGAATGGTCGGAAGTTCAGCCGAATAACACCATGCCCTGCATAACAGAAAGACTACCGCTTTCAACCTACCACGCAAAAGTTGGTGTACGCTAAATCGCATCAGGACAACACGGCAAGTAATGCATATTGTTCAATGATGGCATACTTCCTAAACAAAATGGGAAAATTACCATCCTCCTCAAGCCATTGCGGAGAGGTCCAAACGATCAAACACATAATAGAGTACTGTCCCCACCGAACATACGTAGACCGCCCCGATGATTTCCTGACTGCAACTCCAGAAGCGATAGACTATATAGAGAATCTTGATGTAAATTCAATAAGTTTGTTATATTCTTGTAAATGTGTCTAAAGGCCATACGCTAAATAAATAAATGTGTTGTGTTGTCTTGTCAGTCTAGTCTCATCTGTCTAGTCTTGTATCTTTAGCCTTGTCTGTCTAGTTTTGTCTACCTAGTCTTGCCTGTCTAGTCTTGTCCGTCTAGTCTTGTCTGTCTAGTCTTGTCTATCTAGTCTTTTCTGTCTAGTCTAGTCTGTCTAGTCTTTTCTGTCTATTCTTGCCTGTCTAGTCTTGTCTGTCTAGTATTTTGTGACAAGTCTTGTCTGCCTAGTCTTGCAAGTCCAGTCTTGTCTGTCTAGTCTTATCTGTCTAGTCTTGTCTCTCTAGTACTGTCTGTCTTACCCGTAGCTACGGCGTGCTTGTAACCCTGGACGTGAAAAATGCTTTCAATTCGGTCCCACGGGGCGGAATCATGGAGGCTTTGGAACTAAGCTGTGTGAAATGACCGTGCGAATGGGGCAGTTGACGTACCGGCTCGGGAATCTGTAAGCCACCTTGGGGTAGAGCTTCGGCGAAATCTGAGGGTGTCCGATCAGGTCACCCGGGTGGTAAGTTGCCTCCAATAGGAGGGTTATGAATGCGGTCGTGCACTCTCTCACTCGTACATTCCCCTGTATGAGGTGCCGGCATGGGTAAATGCGTTCAGGATTGAATGTTATAGAGCGTGACTGATGAGAGTGCAAAGGTGTATGCTGCTGCGTGTGTGCAGCGCATACATGACTGTTTCTGGCGACGCCGTGAAATGGTGAGAGTTTGGGGAGGTAATGACCTTAGAACTGAAAGGGAAAAAACAATGCGTGTATGGCAAGAGGTATGGGTCGGAAAAGGGAGCCTGGAGCAGGCAACTGATTCCGACTATCGATGAATGGGTCAATCGTGGGCACGGCGAGGCTAATTATCACCTCACCCATGCGCTTACGGCAAATGGTTGCTTTTCGTCTTACCTGGTGCGCATCGGGCAACTGGTTGAGGCGCACTATAGGTATTGTGGAGCGACTAAGGACACTGCCGAGCATACCATTTTCGAGTATACGATATGGGATAGAATGGGGAGCGCAGCAGAATGCAAGGTGGGAGAGAATGTAAATAAAGAGAGTATGGTGAGAATCATGCTCCGAAGTGAGTATGAATGGGGCGTGCTGACTGGCATGATAGGATATATAATGAGGAAATGATAAGGATAAGGATTAAAGGGACGAGCGTAAGGCAGGACGAGGGGTTGCTAAGCGCGAGCCGTGCGTGCCAACACCGGGCCCCCCTCCGTGCGAAGGGGGCGCACAAATTTATAAAGTCTTTCATGTATAGCACGTGCAAAAAAAAAATACTGTCTGTCTAGTGTTCTCTGGTCAGTCTTTTCTGTTTTGTATTGTGGTTCTAGCCTTGTCTGTCTAGCCTAATCTATATAGTCTTATACGTCTCGTTAATTAATCTAATTTTAAATCAAATTGCGTATTTTCTATTTGATCGGTAACATATACAGCATACAGCATGATAAATATTGACGGATGAAACTGAATAACTAAGAAATTGACGAATGTATGTACTATATACTATTGTTTGACCTAAATCCACCTTCTTTTGCATTTCGGTCCTACGATCGATGTTACTCCTTATGTGCTTGTTTTGTTGTTCATTTTCGCTGGTGTACATTTCAGTTTACTGGAATGCAATTAATGATGTCAAAAGGAAAAACAACATTTATTCAATCAACTTCAATTTAACATTTCATTAAGTAAATATATAATAATATTTATATACTACATATTATTTCTTATTCTCTTTTTGTTTTGTTTTATTATTATTTTAGGACGTGGCACAGCTTTTAGATGTATTTTTCTTTATATAAAAAAGGAACCGAAATTATATATAAAAAACGTTTCACTCTGTGCTCAATTTGCTTCTTTTGAACTCATCACAGTTATAATTATTTCGCGCATTTTATTATTTGGAAATGAATTGCGAATCAAAGGACCTGATCTGCTTGGAATTAATCGCATTAAGCATAGTTAAGTTATTAACGAGTAATTTGTCACTTTTTATATAGACCTAGCCTTAAGGGTACTTCTTTGTTTTGTCTTGAGCTGATACTAACGGGAAACGGGTTGTAGACGCGACTAGGCGATTTTAGATTAGGTGAGTCGGCGTCGAGAATCCTCCTCGATTTATAATTTTCTGAGGTACTGGAGCTCTCGTCTGGGGATTTCATATCGACACCCATATTTTCATCAATAGGGGATTTGCGGATGAATTTATCGCTTACAAGGGTGTCGAAGTCGCTTAATCCGTCCGAGCAGCTCAAGGACGGTTTGGGTTCGCATTGCTTTTCGAGCTCGGGCACGTCGAAGCTCAGATTCTTATTAAATACTTTTGGATTCGATTTTAATATCAAGTTATTAAATTTTTCATCCAAATTCCTACTGTATTCCAAAATGCTGTTGTATTTCGAGTTTTTATCAATCTCTATCAGACTTGGTTCCGCATCTAACGGCGAACCCAATTTAACTCTAAACTTTTCCAAGTTATAATCGACTTCTTTTATACTCTCGCCTTCAGTTTCCGGAACGTAGCTGCTAATAAAAGGAATGCTTATATTTATTTCTGTCACTTCATCGATTTTCCTTAAGGGAGATGTTTGCTTAACTTCAAACTCCTTGCATTCCTTGAGTTCCTCGAAATCTTCATTCGTCGGAGTTGTTTCTTCTTGTCCGTTAATTTCTTCGATTGGAGGAGGTGTTGGAGTTAATCTAGATTGACATTGTAGTATCCTATGAAGAATTAATGAATTTTCTTGGATGATTTCTAAAGCTCGTTCGCTATTCTTTCTGGCGTATTTCACGCGTTCTTGTTCGGAAGTATCCTCGATGCTTTCCTCGCTGGAAAAACTTTTTTCTTTGAAGGATCGGACCCGTTCTTCTAAGAAGGTTTCGAAATCGAAACCGTCCTCGGAGGTTATACTGTCTGAGCGTTGGCTTATAGTTAAGTTGAGTAAGTCACTTGTGTTTTCCGTATCAAAAATATCACCTAATTTTGTCTGATTATCATCTAAGCGTTCGGGGTCTATTAATTTCGTTTCGAAATCTAATACATTTTCAGAATCGTCTACACTGGCACTAATATTTATCTCGCAAGGAGTATTGTCCGTAGTCATAAGAACTGTATCACTGGTTAGATTGTCATCAGGCAATTGAGCTGCTGCTTCTTCGTCTGAAGAATGGTTTTCGGGATCATCGCACAGTTCCGTATCAGAAGAAGAGGAGGAAGAAGATTCTCTTGTGGTGTCTTTCCAGTGGAGAGTTTTCGGGGGAGCAGGCTGTCGGGCTGGAGGGATTGCACCTTTAGGAGGGCCTAGACGTTTAGCTGGAACCAGCGCGCTTTTACCAAGCAATAAATGATTCATAGCTACAGGTGTTGGTCTAGTAGTTTGTCTTGATACCGCCGTGTTAAAAATTATGTGAGCTTGTCTTTGCCGCTGCTTCAACTTGGTGTATTGTTTCTTTAATACCCCGATATCCAAAACTAATCTGTCTTTGTGATAGACCTTCATCCTTCTGTCCGAGTCGGTCGTAGGCACTGATCCCCAGGGATTTATGTTGTAAAGGTAGTGCTCCCTTAAATTACTGAGCTCTGTTAGGGGACCAATGGCTACAATCCCTTTGACGAGGGTATTTGCGTCGATTAAGTCGTCCTCTAATATATCCCGCATCAATACGCCCATTATACAATAGAATTCGTCCGCACTCTTAACGGACAAAATCCTCTCGGCCAAGACCTGCCAAATGGCTAAGGCTGTCCTTAACAAAATCTCATTTCCCTCTAGCAATATCAAATCCCAAACTCGGAGAACCGTCGGCTGCGGCAAACAATTACAAAACAACGTCAAAAACCTGCAAATAAAATAAATAGTAATAAACGCATCTGAAAAAGCGTTTTGTTGTTTAAACTTACCATTGCATGGTGAAGACGTTGGTTAGTGGGGGTTCGTAACTGGTTGTGCCTTCTTTGGCTGCGACTTGTAAGGTGTCCAGGTGTCTGGAAAGCCTTGGAAGTTTCGTGCGAAGAAGTTCTCTAAATACGGCCATGTCGACCGATAATCCGCGGAGGCTGTCTGCGAAATAGGAGTCCGGTAAAACGCCCTCGATTAAATAGATCATTAGTTTCAAGGCGTCCGATTCGCACTTCTCGGTTACTTGGAGGATCAACGCCGCCAACATGTTGAATCCTTGGCAATATCCTGGAAGAGGAAAATTAATTAAGTTGTCTGTGTGAAAAGGAAGTTTAAATGTTGGAAATTGTTTAAAACCAAGATGAACCTTTGTTGTTGGATGATGAAACTTGAACCACAATTAAAGAAAAAGTTTTACAGGAACAATCTTATCAAAGCTAGTAATTATCAGAAGATGACAAAATGGGCATTGAACATGTGGGATACTAACTTAGACCTACAAGAGTAGCAACTCTACTTGCGTCGAGAAGCAACAGAGTTCCAACCGCTTAGAGAGGGCGACAGAGTGTTGTGGGCTGCGCGGCGAGATTTTTTCGAGCCTTCGTTCACGTATTTGAGAATTGGGCGATCTTGAGTTGTTCCGGACTTTATTGTTATGTTGCGAATTGTTTTATTCGTTATTGCAATATTTGTTGATAGATATAATTGTTACGAATATAAATCGTTTAGTGGTTTAGAAGTTAGTTTCCTACATTCTACTTTCACAAACAAAATGATAATTTTGCTTTTGTTGGATGAGGAAACCATTGATGAATCTAGAACCACATTTGTTTAAGAAAAATATGTTCCACCAAAATTTATGTTAAACTAATGAGTTAACTAATGGGTTTTTCAATAACGACATAACAATTTTATGTTTAAATAAAACACAGAATAATTGAGATATCGGACTGAAATTTATTCCTGGTCTTGTACACATGTTACAGTTATGTATGGAATTCGACGTCGTTCATATGACCACCATGAGCACGATGGCAGCGATCGATTCTTTGGGTCCAATTTTCAATCACTGTTTCATACATATCAGCCGGAATGTTGGCAATTTCGCGTACGATATTGTCTCTGAGCTCCTTCAACGTTGTTGGATTGTTGGCACAAACCTTCGACTTTAGGTAACTCCATAAGAAAAAACCCAACGACATCAAATCGCATGAGCGACCATTTCTCGAGATTAAACGATTACCAAATTTTCCTTTCAATAATCAATTGCTTGATGTGCGGCTTGTGGCACCAAGTATTGGAACCACATATCGCTGATATTAAGGCCATCCAAATATGGCCAAAAATCTCCATTGCCCATAAAATAATAATAGTACGGCGATTATTTTCATAAACGAAAAAATACGGCCCGATCACAACTGCGGCATGAAATCCACACCACACGCTCACCTTTCGTGGATGCAAGACTACATTGCATGAAGCACATGGATGTGTGGGTTGTTGTCCAATAACGCATATTCTGATTATTGAGAAAGCCATTCAGCCAAAAATGAGCTTCACCGCTAAAGATAATTTTTCAATGAAATTCAGGATTTTCTCCAAACTTTTGCAAAACAAAACAGAATAAGTTTTGGAGCTTTAAATGATCCAGAGGTTTTAATTCTTGGTTTAATTTGGACTGGAGACCTTTACGCAAAACTCGCCATAATGTGGACTGAGAAATTTCCAATTCTTGTGAACGGTGAGGTATTGACTTGTTTGGTTAATTTTGAACTGAAGCTTTTAAGGCTGCAATGTTTTCAGTACCGCGACCGGTGCGTTGTCTCACTGGCACAGGAACATTCAATAGTGAATATGTTGATTCAAATTTATTCACCACTGCACTCACAGTTTCTCTGATGGGACAATTATTGCGACCAAAAATTGAAGTAAACGCTCTTAAAGTTTCCACTACCTAACCTACCGACTAATTTCGGTAGTAAGTTTTAACGATTTCCAAACGTTGCTCGATCGAAAACTTCACCACTATAAAAATGTAAGCCTTGAAGGACATTTTGACTTGTAAAGATCATAAAAAAGTTTGTAGGTTATGTCCCATATTATAAAACAAAATTGTTATGTCCCTATTGAAAAACCCTTTATTTCTCTATAAATAGTTATAAGAAAATGACAAACGGCAATACACATAATGATGAATGTATTATTGATTTTTTTTCAGATTTGTTGTATTTGAGCTGTGAATATTGTTAAAACCAATAATCTCTTTGCACGGTTGAAAACATTTATTGAATGAGGATTTTAAGCAAATAAGAAAAACGCTGACCTTTAAACGGCGTCAATTTCTCAAGAGCGATGAGATTTATTACTTTAATTAGTGGCTCTTTACAAAGTGTTATTAGTCAAAGTATATATAAAGTTTTTGAATATTTGAGGAAAAAACTTCTGACTAAAATACAGAGTAAACAACCAACTTCATTTTTATTGTTCGCTGAAAACTGACGATTAAGTTGTCGATATCTTGAAAACTTGGGAAAATCTACAAAAACTTTTCAAATAAAACTTATAGAACAACCAATTCTCTACCAAATGCTGTATTAAAACTCGAACCTAGCGCGAAATCTATTGCTAATGTTAACAATATTCTCTTAATGCTTCCCGATATTTTCGACGAAATTTCCACGGATCGTAACTAGGAAACTTTTGAGAATTCTGAAAAAACTGGCGAACAAAGATTATTTAACAATTAATAATCTACAAAAACACCTAATAAAGTTTTTGGATATTTTTAGGGTTCCGTACCGAAAACGGAACCCTTATAGAATCACTTTATTCTCCGTCTGTTTGTTTGTCGCGATCAAAAGATATGACCGTTTATGTCGCATATTTTGCGATTTCACAAGGGAATCAAAACCTATAGGGTACTTCCCGTTGACCTAGAATCATTAAATTTGGCAAGAAGCGGTGTCTTACAGCACATGTAAAGGGAAAAATCTGAAAACCGTAAATATGTAGTTTAATTACAAGAAAAATGCGAATTTGCTATTAGAAACTTATGAAAATACACTTATGTGTTGCGTGGTGTTGTCAGGCACCAGAAGCATATGGGTTGCATACATTTAGGTACTCCACGGTTATGTCCTCCTCGGTTAGGTCCCGCCGAGGAGACATTTTCAACCTGGGATGCACTAACCATCCGGGCAGCCCATCCTGAAGGAATGCAAAATACCCGTAACCGGGGTGGCGCATACTGAAAAGCCAAGTGGAAAAGGGGGTTTAGTGAGAGTTTCCACCAAACCATAATAAAAAAAGTTAGTATGGTTAGAGACAAACTAATCCCAATAATGCAATTTCATAATATTTCTCCTCTAAAGGCATGTACCCTTAATAATAAGCACAAACACTGCTAGAACTATCACAATTATAGTCAACGTTTTTCATTGTTTTGTGTGATACGTCTGAATTACGTGATTATTTTGATACTTAAAATAATAAAAAAACAGCGAAGACGATTATGATTAGGGTTTGACGGTTTTTCAAACCCGGTTTTAAAAAACCGTTTTTACAAAAATTATAGTCAAATAAATTTGACACTACTGAAAAATTAAACTTAATTAAATTTAAATTTGACTTATGAAAATACATTAATGTGTTGCGTGGTATTGTCAGGCACCAGAAGCATATGGGTTGCATACAGTTAGGTCCTCCTAAAGACACCTTACTTACAAGTTTGTACGGAACCCCCGGTGCGCAAGTCACAACTCGCACTTGGCCGGTTTTTTTGTTTAAAGTCGCTGAAAAGCAGTAGAAACTGAGAGACCTAACCTAAACAACTTTATTTTTTGTCGCTCGCTTAAATTAACGATTAAAGATCGATTCCCATATGCGCGACACTCAGCTACGCGACGTCGTGCGACATCGCCTGTCAAATAATGATTACATTGTTTTAAATGGGCACGTCGCGTAGCCATAGTGAAAACGTGCCCATTTAAAACAATGTAATCATTATTTGACAGGCGATGTCGCGTAGCTGAGTGTCGCGTATATGAGGCCTTAAGGCTTGTCGCACACTGCATCCACTCCGCTCGGCTCACCTCAGGTTCGATCTGGTTCGCTCCTCACAGCTCCGTCATTTTTATACGAATTGCATCCGCTCAGATCCGTCACTTTTCCACACACTCAATCCCGTCCCACCAAATCTCTAGTCAACTTGTCAGTTTATGTATAGGGCTAAATATGTGCTGCTATCTTGGCTGCATATATGCCTTAGCGCATATATGAAAACGTAGCATATCTTATTTTACAAACTAGACCTAGTTCAAATAATGGGCGCTTGGCGGCGCCTGCTGAATCTGCACGCGCAGTTTACGCGCGCTTTGTTTTGTTTCCGTTACTTTCTTTGTGTGCTGAAACTGTCGAATAGACATTGCTGCATTACATTTGGTATTTACAGTATTTACTGTTTTACGTTCTTACTGAATTATTTGAGTGTCATTACGAATTAGCAGTTCTTATAGCTATCTATATGTACATATAAATATATATATATATATATATATATATATATATATATATATATATATATATATATATATATATATATACATATTTTTTTTTAAATTCAAGTTTAGGTTATTACTGTTAATAGTGTTACATCGAGTATGGAAAGGTAATATACGACTTTTTACGCTTTAAGGGATGAAAATGTTGTTTGGAGATTATACATTCATATTTTAGTGTCAGTAAAGTAAAAAAATTAGTGTCAAGCACATCTATCGATAGCGACAGAAGGAGACAGGTGTGTTGAAGAATCTATACACAAAATCTGTAATTTTTTGAATAATAAATTTAAATATTTTTACAGATTGCAGAAGAAAATATAATATGTGCGATGAAGACCTTAGACGGGGTATCATTTGATAAGTTTGAAAACATGTGTAAGGCTTTTATGAATAATTTGGAAAGAGAGAAGAACAATGAAGTATGCAAGAAGAGAAAAATAGAGAAGCAGACATACTTTCCCAATAAAAAATGAAATGTTGGTAAGCAGCACTCTTATCTAATTTTGTAAATTATTCATTTAACCATTATATATGTTTAGGCGTATAAAAGGTCGGTCAGTTGGGATTGTGACTGAGGTTGGAGGTAGATTCTGAAACTGTACAAGCTTCAAAATTTGGAGCAAGAGAAGAATAATAGATATGTAATGTATTGTAATTTATTTAAGTATTATGTAATTAGCTATGTTTTGTAATTTATTTAAGTATTCTGTATTTAGCTATGTTTTGTAATTTATTTAAGTATTATGTATTTATATATTGTAAATCTATTGTATTTCCTGTTTAAAGATGGATCAATCGTAATTACAATATTATATTACTTTCATTTTTAAGTTGACAGTTGCTTTCTCATTTATGCAAAATACATATGTATATAATATGCAATACGATTTATCCAGGGGTAAAAAATCAGCACCTCCACGCGGTTTACCCTGGGTAACGCTAACGCTGAACGTAAACTATTTTGTAGAATTATATTTTCATCTAATTTTGGGTATTTATGAATTTTTTTATAGTTATCAATACCAGGAAAATATATAATAAATTTCTTATAAGAATATAAATTTCTTTTTAACAACTATTCCACCCAAATCGACAATTACTCCCAACAATGAAAAATATTTCTTAAAAAAAAATTAAAACTTTCTAGAAAATAGTTTAAAATTAAAGAATTTACTATTGTTAGAATTAAAATATTTCAACCTTTTTTTTAAATTCCGTGAGCAGATTCAGCAGGCGCCGCCAAGCACCCATTATTTGAACTAGGTCTAGTTTGTAAAATAAGATATGCTTGAAAACGTTAGTGTTGCGCCAGCATGCCACCTCCGGACTATAGTCCATTTTTTTAAGAATGCAGTACAGAAAAGTTAGGGCTAATTTGACCTTGTTCTCTGATTGGCTTAAATCGAGGAGAAGTTCATCACACCGATGATATTTACTTTACCATTTCTCTCTTTTCACATACATTTGCAGTCACTGGCATAAAAATTGGTGATATGTAATTAAATGAATATAATACTACGAATAATTATAGTACGGCTAATAAGTATACAATAATGTCTTATATATAATTTAATATTAAATTTTAAATTTAAAGATAAAAAATGAATTAACTCTAAGTATAAGTTTTTCATGAATAGGATGGTTGCGACAGTTACTATGTGGTAATCCATACTTACATTGAATTGATCAATTCAATGTATAAGTTTTTCGTACGCCAATGCATGTTGAGGTATTAGTTGTCAATGACTGCCGTGACAGTACACAATTGAACCCGTCATTTCGAAAAGTGTACGAGTCAAACTTTTTTTGAAATATTACTTTTTTACGCCATTTTATTCATTGAAGCGTTTTACATATTCCATGCGAAAAGTGTACATGTGTATACACCACAAGTCAACTTAAAAAGCAATGAAAAGAGCACGAGTCCTGGACTTATGCCCCTTTCATATGAAACGAAACGCATCTGTCAGATATGACATAACATCACTTTATCGAGAGCTTCCTGAAAATGCTTTTAGACCTAAAAAAAGAGTCTCTGGTGGCAGGAATAGTGAAAATTAAAAACAATAAAACAAAAAAAAAAACAAAATTGCTGGAAAATAATGATTAACTAACTAAATTTTTTGGATAAATGCCTTTCTCGGAATGATCCCTTGATCATTTCGAAAAAGGCATAAGTACAAAAATTTTAATTCAAAATATCTTGATGAAAATTGTTCTTTTTTAATAAATAAATATTCCAAAAAGCATGTATGTTTTTTATTTAACAACCTCTATATTGAGTTTCTTCAGCATCAATGACTTTTTTAACAAAAAGCATATTTTGGTTGATTCTGAAAAGTAATAACTCTTTGACACATGCCCATTTCGAAATGACGGGTTCAATTGTCATCTGATCTGTTTGTATCATTTAGATTTTTTTGCGTTTTTCTCCATTTATTTGATTGTATTTTATTACTATTGTTTCGATTTGTTGTATTTAATCTGTATTTTTCTTTTATATCGAAGTAACTTTTTTCATTTATATTCAACTAACTAGATTGAACATTGGTCTCCACTAGGGGTCGGCAAACTCTATGAACTTAAGAGTCCAATTTTTATTTAAAATGATTTCAAACTGTATTAAGAGGCACGGAAGATTTTTTTTTATAGTCATATTTTTGTATTTTCTTCATAATTGGCTATGATTAAGCGCCTTTGCGATAATATTATTGGTGGCCTTGTCTACAATATTCATAACAACCAATTTCTTCTGGAAATGTTTGTGCGTCAAGTGCTTCCCGGCGAATTATATAATGGAAAGATAGCACGTCATGATTAATTTTTTCAAATTATTTTTTTAAATTGTGACAAATCGTTTTTTATTACCCACCATACTTTTAGCTCCATCTGTTGGAATTGACACAATTTTAGTAAGAGAATGTGATTTTTCTACAGACATTCGGTCACTACATTTTCAACTCTTCTCATCTGACCCTTGAGTGGCAATAATCCCAGTTCTTCTTTGGGACCATCTGATGACATATAGTGAGCAAAGAGGACAACTTGTGCAGTATCCTTTATGTCAAAAGAGTCTTTGGATTTTATTCATAATACCTATCTGCTTTATTTTTAAAGTTGTGAAAATGTGTATCAACCCCATTTATAAAACAACTTTTTATGTACCCACCATCAGTGAATGGTTTCACGACAAAGCTTGCCAAGTTAGCATTATTTGTAGACTGCATCCAACAGTAAAAAGATGAACTTGTCTTTTTAAAATTAAGTTCTTCAATTGCTTTCTCTCTTACATCACCGATGGGATAATTGTTTGGAAATTCGGGATGTTTATTCTCGAAATGACTCTCGACATTAGACATTTTGTTGTTTGCTAGTTTTCCGTGGCAAATAAGGCAAGTTGGAAGACCAGCTGCATTAGGTACCAACGCAAACGATTCAGTCCATTCAGTTTGGAATTCACGATGTCGATCGGCAATTTTTTTTTCTTCGAAACCATTTTGAGAGAAATTTCAACTTTCTAAATTATGTCCAAAAAAGCACAATTTTGAACTATGCACTGACTTGACTGCGAGACTTGACTGCCTGGTTTACACTACGATAAGTCACTACACTATGACACAATGACACAATCAGGTTTCTAGTTACTGCATTCTTTAAAAAAATGGACTATAGTATTCTTGACAAACAGAAGATACGGAGCGGAGCGGAACGGAGCCGAGCTGAGCGCTTGTTCTGTTCTGACTAGCATGAGCAAGTGCAAATATTTTAATTCCATATTTGCCGGGCTTCGAAAGTCTGTATTGAACAAAATTGCATCTTCCACGGAAGTCCTCAAGTTTTTCGTCAATAGTAACATAGGCACTCAATGAATAACTTTTGACACAATTATCAACTAGGGTTGCTTAATATCCGCATTTTTCAAAACCGCGGTTTTCGGTTTTTGAAAATTAAAAACCGCGGTTTCGGGTTCGGTTTTTATGAACTTTTACTAGTCTGATCGTCGAAAACAGTTTTGTTTTATTTCAAAATTTCTAAGCATTTGAAATTAATTACTGCTTTTATAAAAATTCTAGCCTAGTTTCTTGGCTATCAATATATTAGTAATTCAATTGTACTGTAATTGTAACTGTAAACGTAATTCAATTGTATTACTAATATGGTGAATAATGAAAAATATAGAAAACATATCAAATAATAATATAATTTATATTAATAATCTATATTTATAATATAATAATAATATAATTTATATTAATAATTTATATTAATATATTAATAATATAAATAATCGGTTTTTTCCTCTTTTCCTTGACCAGATCCTACACAAATGTTAGCGCATCTATGGTGCAGCGTCCTCTCCGAAAACCAAATTGGGTCGCTGCGAGCCCCCCGTTTTCTTCGGTCTCGTCTACTAGCCTCTTGTTCAGTACTTGTTCATATAGCTTTGCCGCCGTATTTAATAAGCATATTGGTCTGTATTTTTTATTTTCCCCTACTGCGTTAGGGTTTTCTATTAAAGGAAGTTTAATCTGTTTCAATTCTTCTGGGAACATTCCTATTTTAATTAGTTGTTCTATTCGCATCTGAAACAGTTCTGGGTTTATCTCGGTAATATTTTTAATTACTTCTGGTAGTATTCCATCCGGTCCCTCCAGCTCGCAATCTCCTTCCAGCTTCTTTTATTTTCTCTAATGTGACATCCGGGCTTTTCTCGGGTGCAATTGTTAGTGTATTCCATATCCGTCTTGGGTGGTTCGGGAAAAGACTTCTTGCTATTGGTAGCTGCTCATTATCTGTTAGGGTTATTGCTCTTCGGATTCCCATTTTCGCCGTGACAATTTTGTAGCCCATCCCCCATTTGTCATTATCTATTTCCTGGCATGGTGCGATCCATGCTTGCTTTTTTGCTACTTTTATCAGCTTTTTAAGAGTTCTTCAATGTAATTCTCTTTTAAATACTCTATTATGTTGTGTGTTGAGTTTGCTTTCCTATTTTCCCTAGTCAGTGTTCTTTTCGCCTTACAGCATTTGGTTGTTTGGCCGGCGATTTCTGTATTCCACCAGTGAAGCTGGACACTGGTGGAATACAGAAATCGCCGGCCAAACAACCAAATGCTGTAAGGCGAAAAGAACACTGACTAGGTGTGTTTCTGTTGTTTCTTTTTTAGGATCTTATAGCATCATGCCTCCTCAATGTTGTTTGTTAATTCTTTGACCGTGTGCTTATAGTTCGGTTGTTGTGTCAGTTTTATCCTTGAGACTAGTTGATCTGTCTTTTCCATTTTGAATATCCAGCCTTTCCTAGTAATAAATTTCTTTTGGTCTGTTTTATTTTACCCAATTACTATATGTATATTTCGATGGTCGCTAAGGTTTTCTTAGTCGTTCACTGCCCAGTTCTTGCTGTGTTTCTTTAGGTTATTCGTGCATATTGTTACATCAATATAAGAGGTTCCTCTGCTTCCGTTGAATGTCAGGGTGTCGCCGGTGTTTAGGATTACATAGCCCGTCCCACTGATCCATTCTGATAATTTATTACCTAATGTTTTAAAAACACTAAGCTATTTAAATGTTTGTAGTTTAAACGATATCTTAGTTTTGTACAAAAGTTGGCGGTTAAGGAAAATGATCTTTCGGCGTAGCTAGATGTAGATTTCATTGTGAAAACTGCTTGAAACAAAATATTTAATCTGCTTGTGCTCTCAGAAGTTCTTTAATATTTAGCAAACTCCTGTTTCATAGAATTAGGAGTGCGACTTTTTTTGCATATATAAGTATTTTTGTTTAATACCTACTTTGGTTTAATTCTTGGATAGTTTTTTGAACTTCGTCTTGCAAGAAATAGTTTGGATTGGTCACTTCTTCTAATTCTTCTGAATTTGCCGAACATTCACCTTATTGTTCTCTGGATAAAGTCGTTCAAAAAGATTTTCGGCCAATATTAAAATAGACTTTGTTGGAACTTTCGAAGGAGCTAATAAGCATGAAGCTAATTCTGTTAATATCAGATTTTCACGGGTCTTTCAAATGTTCCATGACATTTTTCATTTAAGCTTGGCTTATATCTGAACCAATTAATTTCTTAAGAACCCTATTGCACCTTGGTGTTACTGCTACGCTTACTGGAGATAACGTTTCTTTTAAGTTATATAACAATTTAAAATTAACACTTTCAATAAAATGCACTAAATTTAATTCTGTTAGAGTCTGTAATATTAGGACTTTTGGAAGAATAAATTTTTCTAACATTGGTTTAATAGGACCATATATTACCTTGTCTTGATGTCCATTGCTAATTCAATTTCCTTTTCAAAAAGAGCTTTTACGTTTCGTTGTAGGAAACTGTTTTTTATAGGAGATAAACGAAAAAGTTTTCACATAATTTGCAAATTTCTTTTAATTTCAGCATCTTCTCCGACGTAATATTCATTATCGAAATCTTCTTCATCAAATTGTTCAGGAAATAAATCTTCATCTTCACTGCTGCAGTAGCTGTTTTCTACATGAGATGATTACTTGTAAAAATTGTCGCAAACTGTGATATACCAAATGAATCTAACTGTTTTTCAACATTTATTACGATACTATTTGCAGAACAAGTTCCTTCAATTCTCCAAAATTGCAATTAAAAATGTCTTCTCCATGAGTATTAATGTTATCTTATGATAACTTGTTCTCTTATTAGTATTAAGTATCTTCTTATTGTTTAACAACAATAAATAGTCATAAAAGTATCTATACCACAACGTGAGCAAATGTATAAAACCTAATTCATATGTTTAGACTTTTAGAGCTTGTAAACATTGTAGTTCGAAAGAGCACTAATTGTAAAACCGAAACCGCGGTTCTTTATGACGGTTAATGGTTTTCGGTTTTTGCACAGAAAAGCGCGGTTTTGAGGTTCGGATATATCCGAACCAGAAACCCTATTATCAACGAACATCTCAAATCTTAATCTTGTAGGAGCAGTACGATCTACTTTCTTCCTTTCGTTTCTAGTTTCGCGATCATCGAATCTGATACAGCGATACAGAAATCGGAAACGCACCAAGCTCAACGTTAATCGAAATAATTCAATTCCATTTCCATTGGTGTCCCACAAATCTTCTAAATTCAGCCGCCCGCCTTTGTAAAGTCTTGCTAGATAGAGTAAATATATGATTGCTCACATTTCTACAATGTCGGTTTTACGTGCATCTATCGTTCGGCTAAATTGTGGCTGTATCATTTCTATATACTGTAGTTATATAAGTGTCATCACCAGTTTCGGAATCCGATGTAGCACTTGCATCGTTACACTCTGTTCACTAAATTCAATTACCTCCTCTTCTACATGTTCAGAGGAATTCGTATCAATATCATCGTCAAAACCATCTCCATTATCCTCATCATCATCCTCAAGGAGCCTTTTCAACTCGGCAAAATCTATTGGATATATTCTGTCACTAGCCATTTCTCTGTAAATAGATGTTTGCTTTGAAACAAAAAACGTCACACATTATCATTTTCTAAACCCATTATGAATAATATCTTACTACTACAAAATATTCTATCAGTTCAAAATCGATGTAACGTAACGCATTTACACGATCCATGTTCACATGTAACACAAACATAAATACTCACGAAAGTAAGTAGTGTGCAGAGTTTCTGTGAGATTCACGCGTCGATGAATCGATGTTGCAGACACCTCAATATCCCGGATTTAACTAACACGAGAACTTAGGCAACAGAGAATGCATAGGTGCAAGCGTAACTCCATCTCCCGATCCAGACGAATTTGATCTCGATCATGTATCTGTGAGATACGCGCGACAAACGGAGGGTTAAGGCTTGTCGCACACTGGATTCGCTCGTCTCCGCTCAGCTCAGCCTTTGCGCCAAGAAAAATATAAAACCCGCGTATTTAAATAGAAATGAACATATTGCGTCCGCTCAGCTCAGCTCGGCTCCGTTCCGCTCCTCTCCGTTCCGTATCCTCTGTTTGTTAAGAATACTAGTCAGGAGGTCGGATGCTGGTTGATGCTTCACGCAGGCGCAACACTAACGTTTTCATATATGCGCTAAGGCATATATGCAATTAGAATAGCAGCACATATTTAGCCCTCCCAGCAACTGAATTGCTATTGCAATAATCACTGCTTCTTCTTTACTGTCGCTACTATTCATACTCATATTACACAACATGGTTCCACGGCTATACATAAACTGACAAGTTGACAAACGGTTCCATGGGATGGGATTGAGTGTGTGGAAAAGTGACGTAGCTGAGCGGATACAATAGGTATGTAGAAAAATGACGGAGCTGAGAGGAGCGGACCCCAGCGGAGCTGAGGTGAACCGAGCGGAGCGGATCCCTAGCTTTTAGACTCTTAACTAAATTTAGCAATTTTCAATATCGCTTCTTGCTTTCATCGAATTTTCCACAGACCGTAATATGGAAACGTTTCAGAATTTTGGAGAAACCTTGGTATAACATTTATGGAACAATTGATAATCTACAATACATCTACACAAAATTTTTGCAGATTGTTTCAAAATGTCGCTGGAAAAAAAAAACGGAGAGACTAAACAATCAACTTCATTTGCCTCGTTCGTTCAAAATTGGCTTAGTTATGGTTGCCGATGTCTTAAAAATTAACAAAAATCCCGGAAAACTTTTTAAATAAAACTTCTAGAACACTAAAATCTCTACTAAAATACGTAATAAAACTTGCACCTAGCCTGTAGACTATAGCTAATGTTAGCAATTTTATTTTAAGCCGGCGAGCGGTAGGTTAAAAAGTATGTAAGCTCCGTGTTACTCCGTGCAAGGTGGGTGTAACAAACCCATAATAAAAAAAAACATATTTTTTTTCTACTAATAAAACAAATTAAAATATATTTTTTATATCATGTAACTAATTAGACTCATCTTTAGATTTGGTACACTTTTCACATGCGAAAATAGCATGCTCCATACATATGAAACATTATAGCATTGGTAACAAGTGTATTTACTTTTGCGATCTTTTTTAGTGGGGCATATTTCACATCTTCTGACAGATCTTGGCACTTTTCGTGGGGGTTCGTTTGAGGATTCACGACATGATGTCCTTTTACGAAGTTCTTTTGGTAAATGAAAATTCTCCTTTCTATTTCATAAATGCTCTGAAACGAATTCCATTCCCAAGTCTGAGAAAATTTCGACGTAATATTGAAGAGTTATTATTTGCCTTATACATGTATACATGTATATTACCATGCTGTTTATGGCAGATATATTCAAAATAGCGGCCCGTGGTCGCTACAAATGCTAGTTGAAAATTTGTTACACGGAACTTAGGGTGGGTGTAACTCATCCGCTGACGCCTTGGACCTCGTCTAAATAATTCGCGGGGTGGTGGTCGACTGTGCCCTGACAATCGGCACTTCCTTGCCACTTTCCACGCAGCTACTCAGACTCACAGCCTGTTATAACGATTAATCTCTAAAATATCGACTAATCTATCCTTGTCGGGGTGTACTACACCCAACCTACCGCACGAAGGGTTAATGCTTCCCGATATTTTCACCGGAATTTCCACGGCTCATAACTAGGAAACTTCTGAGAATTTTGAAAAAACTTGTAACAATTAATAACCTACAAAAACACTTCATAAAGTTTTGGGATATTTTTTGAAGAAGTCGCTGAAAAACAGCAAAAACTGAGATACTTCATTCAACTTCAGTCAATCAACTTTATTTTTGTCGCTCGCTAAAAATTGCCGATTAGTGGTGAAAAGCTTTTAAAATAAAACATCAAATTCTTTATCAAAATCTATATTTAAACTCGAATCTAACTTTTAGACTCTTAACTAAAATTTAAAAAAATCACTAACACTTTTCGACGCTTTCATCTAATTTTCCACAAGAAATTTGTTTTAGTTTCAGAAATTTGGAGAAATCCTCGAATAACATTTATAGAACAGTTGATAATCTACAATACATCTCCACAAAATCTTTGGATATTACTTCAAAATGTCGCTGTAAAACAGAAAAACCTGAGAGACTAAACAATCAACTTCATTTTTCTCGTTCGTTCAAAATTGGCTTACAAAATTAAGAAAAATCTCGAAAAACTTTTCAAATAAAACTTATAGAACACTAAATTCTCTACTAAAATATGTATTAAAACTTGTACGTAGCCTGAAGACTATAGCTAATGCTAATGCTAACTTTCACCGAAATTTCCAAGGATAGTAACTAGGAAACTTCTGAGAATTTTGAAAAACTTGAATAAGAATTATGTGACAATTAATAATCTAGAAAAACACTTCATAAAGTTTTTGGATATTTTTTTGAAAAAGTCGCTGAAAAACAGCAAAAACTGAGAGACATTCAACCAACTTTATTTTTGTCGCAAGTGGTCAATATCTTGAAAACTAGAGGAAATCTACAAAAAAATTTCAAATAAATCTTATAGAACAGAAAATTATCTACCAAAATCTGTATTTAAACTCGAACCTAGCTTTTAGAGTCTAACTAAATTTTAGAATTTTCATTAACGCTTCTCGACGCTTTAATTTAGTTTTCCACACGCCGTAATTTGGAAACGTTCCAGAATTTTGGAAAATTCCTTGAGTAACATTTATAGAACAATTGACAATTTACAATATATCTTTACAAAATGTTTGGATATCACTTCAAAATATCGCTGGAAAACAGAAAAAACTGAGCGACTAAGCAACCATCTTTATTTTACTCGCTCGTTAAAAATTGACTTACTTATGGTTGTCGATATTTAAAAAAATTGTAAAAATCCCGAAAAAAATTTCAAATAATACTTGTAGAACAATAAATTCTCTACTAAAACATGTATTAAAACTTGAACCTAGTATGTGGACTATAGCTAATGTTATCAATTTTCTTTTAACGCTTCCTGGTACATTCACCGAAATTTCACTAACGTAACGTAACTAGGAAACTTCTGAGAATTTTGGAAAAACTTGTGAACTTAAATTATGTAGCATTTCTTCTTCTTTGCTTTGACCTTTGCCCAGTATTGTCGCATCTTCTGCCGGTGTAACTCCTTTCTCTCTTCTGTCTAGGGGGTACCTTTCCTTCGGGGTTTTTCCAGAAATCCACGGACTTCCTTCAGGGTGCGTCTCACAGACTGTCTGTTTTGGAGATCGGTTATTCCCAGTTCTTTATTATCCTTCTCGGTTTCTGTCAAATAAATGGAACAAACCTTCTCGTTTTGCTAGAAGGTGAACAGACGCGCCTGTTCATTGGTTCGTTGGATTCGTTGGTTAGTCGGTTTGAAGGCAATCTTGCAACGTGGTCATAGAAAGCTACCCTTATTTTCCTTGCACAGTCAGAGAGCATCTCAATATGTTCGTAGAGCTCAGAGCTATTTAGTCAATTTATGTAGCATTTAATAATCAACAAAAACACTTCATAAAGTGTTTGTATATTTTTTGAAAAAGTCGCTGAAAAACAGTAACTACTGAGAGACTATACAAGCAACTTTAATTTTGAGGCTCGCTTAAAATTGACGATTTAGTGGTCGATATCTTGAGAACTAGCGAAAATCTGCAAAAACTTCTCAAATAAAACATATGGAACACAAAATTCGCTACCAAAAGCTGTATTAGAACTGGAACCTAGCTTATGGACTCTGACTAATGTTAACAATATTCAGGAACGCTTCTCGACGCTTTCGTCGAAAATTCTACGGACCGTAATTCGGAAACGTTTCACGCTTTCGGAAAAATCTCAAATTTATAGAGCTATTAATCTAATAAAAATTTTGGATATTCTTAAAAAAAAATGTTGTAAAACAGCAAGAACTGAGAGACAAAACAATCAACTTGTCTCGATCGTTTAAAATTTACTTAAAATTATAGTCGTCGATATCTTAAATACTAATAGAAATCTCGAAAAACTTTTCAAATAAAACTTTCAAAACACTAAATTCTCTATCAACACATGTTTTAAAAGTCGATTTACTGAGTATACTGTCGACAATGTGAACAATTTCCGCTTAACTTTTCACTTCCCGTTGCTTTCTTTTTCAATTATCGAATATTCCATGAATCGTAACTTTTAAGAATTAAAAAAACTTTAACACCACCCTGTATAAAAAATGTTTGTAAAGATTTGGGATATTTTCTTACAAAGTTGCTAGAAAATAACAAAATCTGAGACTAAACTTAAAAACTTAATTTTTGTTCCAACTTGAATATATAAATATATTTACATTATATATAAGTACATTTTTGTTCTTCGTTCAAAAGTGATTAAGTTTAATCGTCTTTTAAGAGGGCGGCTATATATCTAACTAGGCAAGTGCTATTAGTTGTAACGATATTCTCCATGTTCTCTGTTTATCCACAGTTCAAGATCAGAGTTCAGAAGTCTGGTACACTCTCTTTCAGCCACCTTGCTGCCACCTTTGATGCTATTCTTCCATTAGTTCTTTCCTGGTCAGTTTGTTGTGACTAGTCTCTTGCAATTTTCTTTGTTCTACTATCTGTAGATCTATTGGAGAGATGCCCGCGATGGTCAAGACTGCCTCGCTTGATATGGTGCGGCAAGCGTTACATTTTGATTTGTACAGCAAGAAGCTTTTGTGTGTTACTCGGCTTTCCAAGTCTGGTCCATACTGGTGCTTCATACATCTTGGTGGCCTGTACTGCATAGCTGAGCAGTCTGCGGTTACCGCTCGTGGGTCCACTAACGTTGTGCATGAGTTGTTTGTTGTATTGCTGCCATTGTCTTCAACCCCTTTGCTGCTGCTGCTGCTGCTGCTATGTGCTGTGTGAAAGATAGGGCCTTGTCTATTGCTATGCCCAAGTATTTTATCTGAAGCTTTGATATTATCGTTATTTTTTTCAATTTTAAATTTGATTGGTTGGGTCTTTTTTTGTACTAAGAGGAGACCGCCTTTGTTTTTTTCTGGCGCTAGATTGCGGTTTTAGGATTGATTTGCACTATTGCGTAGTTGGCCGTTTGCATAAGTTCTTTTTTATGTTCTGGCTGCAAAATAAATCAATGTTGTCCCTAATGGCAATTTCAATCTTAACACATTTTAATCTCAACACCTTCCCTCTCATAAATGACGTTCCACAAGCTTGGTTCTAATGTGGATCCTTGTGGAACACCGCTGCTGATACTTCTCCCTTCCTTTTGTTGAGCCCCTTGCAGAATTAACTTTCTACCGTGAAGGTAGCTGCTCCTCACCATATGTAGTGAATACGGTAATATAGCTCTTAATGATAGACCTTCCATAATCTGCTTCCAGCTAGCGCTGTAAAATGCGTTTCTACCATTGAAAGTTAGCAGCATAAACAGTTATGATAATTTCGTGCTCGTGCAGTTATTGCTCCTTGCGTGCGAAATTTTGCCCTGTCAGTAATCCGTTGCTCTAAGAATTTTCCCGACACATTCAGTAGGAAAGTAGCTATATAGGATACGAGGTCCTCTATTTATTTATCTACTTTTCTGATGAGGACGAGCTTTGTTCGTTTCCATCTGGCCGGAAAGTTTCCTGCTGTGAGCAGCGTATTCATGGTGTCCAAGACAAAACTTGATTGCTGAGCAGTTATTTTTACAACTTCAAGTGGTTATCCATCTGGTGCTGTTGTTCTTGATTTGCCTGCTCGCGAGGAATAATTCTTCGGCCGCGAAGAGAGGTATGTTAGTGACTTCGGGCTATTCCTAATGGAACGTAGTGTGGTGTGCCAAAAAAGCGCATCAAAATCAGCTAATCGAAGTATTGATTCTAATGTTGAACGAGGATTTATTTTGTGGGCAAATTTTCATGTTTCTTCTTATGATTTGGAAGGCATCCACCCATCTGTCCTTTTCAAGCTCAGAGTTTTCCCAATTATTTTCCAGTGCTTCTGCTTAGTTCTGTTTATTAATTGCCGTAGCTCATTTCTTAGACTCTTATATATCCGGCTTGCCGCGTTGGTAACTTCGCTATCTACTTGTTTTGTCCTTTGGCGTTGGTACTTCCTCCTGGCAGCGTTTCATGGAGCTCTTATGCTCAAAATTTCATCGGTGCACCAGTATGCTATCTTTTTTATTTATGGTCGTCCTTCCCCAGTTTTACATGCTTTGTTCATCGCCTGAACCAGTATGTCTGCACTATGGAATATGGAAATATGGAAATATGAAATTTTACATGCTTTTTTCATCGCCTGAACCAGTATGTCTGCACTTTTTGCGTCTTTATTATTTAGATTTATGGTTAGGTATTTTTTTAGGTATTTTTTATAGTTATAGTCGTCTATATCAAAAGAACTAGGACAAATCTCGAAAAACTTTTCAAATCAACATTGTATAAAAATAAATTTTCTATCAAAATATGTATTCAAACCTGATTTGGCGTGTAAACTGTCGCTAATATTAACAATTTCCGCTCAACGCTTCCTGGTGCATTGACCAAATACTCCACAGACCGTAACTTGATAACTTTAAAGCATTTAAAAAAAAATGCAAATGAAATATATAACACAATTGATAATCTACAAAAAATGTTTACAAAGATTTTGGATATTTTTTTTAAAATGTTGGAAAACGGAAAAAACTATAAAAATTATTCTTGTCACTTCTTCAAAATTCACTCATTACAGTTGATATCTTAAAAACCAACAAAAATTTGTAAAAACTGTCCAAATAAAACTGTCCAAATAGAACACAGAAAGTTCTTTACCAAAATATCTATTAAAATTTGAGAAAATTTGATTGTTAGTAATTTTCTCTTAACGCTTCCCGGTGGTTTCACCTAACTTTCCACGGATCGTAACTTTGAAAATTTTAAAAATTGTAAAAAAAAATCGAATAAAACTTTTAGATCCATTAACACCTAACCACCTGACATACGTCTCTCACACCCAAAGTAGCAGTAATTTGCAGTAATTTTTCTCACCTGAGACGTATGGCAGGTGGTTAAGGGTTAATAATCTACAAAATATGTTTGATAAACTTTTCCGATATTTTCCTAAAAATTTGTACAAAAACAACAAAAACTAAAAGAGTAAACAATCGACTACATTCTTGTAATTCGTTCAAAATAGGGTAAGTTTTAGTCGCCGATTTTTTAAAAACCAAGACAAATCTGGAAAAAACTTTTCGAAAAAAACTTGTAGAACATTCAATTATCTACCAAACTAATGAGTTAATGAGAACAATTTTCACTTAACATGTCTCATTGATTTTATCGAATGTACATCGCATCGTAGCTCGAAAACATGTGGGAATTTTGGAAAAACTTTCGAATAAAACTCATTGAACAATTAATAATTTACAAAACATCTTTATAAAGTTATTCGAAATTTTTGAAAAAGTCGTTGGAAAATAGTAATAACCAAGAGCCTTAACAATCAACTTAATATCTGTCGTTCCCTCAAAATAGACTAATTGACATAATCGATATCTCATAAAAGAGACGTCTCGTCGTCTCGACGTCTCTCGACTAGAGAAGAACACCGAAATCTCACATATTAGAAATGTGGTCTTAGAGAACATCCATGACATCATCGTAGACCAGGGGTGGGGAACCTCCGGCCCGCGGGCCGCATACGGCCCGCGAAGTCATTTGATCTGGTCCGCGAGTGAATACATGAGTTCATGTTGCAGTGATAATACGACGACTGCTGACAGACATCGTGTTGACGTATTTTTACGTATTTTGCAATTCATGAGGGGATTGTGAATTTTTCCTTGTTGCACATGCGTAACTGTTCGTCATTCTTTTTGGTTCTTCGTACACAAACGTGAGTGATTTGGAAATTAAAACTTATATGGTGCGACATCCTACAAATGGCAAGTGTAAAGAAAAGAAAAGTGGATGCAGAATGTCGGTCTTTTCAAGAAAAATGAACACAAGATTATTTTTTGTTGAGATGAAAGGCAAGCCTGTGAGCCTAGTTTATTGGGATGCGTCAGCTGTTATGATATAGGCTAATTTGGAGCGTCATTGCAGCACAAAACATGCAAAATTAAATGAATTGGGAGGCCAAATACACCTGGATAAAATCAAAGCTCTTCAACAGAGTTTGAAATCACAACAAGCCGTTTTCACTAAATTTCGTGGTGACAATGACAACGTTATTCAGACAAGTTATGTAGTGAGCGAGTTAATCGCAAAGAAACTGAGGCCTCATGTATAGGGAGAGTTTCTGAATGAGTGCATCATCTTTACTGATACTTGTCTCTGGAGTGCATGGTGGCTGCTGCGGAGTTGATAGCACCAGACAAAGTAAAATTGTTTCAGAGTGTCAGTTTTCCTCGGAGAACCATCTAAGATCGGATTACTGACTTAGCACAAGATATTAAAAATACTGGAAACCATGCATGGCACTACAACAGGTGAGGACTTGTATGAGAGTATGAGAGATAAGACAGTATGAGGGACCTGTTCTATCAATGAAGAAACTTGAGCTAACCCTTGAAAAGTTAAGTGGCCTTACTAAAGATGGCGCTCCAGCCATGGTTGAATCGCAGAAAGGGTTAATTGCATTTGTAAAGAAAGAAATGAATCGACTCAGTCTTGACCCAAATGATGTATTACATTTACGCATGTAATAATTTTATCAAAAGCAGAGGGCTTTATAGCCGCCAATTTAAGGAATTTCTAAATGACCTTGACTCTGAGTACGGTGATCTTGTTTATCACTGTGATGTACGATGGCTGAGTCGCGGAAACATGCTCATGAGGTTGTACGAACTACGTGATGAAGTCAAGCAGTTCATGGAGATGAAGGTAAAAAGCCTGTCAGGGAACTCAGTAATAGCAAGTGGCTGTGTGATCTAGCGTTCATGGTGGACATTACTAAGTACCTTGCTGGTGAATGTGCGAAACTAATTGAGGGATTTAATGAAACATTCAAAGACGTGAAAAGTAAGCAAATTTAATTGAACATCTTTGCTACAGCATTCAATGGGGAACCAGCTGATGTGCCTGATAACCTCCAACACGAAATCATTCAGCTGCAAACTAATGTTGAGCTGAAAGCTAGATACAACAATCTCCCACTGCTTGAGTTCTATAAACGTTACATAAGCAATGATGAATTTCCCATTTTGAGGAGACATGCATTGAAATATGCATCGGTATTTGGAACAACCTACTGTTGCGAGCAGTTCTTTTCTAAACTTACGATCGCAAAGAATTGACTGCGTTACAGATTGACCGACGTAAACCTGGAAAATTAGTTGCTAGTAGCCACATCATCAATATCAGCTAATATCACACGACTCAGCAAAGAAAGGCAGTTCCAGCCATCACATTAGGATTAGGATGAGTTAATTACTTAAAAAATGGATATATTTTATGTTTGTTTATTTTTTATTTGTAATATATATTTTTCTTGTTGAACAATAAAAACTAAAAAACTATTATTATTATTTGTCTGGCCCGCGAATGATGTTATAAATTTCTAAATGGCCCTTAGCAGAAAATAGGTTTCCCACCCCTGCCATAGACGATATCCAGAACAGCCTAAAGGATATGAAAAACAACAAATCGCCCGAGATCGACGACATCAGTAATGAGCACATCAAAATTGGTGGACCGACACTCCTAAGAATATTATGCGAACTATACAAGTCATTCCTAAGCAACGGCGCACCAACCTGAAGAATGGGTTATACAAATCCAAAACTATCGGCCTGTCAGTCTGCTTTCGCAGATGTACAAATTTTTCATGCGAATTATATCAAGAAGATTGACAGCAAAACTTAACATCTACCAGCCCAGAAAGCGGTCAAGATTTCGTGCGGGGTATGGTGTCAATGACACATTACCAAAATCCTTATCGTCAAATGCACAGCGTATAACAAGCCCCTGATGCTAATATTCATCGATTACGAATAGGCTTTCGACACGATTGACTGAAAATCCACGCTAAGATCGCTCGCGGAATGCCGAATAAAACAACGATATACGAATAGTGTAAAGCACGTGTATAACAACTCAAGCGCAAGCATCAGACTGCACGAGGATACCTCTGAGTTCTCAATTGAAGGAGGGGTCCGCGGGTCCGCCAAGGAGACGTCATGTCCCTCCAGTTATTCACTATCCTCTTAGAATATATCTTCACAAATACCAACATCAAGAACTTCGGAATCAACATCAATGGTAAAAGTTAAACCACCTATTCTTTGCCGATGACAACGTTTTAATAACCGATAGCCCAGACGAAGCAAAAACCATGATACTTGAACTAGAATCAGCCTCTGTAATGGTAGGTTTAATGATCTATTTAAGTAAGACCAAACTCACGATCAACTTGGTACTGAGTGAAAATCTGTCACTGAAAAACTCATACCACCTATACAAATATCTTGGCCGCGAAATCCGTATGGGAAGAGATAACCAGACCTGCGAGTTTGCGAGAAGAATAGAGCTAAGTTGGGTTAAGTTATGTTAGCTCATGAGCTCTGGATAGCGGCAAACAAACTAACAGTTGCCAACGAAGGAGACGAACCAACCTTCGAAAGAAGACCCACATAGATATTACACTCTGCACCGAGAAACTGACAGGTAGAATAATAAACTGGAAGGTACTAAACGACGAGTCGCTCAGCTACCACAAGTACATACTGTACGAAATACATGAAATGAAGACAAGAAATACACAAAACAGGCAGCCAATAAAAGGTTGGTATTACTACAAACTGGACATAACAAAATTCAAGGATTCACTTAAAGAGAAGACATAAAACAAAGAAATAATAAGCGCCGAAGAACTTATCGACGCCGTGACATACAGCTGCGATGAATCAATGCCTAGGAGAAACAATGAAAGAAACAAAAGACCGGTGTATTGGTGGACAACTGAGATAGCCGAAACAAGAGCACGGTGCATCCAAAAACGAAGAAAATACACAAGAGCGAAAACAACTACAGACAAAGAGGCCGCCAATATAGAATACAAGAAATGCAAAAAAAAACCTGAGCATACAAATAATGATAAGCAAAGAAAAGAAGTGGCAGGAACTGTGCGAGAAAGTAGAAGAGGACGTATGGGGGCTTGGGTACAAGATAGTAATGAACAGAATTCGAGGAGCACCTAAAAATATTGGAATCGAAAAGAAAAGAAGAGAGAATACAGCACACTGTTCCCACAGATCAATGGCAGGAAATACAGACAGAGGAAATTCCGGGGCTGCTAACAGAATGAAGACGAAGAAAGCCCCGGGGACAGACGCAATACTGCCGGAAATAGTAAAAAAAGTAGTGGAAATGAACCCCACAGAAGTACTAAAGGTAATGAACAACATCATAAGAACAGGGAAATACCCAAAACAATGGAAGACGGCACGCGTAGTACTTATACCCAAACCGGGGAAAGAAACTGCATACAGACCACTGTGCATGCTGAACACGTTCGGAAAACTGCTAAAGATATTATTAGCAGAAAGACTTTTAGAGGAAATCTGAAAAAATGGAGGCTTCGCTGATAACCAGCATGGAGTCCTTAGAGGTAAATCAACGCTGGGTGCGATAAAGAAAGTACTAGAGATAGCAACAAAAGAAAAGGAAAAAAGTAAAAAAAACAGAGGATACTGCGCCTTACTAATGCTCGATATAAAAAATGCGTTCAATTCAGTATTGTGGAGAGAGATAATAAATGCATTAAACAAAAAAGGAATACCGCCTTATCTTATAAGAATTATACAAGACTACTTAAGGACCGTACTGTGGAACTGGAACCGCATGATGAGATGGAGATGACTGCAGTAGTACCACAGGGCTCGGTCTTGAGACCGATCCTGTGGAACCTCGCATATGACGCACTACTAAGAATAAAAATGCCGGGAAATGTATCAAAAGTGGCCTTCGCGGGCGACGTTGCAGTGGTAGCAACGGCCAGGAGCGAGAAACAACTAAAGGAAGAAATAGAAGAATGCATTAGACGGATGGTGAACTGGATGGAAAGTGTAGATGTGGAGCTGTGCACAGACAAAAAGGAAGTAGTGCTACTCATTGGAAAAAAAAGAAACATGGTGAGTTTTCCATGGTGAGTTTTCCAGAAGTGAAGGGTGAAAAAATAAGGTCAAAAAAAAAAACTAAATACCTAGGTATAATCCTCGATGAAAAAATAAGCTTTGGACCTCACATAAATGATATCTATGAGAAAGCCACTAAAGCACTAATTAAACTGATGCCAAGAAAGGGCAAAGTGGAAACCAGTAAAAAGAGAATATTAGCTGCGGTAGTAGAATCAATATAACCTATATGGGGCGCAAATTTGGAGAGGAGCTCTGGAAACACAAACTTATGAGAAAAAATTAGACAGCCTACAGAGACAACTGGCAATAAGAGTGACAGGAGCGTACCCAACAACATCGCTGGAGGCCGAAAGGGCAATTGCAAGAATAATTCCCATCGAACTACTTGCAGCAGAACGGGAAATGACGTTCCGGAAAAGTAAGGAGGAGAAATCGCTGGAGATGGAAAGAACTATTAAAAAATGGCAAGACAAATGGAACGAAACGGACAAAGGACTGTGTACCAGAACGCTTATCACGGACATAGAAAAGTGGTACAAACGAAAGGATGGAAATACAAGCTACCATCTAACACAAGTTCTAACAGGACACGGATGCTTCGGCACATACTTTAAAAAATTCAAATTAAAGATGGAAGAGGAATGTATATATTGTAAAGAGAAAGATGATCCGGAACATATCTTCCTTTGTGAAGAATGGAAGAAAGAAGAGCAAGTAGGGAAGGCAATAACAAAAGAGAACGTAATTAAAATAATGATAGAAAGTGCAGACAATTGGAAGTACATAAAAGACCACTTTGAGAAGATAATGACGAAAAAAGACCAAGCAAGAGGCAAACTAAATAAGGAAGAAGAAGAGGGCAACAGACTCTTCCCTTAACAACTAGGGCGACACTAGTCGTCCGGGCTGCCCACCCTGAAGAAATGCGTAAGCGATTCCGGGGTGGAGCATAGTAAGCCAAGTGAAAGTAGGGGTTTAGTGGGTGAGAGCCCCACACACAGGCTGGCAGAGCTTCCCCCAAACCACCACAAAAAAAAGGTTAGCTCATGTGTTAAAAGAGTTAATGAGTTGCCTCATGTTTTCAGATCCAAAATCTCTATTTGCCTTGAAAGGAAGGTCTTCAATCAGTACATTTTGCCTGTAATGATATACGCAGTTGAAACACTAACATTAACCAAAAGGATAGTAAACAGAATCCATTCTCTGTAATGGGCAGCGGAGAGGGCAATGCTAGATATATCGCTAAGGGACTATCGCTAAGGTATCCAACATAAGTTTCAGTTGAAGGAGCGGTGTTGTGGGCGCCACTGAAAGAATCGTGAACCTGAAGTGGAGTTGGGCAGGTCGCATAGCCTGATTAAAGGACAAGAGATGGGCCAGGAGAATAACGAAATGGTGGCCGCGAAATAAATGATGCATCCCGAAGCAGAGGGAGACTCCCGTTCGATGGTCAGACGACATAAAACGCATCCGCACCAACTGGATGACCGCAGCGCAGAACAGCGAAAAATGGAATTCATTACGGAGGCTTATGTCCAGCAGTGGACGACTCTAAGAGCTAATTGATAATGATGTGATCTTATATAAAAAGACCTTTTTAAGTGAATTTATGAACTTGGTTATTCAACAAATGGTTGTTAAATAAATTCGTGAATGTTACTCATATTTTCAATTTTATTTCTATATTGTTCCATTTGAACTGCAAATATTGTTCAAAGAATTAATAAGAATGAAAGAATTAAAAGTTTCTATTGTTGAAACCGTTCTTTCAATTTCAGGAAAGTAAATAAAACGTGTTTTAATTGCGGAAATTTGTCAACTGCGACCAGATTTATTTCTTTAATTTGTTGGAGCTACTTTTCACGACTTAATTAATTCGACTGCTTTATTCATTACTACTCTTTCCTTCCTTTCGCACATCTAAAGCAAATCTAAACACTAAATATAAGGTAATTGCTTAATTAGTCATATAAAATATTTTTAAAGTTAAATCTTTTCAATTATTTTTAAATAGGAAACATTTTATCAAAAGCTTATTTGGCTCAAAGCGGGGGTTGAAAGCCAAAGTTGACGCCAGCGGATAGATGCCGAGTTTTAGGGGTCGCTTAAAGGGGTGTATGAGAAATATGAGTGCAGGAAAAAATCAATAAGATATAACAAAATCTCAAATATTTCAGAAGAACTTGAAATTCACACGAAAATCAAAGTACTGATTAAGATGATGTAATTAATTCATGGCTTTAGTAATAGATTTGCTAAGCTGTAAAACACGGAAACTCTTCATCGGAATAGTTCAGAAAAGCAATGACTCAAATCTTGCAAAATGTTTGTCAAGCTTAAAGTAATTTGTTTAACTTTTGCCTTAACGTAGAAATTGATTTGTTTCATTTTGCGGTTTATTTATTTGTTTATTATTGTCGAGTGGAGTACAATTGTGTGGATTGCTTATTAATTATAACCAAAAGCAGAAAATGCAATAACATTTATAGAAAATGTTGCGCAGTGTTTGACAAGCTTAAAGTAACTCGTTTAACTTGCCTAAAAGTAGAAATTGATATAGTTTGTTTAATAGGTTTAATTCTTCCGATTATTTGTTTGTTTATTATTGTCGAGTCGAATACAATCGTGCGAAAGGAGTCGCCACAATATGAAAAGGAAAAACGATTGTGTCGGACCGGAATTTTGTGGAAGCTATATATGTGAAGTCGCATAAAAGAATTTTGTTTGAACTCGCATTCCACTATCTCATCCCAAAATGATCAATAAAAGCAGAAGAGGTCAAGAACTAAGCGAACATTTACACTTAAAGAAAAACACATTTAAAACCAGTTTGTTTTTAAATGTTTGGCAATTTGTTTAGTTTATTAGGTTTGCAGCAGTTTGCGTGAGATTAAATCTATCCTGGTAGATCGGGGTATTGATTTAATTGGCTTTGCGGCAAAGATTCATTAGTTAATGGAGTTGAAGAACACTTAAATGTTCCGTAACTTCACACCGAAAAGTTAGATGTTATATACTAGTAGTTATATTCGATGTATAACTAATGATATAATAGACAAAAGAAACTCCAGCCTAGAAACACTATATTACACAGAACCTCCAAAATGGTAAGATTTGACGTAGAGCGACTAAAGAGCAGTCAAGAAGTAAGTCAGAGACTGAACAATACAGATCTAAACAGCTGGGAGCAATTGAAGGAGACTCTTGTCAAGGCGGGCAATGAACTCGCCTCTCTCGTTAGAAGAAGGAAGCATCCGTGGTGGACTGGAGACTGTGACAATGCAGTAGCCCAAAGGCAGACAGCCTGGGTGAAGTGGAATTCTAAAAAGACCAAGGAAAATTGGCATACATTTTTGGAACAGAGAAAGGTTACAGCCAAGATAATTCGAGGAACCAAACGGAAAGGAAACTTCACACAAAACCAACTAACCCAAATCGAAGAGAGCTTTGGTAAGAATAACTCCAGAGATTTCTTTGGAACCTTCAAACAGACACTCAGAAAATACGCTCCGCCAACCTTCCACTTCAGAGACTCACAAGGCAAACTGGCTTATAACGACAAGGACAACAGCCACGTTTTGACTCACTACTTTAAAAATATACTCAACTGTGACCCACCCAGCGAAGACTTCGACTATAAACAAACCACACCGAACCCGGACTCGCTTCCCCCTTCATTGGAAGAAGTTGACAAGATCATTCAACTTCTTAAGATTAATAAGGCAGCTGGAGAGGACTCTATCGTTGCTGAACTGTGGATAGGTGCTGGAAACAATGCCGTGCGCAAGCTAACCAAGATCATCCAGGACATCTGGGAAACAGAGAAATTGCCACCTGATTGGAAATCTGCTCTGATACATCCGCTTCACGAAAAGGGAGATTTTACTGATCTAAACAACTAACGTGGAATTTCTCTCGTCCCGGTAACATACAAGATTCTCTTGACTGCGTTACAAACAAGGGCAGAAAATCAGCTGGAAGACCCGATCCTGTGTTGAACAGATCCTCAATCTTAGTACTGTACTTGCATACTCCAAGATGAGAAACCGCAAGGTGGTCGCCACCTTTGTTGATTTTAGGAAGGCCTACGATTCCATTGATAGAGAAACGCTTAACAAAGTACTCCAGGAACTAGGGCTAGACAACAAAATACGCAGACTCATCCTAGAAACTTTGACCAATACCCATTCCAAGGTTAAATTTAGAGGTGAGATTTCAGAAAGCCTCGAAATAAAAACTGGAGTGTGACAAGGAGATGGACTTTCCCCACTTCTCTTCAACTGTGTCCTTGAAAATGTTATGAGAGAATGGCGCAAGGAACTGATCAATTTGGGTGCTAAGAGTGGTATCTACCTGGGACGTAAGAACGATGGATTGGTTGTAAATTGCCTGGCCTTTGCAGATGACATGGCACTGTTTGCTGATTCTCTTAACATGACAACAATGCAGGAAAATTGACTGAGAAAACAGGCTGCCATAGTGGGTCTTCAAGTGTCGCCGAAGAAAACAGAATTGTTCACCAACATTAGAGACGCAAACAGAGAGATGTTACTAGAGCAGTGAAACATCAAGAGGTCTGATAAATGTAAGTATCTCGGCGAATGGATTGAACCCAAGTTATCAGAAAGAGCATCTTTATCGAAGAGAGTCAACAAGTTAGAACTAGCCTATCGATTGACTAAGAACACTTACAACAAGAAATGCCTGTCACGCAACCTGAAACTTAAGCACATCAGTCTTACGACAAGAAGCCCTATATGCCACGGAGTGTCTTTCCTTGAACCGAAGAGATCTGGTAGAGAAATTAGAAGAGGAGGATATCACGATATCAGAGAGAGGAGGATCCTCAGGAAGATCCTATGCCCGGTAAAAGAAGATGGGGAATTCCGAAGGCGGCATAACTCTGAGCTCTACGAACATATTGATGCTCTCTGACTGTGTAAGTAAAAGAAGAGTAGCTTTCTATGGTTACGTTGCAAGACTGCCTCCAAACCGACTAATCAACCGTCTGTTCACCTTCTGACAAAACAAGAAGGTTCGTACCACTTGGTTGACAGAAACCGAGAAGGATATTGAAGAACTGGGAAAAACAGATCTCCAAAACAGTCTGTGAGATGCGCCCTGAAGGAAGCCCGTAGATTTCAGGAAAAACCCCGAGGTAAGGTACCCCCTGGAGAGAATAGAGACAGGAGTTACACCGGCAGAAGATGCGATAACACTGGGCAAAGATCAAAGCCCAACAGTTGAACAAGCGTGGTCCAAAGTAGGCCTATTCGAAAGAAGAAGAAGAAGAAGAAGAAAACAGTTTTCGGTTTATTTATTGGTTTATTGAAAACCATTGATATTTTCTATGAGAAATTTCACACTACTTTATTTAACATCATTTGCCTCCACATTACCTTACATAATAACTTTGTGTAGACTTAAACATTGATCTCCTCCAAAACTTAACCCTCAACCCAATTCTATTAGATCTATTGGAGACATTCTATATGCATGTAATCCGTTAAGGTCCCACTAGAATCCACATCCGAAGAAGTGATTCAACCTCCAAATCTGCCATAAATTACATAGCAACAAACCTAAACCCTAAGCATAAGCATAATTGAACCCGTCATTTCGAGAAGGGCTCGTCTCACACTTTTTTTAAATATCATTTTTTGGCGCCAGTTTATCATTGAAGCGTTTAACATATTTCCTGCGAAAAGAGCACGTGTGTATACAACACAAGCTAACTTAAAAACAAATTGAACTACAGTGTGTTTTAAAAGGACACGAGTCCTGGACTTACGCCCCTATCAAGTGAAACGAAAGGCATCTCTTAGATATGACATAATCTCACTGTTGAAATGACAATCTCTGCAGTTCAAATTCACCCGCCACACATAATCACTAACTTCATACACAGCTCTCATATATACATTAAAGGTAGAGACACACTGGACCCACGTTCGCAACGTATGCGATGCAACGTGGGAGAATTGGTGTGCACAATCGTCCCGCGTATGCAACGTAAATTTTGCATCAGACGCTGTTGTAATTTCTCAGAAGGTGCACTAGTGCGTCTGTAAGTCATGTTTTCTGATTTTGATAGTGAGTTTGAGGATGATTTATTGAGTTTACTATTTTTAAATGAATATTTCCGCGCCACAAAAACAAAAAGTTAAGAAGAGAAGATATTGGATTCATGAGATAAATAAACGAGAAAAAGAGAAAGAGTTGGAGAATATCATACATTAATGCAGATACTGTAATCTGATGAAGAACGATTCTTTATGTACTATCGCACGTCTAAAATACACTTTGAGCATGTCTAGAATACAGTTTCGCATGTCTAAAATACAGTTTAAATCTATCAGCTCTCCCATTTTAACTATTTTGACAACAGAACGCTTGCATCAAAAGTCTATTTGTTTAGGACGTGCTACGCGTAAGTTCTAGAAACACACTGATCTCATGCGTGGATATGGTACGAACATCCCATCCACCTTCCCACGCCAATCTGGACATCCCAGATCGACGTTGCGTGTGAGGCGTGTGATTGCGTTGTATACGATAAGTGTGTTTCTATGGCATAGTTTTACATCTAAAATCAAGAGTCCAGATAACGTAATACGTTGCATACGTTGCGTAGGTGTGACCAGTGTGTCTCTACCTTAAAATTGTAGAATACTTTCTGCGGTTTTTAGTTAATACAATCTATCAAGTTCTTTGTCGTTTTCTGACAATCCCTGTTTTTAAAAAAACAGGGCTGCCTAAACAGCTCAAACTGTGCACTCGTTATGGGCCCAGGATTGTTTTTAAACCCGATTTGATACACATATTGAGCACAAAAATTAAAAAGTGAGGTTATGGCTGAGGAACGTTATAAAATTCCGTTGTTCGACGGAACCAATTACAATAACTGGAAGTTTCGTGTTGAGACATACTTGGACGAGCTTGATTGTCTGGAATATATTAAAAGCCCACTTTGTGATTTACTGGAAATAGTGGATGAAGCAAAGACATTATTTTTCCGATACAAAAGAAAGGAAACGAACAAGAAAGAATGTTCCAATTACCGAGGTATTACTCTTCTCAACACCACTTACAAAATATTATCCAGCGTAATATACAATAGACTATCAATATATGAAGAGGAGATACTTGGAGATTACCAAGGAGGTTTTCGAAGGAATCGATCAACAACGAACCAAATACATCTAATAAGGCAAAAGCTTGAAAAATGTTATGAGCATAACATAACTTTGTTCCACCTGTTTGTTGACTACAAACAAGCTTTTGATAGCGTGTCTAGAGAAGAACTATTGTACCAGTTACTTGCCCTTGGAATTCCTCAAAAACTTATAAGAAAGGTAAACTTAACTCTAACCAATACACGTGCTCAAGTATTAGTAGCATCCAAACTCAAGGACGAATTCGGCATCAGGACAGGGGTCAGGCAAGGTCATGCGTTATCTGCTATGCTATTCAACTTTATACTCGAATCAGTTATTAGAAACCTGCACGCAACAGGCCACATACACACAAAATCTCAGCAGCTATGCGCATATGCCGATGATATAATTATATCAGCACGAACAGCAGAAAGCCTAAAAGAAGCTAGTGCCTCCTTAGAACAGAAATCTAGCGTAGCCGGACTAGTAATAAACGTGAATAAAACCAAGTTCATGAGAAGTACCAGGTATCCTGGCCAGAGCCACTACAAGTCAACGCATTTATTTTCGAAGAAGTTTTTTTATTTACCTAGGCTCATTTTTTACCTAGGGTCGAAAATAACTAACGACAACAGAATCAGCGAAGAAATCAGTGCGAGAATTGTAGCAGGAAAGAGAGCTTATTACGCGAATAAGACGCTACTGGGAGAGAAGCTTCTAAGTGTCAAATCAAAGTTAAAGATCTATAACACACTCATTAGACCCGTCATAACATACGCGTGTGAAACATGGACTATACCTACGATCAACGAAAACGCACTACGAGTGTGCGAAAGAAGCATATTACGCAGAATCTTTGGCCCCGTACAGGAAAACTGTGGTACATGGAGATGCAGAATGAATCATGAACTGGACAGACTAATTGGAGGAGCGGACATCGTAAGGCATGTAAAGGCACTACGGTTACAATGGTTTGGACATATTATGCGTATGGAAAGCATCCGAGGACCGAAAATACTGACGAACTGGAGTCCACATGAAAGAAGAGCTCGGGGTAGACCACGTAAGAGATGGCGAGACGACTGCATCGACGACCTAAGATACTAGGTGTGAGAAACTGGCTGCAATTGGTTAACAGCAGGGAGAGATGGAAGGATGTTGTAACTCAAGCCAAGGCCCACCCAGGGCTGTAGAGCTATAGAAGAAGAAGAGTAGATGAAACGAATTTATCAGCTGACAGGAAAGTACGTGATAAATAAATTCACAAATAGCAAGATAATAAATGTGAGTCAGTCATAACTCAGAGCATTGAAGATAATCAACTTGAATATATCAAAAATTGCAAAAGAGCTTTTGAAATTTGGGATACTTTGAATAAAACTTTTGCTCGAAAAGGTACTAGTCAATTGTTAATTAGGAAAACTTTGCTGACCTCGAAATTCAATTCAAGTAATGACAACATGGAATTCCATTTCTTGAGATTCGATAAATTGATTAGAGATCTCAAATCTTCTGGAGCCAATCTAGAAGAGACTGACGTGGTGTGCCACTTTCTGCTCACGATGCCCGTCGAATACGACGTTGTGGTGAGAGCGATTGAGTCCTTGTCTACGGAGAAATTGAAGTTGAGCTTCGTCAAGAATCGACTCCTGGATGAGCAATCGAGGCTCTCATCGCCCCATGCATTTTCGACCCAATCGTATGGGCGGAAGAAGTGGAATTCGTCGAATGGCTAGTCCAACCAATACAGAAAGAAACTAAACAAAAGGAATTACTAATGCCAAAACTGTGGCGTCTACGGACATTTTCGACAAGAATGCAAGAAGCCACCGAAAGAGCGGAGCTTCCATCGAAGTTCCAGGAGGCGCATGTCGCAGCTGACTCGGAAGACGAGAAAAAGGAATTTAGTTTTTTAGCTGGAAAAGTTGAAACTGAAAATTTGCAATCTTGCTGGTACCTGGACTCTGGTGCTTCTGAGCATTTGATAAACGTTGATAAATTTTGCAAAATGTCAAACAGCTTGACCATAATATCTGCATAAAAAGTGCCAAAACAAGATCAACTCTTACAGCAACAAAAAGAGGAAACCTGCACGCTGAATCTGTTTTGGATGGCATAATAAACAGGATCACTATTAGGAATATCCTGTATGTACCAGGATTCCAATTTAATTTGCTGTCTGCAACAGTTCTGGAACGAAATGGCTATGCTATTACTTTCGATCAAGGCAAAGGAATTATAGAGACAAAGGGAAAGGTGGTGGCAATTGCATAAATTGTATGAACTATTTTTGATGTATCCTGGAGAAAAGGTCAACCTATGTGAAATGGAAAATAATACGAAGCTATGTCACAGACGTTTAGGACACATCGGACGCAAATCACTACACTGAAATGATTAGTAAGAGGAGTAGAAACAATTCACTTGGAAGAAGACAAACAGATTTGTCCAATCTGTATACAAGGCAAACAAACACAGCTACCTCATCACCACCATCGCAAACGCGTCAAAAGGCCATTGCAATTAGTACACAGTGATTTATTTGGTCCAGTAAACCCGAAGTCCTATAATGGAATGCGCTACGTACTGACCCTTATAGACGACTTTACCCATTTTACTGTAGCCTATCATTTAAAGCCAAAGAGGGAAGTGTCTCAAAAATTCAAAATTTATGAAGCCATAGCCACGAACCATTTCAACTTAAAGATCTCACGATTTAGATGCGACAATGGCTGGGAGTATCTTTCTGCTGAGATGAAATAGTACTTCGAGCAACGTAGAATTCAATCTGAATTTACAGTCCGTCATATCCCGCAGAAAAATGGAGTAGCAGAACCGATGAACAGGACAATCCAGGAGAAAGTAAGATGTGTGTTTTTGGACTCATCCTTTTCCAAGAACCTTCGATCAGAAGCAGTACTGGCAGCTATTTACTTGATTCACATGAGCCCGACAAGTGCATTGGAAAAAGCTGCTCTTGTGGAATTGTGGTTCGGGAACAAGGTCGACCTGAGTAAATTGAAAGCCTTAGGCTATAGGCTGTAAAGCCTACCTACATCTATCCAAGCCGCTCATTAGAGGGAAGTTCAGACCTAGATCAAAGGAATGCTTCATGATTGGCTACTGCAATAACGGTTACAGGTTGTGATCACCCGAGGATGCAATGTGATGTCATCTTTGATGAAACACCGCGAAAGAAATTCCAGAAATTCTGCAAATCAGATTTCTACGACGGAGAACCAGCGAGTGATACCGCGACAGGAGGAGAAAGTGCAGTGCAAGATGTCGGAAAATCACCCCTTCCACCGCCTACGATTCAAAGAAAAGAATATTCAGCAGTATAGCAGCACGGAAGACATCGGCTCACTCCGAGAGAAGGACACCTCAGGGAGTTCAGAGGTGAGGAGTAGCACAAGAATCAAAAGAGCGCCCAATCGATTCCACGAAAACGTGGCTTTGGCCCTCAATGCTGAAACCTTCGTTGAAAATCTACCGATGTCATACGCAGAAAATCAGGGAAGAGGAGATGCAGCACATTGGTACGCTGCAATCGAGGAGGAGTATTTAGCACCTCTACCCACTGAAAACCCAACAAGTGGGTCTTTAAGCTCAAACGAGATGAAAATGCCAACACTGTACAGTATAAAGCTCGTTTAGTAGTAAAAGGATGTTCTCAACAAAAAGGATTCGACTAGGACGAGGTAGATGACGAACTCAGTTGCTAAACTCGCTAAGGACGCTCTTAGCGGTTGTAAACAACCAGGATCTTTACACAATTTCCGCAACGGGGAAAAATAAAATGGGTATACCCACGAGTGTCTGAAGCAGAGATCCCTAGGTTTGAGGAAGAAGAATTGTTAACCGCAGCGAAAAAAACTAAAGGCGAAACAAGCACCCGGACCAGACGGGTTCTCCGCAGAACTGATAAAGACAGCAACAGAAACCTATCTAGAGTACATCAACAGAGTTATGAACAAGTTACTGACAGAGGGGATCGTCCCCTGGCAGTGGAAAAGGGCGCGACTGGCCCTGATAGAAAAGAAGCAGAAATACCCTATCCTCGCGAAAACCTACCGCCCTTTATGTCTTATAAGCTTCCTAGGCAAACTCTACGAGCACCTGTTGCTGGCAAGGATAAACGTGGCGCTGGAAGCCGGAGAGGGGCTATCTGGCCACCAATACGGCTTCCGAAAGAAAAGGAGTACGGTGAATGCGTTACCTGAGGTCAAAAGGCTGGCCCATGAGGCCAACAACAGAGCCAACCACACCAGAAAACTCTGTGCGCTGGTGACGCTAGACGTCCAAAATGGCTTCAACTCGGCAACATGGGACGGCCTAGTGGAGGCAATCAAAAAAAGGAAAAAATCAGAGATCCAGAACTACTTGTCAGGCTAAAAACTCATCCTTGACGACAACGAGGAGTGTGAGGTGACGTGCAAAGTTACCCAGGGATCAGTATCGTAAAGGTTGTTCCATAGAGTGGAGTACTATGGAACATCGCTTACGAGGGGGTTTTAGACATCCCAATGCCACAAGGGATCACGCTGGTTGGATTCGCAGACGAACTGGGAATGGTTGCCACGGCCGTGACTAAAGAAGCACTGGAAACGAACATAAACGAGGCACTGGACAAGGTTCATCGCTGGATGGAGTCAAAAAAACTGAAATTACCGCACCACAAGACAGAACTGGTCATCCTGGGCGGGCGTCACAAACTGACCCAAATGACCGTAGAGATCATGGGAGCGAGAATCCCATCACAGGAATCCATGAAATATCACGGAGTACAACTGGGCAGAAACATGAACATGACGGCGCACGTCAACTGCGTCGCTAAGAAAGCAGATTCCGCAGCCACTGCCCTCACAAGGTTAATGCCCAGCGTAGGAGGTCCTAGAGCTAGCAAGCGCCGGATACTGAGTTCTGTTGTGAATTCAATACTGCTCTAGGCGGCGCCTTTCTGGCAAGATGCCGTTAAAATACAGAGAAACAAGAACATTCTCGAGAAGGTGGTAAGGCGGACCATTCTCCAGATTATCAGCGCATACCATACCGTGTACCACAGAAGCTGTCTGGGTGATATTCAGCTGCCCCCCCATCGACCTCCTCGTCGATGATCGAGCTCGCATACACGAAGGCAAGGTAGAGAAGGCAGAAGCCCGCAGACGCCTACAACACAGATGACAGGAAAGGTGGGAAACGGAAACAGGGAAGGCTACATGGAACAAGCGCTTGATTCCTGACCTGACCGGCGTCCGTGGGTCAACAGAGAGCATGGCGACACATCATGCTACGTAACCCAGATGATTAGCTTACAGGGATGCTTTAGAGCCTACCTACACAGGTTCAAGATCGCCGAGTCAGAGCAGTGCTGTTACTGTGGCCAGCCAGACACCGCTTAACACACTTTATTCTCCTGCGAGAGATGGGAAAACGACAGACGCCTGGTAACTTCAGAAATAGGAGATCTGACCCTTGATATCTGCGTTAGGAAAATGCTAATAGGCCAACCCCATTGGAAAGCAATAACCAATTTCATCATTAGCATTTTCACCCAGAAAGAGGCCGAAGAACGCGCTGCCCAGGCAGCCACCTAGCTAAATCTCAAGAGCAGAAGCAAAATCAAAACTCTCAAAAAACTAGGGCGGTAAAAACTATCCGGGCTGCCCACCCTTAAGGAATGCGCAAGCGATACCGGGATGCTGGTCTCTATAGCCATGTGGAAGAAGGGGTTTAGTGAGTGAGAGCCTCACACGCAGGCTGATAGAGCTTCCCCCAAACCACAATAAAAAAAGGATTTTTACACAAGACAGATGGACGTTCGTGCATAGAAAACTTAGAGAGAAAATTTATATGCAGCTACCTGAAGGCTTTGAAAGCGAAACTAGTCTGGTCTGTAAGCTGAATATAACTCTGTACGGGAAGAAGCAGGCCCGTAGAGCATGGAATGAAGAGTTCGAGAAATTCGTTCAGTCACTTGGATTTGTTCAAACCAAATATGACAAATGCCAGAATGTTCAGCAAAGAACAAAAGATCTACCTTCTTGTCTATGTGGACGACATCCTCGTGGCAAGCAGCAATCAATCAATATTGAACAAAATTGGAACCCTCTTTCAACAGAAGTTTTGAATGAAAGACCTTGAACAACTTCGGATGTTTCTAGGTATCAAGATACAAAGATCAGAACGAGGAATAATACTGAGTCAGTCAACTTATCAACATAAGTTTCTTCAACGTTTCGGAATGGACAATTAAGGGTGCGTTTACTCCAAAGGACGTCAAACCTCCAGCAGGCACCGATGGTGAGTCTATTATCGAGACCAAACCCTACCAACAAATGATAGGATCTATGCAATGCTGACTACGAGACCCGATATCAGTGCTGCGCTAAATTTCTACAGCCGATTTCAGAATCATGCAACTGAAGAACAATGGAATGGACTAATGAAAATACTGACATACATTCAACAAACTAGAGATATTGGACTGTTCTTTCCAAATCAATAATCTGAACCACTAGTTGGACATGCTGATGCTGATTGGGGAGGAAATACAGACCGAAAATCTATCTCAGGCTACCCGTTCCGGGTTCTAGGATCTACTAATAGCTGGACGACGAGAAAGCAAGCCACAGTTGCTTTGTCTTCTACGGAAGCAGAGTACGTAGCCCTAGCTACTGCAGGCACTGAGCTAATTTGGCTGAGGGGTCTTCTCAAGGACCTGGGATTTATCTGTTCGCAACCCATCACTGTCTATGAGAATAATCAGGCATGCATTCACCTTTTACAACGTTGGCAGCACAAACGATTGAAGCATGTTACGTGAAATATAAGTTCATCCGGGATCTTCACATGCCACGACAAATCGACGTTTCTTACATATGCACAACTGATCAAGTTGCGGATATTCTTACCAAGGGACTCAACAGAATACACTTTGAGAATCTGAGACTGAAGTTCGGACTACAACGTTTTCAATTATTCATTTTTGAATCATTTTCTTTAATATTGTATTTACTTCATTTGTATATGCCATATAACCTGAAACTGGCGGATTGAGGAGTGTTGAAATGACAATCTCTCCAGTTCAAATTCACCCGCCAGACATCATCACTAACTTCATACACAACTGTTATAGATACATTATAAATCGTAGAATACTGTCCGCGTTTTAGTTAATAAAATATATCAAGTTCTTTTCTGTGTGTGTTGTTTCTGACAATCCCTGTTTTATTCTAATTACTCGCCTAACCCTCGACAGCTCAAACTGTGCACTCTAACAATATTCTTTAATTATTATTTTTAAATAAATCTGCAGAAAGTGAGTTTGATCTAATACATGTATAGTTATATCTAATGTATGATCTAATATATGATCTAATATATCAATAGTTATATATCGAAAATAACTATTAGTATATTAAATCTAACGTTTCGGTGTGAAGTTACGGAACATTTAAGTGTTCCGCAACTCCATTAACCAATGAATCTTTGCCGCAAAGCCAATTAATTCAATAACGTTGATAACCCGATATACCAGGATAGATTTAATCTCCCGCAAACTGCTGCAAACCTAATAAACTAAACAAATTGCCAAACATTTAAAAACAAACTGGTGAATGTGTTTTCTTTTAAGTATAAATGCTCGCTTAGTTCTTGACCCCTCCGGCTTTTATTGATCATTTTGGGATGAGATAGTGGAATGCGAGTTCAAACAAAATTCCTTTATGCGACTTCACATATTGCTTCCACAAAATCCCGGCCCGACACAATCGTTTTCTCTTTTCATATTGTGGCGACTGCATTCACACAATTGTATTCCATTCGACAATAATAAACAAACCAATAAACGGAAAAATGAAACCTATTAAACAAACTAAATCAATTTCTGCTTTTAGGCAAGTTAAACGCGTTATTTTAAGCTTGTCAAACACTGCGCAACATTTTCTATCAATGTTTTTGCATTTTCTGCTTTTGATAATATTTAATAAGTAGTACACACTTGTGTATTCTACTCAACAATAATAAAAAATAAACTCAATAATAAAATAAACTAAATCAATTTCTACGTTAAGGCAAAAGTTAATCAAATTAGTTTAAGCTTGACAAACACTTGATTCATTGCATTTATATAGCTATTACATTTTAAGCCTTTGTCAATAATACAAGTAAAAAATCCAAATAATATTTTAACATACTAACTCATTCAAGCTTGTCTTATTTTTAAATATTGGGTTTATTTCGGGATCAACACAAACTTTTTGGTTTTCTGAAGTATTCCGAGGAAGAGTTTCCGTGTTTTACAGCTTAGCAAGTCTATTACTAAAGTCATGAATTAATTACATAATCTCGTACTTACGTATTAACACCACCACCGCTATATATTGTATCGAGAGTTCGCGCTACCGCGCGTATGTTGTCTTGATTTATCTGGCCGCTTCACGGCGGGCAACCTAATCTAACCGGGGTTAAAAAATAAGTATTTTGAGTTTTAGAAATGCTTTAATTTTAAATAAAATGTTTTATTTTATGATTTATCGTAAAAATTTTAGGTGTAGATTGGCGGCATTTAAAAATGTAGCGGTGATGGCGTTAATACGTAAGTACCCATAATCTTAATCAGTACTTTGAGTTTCATGAATTTCAAGTTCTTCTGGAATATTTGAGATTTTGTTATATTTTATTGATTTTTTCTTACGCTCATATTTACCCCTTTAAGCGACCCCTAAAGCTCGCTATCTATCCCCTAGCGTCAACTTTAGCTTTCATCCCTTGCTTTGAGCCAAATAAGCTTTTGACGAAGTGTTTTATATTTAAAAACAATTGAAAAGATTTAATTTTAAAAATATTTTAAATGACTAATTAAGCAATTACCATACATTTAGTGTTTAGATTTGCTTGAATGTGTGAAAGGAAGGAAAGAGTCGTAATGAATAAAGCAGTGGTATTAATTACGTCGTGAAAAGTAGCTTCAACAAATTAAAGAAATAAATCTGAACCCAGTTGATAAATTGTCGCAATTAAAACACGTTTTATTTTTCCCCTGGAATTCAAAAAAAGTTTTCACCAAAATAGACTTGTTTTAATGCTTATTAATTCGTTGAACGATATTTACAGTTTAAATGAGAAACAATTATTATTATTATCTGGAAGCCTTCCTTTCAGCCCAAAATCTTTGAATTCTTTCTCTGGTCTGTCTTATTTCTTCTGTCCAACCACTGTTCCTTTTCGGTTCCTCATGAAATCCCTAAGACTTGTCTATCACTGACCCAAATTTTGTTCGGTTTGAGATGTCTTCTGAATTCAGTCCAACCTGTTAGAGATCCTTTCTCACCTCCCTGAACCATTTGTCAGACACTTTTGGTCTACTGTCAAGTATTAGTTCTCCAGTATTCGCTTCAATGAGAAACAATCCTCTCTGAAAGTACTGGAGATCCTAGGAAATGCCATTACGGTCCTAGAATCAATGAAAGGAAAATCCTGACATTCACCTACACGCGGTAGAGAGGGGACAACGGTTGCATAGCAAGCGGCTAACGAATGCAGGGACCGATCGTCCCCCAAGATAAGGGAACCCCCTTTACCAAACGCCAACGGCCTCCTAGGAGGGCGGATGAGCGGGTATAGGACAGGGCACTCTTTTGCCCTTGAAGCGCGAAATAAAGGCAGAAGAACCAACAACAAGGTCGACGGCATAGAATGGAGAAGGCAACAGGGAAACCACTCCATTAAAGATCCTTTTGGATATCTTTTAAGATTAATGAACATTGATGAACTTTGTTAATCAACAATCCGGAGGAAAAATAGTCCCCAATTCGGATCTATGACTGGGGAGAGTTTCGTAGTAAAAGGCAATACGGGACATAACAAAATAGAAACATGGAACATAAGATCCCTTAACATCTGTGGGAAACTCGAGATTGTAAAAATGGAGATGGAAGAACATGATACACACATACTAGGAATAAGTGAAATAAGATGGTCTGAGAAAGGAGATTTTTGGAGTGGTAATTTTAGAATCATATACTCCGGAGAGGAAGGAAGGACGAGTTAAGAGCTATGTGCAATACAATGATAGAATAGTCATGGTAACAATAGAATATAAACCAATTGACATACATGTCAACAACCAGTCCTGCTGATGAAGAAGCGGACCAGGCACGTGGTCTGTTAGAAAAGTATCTGACCTTATTTTTTATTTTGAAAACCTGATGGATTTCAATCAAGCGCGCTTGCATGAACCGACCTTGAACCTTCATGCGCATGCTTGAATTTTTTCCCGCCTGTAGATAGTGTCAGTTGCTGTCAAGCAGTGTTCGAGTGACGTAGTGTGTAGTGCTTTCGTCGGTTTTTCAATGCAAGTAAAATGACGACAAGTGAAATGAGGGATGTCCTACGTCGCCTACGTGATGCTGTGCGGCGCAAGCGACTGGAGTTGTGGTCATCAGGAAATTGGCGAGTCCATCACGATTTTTTGGCGAAAAACCAGACTCCTCTGGTTCGACAGGCTCCTTACTCTTCTGATATGCCCCCCTGCGACTTCTGGCTATTCCTCAAAGTCAAGAGGCAATTGAAATGAACGCGATTTCAGAGAGGACAAGAGAGGACATTATGGATGAAAGAGGCGTTTTCGGAATGCTTCCAACAATGGCGGCACCGCTGGGAGAAGTGTGTAGAGTTACAAGGAGACTACTTTGATACACGTATATGAGCAACTAGAGGAGGGGAAGTAATGGAAACGGTTAAAGATAAAGACAACCCCATCATACTTGTAGACTGGAATGTAGGTGAAGAGGAAGATGGAAATACTGTGGGTAAATACGGACTTGATAGGAGAAATGACAGATGGCAACAAATAGTTGACGTTTGTAAAGAGAAATGAGTAATAATTGCAAATACATGGTTCCAGCAGCCTAAGAGAAGAAGATATATGTGGACTGCACCCGGAGACAGCACGATACAAAATAGATTACGTAATGGTAAGAGGAAGGTACCGCAAGTAAGTTAAACAATGTAAAAGTTATCCAGGTGCTGATGTAGCCAGTGACCACAATCTAGTTCTGCTACAATCTGACCTAAGATTAAGAAGAAAGAAGAATAGTGCTAAAGAATACCGCAAATATGATGTGGAAAAGTTAAGACAAGACAGTATTAAGGAAAGATATCAAGAACTGGCATAGCAGAAAGTTAAAGAAATACAAAAAGGTAGAGTAAATGAGTAATGGATTGGTCTGAAACACTCAGTCCTAGAAGCAGCTGACCAAGAAATAGGAAATATAAAGAAATAAGATCATAGATTACTGAATGTGTATTAGAACTTATGGAAGACATGAATAAATTTAAAAATTCAAAAAGTGAGGATGGAATTACAAACTATAAAAGACTCCGTCCGAAACATAGTCAACAGAGACGCAAAGAAGGTTAAAGTAGAATATATAATGAGACAATGCAAGGAAGTAGAAGAAAAGCTAGAGCAGAGAAATATAGAAACAGCCTATGGACTGATAACTGATTAGGAAGCAGTTCAAGAAAGTCAAAAGCCGAAGTAATAACATATTAGATGAAAATGGAAAACTGGTAACTGAGAACATGGAAGTGGGAGAGAGATGGAAACGTTGCATAGAAATATTATATGAAGATCCAAGTGAGATGAGTAATCTTGAAAACCAAGAAAATGTAACAAATGATCAGTTAGGACTCTCACTAACAAAAGAGGAATATTGAAAGGTTGTGAAAGAACTGAAGAACAATAAAGCACCAGGATGTGATGAAATAACTGGATAAATGATACAAAGATTGGATGATGAAACACAGTTATATATTTAAACTAATCAAAGAAATATATGAAACTGGAGAAATACCGGAAGACCAAAAATACCAAAGAAATCAGGTACTCTAAACTGCGAAGAACACCGTACGTTGAGTCTATTATGACACATATCTAAAATATTAACAAGAATAGTATACATCCGAATAAACAACAAAATTGATTGATTTTATATGAAGATCAGTTTGGATTTAGACGGAATAGAGGAACAAGGGAGGCTATTTTAATGTTAAGACAGACTGTAGATAAAATGCTGGACCTAAAAAGAATGCTGTTTGTTGCATTTGTGGACTTGGAGAAAGCCTTCGATAATGTGCATTGGAATGTGCTGATGAAAATTATGACTAATGCTGGTCTAGATTTCAGAAGGACGGATAGTACATGAACTATGAACATGAACTACAAGAAGCATACATACAAAAAGGAGTACGCCAAGGATGCAATTTATCACCAGTGCTATTAAACTTGTATATTGAGGAGACAATATGGAACAGTACAGGAATGTAAACAGGCTATGGAAGGAATTAAGATCAATAGAGTAGAAATTAAAATGACAAGGTTTGCTGGTGACTTAGCTATCATTGAAGAGAATGAAGAAAATCTGCAAATAGCGTTAACAGAAATGAATAAGATCCAGCGAGAAAAGTACAACAGGAAAATCAACACGCAGAAGACAGAGATGATGATGTTCAACTGCCAGCAAATTACAGCCAACATTAGGGTTAACGATGTATCACTGAAACAAGTTATTACGTACACCTACCTAGGAAGCAAAATCACATCAAATGGCAAAACTTAAGCAGACATAAAAAGCAGAATTGCGCAAGCAAAAAGAGCCTTCAACTACAAACGGGTACTTCTTACATCAAGGAACTTGAATGCAGAGACCAAAAAAGCATCTATATAATGATATGTCTGGAGTGTGGCATTGTACGGCCCAGAAACTTGGACACTGAAGACTAGAAGCATTGGAGGAGAATGCAGAAAATCTCGTGGACGGCAAGGCTGACAAATGAAGAAGTTCTTAGAAGAGCTGGTGAAAAAAGAGCCCTACTGAAAACAATAATGAGGAGAAGAGACCAGTTAATAGGACATCTGTATAGGCACAATGATTTTAAAATCAATGTTATGGAAGGAATGTTACAAGGCAAAATAGGCAGAGGAAGACCCAGATTACAACACATGAAACAGATTCAAGGAGATATACAAGTAAAATCATATGAAAAAATAAAAATACTATCAGAGAACAGAGAGGAGCGAAGGAGAAGAATTGCAGCCAACCAATCTTCGGATTGAGGAAGAGGGAGACAGAAACAATATTGAAATAAAATGAAAAATATTTTTGAATTCAGTATTTTGCATTCACGAATTTATTCAATAACCATTTTTCCAATAAGCTAGTTTATGAATCCACTTCAAAAGGTCTTTTTATATGAGTTCATCATCATCATCAAAGAGAGTCATCCATTGCTGGACATAAGACACCCGTAATGGATTCCATCCTTCTCTGTTCTGCACCGCGGCCATCCAGTTGGTGCGGATGCGTTCTTGTTTCAATGTTAGATTTTCACTCATTACCAAGTTGGTCATGAGTTTGGTCTAACTTGTGTTGATATTTAAACCTACCATTTCAGAGACTGACTCTAGCTCAAGTAACATAGTTCTTGCTTCGTCTGGACTATCAGTTATTAATACCGGTCATCGGCAAAGCGTAGGTGATTTAGCTTTTCAACGTTCAACGACATTGATTCCGAAGTCTTAGATGTTAGTCTTTTTGAACATATATTCTAAGAGGGTAGTGAATAACTGGCAGGGACTTGACGTCTCCTTAGCGGACCCCTCCTCCAATTGAGTACTCAGAAATATCTTTGTGTAGTCTGATACTTGCGCTTGCGTTGTTGTACACGTGCTTTATGATATTCGATTAATTGCGATATGTCGGTATTGATACGACTGTAATAAAGTTTTTGGATATGTTTTGAAAAAGGCGCTCGAAACAGCAAAAATTAAGAGACTGAACAATAAACAAGCATTTTTGTTGCACGCACAAAAATGTTTAACTTCAAAAAATGGGAAAGCTTTCCGCGGTAGCTTTTGTAGGACACAAAACTGTCTACTGAAAACTCGAACGTAGTTTATAAACTAATGGGCGGGCCATCTAATTTTTGGAATTTTAATCGGCTATAAGAAAAAACTAATGAATATTTTTTCAAAATCATGGGTTTATTAGAAAGATTGGATATTTTCATTTAAGAATGAAACACAACATCATTCAAACAACTGCCGCGGCTAGCTTGACAGAACCTACCCCATCCCATCAACCCAATTTTTCAGTATATTTTCGATTATTTGGGCTACAATCGCATGATTGGCAACTTCAATTTCGTGTTTCAAGGCATCAATCGTCTCTGCATAGTCAGCGTAACACTTATCTTTAAGGGCTCCCCACAAAACAAATCCAACGGGGTCAAATCATAGCTCCTAGGTGGCCAATTGATTTACAAAAATAGTGCGCAAAAGATGTAAGGTTACGTTGGTTGTCTGGGCAGTGGCCCTGTCTTGTTGCAGCTAAATGTCAACCATGTCATACTCTTCAATTTTTTGAAACAAAAATTCATTTAGCATGGCACAGTAATGTACGCTGCTGACGGTGAAGGCGGCTTCTTGATCATTTTCGAAGATGATCCAATGATGCCGCCGGAGCAAAAATCACACCAAACAGTTGCTCGTTGTTGATACATATGCTTCTCAATACTATTCTTTGATTCCCAAATGCATCATTTTTGATTATTCACATAGTCTCCGAGATGGAAATGAGCTTTATCGGAAAACACGATTTTTAGCTAAAAATGATCATTTTCGGCTCAAACGATCTTTAGCCCATTGATCGAACTGAAAATGCGAAATCGGATGGTCATGAGGATTCATTTATTGGACTATTGGAACTTTGTGAAGATCGGTGGAAACTGCTTCCGCCAGCTTTGTGAAATATACATCAGAGAAACTGGATAAAGGAGAACACGTCATGGGACTGTTTTTTGATTTGTCTAAAGCATTCGATACCGTTAATATAGGCTATCTAATGGAAAAATTAGAATGCTACGGATTTCGTGGAATTTTTTTGGTTTTTTTAGGATCCTTTTTAAGCGACCGACATTTAATTGTCAAAATTAACTCCACACTTTCGAATAAAAAGAGCGTAACAATAGGTATACCACAGGGATCTGTTCTTGGCTCTCTTCTGTTTCTTTTATTTATAAATGATCTTCCAGGGTACATAGACGCTAAAACCATCTTGTTTGCGGATGACACCACAATTGTGGTAGGTGCAAATAGTTTGGAAGAATTACATGCAAAGGTAGTGGAAACAATCGTACAATTTAATAATTGGTGTACAAAAAACAAACTAATCTTGAATAGCGAAAAAACTCCGTGTTTATACATGGGCAAAAGAAGAACTTTACCAACTTATTTTCAGATTGTTGTAGACAACCAACGCTATAAAATATCCACCTCTGCAAGATTTCTTGGGGTATCAGTTGATTCGAAACTTACGTGGTCGAACCACACATAGTTAGTTTGCAAAAAATTAGCAAGAGCTTATTTTGCAATATCTCAATTGAAAAAGTCTATGCATATAAGTACCTTGTTAAGCCTGTACTATGCTATTGTCTATTCACATATATCTTTTAATATTTTATTATGGGGTAATTCAAGACATAGCCACAAATGTTTCGTTATGCAGAAAAGAATTTTAAGACTAATATTTAATTTAAAGCGTCGACAGAGCTGCAGAAATTGTTTTAGGAACAACAAATTGTTAACCGTACCTTCTATTTTCATTTATAAATGTCTGTGTTATATCAAAAAAAATACTCAGAATTACTCTATATCCTCTAACATGCACACATACAACACAAGGAATGGCAAATTATTACAAACTGAAAAACATCACACTACCTTATATGCAAATTCCTTTTTCTGTATTGGGGTTAAATTATTCAATAATATATCGTCAGAAATAAGCACTCAGTCATACAATAAGTTTAAAAAATCAATAAAAGAAAAATTAATAGCTGGTACATTTTATGGAATTGATGAATACTTAGAACACCAAATTGGTTAAACGATATCATTGAACGAGTATTCCTACAAGTAGATATGTTGAGATTTAAAATTTTGAATGTATTCAAATGTATGTAATTGTTTTGTATTTATTGTGTTTTTTATATATTGCTTATGTATTTGTTTTTTTCGCAATTTATTTTACAATTTTCCTTTTTTCGAATGTTGAAAATCACATCTGCAAATTATATATGTATATTATTTATTATTTTTTATAATTTCTATATAATTGTAAGCAGCAAAGTGAATAAAGTTTTATTTATTATTATTATTTATTATTATTGTAGGCCTTTAAACCGTGTTCTTTATGCAAAATTCTCCTCAGAGAAGTCAAGAATCGAGAAATGTGTAGTTCCTGAGAACAATGACGAGTTGATATTGATGCAAATTCACCCACACTTTGAGCAACAGCATCAATGTTTTCGGCTGAGCGCACTGGACAAGAACGTGTTGTTTTATTCACGGATCAGAAGCGAACATTATTGTGCCATGCTAAACGAATTTTTGTTTCCAAAACTTGAAGGCTATGACATGGATGACATTTGCTTTCAACAGGACGGGGCCACAGGCTAGACAACCAACGTAATCAACGATCGGTAGACTTTGATTTTAGGTCACACTATGGTGGCAGTTTTTGAAACTAAAATGACGCATGCGCAGTAAACCGTACAGTAGTAGTAGTAAAAATGTCCACGACTCACAAACAAGAGACTCACCACTGTAGGTAGAGGGAAAGGGAAATAGATCAACACAGTAAAATCAGACCTGGAGCAACTTAAAATTTCACCAGAAACCTTAGAGGATCGGTCTTAACTCCGACATACCATTCGGCAAGGAGTATTCCCAGTGGCCCTTCATGACCAGCAAAAACAGCACAGGAAGCAACAGACCAAAGTGAGCATAAGAAAGGTTATTTATAAAGGAGACAAAACGGACCCTAATAACTACAGAGAAATTTCACTACTACCTGTGACATACAAAATTCTGTGCAAAGTCCTTTTAAATCGGCTAGAACCTCAGATAGATCCATAAACAGGAGAATACCAAGGAGGGTTCAGGAAGGGAAGATCACGCAGTGAGCAAATCTGGTGCTTGAGAACAATATTAACAATGACAAAGGCCAGGAACATCACAATACCATTCCTCAACTTCAAGAAAGCATACGACTCCAAAGATAAACAGTCTTCAACAAATTGGAAGAAATGAAGGTGGACAACAAGACCGGAAATCTAATCCAGGAAACATTAAGTGAAGTCGTTGGCTCTGTGACCTAATACATTCCCTCAACAAGAAAGGAGACAAAACGAACCCTAATATCTACAGATGAATTTCACTACTACCCTGTGACATACAAAATTCAAGGTCTCGGAAACATTTGAAATCAAGACAGGAGTGAAATAGGGAGATGGCCTCACCCATTCTATTTAATTAAGTAATAGAGAAAATAATCAGGACTTGGGAGAAAGGAGTCAGTGGAGAAAAGATTTGGAGACACAAGGATAGAACCGTCAACATAAAATGTTTGGCATTAGCTGATGATATAGCCATCAAAACAAATAATAGAAAAGAAATGTTTGGAAAAGAAGCTCTATAGACACTACACGAAATCTCAGCTATAGTAGGGCTGCAAATTTCATACTAAAAAAATACAGTACATAGACACAAAATTCACAGTTAGATGCCCATTGATAACTAAGTAAGGAAAGACAACAACAACAAGTAGAAAATTTCAAATACCTGGAAGAGATTATACAGAAAACAGGACTCAACTCAAACTCCAATGACGAAAGGATCACAAAACTACAAAAAGCATACAGACTTACATGAAACCACAACAACAAAAAGGAGTATCTCTATCAATGCCAAATTAAGACACTATAATACAGTAGTTTTATCAGAGGCCTTGTACGCTTCAGAAACAAAAGTAATCAAGGGACAAACGAAAATCAAGGAAAAACAAGAGAGGAAAATACTAAGAAAGATCTACGGGCCGGTTCAGAAAGAGTGGATCTGGATAAAGCGACTAACAAAAGAACTATACAAACAGACAGAGACGATTACTAACATGAGAAAAAGAACGGCAAAGTTCTATGGACACATACATATGATGTATGAAAACAGACCAAGAAGAGTTTTAACATAATGACGACTAATACAGTCAAAACCAACTGGGTAAAGGAAACCTTGGAAGACATCAAGAAATTCAACATTTCCACAGAAGACATTGCAGAGAGGAAAAAGTACAGAGAACAAAATCAGAAAACAGAAGTTTGACCAAAGTCTCAAAGAGAAGAAAACAGAAAAGAAGTGGACAGAAAAGAGGAAGAAGAAACATAGTGACTATATATGAGATTTCTGGGAAGAAAGAAGAAGACATGACATGACATGACATGATGATAAAAAATGACATTAAATCTGCAGCTGGTTAAACCGTGCATTTGGCAGCTTCCGTAACCGTATCTGTGCGCTTCGCGGCGGGCAACCTAATCTAACCGGGCTTAAAACAACGGTGCCACTTTGTTCTATATTGGATCGAGAGTTCGCGCTGCCGCGCGTACGTTGTCTTGATTTATCTGTCCGCTTCGCTGCGGGCAACTTAATCTAACCGGGGTTAAACCAACGGTCATTGCCAAATTGTCCTATATTGGATGGAGAGTTCGCGCTGCCCTTTTGTATCGAATTTGTCTCGTAAATTACTTAAAACCGTTTAAACCGTTTGAGTAGAAGTCTCACCACTTTGGAAGTTTTCAATATCTCCCAACTATGTCAAAGTATAAAGCGTCCCATTTCGTAAATGTCAAACAGAACCAAATTTCTGTCAACTCATGAATGCCATTATTCCTTCCTAATAAACGGTACTTGAAATTCCACCCTTTATAACTAATTTTAACAAAATATACTTAACTCACTGGTTCTTGCTTCAAAAAAACTAAATCGATGTCTCAAGTATCGTATATTTCCGATAAATAGACAGGTGTGGAGCAGCAAAACTGTTTTGTTTTTGTAAACTACTTGCCATATATCTTTTCTCGGAGACTCCTCAATTTCACAGAACCTATCACATCAACTGTAATCGTGTCGCGTCTTTTCTACTAACAGTTACCAGTAAATTTATTCACAATTTTTCCAAGATCTCGAATGATATGTTCAAAGGGGAGAAGCTCGATGGATAAAATCTAATGCATATTTGCGAGAAAACTAATATTTAAGATTGACTTTTAAGTAAACTCAAAATTCTCGGAATAGAGAACATTCTAAGTTTCAACGTCTTGTAGCCCTCAACAAAAGAAGTTTGCAAATAAAACATTGTTACAATGTTACATAAAATAGTAGTAGCAACGTAAAACTGCGCTTATAATTTGTAACTTTGATTTTATAAAATTATTCCAAAGATTCATTTAATATTTTAGTTCAAAAAATAGATTAAAGACGATAAAATATTTTATCTACTCATACACCAAAATGAACATATTAATAAATACTACCTCCGTTCCATAATAAGTGAGCTATTTTAATTTTTATTGAAATTTATTGAACTGAAAAAACATTTTTTTAAATTTTAACGATAAACATATAGTATTTCGTACTACGCTGCGAACATGGGATGTTTTTGTTATTAAGTTGACGTTTGCTAATAATAGTACTAGTGATAATCTCTTTGACTTGATTTTTGACACCAGCTATAATCACAGTTTTTGTTTAAAAAATTTTGAAAGAGTTGGGGTTAGCAAAAAATGCCAAAACCTAATTTAAAACATATGTCTAAAGAAAAACTTCGAAGTGCAGTTTCCGCTTAGTATCAATTGCAACACCGATACCATTAATACTGCCAAAGAATTGCAGAATTCACTTTTAACCACTAGTAAATTTGTTCAGTTCATAATAGTTGTACGTCGTTAATGTGTTGCATCAGAATAATTCATTAAAAATGTTTCCATTGTTGAAGTTCTTAAATTTTTTTAATAGCTCACTTATTTTGGAATTTCTAAAAAGGTTAAATAGCTCACTTATTGTGGAACGGAGGTTAGAACATATATTGTATGTGAGGAATCCCATTATTATAATCGTGTGTAAAAGTATCCAAATCGTGCGTAAGAGTCCAATGTAAATCAAATGGAGTTTCATTATTAAACGAATTCTGTTTGTTGTTACTATGGTAACAAAATCAACAAAACCTAGTATATACCATATAAACAACAAAACCTAGACGTAGTGGTAAGTGAAAATAAATTTTCTGACGTACACTAAAATTGAATTAATATGACACACTAAAGCACAAAAGCCTTTCACACAGGCTTTTGTGCACTCATTGCGATTAAATCACTCGCCTTTAGCTCGTGCCCTAAACTTCTCAACTCATGCACATAAGCCCTTCTTCACACAATTGTATCATAAATTACTATTTTGGTATATAAACTGTTATTAAAACCTATCAAACACAACTAGAAGCTAATTATTGTTTAATTTAATAATGAAAACGACATAGTCTATTTTACGAGAAAATATACAGATATTTCCATTAAGAAGTGCTTTTTTCGTACTTGTAAAGATAAGAATCTTATTTTTTGACAGTTAAAAAAGAAAAACTATGCCATTTACGAAAATGGACACTAGATATTCACTAGAGATATCATCCTGAGTGATATTTAAGTCGCTTCGTGAATCAACTGTCGGATCTGGGGCTCCGAGAAGCCTAATTGTTGAGAACCCACTTTATACAACATGAGCTACAGTTTGCTACGGTTTTTGGGCCGGTGCACACTGGGACGGATTACGAATTTACGGCGACAAAAATAAAATCAAGTTCATTTCATTTTTTTTGTCTCACATATTACCTTATGATGACATTCTGATGATTCAAGTATAAAATTAGTCTATATTAGATGTACACGATTAATTAAAAATGCAAATTTAAGTGGAATATATTTATGACAAGTGCAACATTTTTTACAAATTCACAACCGATCTTCATCATATCTGACGATATCGTCAGCAAATTCACGTGAATATTCTTCATTGAATGAGTTTTCCTAAAACTACCTCATTCCATTTTTCTTTTTTCTTTATGGGTTATATGTGTTAACACAAAACTTATCCAACACGTATTGTACTAATCGTTCATTACACTTTATCGAAGAAAACTTATAAAAACTTTAATTTCTTAATACAAAAAATAGTTCATTTATTATTCAACGTTCTCTCTTGCAAATGGTGGTCATCTCGACTACCTGGAGAAAAAGGGGCAATGATCAGTAAGGGGGAACGATGTGGATGGGGTATCAAAGGGGGTAGTGCATGCGTACCGCACAACAGTCAGTGGGAATGAACTAGTTGCATAGCCACTCCTACCCAAGTCTGACTCTCACCTCCACGCTTGGTGATCCCTGGTAACCTCATGGACACCCTTTGAGATGCGGTGAAAACCCGTATGGACAAGGGCGGAAATGAGGGCAAACGAGAGCAGGTGAAATGGCCCTCCGAAATGGGGGTTGGGCGACGGGTTAACTCCCCGTCACCGGAAAAACAAACTTGTTACGAAAACTCTACGAAATAAAACCGGACTGGAACCACGACAACGAACCACGCAACGAAAAAAGGACAAGAGATTGGAAATGAAAATTAACACATGGAATGTACGAACCATGCTAAGACCTAAAAAATGCAGGAGATTGCCGAAAAACTTATAAAGCAAAATATAGATGTAACAGCCCTGCAAGAAATCAGATGGAAAGGACAGGGCGAAGTACGAAAAAGAGAATACTCACTATACTACGGCGGGAGTGAAAAACAAGGATCATATGGAACTGGATTCATACTAAACAAGAAAGCGAGAAGTACGCTTATGCACTTCGAACCAATCAACGAACGAATGTGCAAGATCCGCTTAAAAGGAAAATTAACAAATATAACCATTCTAAACGCATACGCTCCAACGGAAGAAACAGACGAAATGATAATCGACCAATTCTATGACAGGATCCAACAAGAATGCGACAAAGTACCCAATCACGACATCTTGATATTGATGGGAGATTTTAATGCAAAGATAGGACAAGAACAGAGGTACAGGAGTGTTGCTGGACGACACAGCTTGCACGCAGAAACAAGCCCAAACGGAGAGAGATTATGCCACCTAGCAGAAATGCAAAATTTGATATTAAGTAGTACACTCTTTCCGCACAAGCGCATACATAAAGGAACATGGAAAATTCTGGGCACGAGAAAATGTAACCAAATCGATCATGTCGCAGTATCAAGAAGATGGACATCAAATATAAGAGATGTACGCTCGTTCAGAGGAATTAACTGCGATTCCGACCACTTCTTGGTAATAGCAACTGTAAGACAGAGAATAAGCAACATACAAAAAACGCGGAGGAGATAAACCAAAGAAGTGGAATGTGGAAAAACTGAAAAGTGAAAAGGAGAATATCAAGAAACAATACTGGAACACCTACGTAAAAACCCAAGCGAAGACGATGTAGAGAATGAATGGAGACACATCAGAGATAGTATTCTAAAAGGAGCTGAAAAGATAGGAGAAAAGCAAAAAATACGAAACGAAGAATGGTTTGACGAGGAGTGCAGGAAGAAGATAGACATACAAGATGAAGCAAGAAACAAGTGCCTCCAGCGTGAATCGAGAAGCCAAAGGAAAGACTATGAAAGAAAAAGAACAGAAGCATACCGAACGTGTCGAAGAAAGAAAAGAGAATACTATAACAAGGAAATAGACGGAATAGAAGGAAGAAATAGACGAGAGCAATAACAGAAAAAATTACAAAAAGTTCTACCGAGAAATAAAACTACATTCTTCAGAGTACAAAGCGAAAGAAATGTTGTGCGACGACAAAAATGGAACGATCCTAACAGAGAAATCAGACGTCCTGAAACGATGGCAGGAATATTTCTGCGACCTGCTTAATAATAAAAGTGAAACAAACTCAGAAGAAGAACTAACTCAGTACAAAACAGCTGAACCAAAAGTTGAAACACCGACACTGGAAGAAACAACTGATATCATAATTGCCTTTAAGAATAACAAGGCGCCTGGTAGCGATAACATTACAGCAGAGCTACTAAAGGCAGGAGGCCCAGAACTGTGGGCCCGTATCCACCAATTAACCAAACGAATCTGGGAGGAAGAAACAATGCCAGAAGAGTGGAATTTAGGCCTTATACATCCTATTCACAAGAAAGGAAGCAAAAGAGATTGTAAAAATTACAGAGGAATTACATTATTAAATGTAACATATAAAATCATTTCATGCCTCATTCACAAAAGGTTGAACGTATATGCAGAAGATATACTAGATGACTATCAATGTGTATTTCGACCTAACCGATCAACAACAGATCAAATACACCTGCGACTGCTGCTAGATGCGACTGCTGCTAGAAAAGGGATACGAACACAATTTTGACATACACTGCCTTTTAATTGATTTTCAACAAGCCTTCGATTCGGTCAATAGAAATAAGTTATACCTGAACTTAATACATATGGGCATACCAAAAAAGATTGTCAATCTAATTAAACTAACATTAGAAAGAACGTCAGCGGCAGTAGTAATTCAAAACGATAAAACCGAAAAATTCGACATTACGTCTGGAGTCAGACAAAGTGATGATCCGCTCTACTTTTCAACCTAACATTACATGCGGCTATAGAAAAACTAAAGATAACGGGAAACTTTACATCAAAAAGTAGACAAATCGGAGCCTATGCAGATGACATAGTAATCACGGGGCGCATGGCAAATGCAGTAAATGACACATTTAAGGACCTCGAAAAAGAGGCAAGGAAAGTAGGACTGACAGTCAATCAAGAAAAAACAAAATATATGATGATGTCCAGAACTGCACCACAAAATGAAGATAGATACATAGTAGGCGACCACAGCTTTGAAAAAGTTAAAAATTTCACGTATTTGGGATCTCAACTACATCAAACCAACGACGAGAGTGAAGAAATAAAGATACGAATATTAAAAGGAAATAGAACCTACTATGCGAACAGAAAACTACTTACCAGCAAACTACTAAGTCACAAATCCAAAATAACTATATATAAGTGCCTAATACGACCGGTAGTTACTTATGGCTGTGAAACATGGACCCTCCTTAAGAAAAGTGAGGAAGAACTAAAGACATTTGAAAGAAAAATATTAAGAAAAGTATATGATCCGATAAGGGAACAGGACGGAACATACAGGATAAGAATGAATCACGAACTAGAGTCTCTAATTGGAAACAACAACATAGTTAAACATGTAAAGGCACAGAGACTGAGGTGGATAGGCCAGGTTCAAAGAATGGAAAAAGATCGAAACACCAAGCTTATCATGGAATGGAAACCCACCAATAGCCGACCAAGAGGAAGACCACGTAAAAGATGGAAGGAAAGCGTGGAAGAAGACATAAAAGCACTAGGAGTAAGGAATTGGAAAAGAGCAGCAGAAGACCGTGGAGAATGGCATAAAATAGTAGAGGAGGCCAAAACCCATAAAGGGTTGTAGAGCCAAAGGAAGAAGAAAAAGAAGGAACGATGTGGACGGGATTATTGCTTTTCTAGAATTGTCAATGTTTGTTTTGTTTAACAAAATATTTAATTTAAGGGAAGTATGCGGAACTTTTTAATTAGTCAATTTATTGCAGTTTATAAAAAACAAAAATTATTTGCGATAGTCGTTTACAAAACTTTTTTTTTAACTGTATTGATTAAAACTTTCTACAAATTTGATATTTTTACATGTAAATACATACTTAGATATATTCTCCATGTTTAAAAAGTTCACAATTTTTTAACACAAAACAAACGTAGTTACTTTGTTAAAAATCCAGAGTAACTGATTCCTTTTCGTTACCTAAGGGACAAGAGCGATGGTTAACACGTTCCCACAACCAATGGATTCGGTTTCTCGCATTTATTTGCTTATAGTATTATGGATGGGTTATCTAACAATAAATTTTAAGTTCTTTTGCTTAATTGTGAGACATTGTCAAATTCTATTTTTGTCGCCGTAAATTCGTAATCCGTCCTGGTGTGCGGTGGTGTGATGGGGCCATAATTTTTCGAAAATAATGGAGGTTAAACTTAAAGTAAATACGCAGCGTTAGCGTATGATGATATATATATATATATATATATATATATATATATATATATATATACAGACTTATTGTGGTCAATATTGGACGAGATGTATGTAGGTGATGTCGCACAAGCGCAGAAACCATTGCACTATTGCATCAGCGATTAAAAACACGTTGGAGAGAACGTGTTTTGTATCGTGTAGCTGATATGACGTCAGTTGACCGCCTAGGTCGTGTAATTTAAAACCGCTAGACTTTTTCCGTGGGGCTACGTCAAAGACAAAGTTTAAGCCAATAATCCTACCAAAATTGAAGAGCTCTAGGAGAATACAGACGGGCCCAAAACTAGGTAAACAGGTATTTCTTTTATTTCTAGTGTAAACCATGGCTGGAAATCTGTGCGAGGAGCATCGACGGTGGATCTAAGACCTACTGTAAGTAAGAAAATGCACTTTGCATTTTCTTACTTACAGTAGGTCTTAGACTTCGGTACATTGGTGACGGAACTCGTGGTCTCAAACGTAGTCTCTGATGTGGTAAATCGTTAGACGTGGCGGCGCGGACAAAAGAAATTAATTTTCCCACATCCTACGCACGGTGATGTGGGAAAATGAATTTCTTTTCCCCGCGCCGTCACGTCTAACGATTTACCGCATCAGAGACAAGTTTAAGACCACGAGTTCCGTCACCAATGCACAAAAGTCAGGACGACCACGCGCGACGCTGACACCGGAAAATGAGATGAAGGTTGCTCTTACATTTGTAAACAGTCCGAAGAAGTCCACGCGACAAGCATCTCGGGAGCTGGGTATCCCGAGCACATCATTAAATCGTCTGATGCACCAACTGAACCTTAAGCCGTACGGCCCCTGTTGCATAGCTTTCTTGAGGACGATCCTGACCGCAGATTACAGTTCTGTGAGATAATACGCAATCAACTGACTGAACAATCAGACATACTTTCGAAAATCGTGTGGACAGATGAAGCCTATTTTAAATTGTCTGGTTACGTCAACAAACATAACTCTGTATACTGAGACAAATAAAACCCACATGTCATTATGCGATGGTATCGTTGGGCCTGTCTTTTTTGATGGAACCGTGATGGCTCCAGGTATCTGGACATGTTGATCGAAGGTGTGGTGACACAACAGCAAGCACGGCCCCGACTTGGCGCAATTGTTCTTACGACAGGACGGGGCCCCACCGCATTATTCTTTGGCTCTTGTCAATTGAATGGGATGGTCCGTCAATACCTGGGTCGGGCATTCCCGCATTATTGGATGGGGAGACGGGGGAGCATTGACTGGCCACCACGTTCCCCGGACTTAACCCCAATTAATTGTTTTTTCTGGGGAGTAGTAAAGGATAAGGTTTATTCCAGAAAACCCGTCACAGTACAACAGTTGAAGAATTTCATTGATGATGCGTTTAAGGACATTCGTTCTAACTTGAATTTGTATCGCACTGTGTGTGAGAGTGTCGGGGATAGATTGCAGGAATGCATAAATGCCAAAGGTGGACATTTTGAGCACATTCGGAATTAAATATGTAATAAACCTGTAATTTAAAAAAAAAATAAATGTATTGCTGTACACCTACTTTTGAGCTTCTGACTTTGGTATTTGGGCTTTACTGCGAAATAGAGCAACGTCTGGCAGAGTTATCAGGCATTTCTTCTAAAGAATGAACATTATTTGTAACCACAACCGCTGTTTATACCCGAAATTGGACTACAAAATATAGTTATATTATATACGTTTTTAAGATATGTATTATAACAGCTGGCATCTCTCTCAATGGCGAAAAAATCAACAACATACGATATGCAGATGACACAGTGATGTTTGCAGATAGTATAGAAGGACTACAACATCTAATAAACAGACTTGTAGAAAAGAGCACAGAATATGGCTTGGATATTAACATCAAGAAGACAAAACTTATGGTCATCAGCAAGTCCTATATTGAAAACTGTGAACTTACTGTCAATCAAGAGCCAATCGAACGGGTGGAGAGGTATACATATCTTGGCACAAATGTTAATGATCGGTGGGATCACTCTCAGGAGATAAAAATTCGCATTGAAAAGGCAAGATCAGTTTTTACCAAAATGCGATCTGTACCAACAAGCCACAACCTAACAATGACTACAAAGCTGAGAATGATGAGATGCTATGTGTTTTCGGTTCTTTTTTACGGAGTGGAGTCGTGGACACTGACAGAAGCCACCAGCAAAAAGTTAGAGGCATTTGAAATGTGGATATATCGCAGAATGCTGAGAGTCTCCTGGAGGGATCGAATAACCAATGATGAGATCCTCCATAGAATGAACAAGGAGAGAGAGGTTCTAAACACAGTCAAGTGCAGAAAGCTAGAATATCTTGGCCACATCATGAGAAACGAAGATAGATTTCATTTGCTGCAGAAGATTATCCAGGGAAAGGTGGCAGGAAAGAGGTCAATCGGCGCCAGACGAATATCTTGGTTGAAAAACCTAAGAACCTGGTTCGGCATGACGACAACAGAACTTTTCCGTGCCGCAGTGAATAAAGTCATCATAGCCCAGATGGTTACCAACGTTCGGAACGGACATGGAACTTAAAGAAGAAGAAGATTATAACATTTCTTAATGGGAAACCCTATATTTATTATGAAAGTATAAATAAATATGAAAAGGTTTGAAATAATAGGAATAAAAGAAACATACAATTCACAAGTTAAATTTGTTGGTAAACTTCCTTTATGGCCTGTCATACTTTTACGACCTGAAGCCGAAGCTTATCCGCCCCAAATTTTTCTTCAGACTCATAAAAATGAGACGCGAGCGTAAACATATAAGAGATGAAAACTTCTGATATATCATATCTTATATCATATCAAATCTTTCCTTTTTTAATGGGATCTTTCAAATTGAGATAAACGGTTAAACTTAACATTTATGAATATTAGACTTGTGCCTCTAGTTCATTAACATTTTATTCAGACTCTACGAGCTAGAGAAGACAGACAAGACAAGACAGACCAGCGTAGACAGACAAGACTACACAGACAAGACAAGACTAGACAGACAAGGCTAGACAGACAAGGCTAGACAGACAAGGCTAGACACACCAGAGTGGATGGACAAGACTGGACAAGACAGTCAAGACTAGACAGGCAAGACTAGCAGGGAGCAGAGTAGTTAGACAAGGCTACACAGAGCAGACTAGACGGACAAGACTAAAGTCGGCATTAGCCTGATTTTGTATCAAATCTTGTTGTCTTATGTGCCTCATTTAATTATTTAAATTAGTTGTGTTAGTGTAATCATGCTAGTGAACTCTAATGATAATAGAAATGAACTATTACAGCTTGTTCTTCCCTCATATATTTCTAAAACGTTCAATTAAGGCGGAGGGATCGGCATTGCACTGGGCAATTTATAAACTGCTTCTAGCAGTAATTGAAGAATTCGATAAGCATTCGTAATAATCCGAGTCGGAGAAAACAGGAAAGTTTTCTTATCCAAGAATATCCGTTTTATTGGATATTTACGAATTTATGCGGACCGGACCAGAAACTCTTCGATCCATCGCATTTTCCCCTATCTATTGAATAAAATATTTCGGTTATATACAGTTATGTGACACACGATATGATTCCTATTTATTTGTCCATTCCGATGTCTTTTTTATTATAAAAGTAAACTGACAGTATTCTATACATTTCACATAATTTTACTTATATAAAATTGAAATAGAACTTATCATTATAGGCACATTATCACATTGTAGATCTACAATCTAGGTTACATTGAGTATGTCCTGAAATGAAAGAAAGTTTGCAAATAATATTTTTGTAGCCTTATTATTATTTGCAAACTTTTTTTTCATTTCGGGACAAACCGACATACTCAATGTAACCTAAATTGTAGATCTACAATGTAATCTAACGTGAATAAAAAAAAAAAAACTTACCAACAGCTTTGTTCCATCTTGCATACGCCAACAGAACCCTCTTCAGCAGCGCCTGATTCTCCTGCCCGTCCTTCCCACAGAACAGACTGCACCCGGTCCTGTGCAGATCCTTGACGATCTGCACCCCCAGCTCCGCGTCGGCAGGATGCGACCACTCGCTGAAGCAGTTCCTCTCGACCCTCGCCCAATCGATGCCTTTGGCTGAGAGGTGTTTGTCGGCGAGCGACAGCCAAAGCCGGCGCCGAAACTCCGTCGGAATGCCCTCCGGCAGCTGCGACACCATCTTCATGGCCGAGTGCCATTGCGAGAAGCCGCAGTCGCCTGGGAGCGGATCTATCGAGAAGCGCATCTCTGAGGAGAATTCCGGAACACCTGGAATTTATTATATAGTAATTACATTATTATCGGATTAGTGAAATTGTAGGGATAAAAGAAATGGGTTCGAGACTCTTATAGAATCGTGCTATTGATAGTACTTTTACTACTTATACCGTTATAGAATGCCTTGTCCGGTCAAGTCCTGTCTAGACTTCTCCAGTCATGTCTCGTCACGCCCCGTTTTATATCATTCAAGACCAGACAATATCAGACAGGAGGAGAGATGTCATTCAACATTATCTCAAGATATTGCATTCAGAATTTACATTTAAATTACATCCAGTAGAATTCACGATCCTTGACGACTTTTTTCGTGAAAATTTAAGTAAGGTCAACCACATAAAATATTTAAGTTAAAAAAGAAACTATCCGTTCTCTTAAAGAACAAAAAGTCCAAACCTCAAAAAGTAATGTCCAAACCGAATCAGTGCCTAAATTTATCAATTTCTCAAAAGTTATCTTCAGTCCTATTGAAAAATCTTTTCTTTCCCAAAACCCCAACTACATCCCATTCATCAATAACAAATCCGATAAATCAACAATAATTGTAGAGTGAGAAATCGCGTTAAAGAAAAGTGCAGGAACCTCTTATACCTCGAGCCAAAAAAGCCGATCATATAAAATCGTACGCACGTAATTCTACCACAGACTCCACAGTGATCAAATCGATAAAAACAAAAATTGAGTCCAATTCTTTAGTCCTTACAAAACCCGATAAATCCAATTCGATAGCCGTTCTGTAAAGAGAACAGTACATAAATAAAATGAACTCTTTCATTTCAACAGAAAAACTAACTCCCTTGTGAAAGGATCCTACACAAAAATTCCAATTCCAAATTAGAAGTCTTTTAAAAAATATTAACTTTGTTCTCAGAATTTAAGAAATTTAAAATCATAAATCAGAATCCCACAGCTCCCAGACATTATGGTTTCATTAAAACTCACAAACCCGATTCTCCCATTAGACCAGTTGTCCCCTATATTAACAGTGTAGCAAGAGTTTTGGCAATTAAACTGAATACTCTTTTCAAAAACTACACAAAATTTACCCCAAAATATTCTGTACAAAATTTATTCGCCCTCTCGGAACTCCTCAAACCAATAATAACTCCAATAAACTCCAAACTCGTATCTTTTGATGTTAGTAGTATGTTTTCTAATATATCTACTAAAGAGTGCCTCGAAATCATAAAAAATTAATTGATAAAGCCAGTTGTCATCATCTTATAAAATCTGAACTTTATGAATCCCTGGAAACATGTGTTAATCAAAATTACTTCAAATTTAATAACACATACTATCAGCAAACATCAGGTCTAGCAATGGGATCGCCATTAAGTCTTTTAGCCGATCTATGTCAACTATCGAAGAAAAAATTTTCAAACCAGATTTCTCCAAAAAACTTATTTCATTTTGGTATGGATATGTAGATGACGTAATAGCGTGTTTCAGTGGTACAGCACGTCAATTAGACCAATTTCTCAACCTAATACACAACGTTCATCCTAAAATTAAATTCACTATCGAGGTAGAGACAGACAACGAAATAAATTTCTTAGACCTTACTCTGATTCACAAAAACAACAAAATAGAATTTGATTTTTCGATCGAGCCATTTCAATCGCCCTTGTCTCAGAAAATAGAATCAAAGAGTTAAATACCATCATTTGAATCGCTTAAGAGAATGGTTTCCCAACAAAACTCATCGAAAACATTATTAATAATAAACGAGCCCAATTCACAATGGCCCAAATATATCCGAAAAGCTCAAATTCAGACAAAACTTTCATCTCCCTGGCATATTTTGGCAAAACAAGCGAACACGTCGCAAATGTCCTTCGCAAGCAAAATCTTCAAGTAGCATTTAAACCCTCCTCAAAGTTGTCCAATATATTGTTTAATACCAAAGACAAAATCAAACCCCTCAAACAATTAGGCGTATACGAAATTCATTGTTCAGAATGCAATAGCGTGTACATAGGTCAGACAGGACGAAGTTTTTCAACACGGTTTTAAGACCATTCTAGCGCTTCTCGTCTGAAAAAAGACACCATTCTTTTTCAAACCATTGCATTGTCTCAAATGCAATCATAAATTCCCAGAAATAGGTAATCTAAAAATCCTCGGGCAACAAAGGCCCGAAACTAAATCTCCTAGAGCAGGCATGTCAAACTCATATAATATTGCCAGATTTTCTATTTTGTACTAAGTTGGGGGCCGCATGTTTTTTCTGTTCAAAAAATTAATAAAATACGATTGTTATAATAAACAAAATGAGTTTAATACTACTTCTTAGAAGATATTTGACATCGTTTGTTTTGCAAGTATTCAATATTTGGTTGAATAACTGTTGCAATTTTTAAATTTGATGATATATGTTGATTTCTGAATTTTTGTTATTTTTCATTACATTTTAGGAAACCGATCTGCAGGTAAATATGTATACAATTCTGGAATTCCAACTTCCATAAAGTCAAATCAGCAAAGAATCACACTAAATACCAATTAATTCTACTTGTAAGTTTTCATCAACAATTTCAATATCGATAGATAGAGGTGAAGTTAAAAGACGAAATTATACTTCAGCTTTTCAAATCAAGAAATCTTGAATGGATTTCAATTCTTTATTTGAAAAAATCCTGTGTCACGGCTATCGGCCACGAAGATACCAAAACTCCAATTTCAATAGAAAAATGTATAATCTATATAGATCTGAAAGAAATTTCAATATATCTCTTGCAGTTTTCAATTTATAGTTTTATAAATTTATTACTTTCTGTAAAAGTCCGTGTTTGAAGGGCGGCGACCGCCGCCAGATAAAGTATTTAGCAAAACTAACTGAAGGATATCATCGACTGACTAATTCACTAAAAATATTTTTTTTAACAAATCCAGACATATCAATCACGAATTTCAACTAAAAACGAACAAGGAAATTTCAAAATATTCAAAAATTGCGAGAAAATGTTTATTAACCCATGAGGAATTTCAATCAAACTTTTACGGGAAGTATCAGCTGACAAAATTTGAACGCTCCGCCTCCAATGAGGACGACGTGAGGAAATATTTTGTCTTCAACCGTATTTAAATATCTCGTCAACGCCTCAAAATAGAAAATTATAACCGGGATATCCGTATATAGGACGTGGGTGTCTACAAAAAAGTATTCTTTGCAAATTTAATAAAAACCTTCGGTTTAGTCGCAAAAGAAATAAATATAAAAATGAACCCCTTCTGTGAATATCGTTTCTCAATTTACATGGGTTTAATTGGAGAACGCGATTGGAAGTTTTGCAAAAAAAATCTTCAGCCAAAACGGTTCGCTTTGGAAAGATGAAAATGAAACAATTTTTAGATGAAAATCTGCTCTATAAAATAGTGTTAAATGCATGTTTGGCAGACTTCATCCAAAGACATCATTTTCTATTATATAATATTATATAAGTATTATATAATATTATCAAATAGCATTGTAACAACATGATTTTTTCCTTGAAGTTTAAAATTAAGTTGATTTGAATCAATCATCAAAATTAAGTTGAATTAAGAAGATGACTTGAAATATCAACGGAGGAAGCTAAGTCCTTTATAAATTGTCCATCTTTTAATTCAGCACATTAAAAATTTTTTCCAAGATAATTATGATTTCGTCGAACAATTTAAAAAATTGTTTTAACACTTTATGACTAGGAAGACTTCGTACTTCCGTATAATATGATAGATCGGTGTATTCACATTCTATATCTTCCAAAAATAAAACAAATTGATGATGATAAAGCCCCCGTGCTCGAATATAATTTTGGTGACTTGCTAGTGAATAATACCATGAAAATGTTCAAAGTATTATCGCCACGGTGTTTATATACTTCTTTTAATCCCTCAAAAACTGCTTCAGTAATACCTGTCATGGTAGGTGCACCATTAGTTGCAGGTGCACCAACTTTTATGCCCGCCATACACACAACGGTCCACCGGAGAGGTCTACCTATGCAGGTTTGCCTGCGCAGGTAGACCAGAGCGTGTGTGGAAATAGACCTGTGCAGTTTCTTGCGGACGGTTGACCTGCGCAGGCAAACCTGCACATGTAACCTCTCCGGTAGACCGTAGCGTGTATGGCGAGCATTAAAATGGTAACTTATGCTTCTTCAAAACTTCAAAAAGCGTAACAAAAATATCAGCTTCAGATGTTGTATTATATATAGGAATGATTTCCAAAAGTTCTTCCATCCGTGGCCCTACAGCCCTCTGTGGGCCTTAGCCTCCTCCTTTCTTAGCCTTGTTTAGCATTATTTTCCATCCTTTTCTGTCCGCTGCTGCTCTTTTCCAGTTCCTTATGCCTATTAGTTCTCTTGCGTCTTTTTGTATGTTGTCATGCCATCTTAGTCGTGGTCTGCCTTGTCTCCTGTTGCCTTCCATGTTTCCTTTGTAGATCTTCTGTGGTATTCTTTCTTCTCCCTTGCGTTCTACGTGTCCTGCCCATTGCAGCCGTTGTATTTTTATATATGTGACTAGGTCTATTTCTTTATACAGTTGTACCAGTTCGTTCCAAAAGTTCTTCACTTAATTTTAGATTAACATCGCATCCGCGAATAAAAACGGCCAGCTGAGCGGTATATCGAGTATCTGTTACTTTCATCAATTGCAACAGAGTAAGCTTAAAATCTTGATATTATTTAGTTATGCTGATTTCTCCAAATATCGGCTATTTCATCAACTATGTTTGCTACAGTATTTTGACTAATTTGTGCTGGACATAATACTTCCGCCGTTTATCAAAAATATTTTGAAGTGTTTCGGCGGGCCGCAATCTCGGTATTGTCAGGCCGCTTGCGGCCCGCGGGCCGCTTGTTTGACATGCCTGTCCTAGAGTCATTAGAAATTTAAAAAAAAACCGTAATCCCTCAGTTAATCTCCTAAACGAACAAACTGACCGTATCTTTTCCCAACTTTTTAATCTCACCCAATCTCCAACAGATAAGTCCTCATCTACGGACAAATACCGCCCCCTCCCCTCCAAAACTAAAAGGGTATATATTCAACCTCATCAATTTGTTAGGTCACATATAGTCTAACCGACCTTCGCAAGAAGAACGTTACACTATTCCACTCTTGACAAAACCAAGAAAAACCACCCAAGCAGAAAAATGAATTCATTCATTGCAACAACCTTCAACGGTGCCGCCGCAGCCCTGCAAGTCGACACCGCCGTCCTGGACACCATGGACGACAGCGTCATCGAGTACCTGCTGAATTACATATTCAGCCGGAGAAACAAAACCCAAACCGACAAGGATCAACCCCAGGAAACAGCCACGACCAGAGGAACCACCGTCGAGAGGACAGCCGAAGCCGCCCCCAAAAAACCAACCGGAGCCACCCCCAAAAGAATCACCGAAGCAGCCCCCAAGAGACCAACCGAAGCCGCCCCCACGAGAACAACGGAAGCCGCCCCTAAGAGAGCAACCGAAGCCGCCCCACGGAGAAGAGCCACGCCGATGGACACGGACAGCCCCACCGAAGCCGCCCACAAGCGCAAACCCGAACAGGAGGACGAGGAAACGTTCAAGTTTCCAAAGAAAACTGCCAAACTGGAAAGACAGAGCACGTCAGGATCGCAGGTAAGTATGAACATGTATGCATGCTTAGACACAGAGGACACTGACGACGAAGACGATATAGAAACTGAAACCGAAAACCCCAGCGAAGAAAAGAACAACACCCCAATCATCCTACGGAACAAAGAAAAATGGACCAGACTCAGCAAGCAACTGGACAACAAACACATCAAATTTACAAGGGCCACGTCGACAAGAGACGGAATTAGAATACAACCACAAACGATAACGGACTATCGTGAGATGTACAGACTGATGCAAGAGGAAAACTACGAGTTCCACACTCACCAACTGAGCTCCGAGAAGAACCTCAAGGTGGTGATCAAGGGAATTCCCACCGAAGTCATGGAAGAAGACATACTGAATGACCTAACCGAAAAAGGCTACCCGGCAATCAAGGTGACAAGAATGAAGGAAAGGAACGCGACCCCTATCCAAATGGTATTAGTGGAAATACCAAAACAGTACAAATCCATCTACCAAAAGGAAAGAATACAATACCTCAGCGTAAGAATAGAGCCGCTCAAGCCCAAAGGAGACACAGTACAATGCCACAGATGTCAGCTCTATGGACACATACAGAGAAACTGCAACGCGGAATATAGGTGCATGAAATGTGCTGGAAACCACAGCACGCACCTATGCGAGAAACCAGCAACACTGCCACCCAAATGCGCAAACAGCGGAGACGAAAATGTCTCAATATGGAGGAACTGCCCCTCCAAACCAACAAACAGAACCGCAGAGACGACAAGACAACGACCAACTCCCAGGACAAACCCGAACAGTTACAGACAAGCTAGGGAAAACACGACATACCGGGACACAGCTTAAGCAACCACCAGCGAAAACAGACAAAACACCGAAAGGAAAACACCGATGACAAAGACAAAAATAGACAAAGTAACGGACGAACTAGCGAAACTGCTATAGAAATACGCCTCTCTAGAAACAGACGAGGACGAACTGACAAATTACTTAAAAACCATCACAAACATCGTCAAAATCATCAAAAATGACTAGAAAACGGAAAGTAGACGAACTAAAGATTGTCTTCTGGAACGCAAACGGAGTCGAAAGCAAGAAACTCTAACTAGTAGCACACATGACGGAATACAACACTGATGTGGCGCTAATCCACGAAACACACCTGCGACACTGCAATCGCCTGAACATACCAAACTACCAAATCTACAGGAAAGACAGGGGCCAACAAGCCGGAGGCGGAGTGGCCATAATAATCAAGAGGAACCTGAAACACCACGAGCTACCCGAAGTAGACACGACGAATAACACAGAAACGATAGGAATCGAAATAATGACCGCAGACGGTCCACTGGCCTTATACTCGCTATATTCGCCACCTGGGAAAGAAATAAACACTGCAGATCTGGATAAAATATTCAGAAATAACACGGCAACGATAGCCGCAGGAGACTTTAACGCAAAACACACACAATGGAACTGCAGAAAAACAAACAAAAAAGGAAGAGAACTAACTAACGCTACAAAGAAAACCGCCTACTAACGGTTCTAGCACCAAACGAGCCAACACATTTCACAGCTAATAACAGATACCCGCCGGACATATTGGATATAGCGGTAATGAAAAACGTCACAGCAAACATCGACATTGTCTGTACCGAAGACTTGAGCTCCGATCATAACCCCGTGCACATGAATGTCCAAGCGAAAAGTGCGAGAGGAACGTACCAGAAAACGTCAATAAACTGGGAAAAGTTTAAAGAGAACCTACATTACCTGCACAGACATCACAGACCCATTAAGCCTGGAACAGGCGGCGCAAGCATTCGAGAACGAAATAAAGGTGGCTCTCCAAACCGCCATAAGAAAACTAAACATCAACAGAACAGCCACACTCCCACAGGAAATAATGAGCCTAATACGCGCAAAACGGAAATCAAACAAGACGTACCAACGTACATTAGCACCGACAGACAAAACGGTCCTGAATAGACTGACAAAACAAGTAAAACTGGCACTACAAGAACAACACAACACAGACTGGGAAAACAGACTAGACCGAATAAACGACACCAGAGACGAACCGTGGTATTTAGCCAAGACACTAAAACAACAGAACCGCCACACAATACCACCTATCAAAAAGAACGACGGCAGCAGAGCAATCTCTGACATTGACAAGACAGAGACTTTCGCAAATGCCCTCGAAGAACAATTCACACCAAATATCACAAACGCAATCCACAACTCTCAAGGAATCTACGAAACGGTAAGGAGAATTCTAAACAGCGAAGAAAACTGCGAAATAAGAGAATCAACGCCAGATGAAATAACCGAAATAATAAAAATCCTTAAAAACAGGAAAGCACCCGGTTGTGACAATATAAACAATGTGCATATCAAGAACCTAACCCCGCCCGCTATAGACAGAATAAACCAAACAGTGAACGCATCGCTCAAACTCAGAACGTTTCCGACCCAATGGAAACACGCCATAGCAATACTAATTTCCAAACCCAACAAACCAAGGAACATAACGTCAAGCTACAGGCCAATAAGCCTACTAACAGGACTTGAAAAAATAACGGAGAAAATTACTACTCCTTAGGTACTTCTGGACGTCTCAAAGGCCTTCGACAAGATGTGGCACGAAGGCTTAATATATAAAATGAATAAATTCAAAATCCCGATGGGGATGATAAAGCTACTACCTTCGTACCTCGGCAACATAACGTTCCAGGTGAAATTAAATGACACGATGTCGACGACTCGTCCAGTGAGAGCGGGTGTCCCCCAGGGGTCCGTACTGGGGCCCTTGCTCTACAACATTTACACAGCCGACATACCCAGAATGGAAAACACAAAAATTGCACTATACGCAGATGACACTGCTATATTCACGAGAGGAATATTGGCGAACACCATCACCGAGAAATTACAAAACCACCTAGATGAGATAAATCGCTGGTGTATCACGTGGAAAATTCAACTTAACGCTGAGAAAACGCAAGCCATCATGTTCACAAGAAGAAAATTCAAACACATCCCAACAAAACGCCTCAGGATTAACAACACAATTATAAAATGGGAAAATCAGGTAAAATATCTAGGTATTATACTGGACAAAAGGCTAACCTTCGCAGGGTATGTGGATTACGCTGCGAAGAAAACAAAACAAATCTAAGGCTATCTTCATCCCCTCATCAACAGGAAAAGTAAACTCAACATGGAAAATAAGCTGAAACTGTACAGGACAGTAATACGTTCAATAATGACATATTCGTCGACGTGCTGGATGCAAGCTAGCAAGCACGTAAAATACAAACTACAAATCATACAAAACAAAATACTAAGACAAATCACAGACTCGCAATGGTACATAACCAACGAGCAAATACATAAATACTTCGAAATGGAGACAATCACAGAGCACATAGCAAAACTTACACAAAAAACATTTGACAACATGCGACAACATGACAATATAACAATACAACAAACCGCAAACTACAGAACAGACATCAAATGGAAATTCCCAAAACTACAACAAACCACATTTTGACAATAAATAACACTGTTTTCTACCTACAGGGGACCCAGAGCAACCCCGGCGAAACAAAAGGACCACACCGACACCACAGCAAACGAGATAACATAGGAGAATCAAAGAAGGAAGCCAAAGGATCACAGCACCACAGCAGGACCAACCCAGCCGAGGACAAGAGGCCACAACAGAAGAGACGAAGAAACCAAGGGCAAAAAAAAAGAAAAAAAAAAAACTGAAAAGAACCGATTTATTGTTTCACGCCAAAACAGAACCGAAACCAAAGACAACAACAACAGACAACAACAAAAAAACAAACGAAAAACGAGACAAAGACGGCGGAAGACGAGCAAGCCGCTCAAGCCGCCACAAAACAAAGGATACCATACTTGTTAGGTCACTTTAAAATGACCGTCAAACGACGAAACTCGAGTCGTGATATGTGTACAAATTTAATTAACTGTGAATAATAAGTTATATAACATTTTTACATATTATAGGTAAGTGTGGTAAAACATAGTGAATTTTTTAATTCAATGTAAGTATGAATTACCACGTAGTAACTGTCGCAACCATCCTATTCATTGTCTAGTCTTGTCTATTTTAATCAACCTTGTTTTCCTTTGGCCACTCTTGCCTATTTTTGTGTAAGCCTGTCTGGCATCATTGAGTCTTGTCTAATATAAAATAGCCTATTCTCTATCAACGAAGTTTGACTATTTAGCTATTGAGTTAGCTATTTTCTGCCTTTCCGTTTGAGAGGCATAATCTTGTTTAGCGTAGTCTAGATTTTATCACGGCCTAGTCTAGATAAGATTGTATACTATACCTTACCTTGCAAAGTTTACCTTGTCTAAAATTATCACAAATTTGCTTTGTGCACTACTCACACATCACATGAACTAGTTAAGACTGTATAATACTCCTAGAACTATATTGTTTAATCTTCTCAAGTTTAAGACTTAAGTAGACTAGATTAGTTATATTAGTCTGCTATAAATCGCACAAACTAGAATTATGTTTGCAGTGTGCAATCAACTCTTTATCATAGTTTGGGCTCCTTACAGGAAAAGATACTAACATTTTCTAAGACTAACAGAATATTACACAAATTTGACTACTTTGGTTTAATCGTGCCAATTGCAGTCTGGTCTTTACCAGCTTTCCTCAATCATGTCAAAGTTTGTCTAGTCTTGATTAGACTTGCCTAGTCTTGTCTGGTCTTGTCTAGTCCTGCCTGGTCTTTTATTGCCTTGTCTGGGCTTGTCGGGTCTTACTGGTTTTGCCTGATCTTATTCGTTATTGTCTGCTCTTGCCTGGTCTTGTCTGGGCTTGTCTGGACTTACCTGGTCTTGTCTAATTTTGTCTGGCCTGGTCTGGTCTTGTCTGGTTTTGTGTGGTTTGTCTAGTCTGGTCTTGTCTGGTATAGTTTTGTCTGGTCTTGTCAGGTCTTATCTGATCTTGTCTGGTCTTGTCTGATTTTGTCTTGTTTCGTCTGGCCTTGTCTGGTTTTATCTTGTCTTGTCTGATCTTATCTGGTCTTTACGGTCTTGTCTAGTCTTTACGGTCTTGTCACCCAACAAGCTTATTTATCTGACAATTCGTCTGTCCCACTCTGGATTGCTTTGAGTCCCGATTCTAAATCCTTGATGGTCTTGTCTGATATTGTCTGGTCTTGTCGGGTCTTGTCTGGTAATTTCTGGTCTTGTGTGGTCTTATTTGGTATTGTCTGATCTTGTTTTGTCTCGAATCGTCGTGTCTGGTCTAGTCTGATCATGTCTTGTTTTGTCTGGTCTTGTCTGGTCTTATCTGCACTTGTCTCTTATTGTCAGGTTTTGTTTTGTCTCCTCTGGTCTTGTCTGGTCTTGTCTGGTCTTGTCTGGTCTTGTCTGGTCTTGTCTGACCTTGCCTGGTCTTGTCTGGCCTTGTCTGGTTGCATGTTCAATGGTTTAATATAAAATTAGAGTTCTGTTTGTCGAAGTGGATAAAGCTTGCATCCTGCTATGACGATAATTAACAAGAATCCCTCGTAATGGCTAATAAATCGCTACAATCTTCTCGGAATAATTACCGCGCCTGCGAAGGGTGTAAATACTTTTATGAGGAGCTTAAAAGACCGTTCAACCATCAAGCAGATTCGAAGTTCCTACATAAAAATGAGCGAGTAGGTGGAGTTATTGTAACTTCTGAATGAATCAATGAATGAATCTGTTTCGTTCGAGTTATATTTATAAGTTTTCGTTTCATTTTTAAGTGGATTCAACAATTTGGAATTATAAAAGTTTTGGACTTGTTTGGATAATTAACAAGCTTTCAATTCTGTTGTATCTGATATTTCGTATGTCCCAGTCTGGATTGCTATAAGTCCCGATTTAGAATCTTTGATAACCATAGCTATGTTATACATGCAGATACCCGGCCAAACGGCTCATTGATCTATTACTGCGTTTCAAGAATCGGAACTTGTAAGTTGTTTTACAAAGTATTGTTGAACACACCCTGTTTAGTTTCCATTGTACTGTATTATACGTAGAGAGGCTTTGTCTGCAAAGGACGCTTCAAACCGCTCGATGACGCAACGGGAGCACTGAAATAGTTAACATTTCGACGCGTGCATTTACAGTAAAATTAAAAATAAAAGTCGAGTTTTCACAAACGCGAACTAATTTCGTCTGTAATAGATTTACCCAACCAATTATTGCGTCGGTTCGGTGAAAGCAAACTTCTTCGCCGCCTAGTAAAATTTGTTTGTTTTTGAGTTGTATTTGAAACATTTCTTTATACTAATTCAAACGTTTGGATGAGTAAATCGAAAATAAAATGCTCGGTGTCGGTGAAAGAATTTCTGTTGCGTTTGAATTGATCAAAGGATTTGCTTTGAAATTAAAAATATTCCGTCGGGATGTTGCTTGCAGAAATCGGCAAATATTTCAAACAATTTGCCAATACAAAAAGAGAAAACAGAGTGCACAATATCTGTGAATAGGTAATTGGATCTACAAACATTGTAAATAACTGATTTACAAAATATTGAAAAGTCTTTTGAATAATTTTCTATAAGCTCTATTGAATACCGTTTGAAAGTTTAATTGAATTGCGGTTTTTAAATTGTTTATGTAACAAGCTTATACAACAAGTTTTATAGGATACATACTGAATGTTTCAAACACAATTTATTAAGTAGTAACATAGTAACTTACTTTAGTAACTTACTAAGAGTTTGAATTTTAAGAATATGGAATATTTTGATACGGAAATTGGTTTCCGCGGATCGAGAGCAAGAACGGGCTTGGAATATATTTAACGAGATCTAAACTTGCCAAGGAAACATTTGGATACGGAATATATACCATGTGTAATATAATTTAAAGCAACTTTTATTTTGTAGAATAAGAGAATAACTTGCGAAAGATTGTAATTGATATTTGCACATTACTCGATTTCATAATTTGATTAGTTTTCAAGAGTGTTCGTTTAATACATACTACACCGCAAGAAGCCGCCCAAGTTTGTGTTCTGAAAATTATAAATGGACTTAGCAAGCGAGCTGTTGCTCGACAACTGGATATAACACGCGCCGCGGGTCGGAGAGTGTTCCAACGTTATGGGGAGACTGCAACCTTTCATAGACAACCTGGTACAGGCAGAACCAGATTTACAACGACTTGGGATGATCGCTTTATTGTCTCAACATCATTAAGAAATCATCACCTAAATACTGTTCAATTGCAACAACAGCTCCGGGAAGTACGAAGAGTGGCTATTAGTCAGTGGACAATAAAACGAAGACTGCCTGACCCCTAAGCCACATGCATGACATAATGCATTTTATCTTCGACCACTATTGTAAATGCCCATTATTCTACAGTTCGTGGACTATGTAAATATATCATAACACACACGTATCTAACAGTCCGCGATTAATGATAAGTTATGATTGATAACACACACGTGCGTATGGTTTACGATTCGTTGATTGGTTGAGAGCTGCTACTACGTGCTCATACGTTGAGCGCCCCCCGCGTCACAATTAAAACTAACGGAAATTGACATTACGTACATTGAGTTGCCTATATCTATGAACACTCTTATTCCAGTTTAACCCAAATGAGTACTAAATAATAAGGTATGTGACCATTAAGAATGTATTTCTTTTCATTTCTATTCAGCTAAATAATGTCGAGTATCAGTTATATATGAAAATACAATTGTTTTTTTATTATAATGTTAAATAATAATAATTAAATAAACAAAACTAAATAAGAAATAAATTTGTTACATTAAACATATTTCTAGAACGTTTGGACGTTGGAAGAATGGGGTCTGTTCTGTTGTTACGTGAGGCCAGAATATCCCTCTATGGTAGCGACCGAAGAAGAAAAGTGTACCGTACACCAAGAGAGCGATTTGGAGAATGCTGCATTCATGAGCGGACTGCTTATGGAGGTGGTTCCTGCATGATATGGGGTGCAATTTCTATGGGAGCACGAACCGACCCTGCTTTCATTATTAGGGACGCCCGTGGTCACGGGAGAGGAGTTCACAAGAATCGTGCAAGATTACATTATAGAAATCGTTTTTCGATTGTGGATTGATGCTGCCCAGTCCCGAAATAAAAACAATAGAACATTTATGGGATGAGCTTAAACCAATAATTCAAACTAGACTTCGTGCCTCAACCAGTAGTCTATTCCTGTCTACTCCAAAAGCAAAATCGACATTTACACTTACATTAGTTTAATTTGTTTAATTTTGTGTTTAGTATTATCCAGTCTTGTCTAGACTGAACTAGACTGTCTATTGTCGCACAGTGCAGTCTATTTTTGTCTAAACTTAGAATAAAATCGACGACAAAATTCGATTCTATCAAGAAAATTAATTTAATTTGAGTACAAAACAAATATTTAATAAGTAAAATGAGATTTACTTACTATGAGTTTATTTATGTTATTAAAGCATATCAAATGACTCTTAAAATCAAATTTAAAATAAACCCGACAAAGCAAAATATTTGAATTGCATTCAATCCACCATTCAAACGCCCAGAGCAAACAAAACATAAAAAGCAATTTTTATTAAATATTCAATATTCAGACTAGATTGTTTAACAACCGCGTCCAATTTATTCCACAGAATACAAACCAATTGTTGCAATCTCCTCAAGGTACGCGCTCAAATTTCCATTAACTACACAATATTTTGCATTTGAGACGACAATAAATATAACAAAATAAATAGAAATGCAAATTTCAATGGAAAAGTCTAGAGGTATAAATATTTAGATATTGATACAGAGTGGAAGAAATTAGGAATGGACGGAATTTCCAGTACGCGCAAATTCGCTCTCCTGTATCTGTCACAGATATAAATCGCCGATGCGATTGGGATGTTTTACGGGAGAAGGATCAGAATACTTTTTATCTAGTCGAAATGCTTGAAAGCTTTCAGTATTGGAAGAGGCATCATAATGGAAATGGTGAGGAAATTGATTGGATGATATATTCAAAGGTTTTTAAAAACTATACTATACTAATCTTGTCTGTATAGTCTTGTCTGTCTAGTTTTGTCTGTCTAGTTTTGTCTGTCTAGTCTTGTCTGTCTAGTCTTCTCTGTCTAGTCTTGTCTGTCTAGTCTTGTCTGTCTAGTCTTGTCTGTCTAGTCTTGTCTGTCTAGTCTTGTCTGTCTAGTCTTGTCTGTCTAGTCTTGTCTGTCTAGTCTTGTCTGTCTAGTCTTGTCTGTCTAGTCTTGTCTGTCTAGTCTTGTCTGTCTAGTCTTGTCTGTCTAGTCTTGTCTGTCTAGTCTTGTCTGTCTAGTCTTGTCTGTCTAGTCTTGTCTGTCTAGTCTTGTCTGTCTAGTCTTGTCTGTCTAGTCTTGTCTGTCTAGTCTTGTCTGTCTAGTCTTGTCTGTCTAGTCTTGTCTGTCTAGTCTTGTCTGTCTAGTCTTGTCTGTCTAGTCTTGTCTGTCTAGTCTTGTCTGTCTAGTCTTGTCTGTCTAGTCTTGTCTGTCTAGTCTTGTCTGTCTAGTCTTGTCTGTCTAGTCTTGTCTGTCTAGTCTTGTCTGTCTAGTCTTGTCTGTCTAGTCTTGTCTGTCTAGTCTTGTCTGTCTAGTCTTGTCTGTCTAGTCTTGTCTGTCTAGTCTTGTCTGTCTAGTCTTGTCTGTCTAGTCTTGTCTGTCTAGTCTTGTCTGTCTAGTCTTGTCTGTCTAGTCTTGTCTGTCTAGTCTTGTCTGTCTAGTCTTGTCTGTCTAGTCTTGTCTGTCTAGTCTTGTCTGTCTAGTCTTGTCTGTCTAGTCTTGTCTGTCTAGTCTTGTCTGTCTAGTCTTGTCTGTCTAGTCTTGTCTGTCTAGTCTTGTCTGTCTAGTCTTGTCTGTCTAGTCTTGTCTGTCTAGTCTTGTCTGTCTAGTCTTGTCTGTCTAGTCTTGTCTGTCTAGTCTTGTCTGTCTAGTCTTGTCTGTCTAGTCTTGTCTGTCTAGTCTTGTCTGTCTAGTCTTGTCTGTCTAGTCTTGTCTGTCTAGTCTTGTCTGTCTAGTCTTGTCTGTCTAGTCTTGTCTGTCTAGTCTTGTCTGTCTAGTCTTGTCTGTCTAGTCTTGTCTGTCTAGTCTTGTCTGTCTAGTCTTGTCTGTCTAGTCTTGTCTGTCTAGTCTTGTCTGTCTAGTCTTGTCTGTCTAGTCTTGTCTGTCTAGTCTTGTCTGTCTAGTCTTGTCTGTCTAGTCTTGTCTGTCTAGTCTTGTCTGTCTAGTCTTGTCTGTCTAGTCTTGTCTGTCTAGTCTTGTCTGTCTAGTCTTGTCTGTCTAGTCTTGTCTGTCTAGTCTTGTCTGTCTAGTCTTGTCTGTCTAGTCTTGTCTGTCTAGTCTTGTCTGTCTAGTCTTGTCTGTCTAGTCTTGTCTGTCTAGTCTTGTCTGTCTAGTCTTGTCTGTCTAGTCTTGTCTGTCTAGTCTTGTCTGTCTAGTCTTGTCTGTCTAGTCTTGTCTGTCTAGTCTTGTCTGTCTAGTCTTGTCTGTCTAGTCTTGTCTGTCTAGTCTTGTCTGTCTAGTCTTGTCTGTCTAGTCTTGTCTGTCTAGTCTTGTCTGTCTAGTCTTGTCTGTCTAGTCTTGTCTGTCTAGTCTTGTCTGTCTAGTCTTGTCTGTCTAGTCTTGTCTGTCTAGTCTTGTCTGTCTAGTCTTGTCTGTCTAGTCTTGTCTGTCTAGTCTTGTCTGTCTAGTCTTGTCTGTCTAGTCTTGTCTGTCTAGTCTTGTCTGTCTAGTCTTGTCTGTCTAGTCTTGTCTGTCTAGTCTTGTCTGTCTAGTCTTGTCTGTCTAGTCTTGTCTGTCTAGTCTTGTCTGTCTAGTCTTGTCTGTCTAGTCTTGTCTGTCTAGTCTTGTCTGTCTAGTCTTGTCTGTCTAGTCTTGTCTGTCTAGTCTTGTCTGTCTAGTCTTGTCTGTCTAGTCTTGTCTGTCTAGTCTTGTCTGTCTAGTCTTGTCTGTCTAGTCTTGTCTGTCTAGTCTTGTCTGTCTAGTCTTGTCTGTCTAGTCTTGTCTGTCTAGTCTTGTCTGTCTAGTCTTGTCTGTCTAGTCTTGTCTGTCTAGTCTTGTCTGTCTAGTCTTGTCTGTCTAGTCTTGTCTGTCTAGTCTTGTCTGTCTAGTCTTGTCTGTCTAGTCTTGTCTGTCTAGTCTTGTCTGTCTAGTCTTGTCTGTCTAGTCTTGTCTGTCTAGTCTTGTCTGTCTAGTCTTGTCTGTCTAGTCTTGTCTGTCTAGTCTTGTCTGTCTAGTCTTGTCTGTCTAGTCTTGTCTGTCTAGTCTTGTCTGTCTAGTCTTGTCTGTCTAGTCTTGTCTGTCTAGTCTTGTCTGTCTAGTCTTGTCTGTCTAGTCTTGTCTGTCTAGTCTTGTCTGTCTAGTCTTGTCTGTCTAGTCTTGTCTGTCTAGTCTTGTCTGTCTAGTCTTGTCTGTCTAGTCTTGTCTGTCTAGTCTTGTCTGTCTAGTCTTGTCTGTCTAGTCTTGTCTGTCTAGTCTTGTCTGTCTAGTCTTGTCTGTCTAGTCTTGTCTGTCTAGTCTTGTCTGTCTAGTCTTGTCTGTCTAGTCTTGTCTGTCTAGTCTTGTCTGTCTAGTCTTGTCTGTCTAGTCTTGTCTGTCTAGTCTTGTCTGTCTAGTCTTGTCTGTCTAGTCTTGTCTGTCTAGTCTTGTCTGTCTAGTCTTGTCTGTCTAGTCTTGTCTGTCTAGTCTTGTCTGTCTAGTCTTGTCTGTCTAGTCTTGTCTGTCTAGTCTTGTCTGTCTAGTCTTGTCTGTCTAGTCTTGTCTGTCTAGTCTTGTCTGTCTAGTCTTGTCTGTCTAGTCTTGTCTGTCTAGTCTTGTCTGTCTAGTCTTGTCTGTCTAGTCTTGTCTGTCTAGTCTTGTCTGTCTAGTCTTGTCTGTCTAGTCTTGTCTGTCTAGTCTTGTCTGTCTAGTCTTGTCTGTCTAGTCTTGTCTGTCTAGTCTTGTCTGTCTAGTCTTGTCTGTCTAGTCTTGTCTGTCTAGTCTTGTCTGTCTAGTCTTGTCTGTCTAGTCTTGTCTGTCTAGTCTTGTCTGTCTAGTCTTGTCTGTCTAGTCTTGTCTGTCTAGTCTTGTCTGTCTAGTCTTGTCTGTCTAGTCTTGTCTGTCTAGTCTTGTCTGTCTAGTCTTGTCTGTCTAGTCTTGTCTGTCTAGTCTTGTCTGTCTAGTCTTGTCTGTCTAGTCTTGTCTGTCTAGTCTTGTCTGTCTAGTCTTGTCTGTCTAGTCTTGTCTGTCTAGTCTTGTCTGTCTAGTCTTGTCTGTCTAGTCTTGTCTGTCTAGTCTTGTCTGTCTAGTCTTGTCTGTCTAGTCTTGTCTGTCTAGTCTTGTCTGTCTAGTCTTGTCTGTCTAGTCTTGTCTGTCTAGTCTTGTCTGTCTAGTCTTGTCTGTCTAGTCTTGTCTGTCTAGTCTTGTCTGTCTAGTCTTGTCTGTCTAGTCTTGTCTGTCTAGTCTTGTCTGTCTAGTCTTGTCTGTCTAGTCTTGTCTGTCTAGTCTTGTCTGTCTAGTCTTGTCTGTCTAGTCTTGTCTGTCTAGTCTTGTCTGTCTAGTCTTGTCTGTCTAGTCTTGTCTGTCTAGTCTTGTCTGTCTAGTCTTGTCTGTCTAGTCTTGTCTGTCTAGTCTTGTCTGTCTAGTCTTGTCTGTCTAGTCTTGTCTGTCTAGTCTTGTCTGTCTAGTCTTGTCTGTCTAGTCTTGTCTGTCTAGTCTTGTCTGTCTAGTCTTGTCTGTCTAGTCTTGTCTGTCTAGTCTTGTCTGTCTAGTCTTGTCTGTCTAGTCTTGTCTGTCTAGTCTTGTCTGTCTAGTCTTGTCTGTCTAGTCTTGTCTGTCTAGTCTTGTCTGTCTAGTCTTGTCTGTCTAGTCTTGTCTGTCTAGTCTTGTCTGTCTAGTCTTGTCTGTCTAGTCTTGTCTGTCTAGTCTTGTCTGTCTAGTCTTGTCTGTCTAGTCTTGTCTGTCTAGTCTTGTCTGTCTAGTCTTGTCTGTCTAGTCTTGTCTGTCTAGTCTTGTCTGTCTAGTCTTGTCTGTCTAGTCTTGTCTGTCTAGTCTTGTCTGTCTAGTCTTGTCTGTCTAGTCTTGTCTGTCTAGTCTTGTCTGTCTAGTCTTGTCTGTCTAGTCTTGTCTGTCTAGTCTTGTCTGTCTAGTCTTGTCTGTCTAGTCTTGTCTGTCTAGTCTTGTCTGTCTAGTCTTGTCTGTCTAGTCTTGTCTGTCTAGTCTTGTCTGTCTAGTCTTGTCTGTCTAGTCTTGTCTGTCTAGTCTTGTCTGTCTAGTCTTGTCTGTCTAGTCTTGTCTGTCTAGTCTTGTCTGTCTAGTCTTGTCTGTCTAGTCTTGTCTGTCTAGTCTTGTCTGTCTAGTCTTGTCTGTCTAGTCTTGTCTGTCTAGTCTTGTCTGTCTAGTCTTGTCTGTCTAGTCTTGTCTGTCTAGTCTTGTCTGTCTAGTCTTGTCTGTCTAGTCTTGTCTGTCTAGTCTTGTCTGTCTAGTCTTGTCTGTCTAGTCTTGTCTGTCTAGTCTTGTCTGTCTAGTCTTGTCTGTCTAGTCTTGTCTGTCTAGTCTTGTCTGTCTAGTCTTGTCTGTCTAGTCTTGTCTGTCTAGTCTTGTCTGTCTAGTCTTGTCTGTCTAGTCTTGTCTGTCTAGTCTTGTCTGTCTAGTCTTGTCTGTCTAGTCTTGTCTGTCTAGTCTTGTCTGTCTAGTCTTGTCTGTCTAGTCTTGTCTGTCTAGTCTTGTCTGTCTAGTCTTGTCTGTCTAGTCTTGTCTGTCTAGTCTTGTCTGTCTAGTCTTGTCTGTCTAGTCTTGTCTGTCTAGTCTTGTCTGTCTAGTCTTGTCTGTCTAGTCTTGTCTGTCTAGTCTTGTCTGTCTAGTCTTGTCTGTCTAGTCTTGTCTGTCTAGTCTTGTCTGTCTAGTCTTGTCTGTCTAGTCTTGTCTGTCTAGTCTTGTCTGTCTAGTCTTGTCTGTCTAGTCTTGTCTGTCTAGTCTTGTCTGTCTAGTCTTGTCTGTCTAGTCTTGTCTGTCTAGTCTTGTCTGTCTAGTCTTGTCTGTCTAGTCTTGTCTGTCTAGTCTTGTCTGTCTAGTCTTGTCTGTCTAGTCTTGTCTGTCTAGTCTTGTCTGTCTAGTCTTGTCTGTCTAGTCTTGTCTGTCTAGTCTTGTCTGTCTAGTCTTGTCTGTCTAGTCTTGTCTGTCTAGTCTTGTCTGTCTAGTCTTGTCTGTCTAGTCTTGTCTGTCTAGTCTTGTCTGTCTAGTCTTGTCTGTCTAGTCTTGTCTGTCTAGTCTTGTCTGTCTAGTCTTGTCTGTCTAGTCTTGTCTGTCTAGTCTTGTCTGTCTAGTCTTGTCTGTCTAGTCTTGTCTGTCTAGTCTTGTCTGTCTAGTCTTGTCTGTCTAGTCTTGTCTGTCTAGTCTTGTCTGTCTAGTCTTGTCTGTCTAGTCTTGTCTGTCTAGTCTTGTCTAGTCTTGTCTGTCTAGTTTTGTCTGTCTAGTCTTGTCTGTCTAGTCTTGTCTGTCTAGTCTTGTCCGTCTAGTCTTGTCTGTCTAGTCTTGTCTGTCTAGTCTTGTCTGTCTAGTCTTGTCTGTCTAGTCTTGTCTGTCTAGTCTTGTCTGTCTAGTCTTGTCTGTCTAGTCTTGTCTGTCTAGTCTTGTCTGTCTAGTCTTGTCTGTCTAGTCTTGTTTGTCTAGTCTTGTCTGTCTAGTCTTGTCTGTCTAGTCTTGTCTGTCTAGTCTTGTCTGTCTAATCTTATCTGTCTAGTTTTATCTGTCTAGTTTTGTATCTGTAGTCTTTCTATCTAGTCTTGTTTATCTAATCGTGTTTGTCTAGATTTGTCTATCTAGTCTTTCTGCCTAGTTTCCTTTGTCCAGCCTTCTCTGTCTAGTCTTGTCTCTCTGGTATTACATGTCCAGTCTTATGTTTCTAATCTTGTCTGGCTTCTTGGGTCCAGTCAAATCTATTCCGATTATTATTATTATTATTTAATCTATTCTGATTAAATTGCGCAGAAATCTCTTATAATTCATGGTAAACAACAATGAGATTAATCACTTTCAAATTGGAGGAGTTTGCAAAATTCGTCGGTAATAACAAGAAATATATATGTTCCTGACAATGCTCGATGCCAGTCAACAAACAAATTTATCGTATTCATTTAGATTGGACCGAAGTTGGAGAGATTAAATTAGAAGTTAACGTTTAGATGTCAAAAGTTTAAAAGCGTTTTAGTCGATTAGTTGAAACTATCTAGGTTTATATGTCTAGTCTTGAATTCTTAATCTTGCATAATAAGTCGCTCCGGTCGAGTCTTGTCATTGTGTTTCCTTATAACCGGTTAAAACTTATAAACTTGTAAATTAAATTTGGTTAAAGTTACTTGCGTGCGACGTAAATTACCTCAAGGATTTACACTTTACACCGTAAATTGAGATTACGTCACACAGCGACTAAATATTAAGACAATAATTTAAAAATTTACATTTAGATAGTCAATTTTACCTTATACAACAATAAATTTCAACCGATTAGTTATGACTATTTAACCGCGTCGGCCTAGTCTTAACTGAGTAATTCTGTCCTTAAAACTTAATCGTCTCTTAGCTTGTTTCGTTTATCCAGACTTGTTTGTGTAACCTTCTAATAAACCGAACACCAGTATGCCAAAATAGAATTTCAATTGAATATTCCATTAAAAACGTCGTGGATGGATGAAAGATCCTTTTAGGAAAGCCATCCAGGCAATTTAGATCGACGAAATGTTTCTAGGTCAAAGTGTCTCACAAACAGTGTGTGTCTCCCTCTTCAACAAACCGCGTTCATTTTACTCGATTTATTTTGATTGAAGCTTTTTGTACACATTGGTGGATTGACCTTGTTTGTTTATAGCTTATTCAATTAACCTGGAGACAATTCAATTACGCCCAAATTTAATGCAATAATTCAATTATATTCCACTTTGTGATTGAAACTTGCGCAATCTTCCAACGAATATTCCCAAAAATATAAATGGTTTATAAAAGGAAAACACGCACCAAATGAGTAATAGGACAGGTAGTCCAAATAGTATAGTTGATCTCTGCCCATTTCTAGTTTATCCAGAATTGTCGCTTTATTTCTGCTTGTCTTAATATAAATAGAGCAGATTTAAATATATTCCAAGGAGGAAATTTATATTTAAGACCAGCAGGAAATTTAAATATTCTCGTTAAGGTTTTATATATTTGATGTAGATAGATATTTGATGTAGAAGACTAGAGAGAAAAGACTAGACAGACAAGACTAGAAGGATAAGAAAAGACAGGGAAGTCTAGACTGATAATACTAGACAGACAAGACTAGACAGACAAGACTAGATAGACAAGACTAGACATACAAGACTAGACAGACAAGGCTAGACAGACAAGACTAGACAGACAAGACTAGACAGACAAGACTGGACAGACAAGACTAGACAGACAAGACTAGACAGAGAAGACTAGACAGACAAGACTAGACAGACAAGACTAGACAGACAAGACTAGACAGACAAGACTAGGCAGACAAGACTAGACAGACAAGACTAGACAGACAAGACTAGACAGACAAGACTAGACAGACAAGACTGGACAGACAAGACTAGACAGACAAGACTAGACAGACAAGACTAAACAGACAAGACAAGACAGACAAGACTAGACAGACAAGACTAGACAGAGAAGACTAGAGAGACAAGACTAGACAGACAAGACTAGACAGACAAGACAAGACAGACAAGACTAGACAGACAAGATAAGACAGACAAGACTAGACAGACAAGACAAGACAGACAAGACTAGACAGACAAGACTAGACAGACAAGACAGACAAGACAGACAAGACAGACAAGACAGACAAGACAGACAAGACAGACAAGACAGACAAGACAGACAAGACAGACAAGACAGACAAGACAGACAAGACAGACAAGACAGACAAGACAGACAAGACAGACAAGACAGACAAGACAGACAAGACAGACAAGACAGACAAGACAGACAAGACAGACAAGACAGACAAGACAGACAAGACAGACAAGACAGACAAGACAGACAAGACAGACAAGACAGACAAGACAGACAAGACAGACAAGACAGACAAGACAGACAAGACAGACAAGACAGACAAGACAGACAAGACAGACAAGACAGACAAGACAGACAAGACAGACAAGACAGACAAGACAGACAAGACAGACAAGACAGACAAGACAGACAAGACAGACAAGACAGACAAGACAGACAAGACAGACAAGACAGACAAGACAGACAAGACAGACAAGACAGACAAGACAGACAAGACAGACAAGACAGACAAGACAGACAAGACAGACAAGACAGACAAGACAGACAAGACAGACAAGACAGACAAGACAGACAAGACAGACAAGACTAGACAGACAAGACTAGACAGACAAGACTAGACAGACAAGACTAGACAGACAAGACTAGACAGACAAGACTAGACAGACAAGACTAGACAGACAAGACTAGACAGAAAAGACAAGACAGACAAGACTAGACAGACAAGACAAGACAGACAAGACTAGACAGACAAGACTAGACAGACAAGACAAGACAGACAAGACTAGACAGACAAGACTAGACAGACAAGACTAGACAGACAAGACTAGACAGACAAGACTAGACAGACAAGACTAGACAGACAAGACAAGACAGACAAGACTAGACAGACAAGACTAGACAGACAAGGCAAGACAGACAAGACTAGACAGACAAGACAAGACAGACAACACTAGACAGACAAGACAAGACAGACAAGACTAGACAGACAAAACAAGACAGAGAAGACTAGACAGACAAGACTGGACAGACAAGACAGGACAGACAAGACTAGACAGACAAGACAAGACAGACAAGACTAGACAGACAAGACTAGACAGACAAGACAAGACAGACAAGACTAGACAGACAAGACTAGACAGACAAGACAAGACAGACAAGACTAGACAGACAAGACAAGACAGACAAGACTAGTCAGACAAGATAAGACAGACAAGACTAGACAGACAAGACTAGACAGACAAGACAAGACAGACAAGACTAGACAGACAAGACAAGACAGACAAGACTAGACAGACAAGACAAGACAGACAAGACTAGACAGACAAGACAAGACAGACAAGACTAGACAGACAAGACTAGACAGACAAGACAAGACAGACAAGACTAGACAGACAAGACTAGACAGACAAGACAAGACAGACAAGACTAGACAGACAAGACAAGACAGACAAGACTAGACAGACAAGACAAGACAGACAAGACTAGACAGACAGGACTAGACAGACAAGACAAGACAGTTAAGACTAGACAGACAAGACTAGACAGACAAGACTAGACAGACAAGACTAGACAGACAAGACTAGACAGACAAGACTAGACAGACAAGACTAGACAGACAAGACTAGACAGACAAGACTAGACAGACAAGACTAGACAGACAAGACTAGACAGACAAGACTAGACAGACAAGACTAGACAGACAAGACTAGACAGACAAGACTAGACAGACAAGACTAGACAGACAAGACTAGACAGACAAGACTAGACAGACAAGACTAGACAGACAAGACTAGACAGACAAGACTAGACAGACAAGACTAGACAGACAAGACTAGACAGACAAGACTAGACAGACAAGACTAGACAGACAAGACTAGACAGACAAGACTAGACAGACAAGACTAGACAGACAAGACTAGACAGACAAGACTAGACAGACAAGACTAGACAGACAAGACTAGACAGACAAGACTAGACAGACAAGACTAGACAGACAAGACTAGACAGACAAGACTAGACTGCCAAGACTAATAATAACAAAATCATAAAAATGGCTGAAGGAAACAACAACATAGATAAACTTTGCAATTATTGCAACAAAAAGGCTCGAGATCCAGTGCTTTGCAAAAAGTGTAGAAGCATTTTTCATCAAGGCTCTGTGGCCTACTCAAGGAAATCAAACTACCTGCAATCAGGTAATTGAAACCTCAGAAGGTAACCTTGAGGAACTTACCAGACTTTCATATTGGGAGAAGGAGATCGTACTAATGAGGCAACTGCTTTTAGAAACTCAGGATAAATTCAGATTTTGAAGGAATATGTAGAAACCTTAAGATAAGTTAAACACTTTCACCCACAAAACATCGCACAGTGAACATGTTCACTTCGCGCCAACTGTCAAAAATTCAGAACAAAATAATAAGGTTCGAGTATCTGCAACCACCAGTACGCCGAACACCGAAATTAGAGTGCAAACGACCGAATAGAGATCCAACGCTGGACCCAACGGCAAACATCCGCCCGCAGATGAGGAATTTAGATTGATAACCAGAAGACGGAAACGATCTTCATTAGGGAAAGCGAAAACAACAAATTCAGAAAAAAAGACAGGTTTCTCTGGAAGGGAAACAGAGCCAAAGAGAATCTGGCTACACATATCACGAGCCAAGGAACATGTCACCGAAGAGATTTTTACTAAGTATTTGGCGAAAACTACGGGATGGCCTAATACATCTTTCATAGTACAACAACTGACCCCCAAGAAAAAACTCAGACAAGACTAGACAGATAAGACTAGTCAGACAAGACAAGGATGTACAGACAAGTGGTCTCCATGAAACCAACCAGGCACCCCGGGAACGATTTTCGCATGACTTTCGAGTGTAGATGGAGTCAGATGTTGAAACTACCTAAATTTTTTTAAAGATTTTTTGTCTTTCATTCTTTTATTTGGCCGATATTATTGTTTTTATAAGTATATGGATCATATCCCAACTTTCTTTGGTGTCCAGCATATGCCCTATAATTGTTCTTGCATTTACGGGAGTATCCGCGTTTTGAATAACTTTCTCTCTGACGCTCTCCCATCTGTAACACACATAAATTGTTTGGTCTGCTGTGTCTATTTCATCACACTATACACACGTGTTATCAGCTGCCCTGCCAATATGGTGCAAAGAGTCGTTTCCAAGACTTTTCGTGGCCGGATAGGAATTGTGTTAAGTGACAACTCACTTCTTCGTGTTTTCTATTCATCCATAGGCTTATGTTTGGAACAAGAAGCCTAGTCGTCCACTGGCCTTTATCTGTATGTTCCCATTTTTGCTGCCACTCATTAAAGAGATTTTTTCTGGCTATCTGTCTGGAACGTATGTTGTTGCCTGACTTGCATATCTTTGCTATTTCTTTCGCGAGCAGTTCGAGCGGAGCAATGCCAGCGATTACTAAAGCTGCATCCTCGTACACCGTGCGGAATGCACTCCATAACCGCAGAGCAATCTTGCGTTGTACGGATGCCAGTTTCTATTAATAGCAAAGATAAAAGTTTCTATTAATAGCTTCTTCCGGTTTCCTTTCTGTTTGCCCACGCTGGAGCTCCTTGGAGCATAACCGATTGTGCCACACTGCTCAATAGTCTGCGCTTTGAACTTCTGGGTCCTCCCACGTTTGGAATTAGTTGTTCTATAGCACCCAGTGTTTTTAATCTTTTTCCTGCAGCCTCTGAGAGATGTGCAGCCGAAGTAAGCCCTTTGTCAATTATAAGTCCTAAATATTTTATCTGCTGTTTTGGGATTACCTCTATTTCGCCCACTTTAAATTTTATAGGTCTTCTTTGTTCAGTCAGCAGGACCGCTGTAATCAGGATCGCTGTCTTCCAGTAATTCACTTGCTTACAATACCTATCGCCTGGTTGGCAGTTTGCATTATGCCGTGTTCATTTTTTGCAGTTACAACTAAGGCTAATTCGGCTACAAATTCAATGAGTGTGGCACGTTTAATCTCAGGATGTCGTCATATAGGACATTCCATAATACGGGGCCCATTATTGAGCCTTGTGGAACCCCCCAACTGACTGCCACTTCTACCGTCTTGTTTTGAGCTTGCAGTACCAGTTTTCTGTTTTTAAGGTAGCTTCTTAACATATGCAGCAGGTATGCAGCTATGCGTCTCTTTGTCAGGTCACTCATTATAAGTTCCCAGCTAGCAGTGTTGAAAGCATTTCGCACATCAAAAGTTATTAACGCGCAGATTTTTCTGGTCCTTGATGTACCTGCTCTTGTCATCTCTGCAATCTTAAGTACTACATTTACTGCATTCGTTGTGGACCTGCCTTTTCTAAATCCATACTGTCTGTCGGATAATCCAATTTCGGCACCAAATACCTTTTGCAATCTAGCCAGTAAAAGTGCTACCAACAGATTTCCAGCTACGTCTAGCAAGCATAGAGGCCTATACGACGATGGTTGAACAATCGGCTTGTCCCTTTTTTAGATGAACTAATCTTGCACGTTTTCACTTGTCTGGGAAACCTGTAGCAAGCAGAAGACTGTTCATAACTTCGGGCATAAAAGTAAATTCTTGCTGAGCGGTGGACTTCGGTTGACACGCCGCGCCGTGCAGTCCCGAGGCTCTTCCGTTTCGTATGCGGTTCGTGGCATTTACTAGTTCCTCTTCTTTGAATAGTGGTACTTCTGTCACTTTGGGTTGATTCCAGATAAAGGGTTCTTGACGTGGGAATAGGACTTCAACCAGTTGTAGTGTTCTCTCCATCGTCATTTGCACTCCTAGGTGTTGCATTTTAAGCCTTTTTTACAGGTTAGGAGCGCGTCTCCCCATATATGCTCGTCGAGATCCTCACAAAATTTTCTCTAACGGTCTCTTTTTGCTTTACTTATTAGCTTGCCTCCCACTTTCTTCAATTTCTTGTATGCCTCTTTCAGACCATTCAAGTTCTCGTCCCCGCCCTTTTTAGCTTGGTCTCGTTGGCTTCTTCTTCTTGCTGAGATACATTTAGTCCTCGTGCTTGCAATTTCATTATACCACCAGTACACTCTGCCTCTTTCCTTGGTGATCATCTTTTCTTTTTTAGAGTTGCATCAAAACATGCCTTCCTCATTACTTCTACCAGGGCAGCCGCGCTTCGCGTATGCGTACTTGCTACTTCTATTTCCAAACTAGTTTTGATTTTGTCTTTATCAAAAATTTTCAAATTCCATCCACTTATTTTTCCATGGCTAATTTGTTTTCTAGGTTCTTCTATGCTGAACGAAATATAGCGGTGATCGCTCAAGCCTTCTCTATCGAGCACTTGCCAATCTTGAATCTTATTTGATATGTTCTTTGTGGTGAAAGTAAGGTCTATAATGGATTGAGCATTTCCTCTAACGAGCATATATGCTGCTCCTTTAATTTGGGGAACGATGTCAAGTTCGGCTGTCCAAATCAAGACAAGGTCTCCGCTCTTGTCCATCTTTGGACCTCCCCAGTAGGGACACTTAGCGTTAAAGTCGCCAGCTATTATTGGTTTCTTTCCCTAAACTCTTATGTCTTCACTAAGTGCTCATAGTGATTCGGCCAGCTTTTCTGTGTTTTCATTAGCTGAAAAGTAGCAACTGTATATAATGTACAGCTGTAATTCTACCCAGGAAGGTCTACCCAGCTAGGAATTCAGGCCCGTTTTCTGCTTTGAACACCGGTATTTCGTGATTCATAACCCTGACAAGACTATTAGTTAGACAAGACTAGAGGGATATAACTGGATATACAAGACTAGACAGACAACACTAGACAGACAAGACTAGACAGAGAAGTTTAGACAGACAACACTAGACTGTCTGGCTTCAACTTTCGCGTCAAATCTATTCTTCTTAATAATCTAATTACATTGCACACAAATCTCACCGAATTTATGGAAAATACAATGACTTAATTAGTTTCAGATTGGAAGAGTGTGTAAATCTTATGGGTAATAGCGCGAAATCTATACGTGCGTGACGATGCTCCATCCTAGTCTACAAACAAATGTATCGTATTGCTTTAGATTGGACTGAAATAGGAGAGATTAAATTCCAAATCTAAGAGTATTTTAGTAGATCAGTTTAAACTATCTAGGTTTATCTGTCTAGTCTTGAATGCTTAATCTTGCATAATTAGTCGTAACGGTCTGGTCTTTTCATTGTGTTTCCTTCTAACCTGTTATACTTATTAATTTATAATGTTATATAAGACTGGACAGACAGGACTTGACAAGCAAGTCTAGACAGACAAGACTAGACAGTCAAGACTAGAGAGAGAAGACTAGACAGATAATACAAGACATGAGGTACCTTGGCGTCCAACTCGATAGTGGTCTGAGATACACAGACCATATACCCAAAACATCGAAAAAGGCAGCGTCTACAGTGACAGCTCTGGTAAGGTTGATGCTGAACATTGGTGGGCCTAGAGAATTGAAACGGAAACATCTCTACAATGTGGGACACTCAAAAATTCTCTACGCGGCGGAAATATGGGCGGGCGTAACGAAAAAGGTTGGAGCGAGAAAACAACTTACAGAAGTACAGACAAGAAGTGCTCTAAGAGTAATTTCTGCCTACAGAACGGTTTTGGAGGCCGCGGCCCTGGTACTTGCAAGCACGCCCCCAATAGACTTACTGATTCTCGAGAAACAAGTCTACGAAGACCTGCAACAACACAGGGCGAAAAAGGAAGTAAAACATGAGAGAGCAGCCGCTAAGGAGAGAGCACGTAAGAGACTCACGGACCGATGGCAGACAAGATGGGATAACGACACTAGTGGAAGGTGGACACACAGACTTATCACTAACGTAACAGCATGGTACGAAAGGTCACACGGAGTTACCATACATTACGGAGTTACATGAGTTACCATACCTCAACGCATACCTCGAACGGTTTAAGAAAAGAGACACTGCGGAGTGTTTTTATTGCGGTCATATCCCAGACGACGCACAACACACTATCTTTATGTGTACGGAATCAGAGAACAAAAGAACTCGAGTCGCGGAGACACTAGGCGGTACAAAACTAGAAGAACAGAACATCATGGAAGTTATGTTCGAAAGTGAGCATAACTGGGCTTACATTACCGAAATCATGATGGGAAAAGAACAAATGAAGAAAGAATGGAAGGCGATTATAATATCGCACGAGACACAAGGAAGCTAACATTGACGACTAAATATGTGACGAGAAGACCGAAAATTGGGTTATCACACGAGCTCATAATTAATACGACAGAAGACCAAAGACGAAATCGAAACGAGTAAAGGACAATAAAAATAACGACGAGGAAACAATTGGTACAAACACCACCACCCACCTGAAGTAATGCTCACGCAGTTCCGGGTGGAGTGTAGTGTAGAGACAGAGGAGGGGTTTAAGTGGGTATGCTGGTCACGAAGAACTCGATCAGAGAGCACCACACTACACGAGTTTAAATATCCGGTGTTCAACAATGCATTCCCCCACCTCTCAGAAAAAAAGATAATACAAGACAGCAAAGACTAGGCAGGCAAGAGTAGACAGTGAGAACAGACAGCAAAGACTACACAGATAAGACTGCAACATGTCGAGGAACAACGGTTGTCGAACAGGATTGCGACTACTCAGTCTGTAGCTTGGAAGGCTCTCCTCGGACAGCTGCAGCAGTTTGCACTTGCTGACAAAAGCTACTTGGAGACCGGGTTCACGCAGAAAAAGAATAAGAGTTTTCTACAGGAAGATGATAATTCCATAAGTCAGTGTTTCCCAAAGTGTGCTACGCGTACCGCAAATTGTACTTGATGGGTTTGCAAGGGGTACGAAAAGATTTTTTTAATTTTTTCTTTTATGTGAGTGCTAAAGCAAATATAAAAAGAACTTTTTATAAAATGTTTAAAACAATAAATAAGTATATATTGCAAACTATCTTTTAATTCATATGGATTACATTGGAATCTGCGACATTTTAATCGTCTTTGATAGTTAATCAATACGATACAAGGCAATATAAATTTCTGAGAAATCCTGGTTTTAAATGATTTTGTTACATTTTGTTACATTTTCTGCACTGATTTTTAAATAGCCAATAGTTGACTGTTTAGAACATTTTTCTTAAAATTTACAAAAATAAGTCCCAATCTCAGGATATTATTTAAAAAATAGTAGTACATACATAGAGTACAGTTTTTGTTTTTAATAGAATATCTATTAAACATATATTTTCTACCACGGGGTACGACGTGTTCAAAATATTTGGAAGTGGTACACATTTATCGAAAGTTGGGAAAACACTGCCCTAAGTGATTGAAGCAAGTTGTCACCCGATTCCTCAGGATCGGAAGTTTCTAGATTTCTGTGTAAATATTTGGACAGTTGTTAATAGCCAGGATGAACTTAATCGACTTTTATGGCAAAATCTATACAACGGGAACGAATAACATCCTCAAATACACAGTTGCAGAAGACGATCGAGGCATTGATCCAGCGGAATGTTGAACTCTTTACTGATATCAGCTTGACAGCCTGACACCTGTCTTCAGCCTGGAGTGCTTCATCCTCCAGCAGCTGTTCAAAGCCTTGAAAGAGCTCTAGCGAATCCAGTTCCTGCCCTAGCTCGCCTTGATTCACGGCACACATACACACTCAGATCGCTGCCTGGGAAAACAAAATACAAAATAGAGAAACTTAGAGTTTCGGTTTTTTTGGAGAACAAACAATTACCGGCTTTGTATCAATGGGGTATGTCAATATCAAGGGAGCCGTTCCGAGTAAGTTCAGTCTATTCTTCCACGACACTCTTGCCTCGCAGACCTCATCAAATGACAAATGACATGCGACAGATCAAAGCTTTACTACGACTACTACAGAACTACAAGAACATTGTGAACTTACGACGCACAGTGGGCTGAATTTCCGAAAAAGTGGACAAAAATATAATGCCTCGTCCTATATATCTGAAATTCTAGTTGTAGGGGTTATTTTTGTCGCTGGTCACGAACCATGTTATCAAAAATTTCAAAAACAAAATGGCGGATTTTCTATGGCGGATGCTTCTTCGAAATACCCATCCAATTTTTACAAAATGGCGTATATAGGGGTTTTTATGTCGCTGATTACGAATCTATTATCAGAATTTCTCGAAACACGTTCTCGGTGTAACCGCTGCCAATATTTTGTTTGTGATATCAACTCTGCGTATTGAAAGGTGATCCTGAATGTTTTGACATTATAAATAAGAGTTTATGCTTATTCAAGATAAGGACTTCCAACTGCGAGGGGAAACTATTTTATAAATACTGTATTGACACGAAACTGTAAAAATAATGTGTGGCCCAATATATCTTGGGAATAGTTGGGCAAAAATTAATTGTGAAAACAATTAACAACTAACAATTAAATTGCCAGATTTAATTGCAACTAACAACTAAAATAATTAATTGTAATTGCAAGATAACACAATTAACAATTAATTAACCGTTAATTGTAAAATTTTGCAATTACAATTAATTAATTTTTAATTAATTGGATTGATGCACGTTTACAATTACAGTTAACAATTAATAAATGTCGGTTAGAAGGTATGTTTATTATACTCCTTGTATGTAACTCCTTGTACTCTTTGTACTCCTCCTTACTCCTTGTAATGTAACACTTGTCATAGTTTGATTTTACAACGCGACAGCTCGTTTGGGAAACGAGCCCGAAGGGAGAGCCCATTAGCTGGAGCATTAGCTTGACCGACAATTATTATTTAAGAAACAAATAGATTTAGAGTACGGAAAGATGGTTCGTTCTGGACCCTCCACCTTTTCTTCCCTTCATCCACATCCAAATGAAGTGGAGTGGGAACCAGAAGTAGGGGCCTTCTGGTTCCCACCCCACTTCCGGTTTCCACCCCCACTTCTGGTTCCAAAAATTCACTTCCGGTTCTGGAACCGGAAGTGAGAGTGGGAACCGGAAGTTGGCGAAAGAAATTGAAATGGGTGGGAACCGGAAGTGGGAACCGGACGTGGAGGTGGGAACCGGAAGTGGGGTGGAAACCGGTAGTGGGGGCGTGGTAGGGGTCGGAAATGGAGGTGGAGAATCTTTACCTACTGTTTAAGTTTTCACATTCATCAAATAGTTTATAAATAATTTTTTATTAATATTTTATAACAAATTGTTATAATAAACAATTGATGATTAAGTTAATTGTAACTAACAATTAAAATTTTAATTGCGATTAAATTAATTGTAAACCACAATTAATGAATTTAATTGCAATTGATTTCAATTGCAACTCACAATTAAACACTTAATTAAATTAAATTAATTTAGTTGCAATTAAAATTTTTATTGTTTGATTCTACAATTAAAAAAAAAACGGCCAAGTGCGAGTTGTGACTCGCGCACCGAGGGTACCGTACAAACTTGTAAGTAAGGCATCTTTTTTTGTGGAGGACGTAGCAAGCACATTCAGTTAACTTGACAAGTGGCCCTCCTGAAATTACGACCATCTTAGTACCGCTGCAAGCATAACCTCAAGATGTTGCTGTCGAACGATGGAATTCTACCCTATATTTTATTACCATACATCCCCCATTCACTATGAGTGTTTAGGGGTTCTGGAACTTCACTATTTGTTTTTTTCTGCTCAATTTTGCCTGTTTACCTATATACGCTGTAAGGTAAACCGGGTATTCTTTTTAAAATAACGCGAATATTTTTAAACTTATAAAAAGAAAACTTTATTTTAGTATTACACTTATTCACTAACTTATCTTAAGATCTAACTATTTCTAGATCTAATATAAACTAATATATTAACTATTTCTAGATCTATTTCGATACTCTTAACATTCAGTTGTTCAATTGATTGTGAAAATTGATTCACTTTGTTGTTCAATTGATTCAAAGTGATTTAAGTATATGTAGATTATAAAGAAAAAATAGACGAAATATAATATATACAGGATGTTACGGGACTTGAGTATATCGCATGTCGGTTATAAACAAGCAAAATTTAGACATAATATATACCCTGTATATATTATGTATATAGAGCGTACGTGATGAAATGCATAACGAATATAAACAAAGAAAATTTAGAATAAACAACTTGGTGCCGACACATACTTTTTTACCTTCGGACCTATCCGAGGAGGACCTAACTGTATGCAACCCATATGTTTCTGGTGCCTGACAAAACAACGCAACACATTAGTGTATTTTCATAAGTTTCTAATAGTAACTTCGCATTTTTCTTGTAATTAAACTACATATTTACGGTTTTCAGATTTTTCGCTTTACATGTGCTGTAAGACACTGCTTCTTGCCAAATTTCATGATTCTAGGTCAACGGGAAGTAAACCCTATAGGTTTTGATTCCCTTGTGAAATCGCAAAATATGCGACATAAACGGTCCTATCTTTTGATCGCGTCGACTTACAAGGTTGATTTTTTCACAGCTGAAAGAGACCCCAGACCCGAGTATTTGATAGACAAATTTCAATTTGTTACCTCTACGCGTTCCTGAGAAAAATGGTCTTGACAGACAGACAGACGGACAGACAGACAGACAGACAGACAGACAGACAGACGGACAACAAGTGATCCTATAAGGGTTCCGTTTTCGGTACGGAATCCTAAAAACTAATTGAATTATGACCAATACTGATCCCGGGATAGTTTCATGTTTATTGCGTAGGTTATAATGTATGAATTCCGAATTCTAATGAATTGCATGCAGATACCTGCCGATTTGGTACAGTTTGAATAACCCTTAATGCGCAAGTTTAAAAAAAATTGTCTGCCATATTGGACCTGCCATTTTGTTGTGTGGAATTCTAATAATTGGTACTTGATTAATGACATGAAAAACTTCCTAACTTATCAAAAATACACAATTTCAATCTAATAAGATTTTGAAAAATGATCCGCCATATTCGGTCCGCCATTTTGTTTTATAAAATTTTGATAATTGATTCGTAATCAGCGAGATTATGAACCCCTAGGTACGAAATTTTGTAAGAATTGAAAGAGTTTTTCGAAAAATTGGCCGCCAAATTAAAGCCGCCATTTTGTTTTTGAACATTTTAATTACAGATCAGCGACGTAGACAACACCTGCAACTAAAATTTCAAATATATATGTAGAGGAATTATATTTTTGTCCACATTTTCGACAATCCAGCCCACTGTGAGACGCTCAGTCCGTCATGTTCTTGTCAGACTGCCAAGTCAGTTGTGACACGACTAACTATGACAGCTTCCCGCTGGTAGTGTCATGTCCCTATAGGCCTCCGATCGAACGACATACTAAAAGTCATTTCTGACTGCGCCGCAGACCACGCCGTTGTTGACAAAATTATCTATAAATACGTCGTTGAGGACAAGTTTATGTTTGTCAACGATCGTGGAGCCCAACATATACATGGTGATCTTGTTCGAGAGCAAAGAGACGGAGAAAGAAATTTCGACGAATCTCCGGTGCTCGAAGGTGTTCTCCAGCATCCGAACCCAAGCCAAATAGCAGTTTCAGAAAAATTTAAACAAAGTAAAAAGATTGTGTCAAAAATATGGCAATGTGTCAAAAATAGCTATAATGCCAAAGTGTCAAAGAACGTCTGTTAAAGTGACGTTGGTGTTGTAATAAAAACCAGGATTGGACATCTGTGCCATTAGCGCACATTCCAAAACGTGCCCTTTGTCCCACGTTTTGGATAAATGCAATAGTTTTATAGTTTGTCCAGAAACTAAGGGTTTTTATTACCACGCTAAAATCTACCACCCCCAAACATATTAGAAAACGTGCGAAGGCCTATAAAAACCTTCTTATAGAGATTAACCAGAGGACCACACATTTTCAGGGATTTAGAGAATTTAAGCCTCGATTGTTCATGGGAGGAGCCAAGAAAATTCAATCTCCCCCTTATTTGAATTAGAGGAATGATTTAACCCCTCTTACAGATACATTATACTAGGAATGGTATAAATACCATTCCTCAGTTGTAAGTAACAACTTCTCGCCAAAACCGAACCAAAAGACAAACAGACAAAAATAAAAACCGAACCAAAACAAAAGACGGCGGAAGGATGGGCTCACGGCCCGCAACCGCCATAAAACAAAGGATCCCAAGTAAGTAACAAGTAAGAGAGAAGAGAGTAGAGTGATAAGCTATAAGTTCTTAAGTCTTAAGTTATTTCGTTGTATTATTGTTTAATTAAATTGTTAAAACCAGCTCGACTATCATTCGACAAACTACGTGCCTTGCGAATCCCGGTGAACATTACATTACAAGATTCCGAGATATTTAGATATATTTAGAGTCCGAAGAATTGTTGGGCAGCAGTCCTTCCCTCTAAACATTGATGTCGGCGGTGGTTCACACCATAACCCCTTCACAACATTGGTAGCAGCCCCACAACATTGGTATCAAATTTATGATATTAATTTATGACTAGATAGAGGAAACTCGATGGGCAACAGAAGGACATGAGGGCAAATAACATTTACAAGTTTAAAATATATGTGGTTGAAATAACTGAAGGGTGAAATAAATTTCCGACATTTTAATGGTTTGTGTTAAGCTTCCGAATGTTAATTCTCCAAGTGGATATTTCGCACAAATATCTCTTCACCCTTAATTACAGCAAAAGAAAGTTTGATAACTAATTACCTAAAACGAGTAAACTCATTTATTTCTCCTTTATATCCGCTTATTTTGCCATAAATATAACTAATTATAAAATTTACAATTCACCCTCACACACAAAATTTTTATATAGCCTGCCCTGTCTTGTCTGCCTTGTCTTGCCTGCGTAGTCTTCAATGTTCTATCTCAATGATCAATGTTCTATCTGGACTTGTCTTTTCTAGACTTTGCCGTTGAGCCTTCTTATTGGTTAGGCTAACAAGACTTGTGAGTTTATCATGTCTGTTAAACAGGAGCCTAATTCTATTTTATCTAGCTAGATTTGTATGTTTATTATTTGTTTGTTAAATCGGAGCCGGGAAGAGGAGCAATCGAAGTCGAGAGAATATATAAGTAATAATCTATGGATCCTAGGTTCGAATCCCTAGGTATATTTAGGCCGATTTGACCCTCTGATTATTTGCGTAAAGTTTCTGGAAACCGTGTTGGGCTATAGGGAATAATATAATAACATGTTGAATTATTCGGTGGGCTTTGTGGCATTAATATAGCCAGTCTGAGGGCGGTCGCGTATATTTTTAACAGAAATTGCAATGTACTAGCCCGAAGGGCGAAAGGAACCGGGATGTAATTGGAGTTGTGAGCACAAACACGCCGTCGAATCTTGAACCCGATGCCATTATTTCGCGGGAACAAAAGTCGCTCCGATTTCCTTTAACGATCTTCTCCACCCTCACACTTTTATTTCCCCGAAATATCCAAATAAAGAAACAGAAAACTATATCAAATATCAAAATCAATCTGTAAACAAAGATTAATGATGTGTAGAGATTATACCGTCCGGATTTGACGGCAATACTAACAGACTAGGCCAGCGCTTCTCAAACTGTGGCACACGGGTACGATATTTTCCCAATATCAATGGTGTAATATTAGAAGGCGCAGCAGTTTTAATAAAGGGTCTTCCAATAAGAGGCTTCATTTCCAATAGCTCGCCATTTTAACAGTTGTCACGAGTCAACCTGTAACTGCTTAACAGATGGCAAGTTAAAACTACGCCATTCGCAAGATAAGGTCTATGTCAATGATCCACAATTAATTCAAGACCTCAAAGAAGGAATTCGTGAAGTTATCAAGGAGAGCTTCAAATATGCGAATTGGTGCTGGGAAATTTCACGAAAAGTATTTGGTCCTAGAAGCGTAACCGTGGCGGCCATTTGGCTAATATTGTTTTCCATTGTTAATGCATACCCTCCTCTTTACAAACAAATCAATTTTTGTACATATAGAAATGAAACCTCTTATTGGATGATCCTATAATTATTTCATTTTGTAACGACAAGAATTCAAAATAATTAAAAATATGTTCAGTTGTTGTCTACAGCTCCGCTGTAAGGTAATCGTAAGAATATGTGCAAGAGATTTAATGCTGTAAGAAAATTATATCGAATATGTCAGCGCTGTCCAAAAAGAGGTTTACCATATGGTAATACATAATTTTAATTTTGTAATGATTGCAGACTATGACCATATTTATGGCTGTATAGTGAAAATACTTTGCACTTGCATTGAGAACCAAGCAGTACAGGTTGAAACAGTAGGTACAGTAGTTTCATCAGGCCTGGAACAGACATGCAATTTACAGTTAAGCAAATTTTCAGTTTGCTTGGTTGCGTATTTGTGTCTTATGGAGTGATATGAACCTGCTTACACATGCAACTGCAACTAATAGATCCTTGTCAAGAAGCGCTCCATACTTCACAAATATGCAACCAAACAGTTCCTCAACAGAAAATTGCAAGTGCGTTGCAGGCATTAGAGTGTGTTATTCTATAAATGAAAGCTATCAAAAATCATATTATTCTATAATTAAAAATTACGTGGTAACATATTTTTGAACAACCGTTTATACCAGGGGTCTCCAAACTACGGCCCGAGGGCCACATCCGGCCCGCGGACAGATTTCGTCCGGCCCGCGGAGAGCTAGCATACTTGAAAACTCCTTTTAGAGAACATACTTTTTATGGCAAATTAAATTTAGTTTACTGAAGTATTCTAATTTTATGTTGAATAATTATTAATATGACATCTACATTGATATGGTCATGAGCTAACTACTCATAACATTGTTGTAGGCTTATTGTTATTGTTTTTGTGATAAGTTGGATAAAGAAACACAGAATTGTAATGAGTAAAGACATGTATAATATGCAAAAAAATTAACTTCAGTATATAATAACTAACAAATTATTGAAATGAATCCAACTAACATTTTATACATATCAAATAAAAACATAACTTATAACAAGCATAATGACATATATCAAATACTAATGAGATTTATGTAATTGAGATTTTCCACTGACAATAGTTTGTAGTTGTGGACTAATTTTACTTGTACCAATTATTAAAAGAGATTTAAGATGCTCATCAGTTAATTTAGATCTGTAAACATTTTTTGTGTACTTCATTTTGGAGAAGGTCTTCTCACACAAATAAGTAGTACCAAAAACAGAAAGCAGCCCACGAGCAAATTTATGCAAATTATCAAATTGTGTCAGTGGAAAACTCTTATAAAATTCCAACAAAGATGAGTTCTGATATTTGTTCTTAATTATATCACTGCACTGTAGATCAATCATTTCCATTTGAAGTTCCGGGGCTAGGGTTTCAATGTCAGTATCAAAAGGATTCTGAAAAATCTTAATTTGATTCGCAATGGCATCAAAGTTCGAGAAACGAGTATCAAAATTTATTTTCAAAACACTCAAAGTTTCGATTGCAAAATCGATAGGAAACTCAGTCTCAGTGGTGTGGCTGAATATTTCACATGTTTTAAAATGTGAAAAACATTAACTTCGTAGTTGTGATTGAAACAGTATCAATTTTATTCCGGAATGATTTGATATTAGTGTATAAATCAGGAAGATGCTGGTTTTCTCCTTGCAATCTTAAATTCAGTTCGTTCACATGTTTTGTCAAATCAACATAGAATGCTAACTTCCACAGCCATGCGTTGTTTTGTAATTCAGTAAGAGGGCGATGCTTTTCATTCAAAAAAATTTCGATCACTGCTCGAAGTTCAAAAAAGCGCTGAAGGACTTTTCCACAACTAAGCCAACGTACGCCAGTATGATAAGGTAAGTCATTTTCTCCAATCTCTTCAATAAATTGTCGGAATTGTCGGTGATTCAGCCCAAAAGATCTGATAAAATTAACAGCTGATATGACTGGTTTCAGACATATCCAAACATTTTCCGCACAAAGACTGTTGATGGATGATACAATGTAAGACTAATGGTTTTGAACCACCGTCATTTTCTACAGCCTTTGACACAAGAGCGACCACTCTTTTATCTTTCCCACTCATGTTTTTGCCTCCATCAGTTGTAAAACATTTCAAGTTTTTCCGTCGAAGGTTCTTTTGATTAATGGCCATTTCAACTCCTTTAAAAATATCTGCACCAGTAGTTGTGCCAAGAATACTATACATATCAAGAAGTTCTTCATGCACTTCATAGCTTTTATCTACTTCTCGAATATAAATCAACACTTGAGCATTATCTGACACATCCGTTGACTCATCCAAGGCCAAAGAAAACCACTCAATATGTCCATTTTTGTCGAACAGTTGAGAGGATTTATTTTCAGCGATGTTTTCCACCCTTCGAGCCACAGTGTTTGCTGACATACTGACAGTTTTTAATAAATTTACCTTTTCAGGGCACATTTCTTCGGCTACTGCAATTATGCATTCTTTGATCATTTCTCCATCGGTGAATGGTTTTCCACGTTTTGCAATTTCAAGAGCCACACGAAAGCTGGCACGAGTTACAGCCTCTTGTTCAGTTTTGAGTTTTGTAAATGAAAATTGCTGCGATTTCAATCCGCGCTTCATAGCTTCGAATTTTTCTGTCCGCAAACTTCCTGTATATTTTGAGTAATTTTGAAAATGTTTTGTTTCATAATGACGTTTAATGTTATATTCATTGAGAACGGCTATGCTTTAATTGCAAATCAAACATAGCGCCGTGTTACTGGACTTAATTACGAAATACTGAATGTTCCACTGATCTTTGAATTTTCTGCATTCACTATCAATTTTTCGCTTCTTTTCCTTACTACTAAATCACACAGAAAAGCAACAATTTAAATCAAAATACTGTTACAAAGATGTCTTAAACATAAACACGAACAAACACGTTTTAAGGAGGTACGCACTATTTTATTTCACAACAGTGTCATAGGAACTGACTTGTGGTTGCGCCACTAGCCTTCTTATATATTCCAATTACTGCCATCTAGAAGTGAGTGGAAGACACCAGAGCTTTCGCGAACCAACGAGATTATTCTGTACGTGCTATTAGCGCCATCTGTTAGCGATAGAACGTACTACCTATTTCCGCTTGTGTCCACCAGATGTCGTGTCGCGTTACTCCTCATGGCTCGTACTCTACGACTAATCTAGAAATTACAAATATTGACAGGAAAATTAATAATATGCAGTGTTGCCGTTTTGCGGACTTTAGTCTGATTTGCAGCCTTTTTTAAACGTTGCGTACTTTTTTGGACTTTTTTTTTCATCAGTGGACTATTTCACTTTTTACCACCGGCAACAATGATAATATGGTTTTGGCCCTCGGAACTTACTGGAGTAATCAGTATGGCCCTAAGGCTGGAAAGTTTGGAGACCCCTGGTTTATACCATCAAATGACATTTCTATCAAAATTACATTAAATTTGCTTAAATTATATTTTAAGTTTTTCTTGGGGGATCTCAAATGAAATTATAAAGTCTGAAATTTCAGGTAAATTAAGCAACAAAACCAACCGGCCTTTGATCCTCGCGATCCTTGGGGGTCGGTTTAACTCGTCATTATGAGCATAACGCCCTTAAGCGGCGCGTTATTATTATCCGCATGGCATTCATTATTAACCCCCTGGTTTCGAGGTCCGGGTGAAACCGGACCGACGATTCCGTCTAATTACTCGTATCAGTTTCCAATTTCAAGGTTCGACGTAATCACATTGCGTAACCGATCGGCAACCACCACCAACCGGGATTAATCATTCCGACGAATTTTTTATCTCTGTTTTCAACTGCACCTCATAAATCTTGTTCAATTTGCATCGAAAACGTTACTCAATAGTTAAATTGAATTATGTAATACACACAACAAGATTAAACAAAATAAAACAAAAGAATATAATAGACAGACAAGATTAGACAGACAAGGCAAAATAGACACGACCAAACAGACAAGACTAGACAGACAAGATTAGACAGACAAGACTAGACAGACAAGACTAGACAGACAAGACTAGACAGACAAGACTAGACAGACAAGACTAGACAGACAAGACTAGACACACAAGACTAGACAGAAAAGACTAGGCAGACGTGAATTAAATCCAATTAACTTGAAAAGTAACTTTCTTGGTAAGTAAGTTAACTTGTAAAGTTATAACTGATATCCCAATACTTGTGTCTTGATTAATTTATTGTCTACAGTTCAATTGTTATGCTCAATTTAATGTTTACTTAGACCCTGCCGTTGAATTCGAAAGTGAATAATTTCCAATAAAAGGTTACATATTTAAATAATTCATAGGTTTACTTCACTATTAGATTTATCACCGAAGGACTAGATAAATCACTAAATATTCCGTATTACATATAACAATAATATATTACTACTGTATTATTACAATGGGAACATAAATAAATGTCTGTATAATCTTGTCGGTTTAGTTTGATCTGATCAATTATATTTAATTAGCATTTACGGCCTAATGTGGTCTGTCTAGTTTTGTCTGTCTAGTCTTGTCGGTCTAGCCTTGTCTGTCTAGTCTTGTCTGTCTAGTCTTGTCTGTCTAGTATTGTCTGTCTAGTCTTGTCTGTCTAGTCTTGTCTGTCTGGTCTTGTCTGTCTAATCTTGTCTGTCTAGTCTTGTCTGTCTAGTCTGTCTAGTCTTGTGTGTCTAGTCTGTCTAGTCTTGTGTGTCTTGTCTTGCCTCTCCAGTCTTGTCTGTCTCGTTTTGTCTGGATTGTTCCTTTAACTAGCTATACTTAGCATGAATAAAACTTGAATTTAAAGTGCAATTATGAATTATTCAAAGGAAGTAAACCATATCCCATTAAAATGTCGTTTGCCTAACGTACTATGCTCACTGTGTACTACATCAACATTTATTTAATAGACCGAGCGGACGTAGATTAAAGGTTTTTAATCCAATCGTGTTCCACAATAAAAACAGTAAAATCTACTTGTAATATGCGACATTACATGGGAAGGAAAAGTGTTTACAAAAGCTACAATACATAGTCAATTAAGCTTGCTTGAATTATTGAATCGTATTGATTTACTAATGTCGAACAAAACTAGTCGAATAATTTTATAGGGACATGCCTGGCAGACTACTCCCTAAATAAGACAATACGTTGTAGAATTGACCCGACATTATTAAGCATAATTCATTTCCATTGTGTTGAAAGAAGACCGTCGAGATTGCAAATTGCTTTCCTCGCATTTCAATACCTAGATGCGTTTTACAAACGAAGAAAAAGGTAGATTAATCATTTTTTCAATTAACGACGGATAGGGATCCAATCTGAATCCCGGCCGGGGCGCACTATAAAAAACATATACGAGTGATTAATTCTCCGCAGCTAGAAGATCCGGATAAGACCATTTACTGCGCGTTGTTATTATTATCTTGGAAAACTGCACAGCTCGTTCTTTATGGACCTAGTTTATGGACTTGATTTAATATTAGATCTTAACAAAACATCTATACTGGATCATCTTGCTTCCCTTAATATATTTCTAGGAATAAACATAAACTATGAGAAAACAAAAGATATTTATAGGCAAGATAAGGCAGGATACAACAGACAATTATGGACAGATAAGACTAGATAGGCAAGACTAAACAGACGAGACTAGAGAGACAAGGCTAGACAGACAAGATTAGGCAGTGAAGACCAGTCAGACAAGGCTAAACAGACAAAACTAGACGGACAAGACTAAACAGACAAGACCAGACAGACAAGGTTAGACAGATAAGATCAGTTAGAAAAGATTGGACACACAAAACTAAACAGGCAAGACTATACAGACAAGACTATGCAGGCAGTACTAGATAGACAATGCTTGACAGCTTGATAGTCTAGGCTAGATAGACAAGACTAGACAGACAAGACTAGACAGACAAGACTAGACAGACAAGACTAGACAGACAAGACTAGACAGACAAGACTAGACAGACAAGACTAGACAGACAAGACTAGACAGACAAGACTAGACAGACAAGACTAGACAGACAAGACTAGACAGACAAGACTAGACAGACAAGACTAGACAGACAAGACTAGACGTACAGGTGTAGACAGGCGAGACTAGACCTATAAGACTAGACAAGCAAGACTAGGCAGACAAGACTAGAGAAACAAGGCTAGACAGACAAGGCTAGATAGACAAGGTTAGACAGACTAGCCAGACAAGTCTAGACAGACAAGGTTAAGCAGGCAAGACTAAACAGACAAGACTATACTGATGTTTATATAACATTTTTTTTTGATAATTGTGTTAAGGTCGTAAAGAATTTAAGGTTTAAGTCAAGTGAGATTAGTAAAGGCAGAGATAATATTCTAGAATTACATATGCTTAGTAGGTAGATCAATACATTAGATATGCTTAGATAATTCGGATTTAGTCTATATATAGGTGCCATTGTATCGCCACTCGCTTGGGAGCTGTTCTAGATTATGTTTATAGTTTATACATTATGGATCGTACGATAAAGCCGCTTGCAGTCTATACAGACGTGACCAGTAGTCTATACAAAATGATAATAAAATTGTCATTGATTATCTACTTTATACAGATTAACAGACTAAATCGGATCCAGTTAATAAGTTATAAAAAATCCTCAAGAAAATCGTCATTAGTTTACTAAATGTGAAGTATTTTCATAAAATTAGTGCACTTTATAAATCACAACAAATTTTCTCAATAAATAATGATTTGTTGTTGTATATCTTTCATGAATATCTTACACAAGATTTCGAAGATTTCGTATACTCAGAGGAACAGACTTAATTTAATATTTTTTTATTGTTCTGTCTAGAATTGTTTCTATAGCATATACTATTTCCTACATCTCTCATTACCTAGTGTTGTCTGTCTTATATCCCCAGTATAACCAGAGTTTTCTAGATCTTAACATTCTTGTATATGTGTCTATTATGTATAGAATTAATTTAAATTTATTTAAATTAAGAATAATGTAGACTAGTCTCCTCGTGGTGCACCCCGGGCAATGTGTTTATACTTGTTAAGGCGGCTAAATAGTCTAAAACTTAGCTGCTGGACCTTTTAGGACGCCCCAGCAAAAGAGATCGACATGAGCGAGAGATTGTATAAGAGCAATAAAGGTTCTTCTGAGAACCATACGACAAAAGACATAGGGAATGTCTTGTGTATCCTACAACTTAATATTGAGGGTGTTAGCAGACCTAAGAATGACTTTCTTCTAAAACTTGCAAACAACACTGTGTGGACATCATACTGCTCCAGGAGACCCACTGTGAGAACGAACAACAATTGAACAAAAGATGCAGACTGCCTGGATACTCTCTTGCCTGGGCTACATTCTATGCCCACTATGGCAATGCTACAAACGTTAAGAACAACATTGATGACGTGATGAATATTAACCCTTTCACTGCCATGTCAATTTTAAGGAAAAACACACAGCGCCAGTATTTTTAAAAATGCCGGTAGTTATGCAACTATGTTCAAAAACCGAAAATTGTGCTCCTCTATAATTCTTTGCTCCTCCATAACTAGGCGCCCGGCGGCGGTGCCGGTTACACTGCCGCAAATAGGTTAAATCTAAAGAATTGCGTCGAAAATTCGCGAGTCCGCCGCGGCACGTTGAACGCAGACGGCGGCAAACTTGAAGGTGCACTTTAAAGGAGCTTACAGACCGGCGCGGAAGTTTCGCTGCCGCGACCGGTGCGTTATCGCGGCGGACTGATTGACGTGGCGGCTTATGTACATGTTCGGATCAACAGGAGCAATTTCCGCAATAGCCGCGGTAGTGCAGCGTTGCGTTGTTAGTTTCGCTGCCGCTGTATTTTGAAATAGTGATTACAGAGAAGTTGTAGTGAGAATTTTAAAAAATATCCTGTATTGTATGACCTACTAAATTGTATGTACAAACGGATTCGTGCACTAGGAAAAACTCATCATCAATGGTCTTCAATCCGAAGATTGGTTTGCAGCAATTCTCCATTCTGCTCTGTCTCCAGCGTTCTGCTTGATTTCTTAATCTCTTGAGCAGCCCCCACCCGTAGATGCGATCAGGGGATCCTTAATTTCTTCTTGTTTAATGGCGTTTGCCAAACAACAAACACAATACTAGAAATGTACGTTTATATTGAATTTGAAATCACGTAAGCGATGGAAATGAAATGTCAAAATGAATACCGTAAAATCGGCGAGAAATATTAAAATTTTTCAATGTTTCTGTTAGTTCCTGGGGCTTGCAAATGCGCTTGGTGCGCTTGCACTAGGGGTGGTTTTCTTGATCTGTGAGCATTTTCACACCGACGGGGTGTTTTTCCTGGGAAATTTCTGGAAAATAGAGGAGCACAAACACCACTCCTTGACAGCTGCATTGAGTAGGAAAAACTACAATACACGTAAAAATCGCGTTTTGATCTGGGCATGGCTATTTCGCTGCCGCACCGTTAGAGAATTTTTCGCTGTGGAAATTTCGCGACGCAACTGCTCCGCGCCGGTCTGAAGGAGCCTTTACAGTGCACTCTGCACATTTATGGAGATATTTCGGGATCGGGGAGCCCGACAGAAGTGCCGATCAGTTTTTTAAATTCCCGCATCTATCCTGCGCGATGTGAACCCAAATTCTCGCCGATGACTGTCGAACTCACAAATCGACGGCCAAAGTGGCGGTTGCGGATATTTTTTTAACATTTCGGACGCACCGGGTGAAGGGAGTGACGCATAAAGCAGCGAGTAGTACCGAAATACGCCTATCGGCGGGCGGTATCTCCTAGCGGCAGAAGTCGGATTCGGCCGCGCGATGATGGGTGTATATGTAACAAATTCGTATAAAAAAGAGATATTTTCCAACGTCGGCACCACGACGGGGCGGCTCGGATCGCGAATCCATGAATGCAATAGAGGCGCGGGCGTCCGTTCCAAATCCAATGCGTGTACTTTCGAGTCGCTGCGCCCAGAAAGAGCCAACGTTTCGAGCTGTGGCGATTCTGCTGGATATTTCCTAGGCGTTCAACAAATGTCGTTTTTATGGCGTCGGGACGCCACCTTCAACGCAAACGGGATTAGACTCCCTAACAAACTATCAGATTCTATGCCCTAACGAACGGCGCCGGTCTCGTACCGATCCGTCAATTAGTTCGGACGTTCTAGATACCACCGCAAAACGTCTCTAGTTTTTTCACTTTTTGCGCAATTTTCTCTTTAAACTGCCGCAGATTCGAAAAAAGTCGGCACAGCTTAAAAATTCTTGCCGGAATATCTGCGGGCAAGTGTTCTGAAGAGAACGAACCCAACCGGCGACCTGTAGCCTGTTAAATAAGTGTAGGGCGTCCGTGGAATGCATTGCAAAATCGACAAAAAAAAGTTGTATTTTCTCTTGCACCAGGTGAAAGGGGGAAACGCAGTACAGAAGGAGAGGCGTCCGGGAAGAATTTTCGAGATCCGACGCAAAATGCGCCTCGAAGGTAAAAAATAGTGATTTTTCGGTCTGGTGCGTCCGAACCTGAGGGGGTTGAGCCGCGAAAGTGGCACCGACGGGGCTCTCGGTTCTACACCTAAAAAATGTACAATCCCGTTTAGCGCCGCTGCCTCCACTTCCAATGCCGCTAAAACCTCAATTTTCGGTGGGGTTTTGACCCTCTAGAGGGGCGCGGGAGGACGGAGGACGAAAATTTGCGATTCCGTCGTGACTTGGCGATTCAGGTCGAACGCGTGCCCAAACAGACCCCATAAGTTTACATTACAAAAATTACCACTTTTACGGAAGTCATGGCGAAGATGCACGGGGAAAATGTAATTCACGAATGAATTCAGGTAGAAAAATTCCAGAACGTACGGCGATTTTCTATAACGCTTCCGGATCGCGTCATTTAGGCGTCAAAAAATGACGGATGAATTTATTTGCAAGAAATTTTTTTTAAAAGAGTATTTCGCACGCCCCAAAAATTTTAAGAAAAAGGATTGGAAAGTGAGGAGACATTCGGATGGCCGGCGATGTTCCGGATACACCGGAGCCGGAACCAGGTCCGTGTAACGCAAACAGTTCGAGTTGTGTGTGAAAAAGTGAAAAATTTGGAAAAATTCGCCCAGTCTTCTCCGGAGACGGCAGGTCGGTGAAATTATTTAAAAAAATACACGATTCTTTTGCAAATCTGTTCTGGGAGATTTCCAATCATTCCAGAGTAATATTTAAGTATTTTTGAAATTAAAAAAAAAATCGCAATTTCTCTCCCTCTTTAAGTTCAGTGACGGCTCGTTACTCGTTTAGTAATCCAGCGCAAAACTAGATGGCACTGGTAAAAAAAGAAACCCCGGGCTACATCGCCAGGGACGGCGCTCTATAAATTCAGGGCCCCGGGTCACATCTTCCGGAATGGTGGTGAAAGGGTTAAAAACACATCTGAGAGCGATATACATGTTACACGTATAGCAATCTCTTGTACCGAGGTAATAAACATGTATAAGCCACCAGGCCAACCATGGCATGGTACTGCGGTAACAGGAGTGCAACATCCAGCGGTTATTATGGTAGACTTTAATAGCCACAGCACACTAAGGGGGTATAACAATAGCAAAAATGATGGTCAAGGTGTGGCAGAATGGATGGATCTCGAAAATGTATTCCTAATGTATGATGGTAAGGAGAAAGGCACATTGAACTCTGCCAGATGGGACTATAAGATTGGACACAACCTTCCTCTCCACTGCAAAAGGAGGGTGCTTTCGGACCTCCCGGAAAGTCAACACAAACCAGTCTTCCTAAACGTGGGCACTCAAGTACCCATGGAAATGAATCCCATGAATCTGTCCCAAAACCTCGTTGGAACTTTAGCAAGGCTCAATGGGACCATTACATCATTACAAAATATTCATTATATAGCACCTAAAGTACAAAACTACCATCGCTTTGTGGGTCTCCTACATGCAGTGGCAAAAAAGAATATCCCAAGAGGCTAGAGGAAAACATAAATCCCTGGTTGGAGCCGGGAGTGTACGACACTCTATCATGAGTAGCAGATGTGGCAGATGAGCTGATGCAGTGTCTGCGAAATGTCAGAGAAATGGCGAGAACTTACAGAAAATCTCATTTTTCAACATTCCAGTAAGAAAGCGTGGTCCCTTCTCGGGAAACTAGATGACTGCTGACTAATCTACCATCGCCCCTTCAGCAGCATTAAACCAAACACCATTGCTAATAGAAATTGTTAATTTAACTAGAAGAACAAACTGAATTAATAAGGGGAAAACCAGAGAAATCAAACATTAACTTAGAACAAACCAGAACAAGCTAATCAAATGTCAGAATTCTCTAGGGACTTTACGACATCTGAAATCATCGAAGCTCTGAATTAAATCAAGACAGGAAAGGTGGCTGGCATGGATGTAGTCTTCCCGGAGTTCCTGCGGCACTGCGGATCTCGAACGATTGCATGGCTGACAGCTTTTTATAGCGAACTCCTAGGATCCGGGCAGCTTCCCCTGATGTTTAAACAAACGAAGATTGTCGCCACTTTAAAACCCGGAAAGAACGGACTAGTCTATAGACTCATTGCACTTCTCAGCGAATGCTGAAACTTACTTGAAAGTCTAATACTAAACAGAATAAAGCCAGGTAGAAGAATCCACGCTTATTGAACAAGATCAAGATAAGTTTTAGATCAGGTATAGGCTGTTGCGACCAGGTGCTTGCACTAACCACGCACATTGAACATGGATTTAAACATCTAAAAAGTCAATCGCCACTTTCATAGACCTCACGTCGGCATACGATACAGCCTGGAGAGATGGATTGACACTAAAATTCCTACATTACATCAACTGTAAAAAACTAGCCGTCTTATTGAACAATATGCTGTCCAACAGATATGTTGAGGTCCACCTGAATGGACAAAGAAAGCGGTAAATATAGTAACATAACGTAACTCAATGATATCCTGCCGCAAGTGTCGGTCTTGGCCCCGCTACCTTTTAATATATATGTCTGATCTCCGCCCGCGGAATTGCTGGGTGGATTGAGTAGCCCAGCGGCCCGTTGCCAGTCCCAAGCCCGGATAAAGGAGGGTTAGGGCGCAGGGTTAACAACCCAGCCCCGTAAAAAAACCTATTGTTACGGAAACTCAACATTATGCAAACCAAACTGATCAACGGAGACAACCTCGGCAATGGAAAAGGAAGAATGGAGCAATGATGTGGAGAACGACCCAAGAGAAATGAAAATAAGAAGTTGGAGGAGGAAGGCTCTAGATAGAGAGGAATGGACGAAGTAATTGAGCAGGCCAAGGTTCTACATAGTAGTGCCGACAGAAGAAGAATGTCTCTGATCTACCAACGACCACTTTAGGGAAGTTTATCTACGCTTATTAAGATCCAACAATGTTATTTTTATTTTCGTCACAAAACTATTTTCTTGTTTAGTGTATTTTTCTAAAAGTAGGTAAATAATAATTCCAACAATATTATCTTAAACCGACCAGCAGATTCCCAACATCTGGTCGGTGGAGTAGTGGGTATTTGTTGAATGTGTTTGGAGCTGTTTATGGCCGCTACGCATCTGAGAGTATTTTTAATCACCAATCCTTTGTAAATACGCTTCGGCGGATGTTTACGATCGCTAGTAGTTTTTGGATGCTTGGTGGTCGTAAACAATTGAAAATACAATTAAATGTTTATGTTTTAGGTTCCTTAGAATAAGTATTTAAATTATGGTTAGTTTTAAAATTAGCCATACAAATTACCACGTGCACTTCGGGTTGGAATTCTTCTTGGTTCATTGGGGGCATTCAAATGGGAGGTGGGATTAAGTTTTCCTGTTTGTAACAATATCTAATAACACCCAGTTCAATTGTAACCCTCTTGCCACAAACACACCGAGAAGATTCCAAACTCCGACAGTGCACTTAAAATAGAGTTAAGAGTTAAGAGAGTTAAATTAGACTTAAAATAGAGCGTCACAAGTGCTTAAAATAGAGTTAAATACATGTTTATCGAGGCGTGCAAGTTTTATTTGCCCAAACGTATAATTGACAGTGCCGATCAAACCTATTGGCAACCCTGAATTAACCGCCTTAGGTTTGATCACGCGAACGTTTGTCCAAAGACAACAACCACCGCGACTCAACAACGCTGATGATATAGCTTTGGTATGTCAGAATACAGATTTTCAACTGACTTCGTCTGAGGATGATCTTTCAAGCGATCTGGAAAAAATGGACACGTTTGTTACAACCTGGCGTCAAAAGCCCAATATCAGGAAAACTGAGTCTGCGTGTTTCCATCTCTGCAACAGACGGGCACAATACGCACCAAAACTGTTGTTCAAGGGGCAACTCGTGCATATAATCCCACCCCAATAAACCTTAGCGTAACTATCGATAGATCGCTTACCTTCAGAGACTATCTTCATAAAACAGCAGGAAAACTTAAGACCAGAAATAATATATTTCATAAAATATCTGGAAGTGGCTGGGGAGCGGATGCGATTGTCCTAAGGACATCAGCACTTGCCTTGGTATATTCAGTGGCGGAGTACTGCTGCCCCTACTGTGTGGTTGAAAGGCGCCCACACTAATGTTGTCGACACCCAAAGACTTGTTGTAGTCGACCCACTCTCAAGAGAGTGGAAGAAATGCTGCAGTAACACTCAACTCCCTATTCACCAGGACTGCTTAAATGTAACCGCCAGGCTAAAATCAAGAAAGTCTCCATAGAAACTCGCTCAACAACTCATTGATGATAATTTCAACCCGACTGATGCTTGGAGGGAGGAGTGGACGGCGACAAATCCAGACCATCTGCACCTAATACCAGACCCATCAGAGCGCCTCCCTGGATTAGGTCTCAGCAGGAGGTTTTTGTCGGCTCTTAACCGGATACGAACCAACCACGGCAGGACTCAGTACAGGAAGCATAAATGGGAACTTGCTGAATATCCCGGCTGTAGTTGCGGTGATCCCTCTCAGACACCTTAGCATATTGCCATGGAGTGTCCCGACAAAAGATATCTCGGCCCAATACAAGAACTGCACAAAACGGGAGCTGATGCAGTTCGATGGATGAGGGATTTTACATCCGAATGTAAAGACTGTCACTCTGTTGTTTTTTTTTTTGTTATTCTTTTATACATGTTTTATACTTATGTGTTATATACATATACATGACTATATTTAAATTTTTCAATTACAACTGTCTGTTTTCTATGGTTTATGTCGATTGTGCCATACGAAATAAATAAATGTATAGAAACTTCTATCTAACTGGTGCTGTTAGAATAGGTTAGTTACAAAGTTAATGGTCGATACCTGGGAATTAGCTCGAGAGATCTCATAGAATATCGACCTGTGGTGGCATTGGATTAAAGCTTATATGGGAGATCGAGGAAATGAAAGGGCGGATAGCTTGGCAAGACAAGCATCTGGGTTAGATGAGCTTGCATTAGTATACGAGCTAGAACCGCAAATCGTTTTTAGTCACATATACTACAGACTTTTGAGGAATAGTGTTTCGTTTTGTTTTTTTACAGAAATGGCAGACTAGATGGGAAGGTAGTACCGACCGGAGAATGAACAAAGATATTTATACCATCCAAATCAGCAGAAGATGAACATGGATCTCTCACATCTGGCACTCCAGCTAATCACAGAACACGGCAACTTCAACTTTTGCCTCCATAGGATCAGCAAAAGAGAATTACCAAATTACGAATGTGGAAGAGAGAACACCGTTAACCATTTGTTGTTCGACTGCCCAAAGACCCAGGAATGAAGACAACAAACCGAAATAAAAAATATTAGGGTTAGATGCACCTGACCACGCCAGAAAGAAGATTTTGAAGTATTAGAGAAAGACAGCTGTGGTTGAAAACTATCTTGATGCTTGCACAAAACGTTTACAGGGATTAGCCCATTACAGAATAGAATCAGTCCTACGACTAAGGGAATCAGATTTGTCAGTCTTCCAGAAGTTTCCCTCTTAATTTTTTAATTTTAAATTTAATTTTAAACTTAACCCTCATATGCATCATGTCCACCGTAGTGGACAGCTACTATTGGTTACTTTCAGCGCTCAATGAAACATATTTTCTAACCTCTGATGCATATAGTTCACTCCAGTGGACTTCCCCCGCATAGTGGTGCTACCTAGTGGCCATGAAGAGACTTAGTGTTTGTTCACTTAGTGTGTTTGTGGCGGGTGGGGCGCGGTAGACGTGGCGAGTTCGTGTTCACATTGGCCGCCAAGCGTTTGCGCGGGTGTGACCTGTTGTCAGGTTAGGTTAGTATACTAACCTAAGTTTGAGTTTTGGTTAGTAAACTAAGCTTTTGGTTCGACACACACAAACATCTCACGCGTTTGATATCGCTAGCTTGCCCGCTACTTAGACCGCACGTGCGTTTTGTACGTAATCACTTGGATATTACGCCATATGTTTGATATTTCGTGACCACGCCCGCTAGTCAACGTGGATGAGCACTTACAATAGCTGTAATGAGCTTATAACTTGTACAGTGTAGCTAAGATGGCGGAATTGAAAATACTTAGTGCACACAGCCTTACATTTTCCACAAGATTATTTCATGGAAAAAGTCCTCAAGAGTTGTAAGTAAATATATTTCAATTTATTATAGTATGTTACGTTACCTGAAATGTAATATTATCTTTATCCTTTATAACTACGTTTATATCATACAATATATAGCTGTCAACTGTAGTGGACTGCATGCATGTTGGGTAACAAAGAAGAACATATGTCATTTGCCGAACAAATAATTCCGATCAAAGGGCGTAGTGCAATAAAACAATATGTGCCAAAGAAACCTAAATCGTGGGGACTCAAGGTGTGGGTTCGTGCTGGTAGCTATGGTTATGTCTATCGATTTGAACTGTACCAAGGAGCGAGTGGTGGTAGAGATAACATCAGTGAATTTGGTATGTGTGCCGATGTTGTTCTTCGTCTCTGTGATGATATACAGCAAGGCCATAAAGTGTTTTTCCACAATCTTTTTATTTATGGCACTGGAACCTGTCGTCCCCCCGATGAACGGACGATTTAAGAAGAACTAGATATACCGAACTGGGTCCAGGATGCCCAAGACCGAGCGAGATGGTCACTTTACAGACTTTACAGTTAAGAGAGGCTAATCTCCAGCCGATGACGAGATAAGCTGCTATATGATGATGATGAACCTGTCTAGCCAATTGGTTAGAAGGGGCACAATTACAACTGCCAACAGAGAAGGAGTTGAAGAAGGAAGGCCGGGGTTCGTTCAGATTGGTCACGAACGATAACAATATCACAGTTACGCAGTGGGTGGATAATTCTAGCGTCCACATTGCATCAGCATGTACCGGACGTTATCTCCAAGACATGGCTGAACGGTGGAGCAAGAAGGACAAAAAGGCAAGAAATATCACCCGGCCGTTAGCCATAACATATTACAACACTCATATTGGAGGCGTAGACCTGATGGATCAGTGCATAGCACTCTATTAACACCGGCGCCGCAATAAGCGATGGTACCTACGTGTGTTCTTTAATTTTATTGATCTGGCCGTTGTGAACTCCTGGTTTTTATACCTGTAGTAATACCGGTAGTAATATAAGCCGGAAAGGATGTACCTCTTCTATATTTTAAAGCGACAATTGCCAGGGCTTTGATTAATGTTGGCACACATGACCAGAGCAGAGTAAGAAGAGGACGACCATGCTCAACTCCTCCTTCTTTGAAGAAACGTCCAGTCGCGAAGAGTCCACCTGGGGTGCAAACCATGAAGGTAATCACTGGCCGAAATGAACAAATGTAAAGAATTCTAATAGATGCCATGACAGGAACTGTTCGCGAAAGACGAAATACATTTGTACTTAGTGCAATGAACCCCTGTGCCCGGATAGCTTTGCCACCTTCCATTCAGAAAAATAAGCTGTAGCCATAAATGCATGTAGTCCACTGCAGTGGACATGAAAAAAAATCAAAAAATGTACAGTGTTTTCTTATATCCTAAATATCCTAAAAATATTTAAAATATTTTTTTATACGCCATTTCAAAAATTTATGCATGAGAGGGTTAAATAATATTACTACTTTATATAATTTGTAGAACATTATAACGATAGAAGTATAGTACGAACATGGTACTAACTTAAATATAGCACAAACATATTTTTAAATCGTGTAGATGTTACGGTAAAAGTACGTAGTTTGGTAAATGTACACATTTACCGGTATATGTGCACATTTATCTTCTTGGTTGGTAAATGTGAGTTCAACTTACATTTACCAATTATTTCTGGCAAATGCGTACATATGCATAATGTTGTTGGCAATTGTTACATGTTTACATTAATATACACAGTGCATGGGCTTTCCAACAAGACACACTTGATATTGTAACACGCAAAAAGTATACATTTTCCGGTAGAAGTAGATATATAAAGTTGATCTCAGATTTAAACTGACATTCACCTATCAAATTGGTAGATGTATACATATACCGGTAAATGTTTACATTTGCGATTTTGCACTTTTACCGTAACTTAGACACTGGGAAAGAGCCTAACAGCGGAATAATTCTTATCAATAAAGTAATTAAGGAGTCTTGTTAGGTTTAATGTTTTGTTATTCAGGGCAAATATTATTTATTTCAAATGCTAGTAAATTATAATTATCTACATTGTTATCTAATTGGGTTGGTCACCACAAGATTAAATCGATATTTGTAATTAGTTTTCGCATTAAAGCCATTTTATCGCACATTATTTTTTAACAATACTTATCGAACAATACGATACATTTGTGGAATAACCAAATTTGCAAATTCGACACGGTTTTTACAATCTCATTCAAAATGCAAGATGCGAAAATGATTCGAGTTGATTTGTTTCGAGTTGATTTGTTGATTCGAGTTGAAAGTGATTCTTGTTACTACTATCAAACGATCCACTTAGATTAAATTTAGAATTCTCTCTAAAACTAATTTGCATAAAAACAAGGACTTTATTAATAAATAGTATAATGAAGGATGGCAATTAATTGTGTCCAGTTTACACTTAATTAAAACAAAAAGAAGAAATTACTTGTTTGACATAATTTAATTGCTTAATATTCAATGAACCTTCCAGTTTTTTTTAATGGAGAGGAGGCCGATTGAACAAAGGATTGGTTGTGTAGAGCATTATACTATAACGAACTCCATTATTCAAACTCAGAGGTGGTTTCGACAACAGTTTAATTTTCCAGCGCCGCCAAATTGCAGGACAAATGGAAGCTGGGTCGAAAAATATCGTAGAGGTTCCCATAAGGATACTAAACTTGCAGAGAGAAAAAACTGATAGAGCAGAAGTGAATACTTTGCAAGTTAGGAACAGAAGAAATTTCCAATCAATCCGTGCGACGTTTATTGCAGCAAGTAAGAATTTCACGTGACTCGTTAACAACAATATTAAAAAGTGTTGAAATGACAATCTCTGCAGTTCAAATTCGTCCGCCACACATCATCACCAACTTCATACACAACTGTCATAGATACATTAAAAATTGTAGAATATTGTCCGCGTTTTTTAGTTAAAATATTATATCAAGATCTTTGTGTTTTTTCTGACAATCCCCGTTTTTATTCTAATTACTCGCCTAACCTTCGACAGCTCAATCTGTTTCTGCGTCTCTAACATTAACAATATCTGTCTCTAACATTAACATTATCTAACAGAAAGATTTACTCTTTAGACCTTACAAATGACAAAAAGCCCTAAAACTTCTTCCAATAGACAGAAAATCCCGTTTCGAATTCAGTCGATCGATTTTGGGCATAAGGGATAATTTTACCAACAAAATATTTATTGGTGACGAAGCACATTTTCAATTGCATGGGGAGAGGAACAAACAAAATGTATGTCACTGGTCTGCTGAGTCTGAGCTATAAGCTACCAGCCGCGTCTATGGGTTGCGGATGATAGAACGGCCCTCAGATATGATGGGTAGCTGCGATATAAGTAGACTATCGTATAAGGTTTGTCAAATAGGCAGTTGCGGACAATTGAGCAGCAACAGGATGTAGTAGTTATCCTTCGGTAAGGTGAACTAGAATAAATGCTACAAATATCCAAGCTGGTATAATATGGCGAGTATTGCCGCCATCAAATAATTATGATGGAGGGCAGCAGTACCTAACAATACAGGAAGAAGGCGCAAGAAGATGGACTCCAGACCGGCTTCTTCGACTTCTGTAGTTCCACAGGCAATACTGCATCACTTTTATTGGCTGTGTTACTGCGGTGATGAAGGCAACGAGAAACCACCTCATTAAACCTTACCAGGACAAGCATGAATAATGGCTGATAAATATAACGGCCCCGAGTACAGGCGCCACTTAAATGGGTCAGGTGCGCGAAGAATCTCCCGATCAGCTACTATAAAAAACGGCAAAGTGCGTGTCGGACTACGTGCAATATGGGGTTCCGTAGTTGCCATTCTGACTTAAGACTCTACGTACGTATTTTTGTTGGAGACAAGTCCAACAAAAATTAGCACTTAAATTAGCACACAAAGCTAAATATTTAACAAACGCATCTCGAATCTAATCGAAATAATCGAAATATTGTTTTCACAAGCCTGTAATACTTTTGCAATACCTATTGAACGACACCGCACACCATGGAGTAGTCGAGAAAAAAAATCGTCCCCACCTAACGTGTAGAGAAGATACCCCAAAAAAATGTTTTTTCAAGATTTTACTTTACCACTTTGCCGGCGTGGTAAAATCTGCGAATCTGTATATCCAAGCTAAATTATAGATTTATATTTCTAATAGTCTCTGAGCTAAACTACGGACAGACGGAAGGACAGACGGACGGACGGTCATATCGAAACTATAAGGGTTCATTGTTGATAACAACGGAACCCTAAAAAATGATGATTTTAAAAGTTTAGGTACATGGAACATTAGAATCATGTACGAGAGGAAGAAAATACATTAGAAAATGCAGAAAATGCTCAGACTGAACATAGAAATACTAGACATAAGCAAAATGAAGTGGCTAAATTCCGGACAATGTACTCTGGATAGCAATGTGTATATGTACTTGAGGAGGTTGCCATAATTGTTTAAAAAGAGATAGTCAAGGCCGTGAAAAATATCGTGCACATATCAGATCGTGTTTTTATGATACAAATACAAACAACATGAATGTAATACAAGTATCTGCCCCGATCAGCGACTCTGTTGATGATCCTGAAGAACAATTCTATGAACAGATAGAACAGGTATGCAATACTAAATATAATCCATAAAATAACAACACTGATTAGAGATCTTAATCTCCAGACCGGACAAAGGAAATATAACAACATAATTGGGGATATAGACTTGGAGTACGCAATGACAGAGAAGATAAATTTGCTGAGTTCTGTCTAGAAAAAGAACTGACTATAGAAAGTAACTGTATTGTGTGAAATATACTCTAGAGTACTGGAACTGTATTTTTTTAAGATAAAATGGGAAACGCAGTTGTCAATAGTAAACGTTATGTGGAAATGCTACAAACGTTCTTAATGGATGCCATCGTTCAACTCCGATTACTAATAAACGATATTTGATATCAGCAAGATGGTGCAAGGCCTTATGTATCCAACATGTCTATGGAAGTATTACGTGAGTTCTTTCCTGGTCGTCCGATTTCCCAGCGTGGGGATCAGTTATAGTCTAGCCTTATCTGTCTAGTCTTACCTGCCTAGTCTTGTCGGTTTAGCCCTGTCTGTTTAGACTTGACTGCCTAGTCGAGTCTGTCTAACCTTGCATATTTAGTTTTGTCTGTCCAGTTGTGTCTACCTGGTCTAGTCTTGTCTGTTTAGTATTGTTTGTCTAGTCTTGCCTGTCTAGTATTGTCTCTCTAGTCTTGCCTGTCTAGTTTTGTCTCCCTAGTCTGTCTAGATTTGTCTATCTAGTCTTGTCTGTCTCGCTGAAGATGAAGATGATTACGGGGTGGAAAAACATTACTGCCAAGTGGACTAGGGGTGTAGCGGATGAGAGCTCCGCAGTCAGGCTGGTAGAGCTTCCCCCAGCCACCTTAAAAAAAGTCTTGTCTAGTCTTGTCTGTATAGCCCTGTCTGACTGGTTTTTGCCTTGTCTTGTCTAAGGTCCTCTGTCTGTCTAGCCCTGTCTGACTAAGTCTTGCTTGTCCTTGTCCTAGTGATCTTACAATAGGACGACTCGGAGCACATATAAAAAACTGAATTTTTATAGTTCACTTTTTAATAGCGTGAAACTTTATTTTGAAACTCGATATTTTTATAATTCGAAATTAAACCAATTTGCTTACAGTTCATTTACAATTTTTAATAAACATGTGAAATGAGAATATTTTATAATAAATCCGAATTTATTATTATCCAAATTTATTATTATTATCATTATATTGGCGGCGAGGCTGATTCCTGCTCGTGGTGCTCCTGCATAGGTACATGGATTAGATTCTTCAGCATTCCAGAAGTACAAACAAGGTAAAGAAACATCCTTTTCACAAAAACCTTTTTCAAGGCTAACTAAAATCACCTTTAATACAGAGGGAATTTCATCCCCAAAAGAAGAGCTCCTAAGTGAAATATGTCGAACTAACATGTGAGACATTCTTTGCCTAAAAGAGACACATAAAGACAATCAGCACCGACGTTCCAAAATTGCTGGCTTGAGACTTATTGCTGACAGACCTTACAGACAGTATGGAAGTGCCTTATTCGTTCGACCTGACCTTCAAATTACGTCCATATCCATCTCTGAATACGAAGATATAGAAATGTTAACTGTTGAACTGAGTAATTGCACCGTGTCTTCTGTATATAAACCACCAGGTGCTGAGTTTTCCTTTGCTACCCCTGATAGCTTTCACAAACATAGTGTCAACTTTGTAGTCGGTAAATTTAACAGTCACAGAACAGTATGGGGTTATGCACAAGATGATGATAATGGGGAAAAGGTGCTAAAATGGGCTGATACCTTCCATTTAACCCTTGTTTGTGACATGAAACTTCCTCTATCCTTCAATAGTGAGCGCTGGCAATGCGGATACAATCCAGATCTGATTTTTGCCAGTGAGCACATAGGTTAGGTTAGGTTAGGTTAGGTTAGGTTTTTAGTTGTTCTCCAGTACCCAACTCTCAACATCGACCTCTGATGTGCCAAGTTACTGCAATAGCGCGACCCATCACTTTATCCTATCCAAGAAAATTCAACTTCCGAAAAGCCGACTGGGAAAAATTTAGTTCTACTTTGGTTTTGTAGCTGATATCTAGTCAGCACCAGAAGAATTTGATAAATTTGTGGATGCAATGAAGAAGACATCACGGTTATCTATCCCTCAGGGGGCAGGACACAATATTTCCATGGCTTAACATCTAAAACAGCTGATCTTATGAGTAATTATCTTTCACTCTTCGAAGATTATCCATTTAGTAATGAAACCATTTCAGTAGGCTAAGAGCTAATAACCATGATAGCACAGAACAAGAGAGAAAGATGGCTAAATCTAATGGAGGAAACTGACTTTTCTGTTAATAGTCAGATGGCTTAGAGGCCGCAGAAGAAATTAAATAATGATCATACTAAGAGCCCCACACACGCAAACATCACTGCTTATAAAATCGCATCCCAACTAATAAATAACAGTACACCAAGATCTTCAGTTAAAAAATCAGACTTCAAACTTGATGTTAGGAACCATAATCAGAGCAGTGAACTCACTAGACCATTTGACCTCCCAGAATTAGAAACAGCCATCCGCACATGTAAGAATGGCAAGGCAGCAGGACTGGATGATATCTGTGTTGAACAAATTAAACATTTTGGCAATGCCACGAAAATCTGGCTTCAAAATCTTCTCAGTCACTGCCTTGTATTTTTCAAGATCCCAAAATTATGGCCCAAGGCTCGTGTAATTGCTATTTTAGAACCTTGTAAAGTATTAAATGACCCCAAAAGTTTTAGACCAATATCTCTTCTTGGTCACCTCTACAAGATTCTAGAGAGAATGATCCTGAATTGTTTAACTACTGTAGTTCATCCTTTCCTCATCCCTCAACAAGCTGGATTTAGACCAGGCAAAAACTGCACTTCACAAGTCCTACACTTCACTCAGTTCATGGAAGATAGTTTCGAAACGAAAAAGATCACAGCTGTAGCTTTTGTTTATCTCTCCGCTGCATGCGACACCGTAAACCATAGAATGCTGTTACTTAAACTCTTAATAATTCAACTGACAACTATGGATTCACTATGTTGATAGCAACAGTTCTACAAGATCATCGGTTCTTCGCTGACTTCCAAGGACACCACAGCCGATAGAGAACTCAGAAGAATGTATTGCCCCAGGGAAGTGTCTTGTCTCCCATTTTATTTATTGTGTACACCAACGATGAACCACAGCCTCAAGGGTGCAAACGTTTCATTTACGCTGACGACCTTTCTCTCGCTGCCCAAGCAGAACAATTAGAAGTAGTAGAGCATACACTTAGCCGTACCCAAGAACAGCTTGGTACTTACTATGAAAGGAAGCAGCTCATACCCAATCCTAGTAAGACTCAAGTATGTGCCTGCCACTTGAAGCATAAGAAAGCTAGTAGAAAACTTGAAACATTCTGGAATGGCTCGATTTTAGATCATTGTCTCCATTCCAAATATCTAGGTGTTACCTTGGACCGTACACTTATATAAAGAGCAGTGCCTTAAGTTGAAGCAGAAGATCTCTTCGAGGAACTGCCTCCTACGTAAACTGTCAGGGACTAACTGGAGTACCCATCCTCAAACAATAAAAACAACAGCACTGGCCCAATGCTATTCAGCAGGAGAATATGCCAGTTCTGGTTGGTACAAGTCAAGCCAATAAAAAGCAGGTTAATGTTGCCTTACATGAGAGCTAACCTAAACCTAACCTAACCTAACCTAAACCTAACCTAACTGGGGTACCCATCCTCAAACAATAAAAACAATAGCACTGGCCTTATGCTATTCAGCAGGAGAATATGCCAGTTCTGGTTGGTACAAATCAAGCCAATAAAAAGCAGGTTAATGTTGCCTTACATGAGAGCTGCAGGATCAATTCAGGCTGTTTGAGGCCCCATGATAAAACTTCCATCAATAAAGTGAACTATCTGGCAGGGATCGCTCCACCTGATATCAGACGTGAAGTGGCTACAAACAATGAAATGAGTAAATCATCTACTATGACCTCACACCAACTCTTCGGATATCAACCTGCTGCAAGGAGATTCGAATCGAGGAAGATCTTCCTAACAACTACTCAACCATTGCAAGGAATAGCAGCAGCACATGTTGCCATGTGGAAGTAGAGAACTAGCAATCTGTCTGAATGGATGGAACCTAAGGAATCTCCAACTCCTGGCCACACAGAGAATTGGCCATTCTGGAAGTCCCTGAACAGACTGCGGGTGGAATCACGGGACAACTTATTTAAGTGGCATTTTCCAACCAAAATTGTTCTATGTGATTGTGGAGCAGTTCAAAATACATAACATCTCTTATGCTGTGCATTGTGCCCATCCAGCTGTTCAATGAAAGATTTGACTCAAGCTAATCCAAGTGCTCTCGATGTGGCTAAGTTTTCGGCAGGAACTGTTTAAAATTACAAACTTTATTTGTGTATTTGTGCTCATTTTATGTATCTTTCATGTTTAATGTTTTGTACTTCTGACACGAATAAATAAAACATTATACTCATATTGTAATAATGTCCAAACAAAAGGACAACTCTGATACAAATTTTTCGTAGATCATAGATCATAGATAGATCATTTTCATAGATCTTCTTCCTCTTATTAGCCTTCATACTTCCATTGTTGGATATAGGCCTCTTTCAATTTTTTCCATGCTTCTTTGTCATTTGCTGTTCTCATTCACTGTTTTCCTGCTATCGTCTTTATGTCATCTATCCATCTTGTTTGGGGTCTTCCCGTGCTCCTTTTTGTTTCCCGGGGTCTCCAGAAGGTAATCTTGTGGCTCCATTCTTCTGTATTCTTTCTGGCCACGTGTCCTGCCCATTGCCATTTGAGATCCGCTGTTCTCTCCATAACATCTATTATTTTTGTTTTTGTCCTGATATCTGTGTTGCGCATTTTGTCTCTTAGAGTGATTCCCAGCATCGCACGTTCCATTGCTTTTTGAGTCACTCTAAGTTTTGCTGCTGATTTTTTAGTAATGGCCATCGTTTCCAGGCCATAGGTGGCAACGGGGAGGATGCAGCTGTTGTAAACCTTACGTTTTAGGTAAATTGAGACGTCTTGGCTTTTTAGTATTTGGCTGAGCTTTCCAAAGGTGGCCCATGTCAGTTGGATTGTCAATTTCATAGATCATTTTCTTGTAAATTAGAAAATGTTTGAATAACTTGGTTTTAATTCCGAAGAAAATGGGTTACAATATGTGTTTCGAATACAAATATTTATAAAAGACTTTTCAGGTTTTTGTAAATCTTTTTTAAGTGTTTATTTTTTAGTGTAAATAATTTGACTTTAATGGAAATTTTCGTTGTTTTAAAATACAGGTTCGTCAATTATTGACTTGTTTAACAGCTTGTTTCACTAATAACTGTTAAATATTTAAGTTAGCTTAACGGTTAATTACAAACTTAAATATTTTCTACGGCCAAGCTAATTTACTGTCAAATTTATCAATGTGGCTCAAGCTTGAACACTAATTACCAAATTACTTGCCAGGACAGACGCAAAGATGGAAATATTAAGTTTATTTATCGAATATTTCACATTCCAATAACTTCATTCACACCAAATTTTAACAAATTGATAATTGCTTACTGATTTATGAAATTGTTTAATTTTTAAATAAATTATTTGAAGCCAAATAACGTTAAGGATTAGTACTGTCTGTGCCTCCCCTAAATAGTGACACCCACGTTAAAAACTGTAAGGGCCCGTTTATTTCTAAGATATCTACTAAGATATTGTATTGTATTGTACGTGTATATTGGATATCCTATATTATATCATCATTATATATAGATATTATATATCCTATATTATATCTAGACACCATGCACAAGTCTAGGCAGAGGGTGGGGATCAAGGTTCTGTAGGACTATTGTACCACGAGAAGAAGAACTACTGTCTGTGCAAAGTAGTCCTATCTGCGTCAACTTACATAAAATTATTAAAAGTTGAGATCTAAATCTAATTGTCAAATTTCTTAATGATATGTTAAAATTGAGTGTCAAATCTTGAATGTCTAATAAATTGCCAATTTATAAAATTATTGCCATAATAAATAAATCCTGTTATCATTATAAATAATAACAGTATGATTATAAACAAGATTCTTGCCCTTGTGAGAAAAATGTGCCGCGGTGGTCAATAATGTTTATGAGGAGTATTTTCCATAAATGGAATACCAAAGGATAAACATCGCCTCAGGCGAAACATTTTATAATGAACACAATTCACGTGCATTTACGTCTAATATTACACACGAGAATGCCAACACAATGAATGTCAAAACCCTCTGGTTTTTGGATCAACGCCGGCCTTTGTATTTATACTTTATTTTTAGGACTAAACATTCAAAATTGTTTGTTTAACATAGTCCTGTCACTGCAATACACTCATGTATGTGTAATATATTCCCGGCAGGGTAATCTACATTAAACCTACATGATGTAGAAGTTATTATTAAAAAGATATCCAAAATATTTATATTATTTAAAATTATATTAATTTAGATTTATTTATTAACGAGATGTTGAAATAAATGATGACATGGTCTTATTTATTAATCCAGACAAGACTAGACAAACAAGACTATACAGACAAGACTAGAGAGGCAAAACTAGATAGACAAGACTAGATATACAAGAGTAGATAGATGAGACTAGACAGACAAGACTAAACAGAGAAGACTGGACATACAAGACTAGACAGGCAAAACTAGACAGAGAAGACTAGACAGACAAGACAAGATAGACAAGACTAGACAGACAAGACTAGACAGACAAGACTAGACAGACAAGACTAGACAGACAAGACTAGACAGAAAAGACTCGACAGACAAGACTAGACATACAAGACTCGACAGACAAGACTACACAGACAAGACTAGACAGACAAGACTAGACAGATAAAACTAGACAGGCAAGACTAGACAGGCAAGACTAAACAGACAAGTCTAGACAGACAATACTAGACAGACAAGACTAGACAGACAGGACTCGACAGACAAGACTAGACATACAAGACTCGACAGACAAGACTAGACAGACAAGACTAGGCAGACAAGACTAGACAGACAAGACTAGACAGATAAGACTAGACAGACAAGACTAGACAGAAAAACTACACAGACAAGTCTAGATAGACAATACTACACAGACAAGACTAGGCAGTCAAGACTAGACAGTCGAGACTAGACAGACAAGACTAGACAGACTAGACTAGTCAGACTAGACTAGACAGACAAGACTAGATAAACAAGGTAGATAAACAATACTAGACAGATAAGAATTTTTTTTAAGTGGCTCGTGGAAGCTCTCATAAAATCCCCTATTCCACTTGGCTTTTAGTATGCGCAACCCAGATGAAGCATATTTAGCATTCATTCAGGGTGGGCAGCCCGGAGGGTAAGTGGAAACCGCCCTAATTGAAAATGCCTGTATATATTTATCATTATATATCTAGTTATGTATATCTAGTTCTGTCTCTCAGTTAAGATAATACCTATTTGGTAAATAACAAGACAAATGGCTAGGCAAAAGACAAATGGCTATAAATTAGAGGAAACTGGAGGACAATAAAGCAAAATAAGTGACAAAATAACAGACTTGGTTAGAACTGAAAGGACGAAATAGGTGATTAAACAAGGGACAAGACAATATCAGATACATGCAAGAAATAAAATAGTTGCAAATTGTTTAGGTAAATGACAAGTGAAGTGATTAGAAAAACGAAAAGCAATTAGAAAGGTCAAGGATTCAATTTCGTAATATTTGAAATTGCCAATAAAAGTTATAAAACAGATGATATTTGAATTGTTATTGATTGAAACATAAGTATATATAATAAAAAATAAGATTTTGGCTTTGTCAAAGATAGATTATTACCAAATTGACAGCCTAGAACTCACCAGATAAAACGGTTTCTTATAGGAGGGAAAGAATATATTTATTGTATACCTTATGCAAAGGGCTATCGACCACGAGGATTTTCTGCCATCTTATAGGAAATTTAACTCTATGCAAGTTTTATTTGAAAATTTATTCAAGATTTCGCTAGTTCATCGCCTGTAGCTGTGTTTCAAATATGCAGTTTTTACCATGAGCACTCTCACGTCATACTCCACACACAACTACTGCAGCTTGCTCCCAGGTTTCTTTACCCGTCCCACATATCCGGCAGATTCTCTCGTTACGTAATCCAGTAACTCCTGCTTCTTTCTTCACTACAGCATCTGAATCTGGCGATCACTATTTGGGGAACGTCGGATTTTCGAAGGAAACTTTCCAAATACGAATATATTTCGATATTCGGAGTTTTACGTTCCCTCTTCTATGCCCTTTAATCTTACCTGCATCTCTATCTCAAACATTCTTTCTCCTACCATACTTTCTAAATTGCTTCCCCTCTTAATCGTTATCTCTTAATCGTTTTTACTTCCACCCCGACCAGCCAGTCCTTCATAACTGTCCATTTAGTTATCATAGCATTATCCGTCCTTTCTCACCTAGCAGGTTCAAATACTTCCTTTACGATCCTTTCATCTCCCATTCTTTCTACCTTACATTCAAACCTCCCAAACCGCGCTGCAGCCAGACTCGCAATTTTAACTGCATTTGTTTCTTGCATCACTGTGTACCACGGAGTCGACTTTTCAAGCTGCAGCGCCCTTTTGTACCTGTATCATTTGTACCTATTTCGCTCTAACACTTCTGAACCATACATTATAATAAACTAGCTGACTCGGCGAACTTCGTATCGCCTCAGAATCTATAATCATTAAAAAAGTCAAATGTTACGCGTATCGATATCTGGCAACAAACTCGTACACGATTATATAATAGATGGGAATATAATCGTGTCTGTCCTCTCCCTCGCATAAGGTACGACGCATAAAAAAAACCCAAACCGCAAAAGAATTGCTCGTTCACTCAATCAAAAGTAATTTTTGTGATTAACAATATTGTTCGGCAACACTTTGTTGGTGGGCTCGTACATAGTTGAGACGAAATTGCAAAAAATATGCGGAAACGAAATCAATCCGTTCGTTTCGTCGACGGGAAGACGGCCATTACCGATTGACGGCCATTAACAATTGCTTGGACAAATCTTCGGCAGATGGAACGTTTAGCAATGCAACTCGAATCTTTGTCGTCAGCTGAAGTTTCTTAATATAGCGCTAGAGATTAGATGATTTGAGGCAAGCGTTTATTTCATCGGCAGGGGAGGATCTTGAAAGACAGTAGAATCATTGCGCCTCCAAAACATCTTGAGTCATTGCACAGATCTTTCATGGTTCGATTTAGTGCTTCCAATGAATGTTTGTGCGTCATTCTTCATTCATCCCATATGTTAATTTTACTTGCTTTAACACTTTATTAACAATTTGGCCATTGCCGATTGTTTTGCAATTTCGCATCTGGGTGTTTCAGTCGTTAAAAAAAAGGTTTAATGGTAGTTTAAACGCTGATTGAGCCGTTCTGTATCCTTGTAGCAACGTGGTCGCTATACCTGAAGATGCAACTGCTACGACAATTTCGGATCTCGCACGAACCGTAGCTAAAATCAATGACATGAGGAACGTCTTTTCCACCGAGCGCATCGAGGAAAAATAAGCCACCATTTCCATCATCAATTGCCTTCATTCATAACTTATCGTACACATCCTTCTGTCTTGAGTTCAACAGTGGTACGTACACCCATTCAAAGTGATTCGTTCAAAGAATCTCGGTCGTATTCACGTTCAAATCCTTCATGGTTCGATTTAGTGCTTCCAATGAATGTTTGCGTCATTCTTAATTCATCCCATATGTTAATTTCACTTGCTTTAACACTTTATTAGCAATTTGGCCATTGCCGATTGTTTTGCAATTTCGCATCTGGGTGTTTCAGTCGTTTAGAAAAAAAGGTTTAATGGTAGTTTAAACGCTGATTGAGCCGTTCTACATACTTGTAGCAACGTGGTCGCTATACCTGAAGATGCAACTGCTACGGCAATTTCTGATCTCGCACGAACCGTAGCTAAAATCAATGACATGAAGATCGTCTTTTCCACCGAACGCATCGAGGAAAATTAAGCCACCATTTCCATCATCAATTGCCTTCATTAACTTATCGTATACATCCTTCTGTCTTGAGTTCAACAGTGGTACACTCATTCAAAGTGATTCGTTCAAAGAATCTCGGTCGTATTCACGTTCAGTTCCAATTCTCTATTGAAAGCGTCGTTTGTAGCACGATTTGGCGTTGGCATTCCAAACTTTTCTAACAAGCTGCCGCACATGAGGTAGCACATGTCTTCCATCAAAAGCAAATCTTGGTTATGTATTTCCTCATTCACCTCGAGATCGGGATTCCCTGAAGTGACACGAATTCGATGTAAAATGTCTTCTGACATGTCATCCTTGTACTTGTTCCACTGTTCAATTGGATTCGATCGGAAACATCGATCGAAATAATGATAACAATTAATGTGCGTATCTGATTTGTAGATGCAGAAAGAACTGATTCAGCTATTGTAATGTCCCAATGAATTCCGTTTTCAAGCAAATCTAGCTGTTAAGATGCAGCACGAAATGTTGGGCACACTGCACCATTGAAAGTTCGAAGTGATTCAAAGGATGTCGGTACACGAACATTAGAGCTTTGGAAAATAAAAAACAAACTTCTCAATGTTGTCACTGGAAGTGTTTCAGCACGTTGAGCAACATTTGATGCGTTGAAATAAATTCGTTGACCATTTTCTAGATGCACCGCCAAATGTAAAACACGTGGATGACATTTATGAACAGGGAATGCAAAGCGCCATCTACTGGAATAGCTTAAGTTATAGCTTAAGTAGCATCTGTGCGAATATATGTGGCGCTCCATAAAAAAATGAAAAAATTAATTATTTTCATTATTATATTTTTTTCGTGAATTTTACCAATATTTTAATAGTAACTATAATAGCAGAGGTGGAGGCAAATGCAATAAATCAAAAATCGGTCCAGCCGCTCTTTATTTTTTAAATGCCAATATTCAAATCCGACTGTGTTTTATATATTAAGATGCACATATGCATAAAAGGCACGCACGCCTTACATGTAACCATTTTTTCTCTGAAGTTTTCCTTGCAATCACTCTTCCATACGTTCCATGATTTGCTTACAATACAATTTATATGCTGCTTAAAAGGACCATCCTGCCTAAACATGAATCCTAGGTATTTGAAGCTGGTAACGTGTTCTATTTCATTTGCACTCCATTCCAACTTTTCACTACTCTTTTTTCCAATTTTTGAAAAACAACCATTTTCGTCTTCTTCACATACAATGACATCTCTCATTTCTGCGTATGTGCTTGCGAAGACAACGACTTCCTCCACGAGGGACATAGACACTTTTTTACAATTCTATTACCTCCACACTTTTTTTACAATTACTACACCACCTGCCTGACACTTGCGTAACACATACATGTAACACATGCAAATCTACTATGCACCTATATGTTGAAAAACAGAAGACTTAGTGGACACCCCTGTCGTAGCGCAATCATTACAACTAGGTATCTATTAGCAAATTTAATTCTTCTTCTTCATAGAGTGCCTATCCGTTTGCCAGATGTTGGCTATTATGTTGGCTATTCGACCTTTCTTAACAGCAGCGCGAAAAAGCTGAGTGGTTGATTGGTTGAACTACGTTCTTAAATTTTTCAACCACTATATTCTCCTCCTGACCACTCCTCTAGCTCCATATTCCTTGTCTTGGTAGATCTTCTGCAAAAGGACATATCGGCTCTCGTTACGCACTATATGTCAGAGATATTGTAGCTTTCGAGTCTTAACTGTATTCAGGAGTTCTTTTACCTTTCCCATCCTTCTCAACACCTCCATATTGGTTATTCTCTCTGTCCAAGGTATTCGTTGGATTCTTCTGTACAGCCACATTTCAAATGCCTCAAGTTTTTGGAGGAGGCCTCCGTAAGCGTCCACGATTCGACTCCATAAAAAAGGGTCGAAAACACGTAGCATCGCAGTAGGCGAATTTTCGTTGACAGCTGTCGTGGCTGGTAAAGACTTACTTCATCCTGATAAATGCCGTTTTGTTTTTTTAATTCGCGTTCTGATCTCCACAGAATGGTCCCAGTTATCATTTATGTTCGTTCCCAAGTATATGTATTTGTTGACTTTTTCTAAAGGATTTCTGTCTACCAATAAAATACCGCGGGAGTTTTGGTCTTTACTGATTATCATGAGCTTTGTCTTGTTGGTGTTTATTTCCAAACCATATTGTCGACTGTATGATACACTAACATAACTGTAACACTGTCCATTAGGAGTTGTAAGGAAGCTAGGTTGTCTGCAAAAATAACGACATCATCTGCATACCTTATGTTATTCAATCTTTATCCATTTAGCAGGTTTCTAGCATCAATATCCTGCAGGGCTTCTCTGAAGATGTATTGCGAGTACAGATTGAAAATTACAGGAGATAGCCTTGCCTTACACCACGTAATATTTGTATTTGTATCTCTTCCGTTATCTTTCTGTCTACCCTGACACAAGCCCTCTGATTCCAGTAGAGATTTTTTATGATTTTGAGGTCCTTCCCATCCAGGCCAGCTTTTTGCAGAACTTCCATCATTTTTGTGTGTCGCACTTGATCAAAGGCCTTCTAATAATCCACGAAGCATGCGTAAACATCGCAGTGTACATCCCTGCATTGCTGAAACAACACCTGGATCGAAAATAAAGCCTATCTAGTCCCAAGAGCACTTCTAAAGCCGAATTGGGTTTTAGATATCTGTTACTCACATTGTTAAATATTATACTGTGAATTATCTTCAGGAATATCTTTAGTAGATGGCTCATCAAACTTATTGTACGAAACTTGCTACTTTTCCTAGCATTAGGCTTTTTGGGGAGGACAACAAATTTAAATCTCTTGAAGTTTTATATGACTATATTTGCAAAATGTCGCTATATTTCCGAGTTATTTTCGCATTTTTAAAACAAGAAAAATATAAAACAAAAACAAGGTTCAAAGTTAATTATTACAAAATTGACAGACTAAAAGTCACTAGATATTATAGATATTATAAAAGTCACTAGCTTTCCTGTATAAAATTTAATTCTCTACAGTTTTTATTTGAAATATTTTTCAAACTTTCGCTCTGTTTCAAAGTTAATTTTGCATTTTTGATTATTACCGAATTTACAAAACTAAAAATAATTAGGTAGCAAGGATTCTTATAGGAAATTTAATAATCTACAAGTTTAATTTAAAATATTTGTCTAAAGTTTGTTCAGTTTTCGAGATATCTTCGGATCTGCGACAGGAAGGATGTAAATCACCTAATCACCTAATTGACTTTGTTTCAAAGTTAATTATCACCAATTTGGCAGACAAAAAGTCACTAAATAACCAATTATTATAGAAAATTTAATTACCTTCTAATTTGATTCGAAATATTTTTCAAATTTTCACCTAATTTCCAAGTTATTTTTGCATTTATGCGAGGAAATTATTACTACCAAAACTACATAAGCAAATTTCAAAGGAACAGAGAACGAAGCAATTATTCTTAAATTATTACAAATTTGGACAGTAATTGAAATAACAACAAAATCTATTTTAAACAATGTAAATTATTGGAAATTGCGCCATAAAAACTAAAACGACAAGCTAATAAATAACTTGCTTACGCAGGGTTCATGAGATGTGGGGAATTAGTTATTAAAGTTGTTCTTAATGCAACGTTTCGGTATTTAATTTTCACCTGCCTCATGCTAAATAATTTAAGATTAAAATTAACTTTGAGAACAGTAAATTAAACATGAATATCAAAAATTATAACGGAGCCGGGCGTCTATTACATCACTTATAACTATTACATCACTTATTCCATATACCTCATGAGCTCTGTAAAGCAATCTAAATATTGGGGAATGAATAAGATGGTTAATTGTAATAAATAATTGTCTCCATAATTTGTAAGAGAAAATAAATTTAAAAGGGCCAGAGACATATGAAAACTGTAGAATAGATTTAAATGCCCCAATAAATTCTATTCCATAATTATTTCTATATAAACTGCTATTCCATAAATAATTTAATTTAGTTATAAAATTATTAAAGACGAAATGCAGCCTGAATATATAATAATATTCAACCTGTTCGTAGCTCTATAATATTTTAGTTTTATTAAGACTACCAAACAAATTCCATGTTGAAACAACTTGCTCCCTTGCTAATACCACGCAGGATATTGAAACCAGATATTTGAAGTAATTTGGTTTCATGATTATTAATTCAGTTAAAATTTTTAAGTAATATTTTATTTAATAAGCTCACAAAAAACAATTTAATTTGTTTTACAAATGAAGCATTTAGTTATAGTAAATAATCTAAATTAATGGCGGAAAGACCTAGTGGTCGATAGCCTTTTGTTGACTTTTGTTTTCAATATTTCTTCTTCTTCTAAATTAATTCAAACGTTTCACAGATATTTACAGTAATATCAATTTGAATAAAAATAGCTGCAAATGGAAGAAGCAAGAGAAAATAGTACAAGAAGCACTAGAAAAAATGGTAGACTTGTGTAATCAATGATTATTAATAAATTTCCATAACAAACTTTCTCGTCTGAAGCAGTTAGGTTTTTTAGGTTTCAACTAGTCTAAACTTATAGAATGGAACTATTAAGACTGTTCCCTAGTTTTGTCTGCAATATAATTTAATAACCGCGTGTGTGCCTGACGTACGCTTTCCATCGATTTATCTGTCAAATAAATAAATTTATATGGAAATCCTCGTAGGTGTCAACGTCTGGGGACGAATAAAACGGCTGGGACGATGAGATTTTTAAAATTTTAAGTTATCCTAGAAACGTTTATATGCTCTCCGAATAATTTTAAGATCTGAATCGATTGGTGAAGTCTAACAGTCTCTGAGATAAACCGTTCAGGAGTTATGGCCTAGACCTAAATTTAATTTCGGTAAAATCGTTATTTGCTACGTTATTTGACTTGTGTTATTTACTGTGACTGAAAGTATTTTTCCTGCTGATTAGAAATATGTAAATTATATTTGGTTAGCTATTTTCGTCCACGAGATGAAATTTATGACTTCCAACTAATTTGAATTCGTTTTCGCGGAAATGACTTCACATTAGTCAAGTTAGTTTAATTCGACTTTTCAATATTTTTACAATTTTCACAATAGCAAGTTGAATTCGATCAAACAAGTTTTATTGGACTTGTATTAATCTATTGGACTTCACCTATAATTGAGATAAGTTTTGTTGACTTTGAGCTTCCGACGAAATAAAGTTTTACGACTAATGAGACAAAGAAACAATGCTTTGAGTTATCATGTTTTTCCTAAAATTAAACAAAGCAGAAAACAAATGGAAAAAACACAAATAATACACTCAACAACTCCACAACTGAATTTAACGTCACAATTTTTGCAGGAAAATTCGCGAGTTTTTTTATGAAATTTATCCCTTTCATTGTAAAATCAACATTGCATAAATATAGAAAACTATACTGGATAGAGTTACGAATCCTCCGCAAAAATCACATTGAGCATCAAGTGCTATCAAGTGGTATTCAGATGGTTCGAAGACGATGGAAGCTGTTTGGGACTTATAACAAGTTCTTGGAGAATCTACCCAAGTATCTTCCAAGCACAATTTAATCTCGACCGGACCTATGGCAAGAAAGAATTGATATCCTGACATTCTTCTTCTTCTATAGCTCTACAGCCCTGGGTGGGCCTTGGCTTGAGATACAACATCCTTCCATCTCTCCCTGATGTTAACCAATTGCAGCCAGTTTCTCACACCTAATATATTTAGGTCGTCGATGCAGTCATCTCGCCATCTCTTACGTGGTCTACCCCGAGCTTTCTTTCATGTGGACTCCAGTTCGTCATTATTTTCGGTCCTCGGGTGCTTTCCATACGCATAACATGTCCAAACCATTGTAACCGTAGTGCCTTTACATGCCTTACGATGTCCGATCCTCCAATTAGTCTGTACAGTTCATGGTTCATTCTGCATCTCCATGTACTACAGTTTTCCTGTACGGGGCCAAAGATTCTGCGTAATATGCTTCTTTTGCAGACTCGTAGTGCGTTTTCGTTGATCGTAGATATGGTCCATGTTTCACACGCGTATGTTATGGCGGGTCTAATGAGTGTGTTATAGATCTTTAACTTTGATTTGACACTTAGAAGCTTCACTCCCAGTAGCTTCTTATTCGCGTAATAAGCTCTATTTTCGGCTACAATTCTCGCACTGATTTCTTCGCTGATTCTGTTGTCGTTAGTTATTTTCGACCCTAGGTAAGAGAAGGTTCTGACTTCTTTGAAATTAAATGCGTTGACTTGTAATGGCTCTGGCCAGACTGTTGGATCCCTAGCACTTCTCATGAACTTGGTTTTATCCACGCTTATTACTAGTCCGGCTACGCTCGATTTCTGTTCTAAGGAGGCAGTAGCTTCTTTTAGGCTTTCTGCTGTTCGTGCTGCTATAATTATATCATCGGCATATGCGCATAGCTGCTGAGATTTTGTGTGTATGTGGCCTGTTATGTGGAGGTATCTAATAACTAATTCAAGTATAAAGTTGAATAGCATGGCAGATTGCGTATCACCTTGCCTAACCCCTGTCCTGATGTCCAATTCGTCCGTGAGTTTGGATGCTACTAATACTTGAGCACGTGTATTGGTTAGAGTTAAGTTTACCATTCTTATAAGTTTTTGAGGAATTCCAAGGGCAAGTAACTGGAACATTAGTTCTTCGCTGGACACGCTATCAAAAGCTTTTTTGTAGTCAACAAACAGTTGGAATAAAGTTGTGTTATGCTCATAACATTTTTCAAGCATTTGTCTTATTAGATGTATTTGGTCCGATGTTTATCGATTACTTCGAAAACCTCCTTGGTAGTACCCAAGTATCTCCTCTTCATATATTGATAGTCTATTGTATATTACGCTGGATAATATTTTGTAAGTGGTGTTGAGAAGAGTAATTCCTCGGTAATTGGAACATTCTTTCTTGTTTCCTTTCTTGTGTATGGGAAAAATAATGCCTTTTCTCCAGTCACTTGGCATAATCTCTTCATTCCACACCTTGACAATAAGTTTATGGATCCTTTCGCACAGTGGTGCACCTCCATTTTTCAGAAGATCCGTGAGAATTGTATTACTTCCTGGAGATTTATTCTTTTTAAGAATTATTGTGTATTATCTCGGTAACTTCCTCATAGCTCGGTTCGAGGATTTCGGGTTGTGCTTCATGGTGCCATACGATTTCCTTCTCACCCCTTTGGATTTCAGTGGATGGTAGCTCGCTAAAGTGTTCATGCCATCTTTGGAGTATTTTGTCATCCTCGGTTCGTATTGTCCCGTATTTATCTACACACGCGATGGTTTTAGGTTGAAAAGCCGTTGTTTGCTGTTGTACTGCCTTATAAAATTTCCTGCCTTGTTTATTTACGTTGTATTTTTCTAGTTCTTCCACTTGTTTATTTAACATTATTTTCTTTTTTGCTTTGCAATGTTTTGAAGCTATTCTCCTGAGGTGCTCGTAGTTAGCTCTGTTGGCTCGGGTTCTACTTTGTAGTACCTTTTTCCGTGCTTCATTTTTAACGAGTAGGGCTGCCCTGCATTCATTATCGAACCATGAGTTACTGGCTTTTAGCTGTTTTCCTATTGTAATATCTGCAGCTTCAAGTATACTCGTCTTTATATGTTGCCATTCTTGTTCAACACCAGTATTTGCATTATTTGCTAGTAATCTTCTCGCAATATATTGTTTATATCCTGACATATAATTTGGTCAAATTTGGTTTTCGTATTAAATCTTTCCTGTCGCCGATTCGAAAACAAGTCGAAAACTGAACAAAATTTTGAAAAAAATCTTAAATAAAACTTGCAGATTATTAAATTTTCTATAAGAAACTTTGTTACCTAATTATTTTTAGGTTGTAAATTCGGTAATAATCAACCTTGGATAAAGTCAAAAACTTATTTCTGTTTTATGATTCTCTGTCTCAAAAATTCAAAAATAACTTAACTTGAAACTGAGCGAAGAAGAAGAACAAAGAAACTAAGCGACTGAAATTTTTAAAATGTTTCAAATAAAACTTTAAGATAATTAAATTTTACAAAGGAAAGCTTATTATAGAGAGACTTTCAGGCTGTCAATCATGTAAATGTTAAATAAAAAACAAATGGCTTATTGACTCCAACACCAATAATCTCAGAATTTGTTTTTATTGAAAGACATCATTGGAGTAGTTTAGCGTAGAAATGTCATCGAGACATATTACAACCTCAAAGCATTGCAAAACAGAAATTATCTGTTATTTAGTGAAAGATCCATTCAAACCTTATGAATCACTTATCTTCTTCTTCTTCTTCCTAGCGTTTGTCCCACCTGGTGGCAGGGTCCGCTGTGAGGATTAGTTGTCTCCATTTCTTTGGTTCTTGAGCCATATATGGGTGTGAATGTGCAGTCTTCAGGTCATTATGGATCGTATCAACCCACCTCTGCCTCGGTCGTCCCTTCGGTCGCTTTCCCGTGACTTCCAGGGTATATGTTGAATTAGTGTATTCTATCGTGTCTTATTCTACACGCAGCACATGGCCAAACCAGCATAAGCGGCCTTCCCGCATTTTCTGATGGATCGGCGCCATTCCGAAAAGTTTCCGTATATCAACATTGGTAACATGATCCATTCTAGTAACGCCGCCTGTCCACTTAAGCATCCTTGTCTTCATGACGCTTAGCCGACGTTCCACCTCTTTTGTAGTGGGCCAACACTCGGTAGCATAGAGTGCAACTGGACGGATAACAGTGCAGTAGATCTTGGATTTAAGGCGGTCTTTCATCCGGCGGTCGCAGGTGAGATAAGTTTTAAACTGATTTAAACTGTCGTCGCACGCCATTTCAACCAAGATGTCTGCGTCCTTGCGTTGACCTCGTCAATTATTCTTCCATTGCCAGAGAAAGTAGATAGAAGATATTTGCATTTGGTTATACGAAGGATATCTTCTCCATCAACGCTGATGATCCCAACTTCTTGGGGAACTAAAGTCATATTCTCCGTCTTCCTTTTATTGAGTTGCAGGCCATATCCAGCAAATCGGTCACTACACATTTGTGTTTGGTGCTGGAGTTCAAGTTTGCTGTTTTGCAGTTAACATGACATCATCAGCATACAGAAGCGTCCATGGGATTGGCTTGTGCAGGTCTGATGTGACAGTATCCATTACAAGAATGAACAGCAGAGGCGAAAAGGTAGAGCCCTGGTGGACCCCTACCATGATGTTGAAATCATTGATTGCTCCTGCCGCAGCTGGAACTATAACTCGTCGGTTCTTTGTAGAAAAGCTGCACCCAGTAAACAAGATTTTCTGGAATTTTGTGCTCTCGGATCGCCAACCAGATTACATCATGAGGCACCCGATCGAAGGCCTTCTCCAGGTCTAGAAAAGCGAGATGCATTGGCTTATTCTTTTGACGATGCTTCTCGACCAGAAACCTTACTGCGTAGATTGCATCCGTTGTACCGCAGTGTTTCACAAACCCAGATTGGTTCTTTGTGAGTTTTGCTATCTTGCGAATCCTTTTGTCGAGAATGCGTTCGAAGATCTTCATCGCGTGCAGAATTCTAATTGGGCGATAGTTTGAACACTTAGCAGGGCTTCCCTTCTTCGTGAAGATGATAGAGTGATGAGTAGATGGTACAGTGATGCTCCGCTGCCAGTCTGTTGGTATTCGACCTTCCTTGATGATCTGGTTGAAGAACTGCGTGAACCATTTTGCTGCATCCCATCGTTGAGAGCGCATAAACTCTGCTGGAATTGCATCATGGCCGGTGGCTTTTGCCAGTTTAACTCTTTAAGAACAGCCTCAACTTCGGCGATCCCGACTTCCTTTATTGGTCCTACAGGAGAGGTAGTTGGAATTGGTGGATGCCATTCCTCGGTCGACATTTTCTCAAAGTAGCTCCGCCAGTGTTCTCTCGCCTTCTCCCAGTCGACCAGTTTCAGTTTCTGTTTCGTTATTGCTGCCATAAAAGCGTTGTGTGTCTTCCGTTTGGCGGTGCCTTGATTTGACCATACGCTAGATGTCACGTTCGCCTTCACGAGCGTCAAGTTTTGCGTAGAGGTCAGGGTTCCGATCTGCTTTTGTTGCAGCAACTACCTTCTTCCCCTCACTACGGGCAGCTTTATAGGCATTACAACGAGATGGTGTTTTATCTTCGAGTTGTTTCTTCATGCGTACTGCCTCTTTAACGGCATCATTCCAAAGCCACCCGGATTTATCTATTCTTTGTCGACATGGTTTCGTTGATCCGAGCACTGAACGTGCAGCTTCATGAGTAGCATCTTACAATTGAGTCCAGATCTCTTCAACTGTCGTGGCTGGAGGTACTGTGATTTTTGCAAGAATATTGGCCTCGATCATCCTTAAATCGCCACCATTTGATTATTTTTTGTCCATTTCTGACTAAGTGTCCGGTTCTTGGAGGATTTATCCGCAGATGACTGCTCGATGTTGTGTGGCAACAGTTTCATATGGAATAACTTTCGAATCTAACACATCTTGAAGATTCAGGCTTCTGACAAGGACATAGTCAATCTGGGTTGCATTTAGGGCACTGTAGAATGTGATTAACTGGGTATCACGTTTCTTGAACCGAGTGTTCGTAATTACCAAATCGTGGGTTTCTGCGAAATCAAGGATTCGTTCATCATTTTCATCGGCCATCATCATTTTTCTCTCTATAACCATGTCCACCATTGGCTGCGTGGCCTTCTTTCCTTTGTCCAATATGACCATTCAGATCGCAAGCAACGATGAGATAGTCTTCGATGAGGTGGCACTACATAAATCTTCTCATCAATCAGAGCCCAGAAGGCATCTTTAGTTTCTGTACTCAGGCCATCTTGTGGAGCGTAGGCACTGAAGAAGTGAATTTTTCTTCCATCAGCAACGTACACAATCTTCATAAAACGATCAGAGACAAAAGGTAACGGCAGAGATTATCAAAGTCGGAGGTGACGTCTTATTATAACAACTTCATGATATCATAAGGCTATTTATTTATGGAAGAAAAAGTGGAAGAAAACGATCTTCTGTCAAACGATCTTCTGAAAACGATCTGTGTCTATTTTGAAGAAAGGTGACAATCGGGAGTGCAATAATTATCGCGATATTAGCCTCCTTTCGATTGTCGGCAAAGTATTCATAAAGATCATACAATTAAGGCTACAGATACATCCAGAGCAAACGAGCCGGGAAAAGCAAGCTGCATTTAGACCACATCGAGATTCACATCAAGATCCACATTTAGATGCATCGATCAGATAATCGCTCTCCGTCAGCTAACGGAAGAAAGAGATCGTTGCGATAAACGAACCGTCGTCGTCTTCATCGATTTCAAATCTGCCTTCGATTACATCGATTGTACAAGTTTGTTGGGAACTTAATGCATCGTATAACGGCTTCACTAGCAGTGTTCTTATCCGAAATGAATGTTCGAGGAGTTCCCAATTCAAACTGGGGTTTGAAACCACTCCTTGTTGCCGAACCGACGATTGATGAGCTGAAGACGGAAATAAACTCCCTGAAGGATGGTAAAGCGCCGGGAGGAGATCAGATAACCGCAGAGATGATCAAAGTCGAATGAGAAAAGAAGTGGCGATCGTTGTGTCCATTTTGAAAAAAGGTCAGGAGTGCAAGAATTATCGCAGTATTAGCTTCCTTTTTATTTCCGGCGAAGTATTTATGAAGATCATACAATTAAGGCTATAGAAACATCGAGAGCAAACGAGTCGAGCAGATATTCGCTCCCCGTTAGCGAAAATGCGAAAAGCATTCGATGGACGACGCGGAATTCGCAAACTTCTTTACTGATCTTATGTTTGTCGATGACAGCTCCGTTTTCGCCGACACAGATACCGAAGTAACATACACCTTGTATGAGACTTCCCGCATTGCTCGGTCGAGAGAGCGAGGAGGCGCCAGAAGGAACTATCTTTCCCTACTAAGGAATCCAGTAATCCCTTTACAGGCCCGGAGTCCTTTCGCGGTATGAGTATAAACACCATCCACAAAAGTTTAGATGACAATATAAGAGAACAATGGATGAAAATCAACGACAACGACAACGTCAAAAGTAAACGACAAAATCAATAGACGACATAAAGTATATGGAACTAGATAAAGTATATGGGTATAACGCTAGATAGATAACTCTTATGGAACAGTCACGCTGAAGAAGTGGTAGGAAAACGTGGGGTTGAAACCTCACAATCCTGCGATGGATGTACACTATGATAGTGAGACCTGCGATCACTTACGAGGCAGTTGCGTAAGGAAGTAGAACTAAGCTGGCCTCTATGAGGAAGCAGCTTGAGAAAATTCAAGGACTGGCGTGTGTCTGCATCACGAGGGCGATGGGATCATACCCGACAAGAGCAATGGAACTGCTTCTGGATCCGAATCCGTTGCACCTGGTCGTGGAGGGAGCCGCCAAATCGGCGATTGTAAGGTTCAGCCAGGAAGCAATCGGCAGAGGTAAAGTAATCGGGAACAGAGACCGGAAAAGCCTCATTACCAAGATCCACTTGCTAGAAGTACTAAAGACGAAATGGTATGCAAATACTACACAGGAATTTGTAGTAGTTAAGCCGTTTGTAGCGAAGAATTGTCAGCATACCACATACTCATAACAGCATACCACTTGATAGAGCAAAGTACTATCAAGTGGTGTACGGATGGTTCAAAGGAAGGTACTGGTGCAGGAGTATTTGGATCTCGTAGAAAATACTTTGAATCCATGAGAATATACCTAAGTGTCTCCCAAGCAGAGGTACGTATAATCGATCATTTAACCTTCATCATCATTTAACCTTGACAGATCACTATTGCAATGAACGAATTGCTATTCTGTCATATGGCTAAGCAGCCATCAAGGCTATTAGCTCATATATCTCAGAACCCATGGTATGGGCTTGTGTGGGAAAGCTAAAAAAGTTCGGCAAAGAAAATAAAGTAACTCTAGCTGGGTACCTGGACACACTGGTATAGATGGAAACGAAGAAGCCGATCACATAGCAAACAAGGAATCCAGAAATCCATTTATAGTCCCGGAATCTTTTTTCGGTATGAGTATAAGCACCATCCACGAAAGTTTAGATGACGATGTAATAGAACAATGGATGAAAAGCTGGAGAGAACTTTCTGGTGTAAGATAATCCAAAATAATGCTAGTAGGATCTTTTAACAAGAAAAGAATAAAAGCTTGCCTGAAACTAAACAGGAACAAGCTTAGAATGATGACAGGAGTCTGAATACTTGGCGGGATACTGAATACTTAGAAAACATCTTAAGGCCCTAGGCTTAGAGGAAGATGACATATTCTGCGGTTCAGCAGAGGAAACCACATACATCTGCTCAACGACTGCGGAGCACTGTTCCGACAAATGAAGGCAAATGTACCCTAGGCCCACGGCTTGAACGCAGAGGAGTTGCAGTCCTTGAATCCACCCAGATTCTGAAATACTTAAAGGAATCAGGAGTAGAAGAGGCGCTCTAAATGGATAAGTATACCGATTAGAGGATGGATAAGTATACCGATTAGATGAAGGTCGCATGATGGTACAAGTCACCATCGAAATCAATAGATCTACAATCTACAACAAGCACCGAAGGCGACATGATTAAAAGAGATAAAGAACGATCTAAACAACGAGAAACTGACAAGAACCAAAGCAAAAATGAAATAAATATGGTTACCTTGGTGGTAAGTATGTATGTGGTAAGTATCTTTTTATGAATTACTTATGAAGCTATATATTTTTGAATATCCGATTATCAACACTCGAGGAGAATAAATATGTATGTACCTATTTATTTTTAGTTGCCAAAATACAAAGTAATATTTTGTCCAAACTATCGATTGCTGCGCCTCGGCTCGGCTATTATAGAAACGAATACATAGTCTAGTTTATATTAATAGCCGCTAGAAGCTCCGCGTCCTGTTACCAGCACTGCGTTCTGATGACAGCAAACGTTTGGCATTTTGTAATGAGATTCATGATGCTATTGACAATGATAACACTTTCGCAAAACGCATCGTGTTTAGTGATGAAGCGACTTTCCACGTTAGTGATCAGGTAAACACACACAATGCTCGAAATTGCGGCCTACAGAACCCACATATCAGCGACTGCATGAACATGTACGAGATTAGCCCAAAGTCAATGTATTTTATGCGATATCCCGATCATCTGTTTACGGCACATTCTTCTTTGATGGAAACACAGTTAACGGTCAGTAGCATTTCGCTATGTTACAAAACTGGTTGTTTCCGCTGCACGAAGACAACTTCATTTTTCAACAAGACGGGGCACCCCCTCACTGGAGTCTCAAAATGCGTGAATATCTGAATGAAACTCTACCGTGCTCGACCGTGGAGCCCAGCTGAGATATGCTAAGTCGGCAGCTCCTTGATGACAAATCCAACGGTTCGGTGGATTGGTCGTCAAGGAGCTGCCGACTTAGGATTTCTCAGCTGGGCTCCACGGTCACCGTATTTGACACACTGTGACTTCTGCCTGTGGGGTTTCGTTATAGACAACGTTTATGTAGCACCACTCCCACAGAACCTGGAAGAGCTGAAGAACCGGATCCGTACTGCCATAATATCTGTGACAAAGGACATGCTTGCCCGAGTATGGGAGGAATTTGAGTATTGGTGTGATATTGTTCGTGTCGCTGATGGAGGACATATTGAACATCTGTAATCTAAACATGAGAGGTTCGTAAATATGTGTTTAAAGTTTCATATTCGTATATCTTAAAGTTAAATAAATATATGCATTCGAAATACGTATATTCTTTTTGAAACACCCTGTATAACAGAATTGAGTGATATCTAAAGTTGCAACCGAACGTTCAAGTTATATAAAAATATAAACCAACAATATAAACCAAGCAACTATTCTAGCAATTAACAACAAATAATACTTGGCATATTATCTGCACACTGTCCTATTATCAAGACTCTAGGAGAATAAGTGCATACGTATTTATTTATAGTGGCCTGAATATAACAGAACTGAGAGAACTCTAATGTTCAACAACCAATAAAGTTATATTCAACTTGGCATATTTAAAATATTAGTGAATAATTAGTGTAATCAATCAGCTAATGTTAAAGCAAGAACAAATGGCTTTTTGGTGGGACAAAAACAATCTTACGTTTTTTGTTATCCGAAAACATCAGTGGAGAAGTTTTTGCGTCGGAACGTCCTCGAGATATATTACAACCCCGAAGCATGGAAAAACAGATGTTCTATTGTCCCCAACATTTTTTTAAAAACATTCCAAACTGCGATAAATTAGAGCACGGAATAATTACCTTTTCCACAAGCGCAAAAAAATCTTTGTTTACGTGACCTAATATAATTTAGTGGAATATAATGATAATATGATTAGCTTCCGAAAAATCTATTACGAATAAATGGCACGTTATGTAACTGTTTGAATGATTGATTCTACCTGCATTTCTTTGGTTCGCACCGGAAGCTGCCGCTTTCTTCAGCGTATTTATTATCCCGCTCATGAGTGGAACATAACTATGTAGACGCAGCACACACCGGGCCGCACATCGCACAACGGATCGGCACTGCGACTTCGACGCCGAAGATATCAGGTGTTGATGTGCGGCGTGTGCGCGACGCCGACGCCGCGGCGGACGCGGGACGGACGACGGCGCGCAGCACTGTCTGCCGCTCGGGATGGGGTTCGGTATTGATTTTTTTAACGGGGGGAGGAGGACAGCACTCACGTTTTCGGAGGAGGCAGCTGATGACGTCGTAGCGGGACTCTCTCTGACGGCGCAGGGCATCGCGGCGCTTCAGTTGACGGACCAACACGCCGCCCGAACGCACCACATTGCTGTCTAATGCCAACGACAATAGACGCAGTTCATTCAAATCTGCAAATCAAATTATTGTTTCACTTATTACAGACTAAATAGATAATTATTTAAACAAATAAACACCATTTATAAAAATTATGTTAACATTAATTAAGTAGCAAACAAAGTTTTAATGCACGGAATTTTTTGAAAATAAAAATGTTACACAAAAATAATAAAAACCATATTTCGAGGTGGTACAAAAAATATCCCACCTTTACAACGCTTAGACCACTGCCGAAATGGCTTCAAAAAGCTTCACATTTGCGCATAAAATATGTGGGACACTTAATACCGTCATGCATCAAATGGTTGAAGAAACTAAGAAAGTAAAAGATTATTTCGTTATCTAGAAACATTTTCAGAATAAACAATTTAATGAAAAATAAACTTTTTAAAATATAATTTTATAGTGAATTTTGGCTAAAAAAAACTCAAAAGTTTAAAAAAAAAAGTTATATTTGTTATACCAAATACTCAAGAAAACACGCAGAATTCCATGTAGATTAAAAAGAAACTTATTAAGGTGTTTAGATAATAATAATAAACATATAAATCTTTCAAAATTAGGAATATTTAAAGGTTGAAAGACTCCAACCAGAGTTAAATTTAGTTAAAATCGTGAATTTTTCAATCGCGTGTTTAGTCGCTTATGTAGTTGCCTAATAGGATTTGGATAAAATTTATTTGTCAGTTCTCTGTCCACCGTTCGTATAAATTGCGGTTGCATTTAATTAAAACCGAATTTAGTTTCTCACGTTTTCAGATGAAGTAATAACGAAATTAAAAACAATTTGCCTGCCTAATTTATAAGATCGCGTGCGAAAAACCGTTTATTCTCCTTTCCTCTTACCCGCAATGTCCGTTTCGAAATTCTGACGCTCCATCTAAATATTCCTCCTTGTGCAAAACAATAAATAATAATAATGAAGGAGACGAGAAAAAAAAGCTAAATAAATTATTTTATCATGAAACACGCCATCTCCATCAACATTTAACCATCCTCGCCGAAAAGCTTTTATACTATAATTAAGGGAACTAATACTGGTTTTTACTGAATATTAAAAATCCTGGGTGTATCTAGCCTTATCTATCAAGCCTTGTGTGCCTAGACTTGTGAGTGTAGTTTGTACCTTGTTCATCTAGTCTTGATTGTTTATATTTTTCTGACCACACCTGTCAGTCTAGTCAAAATCAAAATCAAAAATAATTTATTACATATTGAATGTACAAGATACATATATGCATTGTCACAAAAATACTAATCACAGATGTAAACTAAAGAATTCATCAAAAGAATATAATGTCCGTTTAACTAAAACGTTTGTCAATTTTTTCCTGAAAACTTTGTAAGACACTTCATTGGTAACATCACTAGTGAGCTTGTTGTAAATAGACACTCCAAAATTGGTTGGTGATTTACTACAGATTTGTAGATTAGATTTAGGTGTGTAAAGTTTATTGCGTTTATTACGGCCGGCCGCGGCCTCTGGTATTATGGTGGTGTATATCCACATTTCTATCGATACTCCTTTTATTTTTGTGTATAAAACTTGACACTTCTATATATACATGCTGATTACCGCTGATACCGCTGTTACCGCTGATATGGTTTAACCGCTCAAAAATGGGTCTGCAAGATATTTGTGAGGAAATAGCCATTAAGGAACGGATAACTCTCTTCTGAGCAATCAGAACATTAACAATTTTATTTGAGGTTCCCCAAACCCGTATTCCGTAGGTTAAGAGAGAATGAACCTCAGCAAGGTGAGAACTTAACAGATTTGCATGGTTTATTATATCTCTGAGCTGCCGGATTGCAAACGCCTTTGGATGTAGCCTTTTAGAGATGTTTTCTATTTCAATATTCCAAGTTAAGAATTCTTCAATGACTACGCCTAAAAATTTTGTATGCTTAACTATATCTAACAATAAGTTCATGTTCACAACTTTTAAATTTAAATTCTTCGCGTAGTTACTTCGCTGGGTTTGATAGATAATATACTCGGATTTATCTGTATTCAGAAACAAATTATTTGCCGCAAACCATTGGCCTACACTATCTAATAATTTCTGAGCTAATATTTTATTGCCATCACCAAGTGTGTCGGGTAAAATAAAGCTCGCGTCATCTGCATAGAAAGTACACAGATCCATTCCATTTATGTATGCTGGTAAATCTGCTATATACATTATAAATTTAAAATAACATTGGTGCTAGTATACTCCCTTGAGGGAATAATATCAGATTGGGCCGTATTGATTTTATGATTTATTGCAACGAATTGACTACGATTTCCTAAATATGATCTTAACCATCTACCAGCTTTTACCCTGATTCCATAAGTGTATAGCTTATTTAGTAGATTCTCGTGTTCTACACAGTCGAACGCTTTAGATAGATCGCAGAAAATGCCAATATTTCTTTTTCCTCGATCTACTTCCTGCATAATTCTGGTGATGACTTCTACTATGGCTGTGTTTCTAGATTTTCCTTTTCGGAAACCATGCTGTTGTGTAGGGATAAGATTAAATTTTTCAACAAAGAGAGTTAAACGTTTCAACATGCAGTGTTCCAGAATTTTTGCAAATATAGATGTCAACGCAACTGGTCTGTAATTATTTAGATCGGTTCTGCTCCCTTTTTTATATATTGGACAGATTTTTGAGGTTTTTAGAATAACGGGGAACTGTTCCATTGAAAAGGACGCATTTATAATGTGAGTTAGTGGGTCAATTATGAGATACCGAAATTCCTTAATGATATGACATGGCACACCATCCGGGCCGCAAGATTTTTTATTTTTCAATGCTTCAATGATAGTCAAAACTTCCATGTTAGTGAATTCCTGTATGTAGGTATATGGTTTTCGGGTTAAATGACATATGTTTATTTGAAATTTTGGTGGGTTCAATATTCTGAATAATTCTGTCTGGAGCATGTTTGAAAAAGTCATTGAACATATTTGCTATTGTTTTAGGTTCTCTAAAGTATAACACTGTAACCCTAAAAATAATAAAGATAAAACAAAAATAACGCTAAAGTAATAAGAACCAAAGGAATACTTAAACATGTGGTATAAGTTCTAAATCTAGTTTCTATTTACAATCACTTCTTATGAATTCTTCAATACCATAGTAGCACATTTCAACAAGAAAGCCTTTTAGTTTTTTACGGAATGTTTTGTATGTCTTCTCATCTTTTATATTTTCTGGGATGCTATTATATATTTTTATTCCTATTCTATTGGGTTCTCTGGAGCATAGTGTTAGATTGCTTTTTGGCGTATATAATTTTAAGCAATTTCTGGTGTTGTAATTATGCTTATCACTGTTTAACTTGAAGGATTCCAGGTTCCTGTGCATATGAAATGCCACCTCCCATATATATAGGGATGGTACCGTTAGTGTTCCTAGCTCCTTGAAATGGGGTTTGCATGAAGATTTCCTCGATATGCCGGTTATTGCCCTTACTACTCTTTTTTGAGCCAAAAAGATTGCTTTCAGATGTGTTGAAGCTCCCCAAACTAGAATTCCATAGTAGCAATATGCCAGAGTAGCATTAATCTCTGCATGATAAACATTCATAATTGCCGACTTAGGTAAGATTTGCCGTATAGTACGAATAAGATATGCCTTCGAGTATATTTTGCTGATAATAAGCCATTCAAACAAATTCAGCCATTTTGTTCCACGTAAGATGCTCCTCCAGCAGTATGGCCAGGAAATTTATCTGCCCCGTTCTCTGTATAGTATGGTTTCCAACAGTTACTGATAAATCTGCAGATCTTACCCGTCTTGCTGATTGAAACCTAATATATTTGTTTTTTTTCTCCATTTAATAGTAAGTTATTGGCAGAAAACCACGTAGTTAACTTACTTATTACGTCAGCGGCTTCTAATTGGAGTACTTCTGAGCTGTTATTTGAGACAAGTACACTGGCATCATCGGCATAGAGAGTAATCCTGTCTCCTCCCACATAACTAATCAGATCGGCCGTGTATATCGAGAACAGGATGGGTGCTAACACACTTTCCTGTGGGGCGTCTACATAAGTTGAAATAGTGTTGCAAATTTCATTTGCCCCACCCTTACAAATTGTTTTCTATTAGTTAGGTAGGATTTAAACCACCTCCCAATTTTATCTCGTATGTCATACCTGGCAAGTTTATCTAATGCGTTATCATGTGAAACACAATCGAAAGCTTTACTCAAGTCACAGAAAATGACAATTGGGCATCTTCCGCTGTCCACCTCTGAAACTATTTTTCCGTATACTTCTTGAATAGCTGTCATTGTGGATTTGTTCCTACAGAAACCATGTTGTTGTCTTGGAATAATATTGTATTTAAACCGAAATGACGAGAGTCTGCTTTCCATGTTCCCTTAACACTTTAATTTCGTTTGTGAGTTGTGCAACTCTCTCCTGAAAAATAAGCGTAAGTGATTCCACTTCTTTTTTAATTATTTCGGCTAACAGGTTTTTAAATTCACCACTTGCTAGGTAAGACAAAATTTTTTCGAACATTTCTGAGGGCATCTCAGTAGGTGCATTAGATCTAAGATCCCTAAGCATCGTTTAAACAATTACAACACATTTAAACAGCCGATTTATATATTTTAATAACTGTGAACTTTTACTTGCTTCTATGCACGACCGCTCACCTGGATCCTGGATCCTATGCACACCTGGGCCTTCGTTCCTGTCTACTGTGAGACTCGCTGCTCGAGTTGTTCATGACCAGCATACCCAATAAAACCCTCCTAGGATTCTTCACTTCACTTCACCCTTACTGAGTAAGCATTATATCAAGTGGCTGGTGGGTGTTTGGTCTAATTACTTGCTTCTTCTTGTTGTGCTTTCTTCAACCCATTTTCGTCTTTCGTCTTCTTTCGCATTAGCTCTGTAGCCATCCATACTGCGTTCCTTGCGCGTCCTGCGCAATCTCTCTCGAATTGCTCTTTTCCCTTCCTGATTTCGGTGATATAAGCTGGTACCGCATTCCAGTTGTGCTTACTTTTTAGTATGACTTCCATGATGTTCTGTTCTTCCAGTCTTGTACCGCCTAATGTCTCATCGAGTCGAGTTCTGTCATTCTATAATTATGGACACATGAAGATAGTGTACTGTGCGTTGTCCGGGATGTGGCTGCATTAGTGGCACTCCGTGGTATCCCTTTTTTTTAACGGCTTGAAGGATGCGCTAAAGCACCCATGGCCAGTGAGCGCTTGGGTAAGATGGTATCTTGCATCCTATTGTATCATGCTGTCAAGTTAGGGGTAAGACTGTGCGTCAACTATACTACAGTATCGCTATCTCATCATTTCTTCCATCGGTCCATGAATCTCTGAACTGCTTTCTCCTTGGCAGGCGCTCTCTCATGCATTACGTCGGTTCTCGTTCTGTGTTACTGCAGCTCTTCGTAGACTTCTAGTTTCTCGCGACAGTTAGTCTATTACGGCGTGCTTGCAAGTAACAGCGCCGCAGCCTCTTAAACCGTTCTTTATGCAGAAATTACTCCTAGAGCAATTTTTCTCTGTACACCTGCAAGTTGTTTTCCGGCTCCTACCTCTTTCAATACATCGACCCATATATCCACTGCGTAGAGGATTTTTGAGTGTACTGCACTGTTGAGTAGTTTCCTTTTCAATTCCCTCGGGCAACCAATGTTCGGCATCAACCGCTCCAGAGCTAACTGTAGACGCTGCCTTTTCCGCTGTTTTAGCTATATTGTCGCCATAGTCTTGTCTGTATAGTCTTGCCTGTCTAGTCTTGTCTGTCCAGCCTTGACTGTCTAGTCTTGTCAATCTAGTCTTGTCTGTCTAGTATTGTCTGTCTAGTCTTGTCTATCTTTTAAGAAAGGAAGCACAAAAAGATGCAGCAATCAAAATTATAAATAAAAACGTGTATGTTCAAGATAGTGGAAAGGTTACAGGCTTTGTGTGGGTCGAGTTAGAAAACTACATAGCTGTTATTTCTCTTCTAACAGCAGCCTCCAATAGTTTGAAACATCACTGACTGAAATAAGACAGTATAAGAGCTCAAAAGAAACCATCATTGATAGCAGGCAAGTCCAGAAATGGATACAAGAGGTGACCTGGTCATGGACTGGCTAGCTGAACTGGACTTATACAAAGTTCTTAAAAATCTTAGAATGAAGAGAGTCCAGGTCTATCATAGACCTCACTCTTACCACGGATCAACTTATTGACAAGGTTTACAACTGGCAAATACTGAGCAGAGAAACACTTAGTGATCATAGATACATCTTCTATAACCTGCAGAGCCAAAGTAAAAACTGCTGGGTTTACGCAGTTTTTACTTTGGTTGTCTTGTTTACAAACAACATATAAGGGATGGTCAACTAAATCCTTGAAGGAAGATAATCTAATCCGCCAATTAGAAATGGAAGTAGCAAAAACCTCTGAAAACACAGCGGAGGAAATGGCATCTATGATCACTAGAGTGTGTAATGCGACGCTACCAACAAAAAGAAATGCTTCCAGGAAACGACAAGTATATTGGAGGAGTGAAGATATTGTCAACCTAAGGAAAATATGTGTTTTCACGAGATGGCAACTCCAAAGGAAAGGCATGAAAAACCTAAATGCATGCACCAAAGAACAGTTTAGAGGTGCATATCCTCAATTTAAAAAAGCTCTCAACCGAGCAATAAATAAAGCGAAAAGGGAACACTGGCAAGCATTGTGCAGGAAAATTGACGACGACACTTGGGGCGATGCTTATGCAATAGCCACTAGAAATCTGAAAAGCAGACACCCAATTACAAAAAAAACCCTGGAAAAAATAGAAGAGTTGGTTGACAAACTGCTCCCCATCCATCAAGAACCAAGATGGAAGCTGCCTCTAGTAACGGAGATAGTACCATTCACACAAGATGAACTTAAAATGGCTTGTGAGGGCCTCAATAGCCGGAGAGCCCCAGGATCAGACGAAATTCCACCAGAGGTACTAAAAATTGTTGTCAGAAATGCTCCCGAATATGTTCTTGGAGTAATAAATAACCTACGTTACAGATAAACTGCTTGAGCAACTGCTAGTAGACCGGGTCAAAAGAGCGCTTCGAACTGGGACTGATCTCTATGAAAACTAATATGGATTCAGAGAAGGGAAATCCACTACCGACGCCATTAAGAAGGTCATTGAAACTGCATTGAGGACGCTAGGGCTGGCACACGTAGAAACAGAAGAATCTCTGCCCTGGTAACACTTGACGTGAGCAACGCATTTAATTCGGCTTATTGGCAAAATACTCTCGACGAGACGACATCACGAGGTTTACCCCTATACCTACTACGTATGATACGCAGCTACCTGTCTGTGAATAAAATTATTATGGAAGGAGACAATAAATTAGTAGAGCACGAGGTCTACAGCGGTGTTCCACAGGGCTCAGTGATGGGCCCTACAATGTGGAACGGTGTATATGATGAAGTGTTTTGCCTTAAACTTCCGGAAGGGGTAGAGATTGTCGGTTTTGCGAACGACCTTGCGCTCGTAGTTTGTGGGAAAAGGGAAGAGGAATTAGTATCTAAAACAAATGAAGCTATAAAAATAGTGGATGTACTTCTTACTTAAGAGTGGATATAAAAATAGAGGCTGTACTTCTGACAAGCAAGAGGCATATAAAGCCAATTTCTTTCGAAATAAGGAAGCTTACAATTACACCAAAAGCTTATTTAAAATACCTAGGCGTCGTAACCGACAAAAGCATATCTTTCAAGCAGCATATTAGTAAAGCTTGCGACAAAGCGCTAAACACGGCTTCAGTACTGGAGAGACTCATGCCAAATGTACGGGGACCCAGAAGTAGTAAGCGGAGGCTTCTGTGCTCGGTTGTCCACTCTGCTATGTTACATGGAGCCCCGATATGGGCAAAGGCAATGAAGACAAAAACCTTAAGAGATAAGCTAGCATCGGTACAGCGGAAGCTAGCATTGAGGGCGTGCAGCGCTTACCGAACAGTGTTCAGAGAAGCGGCTCTAGTAATCGCTGGAATTATTCCAATTGAATTAATGGCACGTGCGAGATTAAACATACATGACGCAACGAAACGGCGAGAAACGGACAAGGACTGAAAGGAAAAAAGCGGCAAAATCTAAATCATACGAAGAATGGCAAAAATGCTGGGACACAACAACAAACGGACAATGGACAAGAAAATTTATTAGGGATCTGAAAATTTGGACGACGAAGAAACACGGCGAAGTGACTATGTAACTCAGGTACTTAGTGGCCACGGGTGCTATAGGGATTACCTCCATAGAATTGGCAAAGCAACAGACAATCTCTGCGAATACTGCGGAGAGGAGGACGGTTGCCCATACCATCTTCGAGTGCAACAGGTGGTATGCGGAGCGTGAAAAAAATTAAAAAAGGGTCCATTCAGCAACAATGGTACAATACATGCTCGAGTCCGAAGAACAGTGGCAAGTGATGGATATAGTATAATATACAATATTGTGTCACAGAAAGTATGCGACGAAAGGGCTCGGCAGAAAACAGAAGCAGAACAAATATAGGTCTATACAACGCCATCCCGAAGAAATACGAAGAGCGGTTCCGAGATGTGCGCGATGCAGAGGGTCGACATATTATTTATTTTTTGGGCGGGGTTGGGGTTGTAGAAGCACGCTACCAACAAGTAGCCCCACTCAACTGCAGATCGCCACCATGGGACCGCTTTCGCATTACTTCGGAGTGGTGTCTGTATCTAGCCGTTACGTCTCCCGTACTCTCGCGAGGTTGGGGTTTTAGGGGCTGGTTTTCCAATGTTTAATTTATTTTTTCCGCTTCTCTTTTTCTCATAATACCTCGTATGTATGTTTTCACCTGAGACCAATTTTGCTCTCTTTGCATTATTGCAGGAACTAGTCCTACATCCAGTCTAATTCCTAATGACTCTTCAAGTTAAATTCTTTCATCTTCATTTTGCCCTAATTTGGGCATTCGAAAATCGTATGATCTGCGTCGTGATGCCTGTGACCACACAATAAGCAGTTCGCTTTCTCCAGAACCTCTCCAGCTATGCCATGAAACCGCCGTGTCTGGAGAAGGCTTATGTCAGGTCATAGCACATTTGATCATGTGCTCTTTCATAGGACTCTCTCACGTTGGGTATCAATCTATGTGTCCAACTATATGTGTCCAACTGTATCCGATTCCCATCTTGCCTGCCATCTCTCCATAAGTTTTTCCCGTGCCGCAGTTTTTGCTATCAGCTTTCTTGTTTTGCTTTTCAGTTTGCAACAGTCTACACACCTTGTATATTTCTTCTCTTTTCTGGTCCAATAGGACAATCGGCGGAATGATAGCTAACTCCAAGACGGCTCCAAGAAATAGAAATCGTTCTATATATGCAGACGTATCGAACATATTCTTTGACCTGTCATCAATTTTTTTCTCATCGTCGCCCACTCCATAGCATCAGCCAATATCTCCGCACCATACAGTAATTTTGAGTGTAAGCCGCTGCTATGGAGCCACCTTTTAATCTGTTATCGTCCATATGATTGGGGCCACCGATGGTAGGCATCAATCGCGACATCGATGTAGCAGTTGACAGAGCCTTTTCAGTGGTCTTGACTATGTGTTCATTATACTTTAATCGGTCGTCAATTTGCACTCCCAGGTATCTCACTGATCTAATCCATGCAATTTTGTTTCAACCTATTTCAAGACATGATGCTACGACTCTTCGCTTCCCTGTAATGAGCACCGCCTCGGTCTTGTATATCGCCAATTCCAATCCGTTGTCCTTGAACCACCTACTTGCCTTTCTCACAGACTCGTTCAACATAAGTTCGGGTGTATTTGTTTTCCTTGCAGTTACTACCACAGCGGCATCATCTCCAAAACCCACAATACTCCGTGCCTCCGGTAGTTCTAGATTGAGTACTCCATCATACATGATGTTCCAGAGAAATAGTCCCAAGACGGATCCCTGTGGAACACCCGCCGATATTTCATAAAAATTAGGTCTTTTTTCGGTGTTGTATATTAGGATTCTATCAGACAAAAAGCTATTGAATATCTTTAACAAATAGTCCGGTGTTTCCTTTTCTAGTCTTGTCGGTTAAGTTTTGTCTGTCTAGCCTTGTCTGTCTAGACTAGTCTATCTAACCTTGTCTGTCTAGTATTTTCGATCTAGACTTGCCTGTCTAATTTGGTCTGACTAGTCTTGTCTAGTTAGTCTTGTCTGTCTAGTCTTGTTTGTCTAGTCTTGTCCGTCTAATTTGATCTGTCTAGCCTTGTTTGTCTAGTCTTGTCTGTCTAGTCTTGTCTGTCTAATCTTGTCTGTCTAATCTTGTCTGTCTAGTTTTGTCTGTCTAGACTTGTCTTTCTAGTGTATCTAGCCCTGCCTGTCTAGTATTGTATGTCTAGTCTTGTCTGTCTAGTCTTGCCTGACTAGTCTTGTCTGTCTAGTCTTGTCTGTCTAGTCTTGTCTGTATAGTCTTGTCTGTCTAGTCTTGTCTGTCTAGTCTTGTCTGTCTAGACTTGTCTTTCTAGCCTTGTCTGTCTAGTAATGTCGGTCTAGATTTGTCTGCCTAATTTGGTCTGTCTAATCTTGTCTGTCTAGTCTTGTCTGTCTAGTCTTGTCTATCTAGTCTTGTCTTTCTAGCCTTGTCTGTCTAGTATTGTCTGTCTAGACTTGTCTGCCTAATTTGGTCTGTCTAGTCGTGTCTATTTAATCTTGTCTGTCCAGTCTTGTCTGTCTAGTCTTGTCTGTCTAGTCTTGTCTGTCTAGTCTTGTCTGTCTAGTCTTGTCTGTCTAGTCTTGTCTGTCTAGTCTTGTCTGTCTAGTCTTGTCTGTCTAGTCTTGTCTGTCTAGTCTTGTCTGTCTAGTCTTGTCTGTCTAGTCTTGTCTGTCTAGTCTTGTCTGTCTAGTCTTGTCTGTCTAGTCTTGTCTGTCTAGTCTTGTCTGTCTAGTCTTGTCTGTCTAGTCTTGTCTGTCTAGTCTTGTCTGTCTAGTCTTGTCTGTCTAGTCTTGTCTGTCTAGTCTTGTCTGTCTAGTCTTGTCTGTCTAGTCTTGTCTGTCTAGTCTTGTCTGTCTAGTCTTGTCTGTCTAGTCTTGTCTGTCTAGTCTTGTCTGTCTAGTCTTGTCTGTCTAGTCTTGTCTGTCTAGTCTTGTCTGTCTAGTCTTGTCTGTCTAGTCTTGTCTGTCTAGTCTTGTCTGTCTAGTCTTGTCTGTCTAGTCTTGTCTGTCTAGTCTTGTCTGTCTAGTCTTGTCTGTCTAGTCTTGTCTGTCTAGTCTTGTCTGTCTAGTCTTGTCTGTCTAGTCTTGTCTGTCTAGTCTGTCTAGTCTTGTCTGTCTAGTCTTGTCTGTCTAGTCTTGTCTGTCTAGTCTTGTCTGTCTAGTCTTGTCTGTCTAGTCTTGTCTGTCTAGTCTTGTCTGTCTAGTTTTGTCTGTCTAGTCTTGTCTGTCAAGTCTTGTCTGTCTAGTCTGTCTAGTCTTGTCTGTCTAGTCTTGTCTGTCTAGTCTTGTCTGTCTAGTCTTGTCTGTCTAGTCTTGTCTGTCTAGTCTTGTCTGTCTAGTCTTGTCTGTCTAGTCTTGTCTGTCTAGTCTTGTCTGTCTAGTCTTGTCTGTCTAGTCTTGTCTGTCTAGTCTTGTCTGTCTAGTCTTGTCTGTCTAGTCTTGTCTGTCTAGTCTTGTCTGTCTAGTCTGTCTAGTCTTGTCTGTCTAGTCTTGTCTGTCTAGTCTTGTCTGTCTAGTCTTGTCTGTCTAGTCTTGTCTGTCTAGTCTTGTCTGTCTAGTCTTGTCTGTCTAGTCTTGTCTGTCTAGTCTTGTCTGTCTAGTCTTGTCTGTCTAGTCTTGTCTGTCTAGTCTTGTCTGTCTAGTCTTGTCTGTCTAGTCTTGTCTGTCTAGTCTTGTCTGTCTAGTCTTGTCTGTCTAGTCTTGTCTGTCTAGTCTTGTCTGTCTACTCTTGTCTTTTTAGAGTAAGCTAGCTCTACGGGTATGCAGTGCTTATCGAACCATATCAAGAGATGCTGCCCTAGTAATCGCTGGCATTCCGCCAATTGAACTACAGATCAAGCAGAGAAAATCCCTGTATGATGCTGCCGTAGACAAATCAATGGCAGGATGCTTGGAATACGACAACGAAAGGGGAGTGGACAAGGATACTAATCCCCAATATAGTGACTTGGTACCGACTACAACATGGAGAAGTAAATTATCACTTAACCCAGCTGCGAACGGATCATGGGTGTTTTAAAGAATTCCTACACAACATTGGGAGGGCACCGAAATAGACTGCGTATATTGCGGACAAGCAGACAGCACAGAAAAGACTAGACGGACAAGACTACATATCGACAATTCACTGGACTGGTCTCATTACCCACATTAACCATGTGGCCAAGAACCTAAACAAAGCAGTATTTGACAGACCCCGCCCTGCGTACTCTAAGTCGATATCTGGACGCGGAAATCTTAAGATTGGTGTACGTTTCCACATTCCATTCTCATCTACTTTTTGCTATTATGTTTTGGGGCAATGGAGCTGGGACGACGACTAAGTTGTTTAGAATACAGAAACAAGCACTGTGTATTCTAAATAATCTCCAATACACAGAATTATGTAGAGGTCAATTTAGAAGGGCAAAGATAGTAACATTAACTAGCGCTTATATCTACGGAACTATCTTATTTGTTTTCAGACAAAAACACCAATTTTCAAGTTTTCGTAAACCAGTGGAACTAGATACCAGATACAACAAAGATCAATACGAACTTCTTAAACATCCCACCCTACATCAACACAAAACTATATAATATACTCCCTTCGGAAATGAAACATCAGAACATGAGGAATCTAAAACAACTAAAGAAAGATTTGTACGAGTGTATTAATAACATTGAACCTTACAATCTGGCCGAATTTTATTCGTCTACGAATATTCAAAATTTGTATTTTGAATTAATTTGTATTTTGAAAGAATTTGTATTATAATTAATTTTCTTGTTTTTAGATTATATCCTAAATGTATCCATTTTTTTTGCTATATATGACATATTTCATTTAGATGTATGTATGATATACATATTTCATATAGTGTATCTTATATAATGATACAAATCGAATTGATTTGACTAGAGATTCAAGACACGCAATAAATTGGTTTGGTAATTTGTTTTGATAATTTCTTAGAAAATTTTATTTGATTTCTAATTGATATTTTCTGATGCATTGTAATTATATAACAGTAATTATAATTATATGTTTTAAATGATGAGGACGAGTGCTTGGTAATTGGTTCGGCCTGGATGGCAAGCGACTTTCTCGGCGAATTGAAATAAATTTCGAATTAGATTTGAGAAATTATTTAAATTTGAATAAATTTCAGTTAGATTCTAGAATTAATAAATTAACATTAAGTTTCGAAAGTTAATTTCGAGTCAATTTATAAACGGTTGGTTATAATTTCTTTAGCTTAGCACAATTTATAAGGCAAACATTGAAATGTTAGTTTGAATAATAAGTGGTTTGCGTCTAAAATGTGCTTATGCAATTTGGCAATAATTTCTGCCATGCATTCCGAAAAATTATTAAAAATATATTCAATAATAAAAAATTGCAAAATTTATACAAGCAATGTGCAGGTAAGCACCAAAAGGGCGAAGTCAATGAATAAATCATCAATAGAAACGGAGTTATGTCAATTATTATATTATGTCAATATTTATCAACAAAAGGGGGAATACTGGAAATCTTCTGTTACTCTTTAGCACACACTGCTGGCATGCATTGTGTGAGCCATTCGCTACGTCAAAGCAAGTAACGGTTAAGACATAAAATGTAAAGGGCTGAAGGCCAAAAAAGATGTTACGACCAAGAAAGAGAGATGTTAGAGAAGAGTAAATGAAACCCCTGCCTCTAAAAAACCTAACAGAGGAATTCAATTATTAAGGAAAATTGATAAATACGGGTATGTCGATAGCAAACAAAAGATCTATAATCTAGACAACAATTGTAAGGTTACCGAAATAATACGTTACACAGTCTAATACCAAGAGCTACAACATAAAATTGCAAAATTTATACAAGCAAAGTGCAGGTAACCACCAAAATTGTAGCTCTTGGTATTAGACTGTGTACCGTATTATTTCGGTAACCTTACAATTGTTGTCTAGATTATAGATCTTTTGTTTGTTGTCGACATACCCGTATTTATCAATTGTCCTTGATAATTGAATTCCTGTTTTAGGAGGCAGGGGTTTCATTTACTCTTCTCTAACATCTCTCTTTCTTGCTCGTAACATTTTTTGGCCTTCAGCCTCTGACATTTTATTTCTTGACCGTTCCTGTTGCTTGCTTTGACGTAGCGAACGGCTCACACAATGCATTCCAGCAGTGTGTGCTAAAGAGTAACAGAAGATTTCCGGTATTCCCCCTTTTGTTGATAAATATGAGCGTTTAATTGCCATAACTCCTTTTCTATATTCAATATTGTCAGCCAAATTATGCATTGACATAAATCAACCATCAATTCGTGCTGAATTACACCTACATAGCTTTATTTAAAATACTATCTACAAATTTTTACTTACAAATCTTTTTTTAATCAATACCTAGTAAATATTAAAAAAAAAAATACAAATTAAAAATTACTTTTGTTGTCTAATATTTTTTCTATTTTGCGTCTGTAATGGACTCATTGCAGCTGTCATATGCGTGCGGTTATGGCTCGCCGAGTGCTGTAATTATTTTAGTTAGTTAATTTATTCAAGGTTGGCACGGATATTCAGAGCTGTCAGTGGCAAATTTTTGGCAAGATAGTTTTGAGGTTATGTGATGTGTGGAAATCGTGAATCATCGCTGGCACTACAACCCTGGGTGGGTCATGGCCTCCTCAAGGATCTTTCGCCATCCGTCTCTGTCTTGGGCTTTATTCTTCCAGTTAGTTACCCCTATGCTTCTCAGGTCTTTTTCTACCCCTTCTATCCATCGCAATTTTGGTCTACCTCTTCCTCTATTTCCATCAGGTTCTGATCTAAGTGCTCGTTTTGTGGGTCTTTCGTCATTCATCCTCATTACATGTCCTGCCCATCTTAGTCTTCCTAGTTTTATTATTTTTACTATGTCGGCATCTTCATATATTTGGTACAGCTCGTGGTTGTATCTGCTCCTCCATGCCTGGTTTTCTTGGACGGGGCCAAATATTTTTCTCAATATTTTCCATTCAAAGACTCCCAGGAGGTTCTCGTCTGCTTTGCTTAGGGTCCACGTTTCTGAAGCGTATGTTAATACTGGCTTTATTAATGTCTTGTATATTATACATTTTGATTTTCTTGTCAGGTTAGGCGACTTCAGTTGTTTTTCGACTCCATAGTAACATCTATTAGCTGTGATTATTCTTCGCTTTATTTCTTTCTTCGTTTTTTCTTTCTATTTTTCTTTCTATTCCTTCTATTTCTCCCGCCTCTATTACGCGTTACGACCATTGCTTTTGTTTTTTGTTCATTTATTTCTAGACCCATTTTTCGAGCTCCTCTTTCTAGGTTGTTAAAGGCCTCTATGTTATTCCGTTTTGTTCTACTTATTATATTGATGTCGTCTGCGTATGCTAGAATTTGAACTGATTTTGTGAAAATTGATCCAGACATTTCAATTTATGAATCTCTTATTGCTTTTTCGAGTACTATACTAAACAGTAGGCACGCAAGAGCGTCCCCTTGTCTCACTCCTTTTCGTGTTTTAAATTGCCTTGATGTTTCGTTTTGTATCTTGACTGCTCATATCACTTGTTTCATTGTAAGTCTCGTGAGATTTATAAGCATGGGTGGTATTTCAAGTTCTTGCATCGCGTCATATAGCCCCTTTTTATTTATGCTGTCGTATGCAGCTTTGAAATCCACGAATGTGTGGTATGTATCCACCATAAATTCAGTTGTCTTTTCTAAGATTTGTCTAAGTATGAAGATTTGATCGGTTGTCGATCTTCCACTATGGAATCCACATTGGTAGTTTTCAATTATCAATTCGAAATAACTTACTATTCTGCTATAGATAATGTTTGATAAGATTTTGTAGCCTGTGTTTAAGAGTGTTATACCTCGGTAATTTGTGCAATTTAGTTGGTCACCTTTTTTATGCAGAGGGCATATGAGGCCTATGTTCCATTCTTCCGGTATTATTTCCAGCTTCCATATGTTTGTTATTAGTTTGTGTATGACCTGTGTTAGTTCTTCTCCGCCATGCTTGATGAGTTCGCTTGGTATATTGTCAGACCCAGGCGCTTTATTATTGTTCATTTTCATTATTGCTTTTTTAACTTCTTCCAATGTGGGAGGTGGTTGGTTCTCACCTGTTATAGGATTATTGTTGTTTTCTTCATCTTCTGGGTTATTTTCCTCAACTGTGTTAAGATGTTCGTTGAAGTATTCTGCCCATCTGACCAATATCTTGTCTTTCTCATTTATGTTTTGTCCATTTTTGGCTTTGCATATTGATATACTGGGTTTGAACTCTTTCCTGGTATTATCTATTTTCCTATAGAACTTTCTGATCTCATTTTGGTTCCGTAGTTTTTCGAGTTCCTTACTCTGTTCATTTTCTTGTTTTTTCTTTTTTTGTTTATGTATCTTTTTCTCTTCTCTACGCCTTTATCTATATTCTTCTATCATCGCTCATGTTCTGTACTTGCTTTGCATTTTTAGATATACTTCACTCTTCTTTTTTGTGGCCTCCTGGCATTCTTTATCAAACCAGTTATTCCTTGGGCGTGTTTGCTCTTCTCCTATCACTTCCTCTGCCGACGCTTTTATTATCCTTTTACATACTTCCCACTGTTGGTTAACTTCGGTCTCTGCTATGGGTTGTTCCCCTTGAATTCGTTTATTGATGTTCTCTCTGAATTTAGTTGCTTCTTCCTGTATCTTCAGCTTTTCCGTATTATACTTTTTCTGTGGCTCACATCGTACTTTTTTTACGTCCGATATTCTTGCCGTGATTTTAGTTTCTAGTAGATAGTGATCAGAATCAATATTTGCTCCGAAATCGTGAATACACAAATTTAATTAATTAATGTTAATAAACGATATAACACATATTTATTTTAAATTCTTTTCAATAGTACAATTATTGAAAATATTTATAGTAACATTGGATTCTTGAGCAGTAACACTCACAACAGGGACAGTATATACAGTGCTACTACTACTGTTGCTATCAAATTGCAAATGTGGGGCACTAGAGGAATATACAGGTAAGTTGATATTTGCTTGCTCAGACCCAAGCATTTTAGATATTTCAATCTTCTTTTTTAACGAAGCGTCAACATACCCTTCTGCAACAGTAGTAGACATCCATCCACCATAATTTTTTATTGTCAACAAATCACTACCATGGTTGGCCAAATGTGTCGCACTATTTATTCGGAAACAAAGTCCAGTATAAAGATCGGAGTTTGGTAATTTGAGAAATGTCGCAATGTCTTTTGATATTCTTCCCATATTAATACCAATTGGACTATTAATACCATTATGACCATTATGACCATTACAATAATGACCATTACGAAAAGTTAAGAAAAATCACTTATGCGTAACATTGTTCGGACGTAAGTTAGTATATTTTTTCATTAAGTAAATCCAATGAGGATCTATAATTGCCAACATTCTTGGAATGTAATTTTTTGTTTTAGATACAGAAACAACGATGGAATCGGATCTGTATTCTATGTCATCAACAGACATATCCGTTAATGCCTGACGCCTAAGCGCACCATTATAACCATATACAAACAAATTTACGCACCTTCATAGCCAGATAAGACTTTTCATCCGCGTCCCTTATAAATTTATGAATATATTCTTCTAAAATCTTCGACTTTTTAGGTGCATAGCCCTGATATATCCGTTTCAATATGCCTGCAATTTACAATATTTGGATATATCTATATCCTTATGTACCCATAGATAAACAGGACCTCAACATAGAATATATCGTCCATAAACTTGATGGTATATACTTCTTACGTTGTAATTCGGACTAAGCCAGTAAGACATTTTCCCAAACAACTGTAACTATATTTAGATTACACCACTCCTTAAATTTGCGGTATTCTTTTTCATATCTTGCTCGCGATTTATCTGGCAAAAATTTATTCAATGTATTTGCAGCTATTTCTTTCAATTCTGGTGGAGTGCAAGATATTTTTCAATCCATTTTAATTATAACCTTTAAATTAATTTCAAGTGTCAATTATCAGTGTAACCAACCACCAAAAAATTTGATGAACATGTATGGGCGATTTTTGTATTTAGAAATGGTATAAAATGGCATAAAAGGGCATAAAATATAAAAAAATACTATAAAAAACTAGTTCGTAAGGCGTTTTCAAGCACTTATCCATTGGAATACACCTCGCTTAGCTCGTCGTTTTCCAAACTTGGACGTGTGCTGTAAAATCGCGATTACTAAACTCGTCCTTTAATATACTATAAACAGAAATCAAGTATGTATGCATGTATTAGATATGTCAAAACTAGATTGTCAAGAGTTTAGACTAGATAGTCAAGATCAGACAAACAAAAATTCTCACACGAGGTTAGATAAACAAAGCTATGTCATCAAAACTAGGCAGACAATTAGTGAATGGATAAGACTAGATAGACTACATAAGACAAATAAGAATAGCCAGGTTGCACAAACAAGGCAAAACAAGCAAAACTAGATTGACAGCGAGTAAATAGACGTGAGTAGATAGACGTGAGCAGTAGGTGCCCGACATCGAGAGCGTGCAGTTCGTGAGCGTGTAGATCTAAATAGCGAGAATTCTTTCTGTCTTTATTCATAATTTTTAAACTAAATCTAATTAAATAAATATATAGTACTCCAGCAAAATGTCTAGAGAGTTACGTTCTATTAAAACGACAAGTAAAAGTGAGTCAGTAACGGATCCAGTGATAACGTTTCTACAAAGTTCGTGTTTCAAAGAAATCATTAGTGGTGCCGTAAAAAATTAAATAGAACACATACTATCATCTAAACTAGTGGAAATTCTACCAGATATAAACAAGAAGGAAATGTTGGAACTTACCGAGAAAATAAGAAACCTTGAAGAACAGAATGTCTTACTTATAGAAAAACTATCATCTTCGAACCAATCAAATTCTTTGGAGGCTATTAGTTTACCCGTTCCGTCGATTGATAAAGAAGTTAAGGACACGAGCAAATCTTTATCGCAAGACGATAAACACAAATCGCGCAGCCAGGTTCAACAAGGCAACGCAAAAAACGATCATGAAAAAAGTGATAGGCGCGAGTGCGAAATGATAAATCCTACCTCAAACCAAAAAAACGCAAACATTGAAACTTGGGAAATTCAAAAGAAGAAAAAAAACTACAGAAGGTCTAATATTATAATTGGCACTAACGAAGAAAATACGGCAGTTAAGGCGGCGAAGAGGTTTGCACATCTTCACGTCTACCGTCTGGACCCGCAGTTATGTGAAAATGATGTAATTAATTATCTAAATAACAAACAATTTAGTGACGTTCTATGTAATAAACTAACATATAAATATCCTTTAGAGTACTCATCTTTCAAAGTCTCGGTTCCTTTTGAACAATTAAAAGATGCAAAAAAACCGGAAATCTGGCCACAATACACTAGAATTAATCGTTTTTTCTCAAACCTCCAAAAGACGAAGGAAAGGAACTAATGAATGATGACAACAGAAGCAATTTTGTGACATCTTCACCTACTAATAATAACTTCCGAGATAATAAAAATAATTGCTTAGAAAATTTGATACTCTTCTTAAATGCTCAAAGTATACAAAATAAACTCCTGCAACTGGAGGTACTAACGTCCGATTATAATCCGTACATCATTTGTCTAGCTGAAACCTGGCTGACTGGTGAGTCAATTCAATATTCGAAGGTAGCCAATTACAAATTAATTACATCATATAATAGAACAAAATCTAGTGGCGGCGGCGTAGCTATTTGGATTCTGGAACAATTTTTCAGTAGCAGCAATATATTGGACATCGTGGGAAAATCGGTAGAGAAACACATCGAAATGTGTGGAAATTTGGATTGGGTAACATAATTATAATCACTATATATAGACCTCCTACGGGAAATATTAATACCTTCATGCTTACTTTTGAGGAGTTGCTTGATTCTTTATTTAATAAATATGAAACTATTTTTGTTGTTGGGGATTTTAACATCCACTTTGAAAGAGAGTCAAAAGAAAAGAGTAACCTTATAAACATGTTACAATCCTATGGATTTGATGATAAAGTTAAAGTGCCTACCAGAGTAACTACAAAATCATCCAGTATCATAGACAATCTGTTTTTAAAGGGAAACTATCCTGTCACAGTCACAGTTGGTGATAACACGATATCAGATCACAAGTTTATATTAGTAGCTATAGTTTTCAATGGTTCAGTTTCTAAAACTAACCCAAAGCAACACTTTTATTATGCTAGAAACTTTTGTGCTGCTAATAAACTTCATCTGCAACAAGCTCTGCAAAAGGAATCGTGGACTGAAATATACAATTTAAGCGATTGCGAACAGAAGACCAACGCATTCATTCATCTATTGCAATACTATATTTTCAAATACTGTCCAATGGAGAAAATTATGCTAAGATCCAAATCCTGGATCACTAAAGAGATACTACTGTCGAGTAGATGTCTGAAAAACCTATATATTATTCAAAGGAAATATCCAATAATAAAAGAATTTTATTTGTTAAAGAAGAAAATCCATCACAATTTATTAGCTAGCACTAAAAGAAACTATTATAAAAGCAAATTGGACAAATCCAGCAATCAACAAAGAACCCTGTGGAATATAGTTGATGATCTGTCAAACAAATCACGGATCAAACAAGACATCAATATTAAATGTAATGAGACTATTGTAAAAGATCCAGATGCTATAGCTTCGATATTTAATGACTTTTTTAAAGCGGCTCCGGAGATAATTGTTCAGAACATACCATCTATAAATATAGACAACGATCACTTATTCATAAATGACAAAACTATGTATCTGGAAGAACTCACTCCAAACGAGATGGCAATAATTCTAAACAAATTAAAAAACAAATCCTCTCACGGCCCGGATTCACTCCCCGGAAATATCATCAAAGAATTCCAATTTGAATTAATCGAACCTCTTACCCATATCATTAATTGTTCATTTTCTTCTGAAAAGGTGCCTGCAATATTAAAAACCTCAACTGTGATTCCTGTATTCAAAAAAGGAGACCGTTTGGATAAAAACAACTACAGGCCTATTTCGTAGGTATCAGTATTAGCTAAAATACTAGAATACTCCATGGAATACAGATTAATGCCTTTTATAACAAAGCATAACCTTATTCCAAATGAACAACATGGCTTTTGCAGGAACAAATCTACCACTACAGCAATTAACGAACTCTACAACAAAATAGTATGCGAGGCGGATGAAGGTAAATTCCCAGTGGGTGTTTTCTGCGACCTCTCTAAAGCCTTCGATTGCGTCTCTCACCACATACTATTGCAGAAATTGGACTCTTATGGATTTAGAGGTAAAACAGGCAATTGGTTCAGGTCGTATTTGGCCGACAGGAAACAGTACATCAAAATTAATTCAACTGAGAAGATAGGACTGTCAAAGGCTAGCGTTGTTAACGTGGGTGTCTCTCAAGGGAGTATTTTAGCACCTGTGATATTTTCTCTGTATACAGCAGATATGATAAAGTTTATTGGTCAAAAATACTGCACATTATACGCTGATGACGCAAGTCTGATAATCTCGGAGCGATCCTTGGCACAAACTACCATACAAACAAATACAATTCTACAAAAACTCTTCAAATGGTTCTGCGCTAACAACTTATACCTTAACATCGCTAAAACTAGTTACGTAGTGTTTCAGTGTAGTAGAAGGATGCCCTCAAATGATATTCTACTTGAAATTGGAGACTGCTAAATTGAAAGAGAGAAGAAAGTGAAATTTTTAGGTATCTACTTAGAGGAGAACATGAAATGGAAAGCAACAACTGAGAAGATAATCAAACAACTGCACAGCAAGGCATATTTGCTACGTCAAGTGCGTCAAACTGTGGGAGAAAAAAATCTTCTTAAAGTTTATTATGCCGAAATCCACTCCGTTTTGTCCTATGGCATTTTGGTGTGGGGAATATCGACTGCATCACATGGAGTATTTCTTGCTCAAAAAAGGCTGCTTAGATCACTAGCCGGACTCAAAAGTACCATTTCCTGCAAGCCCTACTTCTAAAAGTTTAAAATTCTTACCGTTCCTTGTATATATATCTGGGAAGCCGCTTGCCATATATACAAAAACCGACATACAATGAGCACTAACGAGGATAGTCATGGGTACAAAACTAGAAATTGCCAGAATCTTAGAACTGTGAAAAGCAACCTAACCATTTCAAAAGGAGCACCCAATCGTATCGGCATCCAGATCTTCAATCGTATACCTAGAGATATTAAAAATAAATCAAACTATATATCGTTCAGAAGCAGTCTAAAATTGTTCCTAATCGACAACTGTTTCTACAGCGTTAATGATTTTTTTGATCGTATATTATAGTTTCTCTTTAATTGTTTTTTTTATTAATCTTATTTTTTATGCTTGTTTTATGTATATTCTATCTTGACTTGTCTCATATGTAACATTTACATCCTTAGAGAAATAAAATTGATTTTGATTTGATTTGATTTTGATTTGATACTGGCCTTATAAGCTTTGTTCATCTGATTTTGTAGAAACATTTTGTTCTCTATTTACTGAAACGGCATTGTCATATTCTCGTATAGAACTTACAGAGAAACAATATAAACGAGCTCAACAATGCTTAAATTTTCTTTAGTCGATTTCGTATGCAAATATGCGAAATTAAATGTGAAACCACCTGTCGCATAAATCTACCTGTATTTACACAGTGAAATTGCTAGTCAGCAATTTCATTCTGTTAATTAATTTCGTCGAAATATTCTAATTTCAATCGACTGCGACAACATATAATTTGTAATATAGTTTCTGACTGAATTTGTTTGTTTAGACTTATCTGTCTAGTAGTGTTCATTTAGTGTGTTCAAACTGTCTAGTTTTGTCCGTTTTCTCTTATCTGTTCCGTCTTCTCTGTTTAGTCTAGCTTTATCCGTCTAGTCTTATCTTTTTACCCTTATGCGTCTAGTCCAGAGCTGTCCAATCAGTCGATCGCGATCTACCGGTCGATCGCGGCGTGATTTTGAGTTGATCTTTACTTTTCTCGCGCTCCTCATACTTACTTAAAAATACATTTCGATAAATATAAAGTAAAAATTAAAACACGTTTCTCGCTCACGTTCAAATGTTGCTACAGGTCGGCCGCATCCCCACCAGTACAATAGCTTTTGTTGACTGCCGATTCGCAAGAAAACAAAACCCTACTCAATTCAACCCTAGCAAAATGATTCTCGAAATAGAAGTTGTTGGAAAACAATTATTTCAGACAAGATTTGAAGGTTTTGTTAAAATTTAAAATAGTGCACTATTTTTTTCAAATGTGTTTCAAAAAGATATCAACATGGAAGAAATTGCATATCAAATATCAACAATATTTGAAGCAAATCAGGAAAAACTAGAATTGGAAATAAACAAACTTAAAAATGATTTGTATTTAAAATTTTGCCTTGGAGGGCCCGTTTTGGCAGTCTTTCTTCATCCATTCTTGTGACATGGTCTGCCCATCGTAACCTCTGTATCTTTGCATATGCGAATACTGGCGGATCCGCCAAGGCCTGGTACAGCTCGTTATTGTATCGTATTCTGTCACCCATTTATGTCTGGGATTGGGCCGAGTGGCCACTCCCACAACATATTTTGTTGCCACTGATGTGTGTCCAGACCCAGGTTTCGCAGCCATATGTGAATATTGGTCGACAATTGTTTTGTATACCCGTATTTTTGTGTTTCTGTGCACGTGTTTCTTTGCTTCCGTTGTTTTCTAAGGTCACCCCTAGATATCGGAAGCTGCTAACTTGGTCTAAGTTGTCTTGTGTAGTTATCGCCATTGTCTTTGTTCTTGCCTACGTTAGCAAATTAGTCTTTGTTACGTTAATTTTCAGCCCTATGTCTCTGGCTACTTCCTTCAGGACGGTGTATGCTTTTTCTGCTGCGGCTTTGGTTTGACTCATGATGTCGATGTCGTTGGCATATGCCACTACCTGAACAGTTTCGAAATGATTTTTTCACATATCCTGGATTTTATCTTGGTCGCCTATTCGGTCTCTGCCTCGTATTGTCCTTGGTTTGTAGTCCTCTCTTATCGTTTTTAGATACTTGTATGCACTTCTCTTTTCATAAATTTAAGACCACCTTAACATTCAAACGATCAAAACTATAAACAATATAACGCGTGAAAACTACACGTTCGCTAGAGTGAGATAAGTGACTGCAATGAATATATAAAAGTACAACGAAAAAAGAACATTATCTTAAATGCGTTGCCGATCAATTTATTAATTGGCTAAAATTGGCTATGAGAATAAGAATCTACATAAAAAAGTTAATTCCGATTTTCGTATTAGGTTATTTTCACGTGAAAAACAGCTTTTAAATAGCAATATGTTATTTTAGCATTTTCTCAAAATTGGGAGTGCACTCCATGGCCCTAGATCCCCGGTGACCCGCTACGCGTTTTGGTCGATCTTGGCAACAATATATACAAAAAAGTAGATCGCCACTACGAAAAGGTTGGACAGCCCTGGTCTAGTCTTATCTGTTTTTGACTTTGCTCTTGTCTGCCGTCTTGTCTGCCTAATTTTGAATGTCTAGTTAAATCAAATAATTTATTTCATTATACTAAGGTTACAGAAATATACAATATATGTTAGTACATGTTCTTATATACAGTGTAAGCTAAATGAAATATGTCAAAATATAGATGATCATAATGTGACATTGACAATAAAAAAATAAGTCAGCTCTATGCCGAGGAATGCAATTTTATCTGCACATAGTAATCTTCTAATTTGTATGGTTCCATTTCGATACGGATAGTTCGTATTTCATTTGTAAATTTTAATAGATTTGTCATCAGTCTTAAGTATTGTGGCAGCGTAATGAATAGTTTCTAGTTTATATACGGTGGAGCTTTCTCAGACATTGTTAATTTGTGCCTTGGTAGGATATACATTATATTTTGGTTTCTAGTTTCTCTCTCATTATTGTTGACATGCATTTCGAATAATTTCTTATTTTTAAATGTAAACATCAGTGTTTCGTACATAAAGCTCCCGGTGACTGTTAATATCTTCGCTGTCTTAAAGATGCCTCGACACGACTGTCTGTATTTCATACTGTACATTATTCTAAGTACTCTTTTCTGTATCCTGAATATGTTGCTGATTTCCTTTCCGCAGCCCCAGAATAGAATACCGAAACGTAGATGGGAATAGAAATTTGCATAGTATACTATTTTCAAGATTTCTATATTAAAGCATCTCTTTAGAATCCTGATGGCATACGTGGTTTTATTTAGTTTTGCTTCTAGTTGGTTTATGTCAGTTTTTCAGCTTAAGCAGCAGTCAATGTGCATTCCAAGCAATCTGACACTGCTATCGATTGCAAAACGTTCTTCTCCTATAGTTATTTCTTGTGGATAGTTTAGCAGTGATCTATTGGTTTAGAAAATTATTATTTTAGTTTTAATAGAGTTCATTGTAAGTTTATTGATTTGATAGTGATATACAAGGCTCGACCAAAGCCAAGGGGCATTGGCTTGACGATGAGCCAAGGCTTGATCCAAGCCTTGACCAATGGTTCCTTCCAACCAGGGCAGTACAATGCAAAATAAAAGTAAATCTATAATGGAATAGACGTTAAGGCCGGTCCAGACGCTCCGCTTTGCACAACCTTTTGTCTGCGCAGTTCAACACGTTGCAGATAAAACGTTGCGTGTAGATAGGAAAATTGCGCAGTTTTGAAAACTGCGCGGAGACGGTACAGTTGCAGCGATAACTGATCTAAAGAGCATAGATATCCATGAACTGTGCAGACAAGTCGGTGCATGTAAACGGTAGCTCCGTTTTCCGATTCATTTTGTTCAAAAATGACCTGACTAGTACCTGCTCCATGACGATTTCACTAAAACTGTGCGAAATATACAGATATATCTGCACCGTGTAGACGCTCTACAATTTGCAACGTTTTCATTCCGTCTTGAGACTGCGCAGACAAAAGGTTGTGCAAAACGGAGCGTCTGGACCTTTAACCCTTTCAATACGGCGAAAAAATCAGTTTAGTGCGCCTCATTACCGGAAACAGTCATTTCTTCTCCAAGTGATTATTACGACCAAATAACTTTTCTGTCTGTAAGTCTGAAAGTCCAAGAGACACATAATTGATCTCATAACGATACATCAACGACAAGAATGAATTTACAAGTTTCATTGATGGGACATACGTATGTCCCGCCGTAAACACAGAACACCTGAATGCAGGAACAGGGTATGTCCCGGTCGTAATCCTAGAAACGATCCTAGAAACTCATGGAAGGAAATCTCATAGAAAAAAAAATTAAATTCTAGGATAGAAAGTTGCATCTAAAGTCTGAATTTCTTGAGGGTGTGACAAGGCTTGAAACGTTTCTTGTACAGTGCCATGTTGCAAGAGGTGCATAGCATTTTGAGCGTGCCTCTTTTTTGTTTTTTTGCGCACCACGCACATCTTCTTCGCGTTTTTCCCTCCGTTGGGAAATGTTCTCCAACATTCGACAGTCTTATATTTTCATTAGGCGATCGCGATGACAATGACGTGGATTTGCAGGAAGAGCATATTTTGCATATTCACTTCCTTACTTGCACTTCCAAATCTCAGGAGATTTTCAGCAGCAGTAACGAGGAATGGTAGTAAGGGACGTTTTCGGTAATGTCAGTAATGTCTTGATGAACAACATGAGCATTTACAATCGCGGTCATCAATAATCTGTAGAATACCTTTTTCTACTATTTGTTAGATTTGCAATCCACCTCGTAGCACGTTTTCAGTTGGTCAGAGAAGTCAACCGCACCCATGAACTCATTGTAAAAGGATACCATTGATGGGCATTAGAATTCCTTTTGAGAACCAGCTTTTAGAGTTGTAATCGCCGTAGTTAATTTATTGTTGTGGCAATTCGACATGACGAAAACCTCCCTTGTCTCCTTCTATTTCACAGAAATTATTCCCTCGCTTGTGGCTTGGAAAATCGATTCATCTCTCTGAATATCTGCTCTTCTTGCATTCGGAAATGTTGGTGTATTTTTTTGTCCTTTCATGTAGGTGCCGACACATATACGGGACAGGGTATACATCAGATTCACAGAAGTGAAGAATCGGTCAAAACAGATTATGATTTGGGGAATCTTCACTGTAGAAACAAGCTTTTTCACAACGCGTTCTCCTAGAGTTCCTTCGGTCACTGAAGATTCTTTCCCAGCGTAAATGTTAAAGTCGTATAAGTATCCCGTTTTAGAATCGCAGCGTTCCCAAACTTTGATACCCCTCTTTACGGGTTTCAAGGGTTGGTACTGTTTCAGGCTGCTCCTTCTCTTGAATTTATCTTTGAATCATCTACTGACTGCCTCGTGCTGTCAGTGAAACTCTTCAGAAAAGTGTACTTCAATCAGGAAGCTACTTCCTCAATATAATATATTTTCGAAGCATCTGCAGGTTTCTTCGGGGAATTGAAGTATAATTTTGAAATCAAAAGGAGGAAGCGATCTCTACTTATCGCTTTTTAATGGCTGCATTTCCAGCAAACTATTTACTGACCAATAGTGGGCCATTTGAGGTACCCGATTGTAGCTCATGATCAGCATTACTCCAACTACTGTCATAATTTCAAATTGGTCAGTCATATGATGCGTTTTGACTTCAGCGTTTCGACTGCCTGGTGATGAACTTGCTTCATTTTTCTTGAGATCTTCATTTACCATTTCTAACCTTTCGTTCGGACATTGGGCGATGTAAATGAATAAGCTTTTGGGAAAGAGTTTGAAGAAAAAATCAGATTCAGTGGCATAGTCGTCAATAGAGAAATTTGCTTCTCCCTTGATGTAGTTAACTAGTGGCATACGTGGTGTAAAGTTACTTGCACAGGACCATAAATATGATGGCGGATTCTGGTTCTGGATCTCTCTTGCACCAAACAAATCATTGTGATTGTATGGGATGATTTCATAGTTGCTCTCCTCTTCGCTGCTTTCCTCTGATGTGGACTAAGAGTATTCATATTCAAAAGTGTCACATATAGAGAAGCGTGCTACCTCAGTTTATCATCAGAGTAAGTTCTCTTTCTACTCATTGAGAAAAAAAGAAAGGAAATAGGAAAGATATCGAAAAAAAATTTGAAGCAAAACTTTAGTCGCAACTGTCAGTAACTAGACTCGGAATTGACGTTTCGGTTAGGTTAAGGTTAAGTCATATCTTCATAGATCATTACATTAATAACTTTAATAACTTTTACATTTCTACATTTCTCAATATTGAAAAATTAAAGTAAAACTACTTTTGGCGAGACTTGAGAGTAACTCGGACCTTTTCCAAATTGTATAATGCTTTTATGATCAACATCTTATTTACGCGTGCTGTTAAGCGTATCATTTAAAAACGTAATGAAGATACTGTAACAGGGACATACGTTGTCCCAACCGTAATTTAAATTTTGACTGGAACAGCATATGTCCCGTCAGGTGTGAAAGGATTAAAGTAGTGTGGCAGCGTATTGAATAATTTCAAGTTAATATACGGTGGAGCTTTCTCGGACATTGTTAATTTGTGCCTTACTAGGGTATACATTATATTTTGGTTTCTAGTTTCTCTCTCATTATAGTTGATCGTCAGTATTTCGTATATAAAGGTCCCGGTGACTGTTAATATCTTCGCTGTCTTAAAGATGCCACGACACGACTGTCTGTAATTCATACTGTACACTATTCTAAGTACGCTTTTTTGTATCCTGAATATGTAGCTGATTTCCTTTCCGCAGCCCCAGAATACAATACCAAAACGTAGATGGGAATAGAAATTTGCATAGTATACTATTTTCAAGATTTCTATAATGAAGCATCTCTTTAGAATCCTGATGGCGTACGTGGTTTTATTTAGTTTTGCTTCTAGTTGGTTTATGTGAGTTTTCCAGCTTAAGCAGCAGCCAATGTGCATTCCAAGCAATCTTACACTGCTATCGATTGCAAAACATTCTTCTCCTCTAGTTATTTCTTGTGGATAGTTTAGTAGTGATTTATTGGTTCTGAAAATTATGATTTTAGTTTTAAGAGTGTTCATTGTAAGTTTATTGATTTGGAACCAGTTCTTGATGTTTGACATAACCGCATTAGTATTTCTCTCTATATCCACAAAACTTCTGCTGTTTCTTAGTAGTAAACTTGTATCGTCAGCATAATTAGTCATTGCGTGAGGTGTTATAGATAAGGTAGTCGGTAAATCATTTATGTATAATGTGAACAAGAGAGGTCCTAATATATTTCAGTGAGGTACCCCAATTTGTGTGCATCTGGATTTTACTTCCATCTATGGCAGGCATGCAAACATGCGGCCTGCGGGCCACATGCGGCCCGACAATACATAGATTGCGGCCCGCCGAGACGTTTTAACTTTTTTTGACAAAAGGCGGAAGTATTATCCAGCACAAATAAAAAAATATATATAATAATATAAGTGTAAGTGTAAATCGAAATTCTGTAGCAAACAGTTCATGAAATAACCGAGAATTAGAGAAATCAGCATTCTTAATAATATCAACATTTCAAGCCTATTCTTTTGCCCAGCTGACCGTTTTGCGATGTTAAGTTAAAAGTAAGTGAAGAACTTTTCGAAGTCATTCCAAGCATAATACAACTATCTGAGCTGATATTATTTATGCGCTTATGGAAGTTTTGAAGAAATATAAGTCGCCATTGGTTCGTTTGTCTTGCAACCAGGCCCCTCTTTCCCATTGGGCACTCTGGGCACGCGCCCAAGGCCCCGCGATCTATAGGACCCACTAGTTCCTGCCAGGTCACAAGCGAACGAAGCGACAATGCTTTAATGCTTCATATGACGGGGAAGTATACAGGTCTACAGTCTACAATCAATAATCAAGGACAATTGTGCATTTGCCACATTTGTGTCATGTGCGGGACATTCACTAAACTTGGTAGATTTCCATGCTGCTGCGTGTGTATCAGAGGCAACAAAGTTTTTTGAATTGGTTCAGGAAAGGTACAACTTTGTTTCGGGCTCTACCCATCGATAGAATATATTGACAGAACATTTAGCTTCAAGAAAAGTTGTTAAAAGTCTTTCACAAACCAGATGGTCAACCCGAGCTGCTGCAGTAAGCTCCTTGCATGAAGGTCATAAACAATTTATAGAAGCTTTGATATCTATCGCAAAAGATGCAGAACAGGCACATAAACTAGACACTACACGAACGGAAATTTGCAGCTCTATGAGAGAAAGAATAAACAAAACAAGTAATTATCTTTAGAAAAAAAAAACTATTACACTGGATCTTGCAACTTATTAGTTTACTTCACTTGATGATTTTATTATTAACTTCTGAGATAAATATGATTACTTCGAATCGTCCGCCAAAGAAAGAAATCCTGAATCTGACTACAAGGACTTATCTTAAAAACAAGACCTAGAAGAGTTTTTTGGTGGCTCTGCAGAGCGAAAAGAGAATTTGAAAATAGAGGTTTTCTGCCCATAATTGATACCCTAAGCGTCCACCTAATACAGCGATTATGTTCATATAAGAACATTAGTCAACATTTTGGTTCATTTTTTAGCTTGAAAACTCTGAATTCCGAGATGAATTGAGACAATGTTGCAAGGAATTTGCTGAAATCTATTATGAAGATGTTAACGAGAAAGAGTTGGAAATGGTACGTCTCCATTTAAAAGAATGCTTGAAATTTTTTCATTGTGCAAATGAAGGTATTTTAGAAATATATCATCTTTTTAAAGAAAACAAAATTGAAGATTCATTTCCAAATGTAGAAATCGCATTGAGAATATTTTTAAGCATGATGGTAACTAACTCCAATGGGGAACTGCTTCTTCAAAGTGAAAAATGAATTAAAAGTATAAAGCTTCAAGAAAGATTAACCAGTTTGTCGCTCAAAAACGTAGATTTTGAAGAGGTGATTAACGATTTTGTCCATTTCAAATCTAGAAGAGTACTCTCTTAAATCAATATAGATTTTTGAGCGCTAACCTGTGAGTGCTAAAAAAGTTACTTTTATAAATTGTTACTTTCTTGGTCTATTCTCAAGGTCTTCTCAAAGTCAAGGTCATAGAGGCCTTTATTCTAACGTGACCAGGGCCTCCAATAGTTTCAAGACGGCCCTGCTTGCAACTGATGGTGCACCTATAATAATCGGCATTACTAAAGGAGTTTTTGCTTAAAAGTTTAAAAGAAGCGTGTAAACAGAATGGTGATAAAAAAAAACATTTTAATTGTATTATTTACCAGCAAGTACTTACTGTGCTCCAAATTTTTAAATATTGGACATGTGATTTTCAAGTAAGTGTTTTACAAATTGTTATTCATTAAAGTAAAGCTGCATTGATGAAAGATAAATCTCGAAACGCGCCCAGAGATGGCTATCCACTATGGTATCGGAAAGACATGATCTTAAAAAACAATGTTATTTGTCGGGCTTTTATTGAGTGGCACGAAGGTGGCATTCAACTGACAAATTTCGCATGAGATTTGTTTTTGGTAGTCCTAAAAAGACTCAATAATGTTATGGAGCTCTGGAAAGGTTGAATATATTTATATATTGAGGCTGTGTTCCGACATTGGTAAGTTTATATGATTATCTATAATATATTATGGTTTTAACAATTTCACCTAAATGAAGATTTTCAGAATATGCTAACCAAATTAAATTATTAGAAACGGAAACAGAAATCGATCGAAGATTTTTTATTTTAAAATCTGTGAAGCACAATTTCGTCTTTTTACTTCACCTCTATACATCGACATTGAAATTGTTTGCTGAAGGAAAAATGTATGGAAGTTGGAATTTCAGAATGTTATACATATTTTGAATTGGTAAAACCATACAACATTATAGATAATCAGATAAACTTAATAAAGACGGAACAAAGCTTGAATATATAAATATACTCAACTTTTCCGGAAGGTGGACTGAAAGCTATAGAATAACTGACAAATTTCATACGAGATTTGTTTTTGGTAGTCCTAAAAAGACTCATTAGTATTATAGAGTTCCGGAAAAGTTGAGTATATTTATATATTCAAGCTTTGTTCCGTCTTTATTAAGTTCATCTGATTATCTATAATGTTGTATGGTTTTACCAATTCAAAATTTATCATTTATATCAATAACCTGCTAAGTTCATGTCTCTCTCAGAAAATGTCAAAATTAAAAACATCTAACCCTAATCAACACATGAGATTTCAAGTGAGTGATTTACAAAATATTGTTCATGGAAGCAAAGCTGTGCTGATGAGAGATAAATCTCGAAACGCGTCCACAGATGGCTATCCACTCAAGGTATCGGAAAGACATGATCTTAAAAATCAATGTTATTTTTATGGTTTTTGTTGAGTGCCACGAAGGTGGACTGAAAGCTATAGAATAACTGACAAATTTCATACGAGATTTGTTTTTGGTAGTCCTAAAAAGACTCATTAGTATTATAGAGTTCCGGAAAAGTTGAGTATATTTATATATTCAAGCTTTGTTCCGTCTTTATTAAGTTTATACATATTTATCTCTAGATCGGTTTCCTTCCTAAAATGTATCTTAAGCGCTACTGTTACGTATTTACCATGTTCGCAAGCACTTATTTGTGTGAGAAACTATTTTCTTTAATGAATAATAACAAAAATTCAGAAAGGTCAAGATTGACCGATCAACATATATCATCAAATTTTAAAAATTGGATCAGCTCAAGATATTCAACAAAATATTGATGACTTGCTTTCCAACAAACGATGTCAAATATCTTCTAAAAAGTAGTAAGTATTAAACTGTGATTTTGTATATTATAACTTTTATTTTAGTTTTATTTTTAAATATAGAATATAGTTTCAGTGTAAAAAATAACTTGAAGTAATATACAATAAAATTTAAAATATTTTTAGTTTAGTAAAAAATATTGAGTCTAATAAATACTTAATATAGTAATTTTAACAATCGCATTTGATTAATTTTTTGTACAGTTAAAACATGCGGCCCTCAACTTTACAAAATAGATGAGGTGGCCCGCAATATCATATGAGTTTGACATGCATGATCTATGCTATGGTATTTACTTTCGTCTGTTGCCTTCTGTTAGTTAAATAAGAGCGGGACCACTTTAGGGCGTTACCTCTTATCCCAAATTTGTACATTTTTTTAAGCAGAATATTATGCTCGACAGTTTCGTATGCCTTTGATAGGTCTAATAAAATACCACATGGTAAGGTTTGTCTTTCCAGTCCATCGTGTATATTCTTTATGTAATTAAAACAGGCGGTCTCTATGCTCCTTCCTTTTCTGTATTCATGTTGTGCCATACTTGTGAAATTGTACTTGTCAATAAAATGTATGGTTCTCCTGGCTATCACTTTTTCGAATATCTTTGAGAAAACAGATAGTTTACTGATATATCTAAAGTTTTCAACCTTTTGCTTATCTTCTGTTTTGTGCAGCGGTATAATGATCGAATGTTTGAGGGTCTATGGAACTATGCCGTATTGTATAGAGTTGTTAATTATGCACGTCAACGGTTCCTCGATCTCCCCAAATACGTCACTGACTACAGATAGCGGGATCTCATCATTGCCGGCCCTCTTTTTATTTTTCAATGATATATCTCTCTCTCTCTCTCTCACTCTTAGTTCCTGTTTCCCCCAGTGAGGTATAGGGCTTCTACCAATTGTCGCCATCTGACTCTATTTCGAGTCACGACCTTCAACTCATTCGACGATTTGCCGGTGGAGGTGATTTCGGCTTCAATTGTGCATCGCCGTGTTGTTTTTGGCCTTCCTCACTTTCGCTTACTGCCTTGGGGATGCCAGTTCAATGCTTGTTTTGCAATGTTTGGCGGATTGCGCCGTAGGATGTGTCCAATCCAGTTCCACTTCCTTCTCTTTATTTCAACGTCTACTGGAATTTGGTTTGTAGAACGAAGCAGATCGTGGTTCGATATCACTTCAGGCCATCGGATTCTAAGGATCCGTCTCAAACACCAGTTTGCGAAAACTTGCAGTTTATTTGTGCTGCTTTTAGTTACTTTGCACGTCTCACTGCTGTAGAACACGATGGATTTGACGTTAGTATTATATAGTTTGAGTTTCGTTTTACGGGAAAGTATAAAAGAGCTCCAAACGTTATTTAGTTGGGCGAACACTCCCTTCGCTTTGTTGATTTTTCTGGTGATGTCTAGGTCGGCTCCTCCATACACTGCTATGATGCTGCCCAAGTAGCAGAACTGTTCGCACCTTTTTACTGTTACGCCGTTTACTTGTATGTCCCTGCTAGTGGTAGCGCCAATCCGCATATCCTCTGTTTTTTTGGTGTTTATGTGCAGGCCTATCTCTTCAGCTTCTTGTTGTAGCTTAGCTGTTTTATCCATCATGTCGGTGAGTGTATGGTACATGAGGCAGATATCATCGGCGTAGTCGAGATCTTATAGCCTGCTTGCAACGCAGTATTGTAACGCTCGTCATGACCTCGTCTAGTACCATTGGGAATAAAAGCGGGGACAACAAGCAACCCTGTCGGACACCAGCAGACACTTTGACCGCTTCTGAGAGATTCCCTTCGTGTACCACGTTGCAAGACTAGTCCGCATACGATGCTCTTATGATGTTTACTATTTTGGGTGGGACGCCTCTCCGGTCTAAAGCCGCCCATGCGGGAAAAATGAAAAATGCTTTTCCATTTAATAAATTTAATAATAAAAAAAACCTAATGCAAAAGAATGCAGTGACCATCGAACAGTTAGCTTAATGAGTCATAGTCTTAAGATATTTCTAAAGATTATACATCAACGTATTTTTAGAAAGCTTGAACAAGATATTAGCGAAACACAATTTGACTTTAGAAACGCTATGGGGACAAGAGAGGATCTGTTTGCTTTTCAATGTGCTAACACAAAGATGCATGAATGTCAATCAACCAGTTTACGTGTGTTTTCTGGACTACAACAAAGCCTTCGAGAAAGTCAGACACAATCATCTTATTCAAATGATCCGACAAAAGAAATAGATATGAAGGATATTAGAATTATATCTAACCTTTACTTTAATCAAACTGCCCGAGTAAAAGAGAGAAACGATCTTTCCGAAGATATAGAAATTCAGCGAGGGGCGAGACAAGGATGCGTGCTGTCACCAATGCTCTTCAACCTATATTCAGAAGAAATAATCCAACGAGCACTGTCGGAAGAAACAACTGGAGTTAGAGTTAATGGAAAACCAATGAACAATCTACGGTTCGCAGATGACACGGTAGTGATTACAGAGAACAAGGCGGATTTACAAAGACTAATTGACCAGATAGTAGAAAGCAGTGAGGAAAACGGACTAACACTAAACATCAGAAAAACTAAACTTCATGTTAATCTCTAAACAACAGCACCCACAAGAGAACCTAAGAATTCATGGAGAAGTGGTAGAAAAGTATCAAAATACAAGCACATGACAATGACAACACTGAAGAAATTAGAGCAAGAATCCGACAAGCAAGAAGTGTGTTTAACAAAATGAGAGGGGTATTTTGCACCAAAGAAATGAGTTTAAATCTTAAGATCAGATTGTTGAGATGTTATGTATATTCAATACTGCTTTACGGAATGGAGGCCTGGACGCTAAAGAAAAACATGATAGATAAAATGGAGGCATTTGAGCTATGGAATTATAGAAGGATTTATAGAAGCTGGGTGGATAAAGTGACGAATGATGAAGTAATGAGAAGAATGAAGAAGGCAAAGGAAGTAATCAATACAATAAAAGTCAGGAATCTGCAGTACTTGGGTCACGTAATGCGGGGGGAAAGATATAGGTTCCTGCAAGAGATTATACAAGGCAAAATACAAGGACAGAGAAGCATAGGAAGAAGACGCATTTCCTGGTTGGATAACCTAAAAAAATGGTCCAACTGTAGTTCCATCGATCTATTTAGAGCTGCGATGTCGAAAGTGCGCATCGCCATGGAGATTGCCAACCTTCTAAGAGGAGACGGCACTTAAAGAAGAAGAATTTAATAGCATCAAACTATTTTTTTTTTAAAGTCTACGAATAATAGAAATACCGTGGTTTGCCATTCTACTGCTTGCTCTGTTATAATGCGGAACGCATTGATTTGGTCTACGCAGGATCTTCCCGGCCTGAAACCAGCCTGTTCTTCTCTCAACGTAGGTTCAATTGCTTTGCTCATTCGGGTGAGTATTTTCGATGCAGTTGTTAATAGTGTTATGCCTCTCCAGTTGTTGCAATCGCTCAGGTCTCCTTTTTAGGGGAGCTTTATCAGAAGGCCATTGTTCCATTCTTTCGGTAGTGTTTCGGATTCCCAGATTTTATTTATTAGAGGTGCCAGCATTTCGGTCGTGGTCATACAGTTAGCTTTCATCATTTCAGATATGATGTTGTCGATGCCTGGACTTTTCCCGTCCTTTAGTTCCTTCATTGCCTTTCTTATCTCTGCTCTGGTTGGAGGTTTTGTGTCTATGTTTAGTTGAGCCCGTGTTGCATGATGGTTTGCGTTGTTGTTTTGTTCTTGATTTATTCCTGTGAGTATCTCCTGGAAATGTTCCTGCCATCTATTGAGTTGTTCTTCTGTTGTAACCAGTAGCTTCCCATCTTTTGATTGTATTGGCTTTGTTTTTATAGTTTTCTTGTTCGACAGCAGCTTGGTGGATTTATACAATTCTCTCAGGTTATTTTGGTTAGCGGCACGTTGAGCAGTTTCTGCAATATTGTCCACCTACCTTCTTTTATCCGATCTTACACTCCGCTTGATGTTAAGTCGAGCCTGCTTATATAATTCTTTTAGTAGAACTTTATCCAATGGGCAATGGGTTTGTAAGATACTCTTTTTTTAACAGCTTTCTGTTGGCGATTACCTTCCATGTTTCTGGCGACATCCAGTCTTTCATGCCTTTCTAGGTAAAACCGAATACAGTGTTGTTGGTTTCAGTAAAGTTGGTCTTTATCTGGTGCCATGTCTCTTCCATTCCCAGATTTTGCAAATTTGTTTTAGCTGTTATCGTTCTTTCAATGATATAATGATATAAACAGTTCATCAGATATAATTGGATCTAGAAATATTGAAGTTTTACTCTTTATTATTTTGTCTTCGTAACGTGTGTTAGGAATGTTATCTGACGGGGTTTGTGGAGAGTCAGAGTAATAATCATTTAATTTGTTGGCTGTTATGTGAGGATTGTCGTCATTAATGATATAATTTTTATTGTTTGAGTTCTTCAAGCATGCTATTTCCCTAACAGCATCCCATGTGGTTTTCATTGGGTTGTTTGAATGTGAAAGGTTGTATTCCCAGTTTTTTTTTTTATTTTCGCCTTTTCCAGAAGAGCAGCAAACGTTCTCCATGTCCCTTTGTAGCATCTCTTCAAGTTTTTATTTGAATTCGATATGATTTGTAATATTTCTAATTCCTTTTTCACTTTTCTTATTTCAGGGTCGATGTAAATGGATGTGTTTCTATTGTTACTGATCCCACGGAGCTTTCTAGGAAAACATTCGTTGAAATGTTTCGTGAAGATATTCAAAAACGCGACCCATTGTCTATTTATATCACTTTCTTCTACTTTGTAAATCTCGAGCTATGTTTCTTCTCCTAAAATCTCCTTATATTTGTGCCTGTCTTCTGAATTGAATGATCGAATTTATTTGTTTCATTAATTTTTCATTGTGAGTACAGTGTGGAATGATGGTAGCATGGAGCGAAGTAGCACAGTCTTGTCTGTCTAGTATTGCCAGTCTTATCTGGTTTGTATAGTTTATCTGGTCGTTTCTATCTAGTATTGTCTCCCTGCTATTGTTTCTGAACATGTATGTCTAGCTTTGTCTATCGCGTTTTGTCTGCCTGGCATTGTATGTGTAGCATTGTCTGTCTAACCTCTTTTCAGTAGTCTCGATTGTCTAGTATATTCTATCTAGTATTTTCTGTCTAGTCTTATTAATTTAGTAATCCCTGTCTAGTATTTCAGTCTCGTATTATCAGTGTAGCCTTTTTGCATAGTCTTTTTTATGTAATTCTCTCGGACTAGTCTAGTATATCTAGACTTTACTATCTAATCATCCATGCATTTGCCACTATATTCGAACGGATCTCTTACTCAACACTTTCTGTATCTTACTTATTGTAATATCTCACATACAGCATTATCGAGAAAACGAGTAGATTAGTTGCGCAAGGATACCACAGGGGATTTCAAATGAACACATCCAGAAGCCATTATTTGTTTTTTTCCATACATCCAGGAATACGAGCCCTATTTATATAATGAAAGAATCCCTTGAAGCATGACAGCCACACGAAGATATACAACAATAGAAAACAGGCAATCAATGTGTATCCTAACAATAAAGGAGAACACTTGGCGTGTTCCAATGCTTTAAAGTGAGAAAACTGTATATTTAATTATAAAAAATATATATTCCATCTAGCTTTGGTTGTCTAGATTTGCTTGTCAAGCCTTGGATGTGTAGTCTTCTCTGTCTACTTTTGTGTGTCAAGTCTTGTTTCTCTAGTTTTATATTACTCATCTCGTTTGTCTAGTGTTATCTGTTTGCTTATCCGACTAGTCCTATCTTTTTTGTCTAGTATTTCTAGACTTATTTAACTTGTAGTCCTTTTCTAAATGGTTGAAATTTGTATGTTTATATCAAAATAAAGAGATTTTCTTTGCCTGAAAAGAGGATATTCAACTGAATTACTCAAGTTAATGCGCGCCTCGTATTAATAAACAATTCGTTTTGCAATGGAAATTGAACAATTTCCTTTTCGATCGTTTGGGTGTGGGGGATTCGCTTCCACTCAGACGTGGAAATTAGTCAGTGAATTCGTTTCGGATGCGACAAATTGCCGGAATCGGCGCGAGCGAGTGTATCGTCAGACGGAACGTCGAAATCTGCGTCGCATCCCAATTATTTTATAATTGCCATTTTCGCGCACGCCAAAAAAATCGCTGTTTTATGTCGATCGTTAAATTTTGCAGTTAACTATGCGCTACACGGCGTTTTTGCATCGGTTTTATATCTGCGGCAGATTGGTTCTCGAACAATCTGTATACAAGCTATACATTTTATTATGCAAAAATTAGTTTAATAACTTTTAACAATTACCATAGAGATACGATAGATAAAATTGGACAAATAAGATTAGACAGACAAGACTAGACAGACAAGAGAATACAGACTAGACTAAACAGAGAAGATTAGATAGATAAGTCAAGTCTGTCTAGTCCTGTCTAGTTCTGTCTATCTAGTCTTGTCTGTCTAGTCCTGTCTGCCTAGTCTTGTCTGACTACTCAAACCTGTCTAATCTTGTCTGTCTAGTCTTGTCTGTCTAGTCTTGTCAGTCTAGTGTTGTCTGTCTAGTCTTGTCTGTCTAGTCTTGTCTGTCTAGTCTTGTCTGTCTAGTCTTGTCTGTCTAGTCTTGTCTGTCTAGTCTTGTCTGTCTAGTCTTGTCTGTCTAGTCTTGTCTGTCTAGTCTTGTCTGTCTAGTCTTGTCTGTCTAGTCTTGTCTGTCTAGTCTTGTCTGTCTAGTCTTGTCTGTCTAGTCTTGTCTGTCTAGTCTTGTCTGTCTAGTCTTGTCTGTCTAGTCTTGTCTGTCTAGTCTTGTCTGTCTAGTCTTGTCTGTCTAGTCTTGTCTGTCTAGTCTTGTCTGTCTAGTCTTGTCTGTCTAGTCTTGTCTGTCTAGTCTTGTCTGTCTAGTCTTGTCTGTCTAGTCTTGTCTGTCTAGTCTTGTCTGTCTAGTCTTGTCTGTCTAGTCTTGTCTGTCTAGTCTTGTCTGTCTAGTCTTGTCTGTCTAGTCTTGTCTGTCTAGTCTTGTCTGTCTAGTCTTGTCTGTCTAGTCTTGTCTGTCTAGTCTTGTCTGTCTAGTCTTGTCTGTCTAGTCTTGTCTGTCTAGTCTTGTCTGTCTAGTCTTGTCTGTCTAGTCTTGTCTGTCTAGTCTTGTCTGTCTAGTCTTGTCTGTCTAGTCTTGTCTGTCTAGTCTTGTCTGTCTAGTCTTGTCTGTCTAGTCTTGTCTGTCTAGTCTTGTCTGTCTAGTCTTGTCTGTCTAGTCTTGTCTGTCTAGTCTTGTCTGTCTAGTCTTGTCTGTCTAGTCTTGTCTGTCTAGTCTTGTCTGTCTAGTCTTGTCTGTCTAGTCTTGTCTGTCTAGTCTTGTCTGTCTAGTCTTGTCTGTCTAGTCTTGTCTGTCTAGTCTTGTCTGTCTAGTCTTGTCTGTCTAGTCTTGTCTGTCTAGTCTTGTCTGTCTAGTCTTGTCTGTCTAGTCTTGTCTGTCTAGTCTTGTCTGTCTAGTCTTGTCTGTCTAGTCTTGTCTGTCTAGTCTTGTCTGTCTAGTCTTGTCTGTCTAGTCTTGTCTGTCTAGTCTTGTCTGTCTAGTCTTGTCTGTCTAGTCTTGTCTGTCTAGTCTTGTCTGTCTAGTCTTGTCTGTCTAGTCTTGTCTGTCTAGTCTTGTCTGTCTAGTCTTGTCTGTCTAGTCTTGTCTGTCTAGTCTTGTCTGTCTAGTCTTGTCTGTCTAGTCTTGTCTGTCTAGTCTTGTCTGTCTAGTCTTGTCTGTCTAGTCTTGTCTGTCTAGTCTTGTCTGTCTAGTCTTGTCTGTCTAGTCTTGTCTGTCTAGTCTTGTCTGTCTAGTCTTGTCTGTCTAGTCTTGTCTGTCTAGTCTTGTCTGTCTAGTCTTGTCTGTCTAGTCTTGTCTGTCTAGTCTTGTCTGTCTAGTCTTGTCTGTCTAGTCTTGTCTGTCTAGTCTTGTCTGTCTAGTCTTGTCTGTCTAGTCTTGTCTGTCTAGTCTTGTCTGTCTAGTCTTGTCTGTCTAGTCTTGTCTGTCTAGTCTTGTCTGTCTAGTCTTGTCTGTCTAGTCTTGTCTGTCTAGTCTTGTCTGTCTAGTCTTGTCTGTCTAGTCTTGTCTGTCTAGTCTTGTCTGTCTAGTCTTGTCTGTCTAGTCTTGTCTGTCTAGTCTTGTCTGTCTAGTCTTGTCTGTCTAGTCTTGTCTGTCTAGTCTTGTCTGTCTAGTCTTGTCTGTCTAGTCTTGTCTGTCTAGTCTTGTCTGTCTAGTCTTGTCTGTCTAGTCTTGTCTGTCTAGTCTTGTCTGTCTAGTCTTGTCTGTCTAGTCTTGTCTGTCTAGTCTTGTCTGTCTAGTCTTGTCTGTCTAGTCTTGTCTGTCTAGTCTTGTCTGTCTAGTCTTGTCTGTCTAGTCTTGTCTGTCTAGTCTTGTCTGTCTAGTCTTGTCTGTCTAGTCTTGTCTGTCTAGTCTTGTCTGTCTAGCCTTGTCTGTCTAGTCTTGTCTGTCTAGTCTTGTCTGTCTAGTCTTGTCTGTCTAGTCTTGTCTGTCTAGTCTTGTCTGTCTAGTCTTGTCTGTCTAGTCTTGTCTGTCTATTCTTGTCTGTCTAGTCTTGTCTGTCTAGTCTTGTCTGTTTAGTCTTGTCTGTCTAGTCTTGTCTGTCTAGTCTTGTCTGTCTAGTCTTGTCTGTCTAGTCTTGTCTGTCTAGTCTTGTCTGTCTAGTCTTGTCTGTCTAGTCTTGTCTGTCTAGTCTTGTCTGTCTAGTCTTGTCTGTCTAGTCTTGTCTGTCTAGTCTTGTCTGTCTAGTCTTGTCTGTCTAGTCTTGTCTGTCTAGTCTTGTCTGTCTAGTCTTGTCTGTCTAGTCTTGTCTGTCTAGTCTTGTCTGTCTAGTCTTGTCTGTCTAGTCTTGTCTGTCTAGTCTTGTCTGTCTAGTCTTGTCTGTCTAGTCTTGTCTGTCTAGTCTTGTCTGTCTAGTCTTGTCTGTCTAGTCTTGTCTGTCTAGTCTTGTCTGTCTAGTCTTGTCTGTCTAGTCTTGTCTGTCTAGTCTTGTCTGTCTAGTCTTGTCTGTCTAGTCTTGTCTGTCTAGTCTTGTCTGTCTAGTCTTGTCTGTCTAGTTTTGTATGTCCAGTCGTGTCTGTCCAGTCTTGTTTGTCCAGTCTTGTCTGTCCAGAATTCTCTGTCTTCCGGCAGAGCTGCAGAGTGTAGTTGGCCGGATGAAGAAGTGAAAAGCTGGCGTGTTTGGGTATGTGTGTAAGGACAAGTGATTGAGCATGATGAATGAATTATCGATGAATGGCAGTTTCCCCAAGGAGTAGAAGAGAGCGAGACAGGAGATGATTGAAAAAGAGCGAAAGGAAGGAGAGGAAGCCAAATACAGGCCAATCTGCCTTCTGAATGGGATAACGAAGATGCTTGAGAGTATGATGGGAGCTAGGATAAATGAGGATCTCGAGAGGACAGGGGCGTTTCAGAGGAACAGTATGGGTTCGGAGGCGGCCGCACTACGGTGAACGCAAAGATGCATGTGATAGTGAGCCAGGTTAGCCAATATGAGTCCATGGCATACCCGTAGCTACTGCGGGCTCGTAACCCTGGACGTGAGAAATGTTTTCAATTCGGTCCCATGGGGCGGAATTATGGAGGATTTGGAACTAAAGGGGGTAGCTCCCTACCTTCGACAGATAGTAAGAAGCTACTTGAATGACAGGGAGATAGTAACTGTAGAAGGTAAAATCTTCGAAATGAGAGCGGGCGCTCCACAGGGTTGGGTTCTTGGGCCGATACGTTGGTACATATTTTATGTACATATTTAGGTTTTGAGATTGAGGCTGCCAGAAGGGGTTACCCGCGTCAGGTACGCTGGTGACTTAGCGGTTTGTGAACGGAAGAAAGTCTGATAGCGATAATGAATGAGGCAATTAGTGGGATTTATCGGTAGATGGGGGAAACAGGTTCTGCTCCCCACAAAACCGAGGCGATCCTGCTAATTGGGAGAAGAAAGCTGCGTGAACTGACCATGCGAATGGAGACAGTCGACGTACCGGCTCGGGAATCTGTAAGATACCTTGGGGTAGAGTTTCAGCGAAATCTAAGGGTATCCGATCAGGTCAACCGGGTGGTGAGCAAGGCTACAGCGTGTGTGAGAGCCCTTGGACGGCTGATGCCCAACATAGAGGGCCGTTGGCCTCCAAAGGGAGGGTTATGAATGCGGCTGTGCACTCCATTCTCCAGTATGGGGTGCTGGCATGGATAAATGCGTTCAGGATTAAATGTTATAGAGCGAGATTGATTAGAGTGCAAAGGTGTATGCTGCTGCGTGTGTGCAGCGCATACAGGACTATTTCTGGCGACGCAGTGGCGGTCGTTGCTGGAGTTATCCCGTTAGACCTTCTGGGTCATGAAAAGATAAGAGTTTGGGAAGGTAATGACCCTAGGACTGAAAGGGGAAAAACAATGCTTATATGGAAAGAGCTATGGGAAGGGTCGGAAAAGGGAGCTTGGACCAGGCAACTGATTCCGACTATCGATTAATGGGTCAAACTTGGGCACGGGGAGGTAAACTAGCACCTCACCCAGGCACTTACGGTACATGGATGCTTTGGGTCTCATCTGGTGCGCATCAGGAAACTGGTTGAGGCGCACTGTAGATATTGTGGAGCGACTGAGGACACTGCGGAGCATACCATCTTCGGGTGTACGAGATGGGAGAGAATGAGGAACGCAGCAGAATGCAAGGTGGGAGAGAATGAAAATAAAGAGAGTATGGTGAGAATCATGCTCCGCCGTGAGTATGGAAGGGGCGTGCTGACTGGTATGATTGGATATATAATGAGAAGAAAGGAGAAGGATGAAAGGGTTTAGCGTAAGGCTGGACGAGGGGTTGCTACGAGCGAGCTGTGCGTGCTAACGCCAGGACCCCTTAGTGCGAAGGGGGCGCACAAATTTGGGGGCACACAAAAAGTGAATGCGGGTGAATGCTTTGGACATGAAAGGGGTAAGAATATGATGAAGTTATGCAGAATTTTGGATTCCATCACGTTCTCTCCGGTTTTGGCTGGGTGGTCTGAATGATGGGGTTTTTTTAATTGGTCGCCGCTTTAAGGGGCTGCCTCACACTATCACTCGGCACGGGTCGGGTAGTGTCTGTTTGCAGACTTTTACCTCCAACATGTGCAAAAAAAAATCTTCTTGTCTGTCTAGTCTGGTCTGTCTTGTCTTGTCTGTCCAGCCTTGTCTGTCTCATATTGTCTGTGTAGACTTGTCTAGTCTTGTCCGTCTAGTATTGTTTAGATAGAGTCTTTTTCTTTTTTTTCCAAGTGAACATGCTGTCAAAACAAAAAGAACAAACTAAAACGAGCAGCAACAATATGTATACAACGACACAGAGCTGAAAACTACAATAACAAAAAGTAGCTGCGAAACCAAAGGATCTCCGATGGCTGGCGAAAGCATATAACATTGCAGACGTAAGAAGAATGACAGAAGAACTGTGGGTATTAACAGACCAATTGAATAAAATATTCGAAAAACTACAAGAAGCTTCAGATATTCAAGATGCGCCCACTAGGCAGTAGAATGTCAGAAAAACATGTGAAACTAGTACACAAACTTCAATGACTAGGCAAAATCTGTCGGAAACTATTGAATGTGAAAGGAGGAGTCTGGTAGAACTATGCAACGAAATAAAAAGAAGGAACTCGTACCAAGAATTCCAAGAAGTTGCGGAAAAGTGCTGGCCCCTGGAAAAGAGCCGGCAGTTTTTGAAAGGGTTAAAGCAGGAAAAGGAGACAAACCTGGCTTGGTGTGTGGCAGAAATCATGAATCCCGAGAAAGGAGTACCCCAAATGCTATGTAACTAGTACACGAGACCAATTCAGTTAGAATCACAGATAAAGACGCCTAGCAACGTGGAATACGTAAGGCATTCCATAGGATCCCCAACCGAAAATGAAGACATTTGCTCAACTGATAGCAACATATATCAATTGGTAGTTAGAAACGGGCGAAGACATAGTTGACAAAACCACCCTTCTAACAGATGTTTGATAGCTTGCAAAAGCTGAAGGATCTATCAGTAACTCACCGCAGGCAGAAATTGGCTTTCGCCAAACCCACGGTGGCAGAATAGCCTACTATTCAAAAAAATAATAGAATATACTTTTGCAAACACAGATACACTGATATTAGAGTATACTCTCACCAAGAACCAGCAATATCAGATGGTAAGATAATACCTGGGGCACAAAAATGGACAGAAGTATTAATTCGAAAACAAAACAAGGAAGATTATCGAGATAAAAAGTCGAAAGAGGTTCCCGTGACTGCTTCCACATCTGTCGGTCTTGCAGATCTACTTATTAGTAGCTGAACTACTTAGGACAGTCAAAAAAAAAAGTAAACCCAGAAGCATAAGGAACCCGGGTCACGGGAATGAAGGAAACAAAAGTGGAGAGCTTCTTCTCGAAGTGAATGATGGGACTGCTGAAAAATTGGTACAGTTGATCTCAGAAAAATTGCCAGATATAGATATCCAATCAAGTAATACAGATATCCTACTGAATATTAAGGATATAGATAGCGTTACGACAATGGAAGAGATAAAAGACGCGGTAAAATCTGTACAGAAGAAGACATACAAAACATCAGATATAGGTATGGTAACAACTATAGCTCTTCCCATAACACAGGCAAATAAGCTCCTAGAGAAAGGAAAGTTTAATATTGGGTGGTTATACTACAGAGTTTGGGAGAGGATAGATATAATGAGATACTATAAATGCTGGGAGACGAGCCACTTTGCAAACTCTTGTACAGAACCAGATAGGAAGAAGATGTGCTTTAGATGTAGTCAGACAAAAGATTGCGAAGAAAAATTGTACTGCCCAATCTGTAAGCTGAAAGGACACCAGGCATATTCCGCAATGTGTCCTGCATACAACAAAAAAAAAACGATTAAAATCATCCAAATCCACCTCATGAGATATCGTGCAGCACACAATCTCCTGACTGCCACGGCAATGGAAACCAAGGCATATATTCTGATAGTTAGCGAACCTAATAAAAAAATAGTGAGCGCAGGTGTCTGGTTTACTGACCAGAAAAAAGATGCTGCAATACTAGTCACAAATCGCAACCTACCGATAATAAAAACTAGAAGTGGACCAAGTTACGTGTGGGTAGAGACCAAGGACTATGTCATATATTCAAAAAATGCTGTCATCTGTCACCTAACGCTCAAATCGCCCAGATGGACGAGTGCCTTAAGGCGCTAAGCCAAAGCCTAAGAGAACAAGACCAAAATTCAAAAATTATATCTAGTGACTTTAAGGCAAAGTCTCTCTGCTGAGGATACACAAAAATGGATAAGTTAGGAAACATGCTAATGAACTGGGCAGAAATGAATGTCGTCCTACTAAACCAAGGAGTGCAACCTACATTCATAGGGGGGAACTCAGGCTCCATAATAGATCTCACCCTCTCTACAAGTAGTATTTCTAGCAAGATACTAGAATGGAGAGGATTGGATAAAGAAACAAAGAGCGATCACCGATACATAGCGTACAAAATAGGAAAAATGAAGGAGTACAAACAAATAACCCCGTACAGGAAAACAAGTTGGAATATTAAACACATAGATGAAGTAAAAATTAAACGCGTACTGTCCGAAGGATATCAAATACAAAAAACGCAGACGAACTTGAAAATGTTCTGAGTAAAATATGTTACGCAATGCTAAGGAAAAGAGGGAAGCCCACAAGGAAAAAAATTGTATACTGGTGGAGCGAAGAAACTGCAAGCTTAAGGATTTCATGTATCGCAGCGAGAAGAAAGTACCAGCGACAAAGAACAAGAAAAGGAGAAGAAGAAAAGACCAATGCACTATTACGTAAATATCAATATCTCAAAAAACAACTGAGGCATGAAATAAACACGGCCAAGCAAAAACAGTGAAAGAAACTGTGCGAGAAGACCTGGACTACGATGCCTTCCAAATCTGCAGGAAAAGGCTGAAGATCCAACAACCAATTTTCAAAATACCTATGAAGGAAATCAAACGCATAGTCGAAGTACTCTTTCGAGCTAGTGAGATGGCAGCAACCAACAGTAGAAAAGGTACCGCTATTCACAGAAGAAGAACTAATATACGCAATAAAGCTGATGCGTAAAGGAAAAGCCTAAGGTCTGGACGGAATACCTACTGAAATAAAAGCTCTCCGCTGAGCAGGAACCGCAGTTCTTGCTAGACGTAATGAAAGAGCATCTAGCTGCCGGAAACTTCTCGAATAGATGGAAACGGGCCAAACTGGTGCTACTTCGAAAAAAACGATAAACCAATTGGGGAGCCCACATCATACAGGCGATTATGCCTGTTAAATACTTTGCGGAAGCTCTTAGAATACCTAACATTGCATAGGCCGAAAACAGATATTGAATCGGGAGCTGGATTGTCGAGTAACTAATACGGCTACAGAGAAGGCAAATCCACCAACCAAGCTATAGAAGCCGTCATGAAGATCTCAGAAAATGCTAAATCAGGCACCCAAAGTTCACGAAGAATATGTGCATTAATAATACTGGACGTATGAAATTCTTATAACACAGCCGATTGGAAACTCATTATCGTTGATCTAATAGCAAGAAATATAGCTCTCTACCTGCTAAGAACTATTCAAAGCTATTTCACCAGCAGAACGACCATTATGCAAACAAATGACGAAACCGAGGAAATAATAGTTAGTACTAATGTACCACAGGGATCGGTTTTGGGCCCCACTCTGTGTAACATATTTTATGATAGAGTCCTTAGGTTAAAACTTCCGGAGGGAGCAAGGCTAATAAGTTTTGCGGACGATTTAGCTCTTGTAATAACAGCAAAGTCGGAGCAGACGGTGATGCTAACTGCAAACCAAGCAATATCTCAAAATAAATGTTGCATGCAATCGAAAAAATTAAATCTCGCACTAGAGAAAACAGAAGCGGTCCTACTAACGGGACTGAGGAAGCTTGCGCTAATAACTTTTCAAATAAACAACGTTAGGATCGCCTCAAAAAGTTGTTAAAATACCTAGGTGTCAGAGATAAAAGGATCTCCTTCATTCCCCATCTTAACGAAGTAGCAGCAAAAGGTATAAGCAATGGCAGCAATTCAAAAACGCATGCCTAACGTAGAGGGGGCGAAGGGCTGTAAACAGAGAGCACTCAGTTGCGTGGTTCAGTCAGTGATGCTATATGGGACACCAATATAGGCACATCATCTTACATTTAAGCTAGCTATCGATAAACTCTCGATAGTCCAGAGAAAACTACCACTAAGTATTTGCTGCGCTTATAAAACAGTGTCTGGCGACGCTGCCCTAGTAATTGCTGGTATACCACCTCAGTTACAGGCCAAAGAGAGAAAGGACTTATATAAAGTAGGCTCTAGCAAAAATGCCAGGAAAATTGCTAGAGATAATCTGTACAATGAATGGCAGAGAAACTGGTGGGCGTGAGATAAAGGGCAATGGACGAGGCTGCTAAAACGAGACGAGGCTTCCCAAAATAATCCCGTGAATAAGCAGAAAACACGGAGAAATTGTTTTTAACCCAATTAACCCAATTTCTTACTGGCCATGGCTGCTATAAAGATTATTTAGAGCAAATACGAAGATCTCCTGATAATCTGTGTGAATATTGCGGCGAAGAAGACTCAGTTACCCACACAAAATTTGAATGCTGTAGATGGACCACAGAAAGGGTACTCCAAAAATCAAATATGGACAAAAGCCACGAACCCAGAAGTGTTATAGACCACGTGTTAGAGTGCAAGGAAAACTGGGATCAGATACACAAACTTGTCAAATTTATCATCAGCACAAAAGAAGAAGACGAGAAAAAATGGCACAAACGATATGAATTTTAGAAAATATTGTGTACATGTACATTTGTTATAACCAACACGCCGATGTCAATATGATGACGTCAATAAAAAAAGCCTTGTCTTTCTAGTCTCGTCTGTCTAGTCTTGTCGGTTTAGTCTTGTCTGTCTAGTCTTGTTTGTCTAGTCTTGTCTGCCTACTCTTGTCTGACTAATCTTGTCGGTCTAGTCAAATCAAAATCCGTCTAGTCCTGTCTGTCCAGTCTTGTCTGTCCAGTCTTGTCTGTCCAGTCTTGTCTGTCCAGTGTTGTCTGTCCAGTCTTGTCTGTCCAGTCTTGTTTATCCAGTCTTGTCTGTCCAGTCTTGTTTGTCCAGTCTTGTCTTTCCAGTCTTGTTTGTCCAGTCTTGTCTGTTTAGACTTGTCCATCTAGTCTTGTCTATCTAGTCTGGTCTGTCTAGTCTTATCTGTTTAGCTTTGTTTGTGTAGTCTTGTCTGTCTAGTTTTGTCTGCCTAGTCTTGTCTGTCTAGTCCTGCCAATCTAGTTTTGACTGGCTAATCTTGTATATCTAATGTATTTTCTGTAAACTTAATCGTACACATTGTAACTAGTATAAAATCTGTGATATTAAATGGAGATGTGATAATTAGATCTGTCATAGATTTATAATTAAGGTTTTGTGATTAATTAAGGTTGAGTGATTATTAGTCTAATTAGCGCGTTTTATACAGCTTAACAAAAGCAGAAGAAAATTGATGCGTGGGTGGTGAATTTGATTCGAAATTATGAAATGTTGATCGTAAAAACGTGACGAATGACGCAGCAAAAAAGCAAGTAGTAAAAAGTGACATAAAATGGTGCTGATCAAAGCGTGAGAGCATTTTTTACTTATAAGCCATTCAGCCGACAACACTCATAAATATTATTTGTGAATAATAAATAAAGCGGGTGTCTATTATATTATTATAAATAAATAAATATAAATATAATAAATAAATAAATGTAAATAAAATGAATAAATATTACAAAGAAATATTTCTAAATATAAGAAATAAATAGAAATAAATATGATATAAATAATAAATCAATACTACCCTAAATATTCAAATCTTCTCTGAATATTCAAACATTTAATACTTTAATACAAATACAAAACTCAAATTATACAAAAATTCTCTAAATATTGAAATAGTCTCTCAATTTTGATAAATATTTATGACTATTTTCTTGTCAAAGTGTAATAATGAACTTTGATAGACAGTATAGAAATTTGGTTTGTATTTTACATTTTGCTGATTTCAAAGATTTTAAAACAACTCGAATACTGAACGAAATATCAATAATTCCTTAAAATATTTTAAAAATAAATAAATGTCCTATTACATGAAAACAGATATTGGCCAAATAGAGAAGATTAAAAGGTTACATGGAATGGTTAGAAAGGTTACATAAAATGAGTAGGGCATATGGTATCACCAAAGACCTCTACAATAAGAAATGCCTATCCAAAAATGCAAAAATCAGGCATTATAACACAGTAGTTAAGCTAGAATGTCTATATGCAAGTGAATGTCCGGCACTAAACTACTTGGATAAGTTAGATGTACTAGAAAGGCGAATTATATGGAAAATATTAGGACCACAAAACACAGCAGAAGGTTGGAAAATACGAAGCAATGCTGAAGTATACGAAAATATAGAAAATATATCAAACGTAATGAGAGAAAGAAGACTCATGTTTTTCGGACACTTATTTCGACTGCAAGACAGCAGATTAACCAGTAAGATTTTTAAATATCTATGGAGTAAAAAGTCCACAACAAGCTGGGTCAACGAAGTAAAAAAGGATTTAGAAAGAAACAGTATACAAACAGAAGCTATATACAACAGAGAAGCCTTGCGGGAAAAATATTGAAAATGGGAGGATTCCAAGGCATGGCTGCTAAGAAGATTGGTTCAAAATGGTCTGACGACAGAAAGAAAAAACATGATGAACAGATGAAGGAATATTGGAAGAAAAGAAAATAACAAAGAATTAAAGATTGAAATTTGGAAAAAATGGCCTATTCGCAAAAAATGTCCTATAGGGAAACATAGTATTCAGTGATTTTTTTATTCGTTAAGTTAGTAGTAATGAACGTTGAACCTTTCTGCACTGCGACCAACTTGATCTATTGTGCTTGACCCTACTACAATTACTCTCCCACGAATTCAACTTCGTCTAAGTCTAAGTCTAAGATATTCCTGAGAGGCTTGCTACTCAGCTCCAAAATGGTCAATCTTGCGCCCCCGAAGTGGGCAAGCCTTATGTGTGCTAGCGCTACACATGTGCACATTATGTATTCAGCGGTTTCTTCGTCTGATTCACATAATCTACAGACAACTTCCTCTGCCTTTCCCATTTTGTGTTTTTGTGTAGGTTAGGCCTACCAAAGTTCTGATTTCTCTTCTAGAGAACCTTAGCATCTGCTGCGTTATTGCGGCAGAATAGTTTATGAGCATTTAAGCTTGCCTCTGTCCTGGCTTGTTCTTCCAGTGGGTTTGCTTTTGCTCTTCTTCTCATATCTTAGCCCCCTGCCTTAAGTGGGCCTTTGTAAGCCCACAGATTGGCTCCGTGCCCAATAAGGAAGCCTCAGCCCCGCGTTTGGCGAGTGCGTCGGCCATTTTATTCCCATATATGCCCTGGTGACCCGGTGAACACATTAGCGTGAGTCTGTTACCTTTCACCAGTTGCTTCAGGGTTTGTTTACAGTTCCAGGTTAACTTGTAATTAAAATAGTGGTCTTTTAAATTCCTTAGAGCTACCTGGCTGTCCGTTAGGATGTAGATTTGCAGTCCTTTAAGTCGTTTCTTTAGTAAGATTTATGCGCATCTTTCAATGGCTATAATTTCAGCCTGAAGTACCGTGGGAGCCTGGCCCAATACCGTGGACTCCCTGTGATGTCCGGCTGTATATGTCCATTCCTGTACCCTTAGCAATTTTTGATGCGTCGGTGTACCACATGGACGCTTTGTCTTCAAGATTTTCGATTCTTTGAACACTGCTTTGGCGGTCATTGATGACCACTTTAACGGCTGTGTCAAAGTCGCATTCTGTAGACATTGTGTCCCAGGGAAGCTTCAGAAATTCCTCTCCGATTTGTTCCCTTATTTCCATGTGTCTCTGAATAGGCGATGTACACCTTAGTCTCAGAGCACTGAGAAGACCTTCTTTTTCTACCTGTTTGTGCAGTGGGAGTAGGTCCAACAAAACTTCTATTGCTATGGTTGGAGTAGATTGCATCACTCTTGTTATACCCAATCACGCAAGCCGTTGAAGCATTTGTAGCATGCTTTGGGTCTTTTTTTCCTTTATTTTGTACCACCCTACGAGTGAACCGTAGGTGATAATCGGTCTTACCACTGCTGTGTAAGACCATAGGACCATTTTGGGTTTTAGTCCCCATGTTTTCCCAAAAACCTTACGGCAGATCCAAAAGGCCGCTGTGGCTTTTGAGAGCGTTTTGTTCAGATGCGAGTTCCAAGTGAGTTTCTTATCCAAGGTTACCCCTAGATATTTCACCAACTCGGAGAACTCTAACGTCCGACCATCAATGCTCGGAGCTTTCAAGTTCAACTTCCTCTTTCTGGTAAAGGGGACCATTACTGTTTTGCTCGGGTTGACACTAAGGCCCTCCTCCTTGCTCCAACAGTTGATGATGTTAAATGCATTCTGTGCAAGGTTCATGATTGTACTATCCAAACATTATGTTTGTTTCACATTTTTTCGAAATTTTGAAAAATATTTCAAATAAACGTAGGCGGACTAATTATCGACAGCGCCCTAAGTTATTAACCTCATCGGCGCCCCTCAGGTGATCATGAGGTATTATAAATTATACAATGAAACCTTAATATAACGAATCTCAATATAACGATTTCCTCGATTTAACAAATTCTTAGAAATCCCCTAGAACAGGGCTGTCCAAGCAGTCGATCGCGATCTACCGGGCGATCGCGGCGTGATTTGAGTCGATCTTTAGTTTCCTCAGGATTCTATGCACTTTCATAAAAATACATTTCGATGAATATAATTTAAAACACGTTTCTCGCTAGCCTACGTTCAAATGTTGCTTCCTGGACGTCAAGCCGGCCACAACCAGTACAACAGCTTCCGTTGACTAAAAACGAAAATACGCAGCTATTATGAGCTTTACTATGGCTTGCATATAATATGTTCGCTGGCTTACACGATAGAAGGCTAAGAATAAATTATTGACGTATAACTAAATATGTGCCCGAAACTTACATATTCCCGCAATCAAACTTGGCGGATGCGCATGCGCTTAAATAACCATAAAAAGGTCTATTAGTGATATTTATCCGGATGGTATTTGACGATTCTACAGTAAAGAAGAAATATTTAAATTCCTATGCACGGAAGGACGAGAGGGGAAGACATATTTAGAGTTAATAATAAATTTGTGAAAGAAACAACGTTTCCTATTTTTAAATTGTTTTCGATTTCGAAGGATGGTGCCCATGTATGACCGGTTGCAAACGTTGGTTGCTTTGTGCCAGAAAGATGATAATTATCCACAATTTTTAGCATACCACTGCATTATCCACCAGCTAGTTTTATGCTCAAAGCGACTTAATACACACAATGTTATGGAAGCTGTCTTTAAAATAATCAATTCTATACGTGGCAGTGCTCTTCAAAGACATTTGTTTACATTAGAAAATGAGAATAATGATAACGAACTGCATACTAATAACATTTTCTGCATCCTAATATGTGTTGGCTCAGTACAAGTCGATTTCTCATGCAGTTTCTAGAGTTATTAGAAGACGTAAAAAGTTTCTTCTCTAAAAGAGGTGTCAGTTACGTACAGTTAATAAACGAGTGGGTATTTGATATGTCATTCTTGGCAGACAATAGTTCAAAATTAAGATTTCAGAAAATGAATTCCGATTTTCGTATTACGTTATTTCTACATGAAAAACAATTAACTGGCAATATGTTATGCATTTTTTCAAAATTTTCTGGGGGGTGCATACCCATGATCCCAGACCCCCCGGTGGTCCGCTACGCGTTTTGGTCGATCTGGCAACAATATATACAGAAAAGCAAATCGCAACTACAAAAAGGTTTGACAGCACTGCCCTAGAACATATTCTCTTAACTCTTACTCACAATCAGTTTGCCTTAAGGATAATCCGCCACTGCGAATAAATCTTGTAAAGAATTAAATTTGCAATAAGGAATTTTATTATCCAGTGATTTGTAGTGTGCCAATTTGGTAATAATCAACCTTAATCAAAGTTTTGTCACAACAAATCAAAACGTTTTTATTTTTTTTAATTGAAAAATTCACTCACCTGTTTAACCATTAATTTTTGTGAAAATAAATAACTTATGAATTTATAATATAACTCTACAACAGTGGTTCTCAAACTGGGTGCGCGGCACACTGGGGTGCCGCGAGCGTGTGCCTGGGGTACCGCAGCAATAATCAAGAAATGTAAAAAAATGTTAAAAGAAAATTATATGAGAAATAAACGAATTTCAGTTCCTACTTTTAATGCAGAATTATGGACAATTGGCTAAAATCTGGATCTTTAAAACGGAAAGGTGATGAACTCACAGAAGCTTCTGAAGCGACTGATTCAATGACAACCAGCATCGTTGGAGGATACGAAATATCCCAGCAAACACCTGCGAGTCTAAATCATTCAAGTTCGTCTGCCTCAGTTCGCGAAAACGCAACTCAAGACCAAAAGACAATCCGAGGAAAAATAAGGAAATATGATCCTAGGTACTTCACATTGTTTGGCTTTGTTTCTGTTTGGAACAAAATGATGCTATCTGCGCTATCTGACATAAAATTGTTGCTAGCAGTTGCTTGGTTTCATCCAAATAAAAAAGTAATCTGGAATGCAATTAATCTGATTTAGTACATAAAGGTGAAGAAATCTTCAAACACCGCGCATGTTCTCTCCAGGTAGGGTCATTCATGGTGGAGAGAATTTTTAAAAATGAAAATGGAAACGTAACTGAATCTTCATTTATTGTTCACACATAGCAAAATCTTGAAAGGTTTAACCAGTGTCTTGGCAATAGTATGGGATTGCCGAGACACTGATTAAACCTTGCGCGAAAAATGTTGAAGGTTGCATTTTAGGTCCAGACATGGCCAAGAAGATTGATACTGTGTTAAATAACACTAAAAGCAAACGAATTTTCACAATTTCAGAGTCTTACTGCGGGACTTACTGTTTCTTGTGTTTGTAAGGTATCCATTCGAAATGCAAATAGAAGAACTTTTGTTGAGTGAATTGCCTGAAACTTGCCGGACAACACTGACGAGAAAATTTTCAAAGTTATCGACAAATATATACAGAAAAATGGTTTGAAATGGAGCAAGTGTGTTGATATTTGCAGGAACGGAGCGGCTGCAATGGTTGGAAAAGTAAAGGGAGCCGTTTATAAAATGAAGCAAGTGGTAGCAAATGCCACCTGCAGCCACTGTGTCATCCATCGACATTCTCTGGCAACTAGAAAGATGCTGCAAGATTTAAAAGTCATATTGGATGGCGCTGTGAAGATAATTAATCATGTTAAGAGGTACCCGTTTCAAGCACGTCCTTTGAAACTTACCGCCGAAGATCTGGGTATTGATCACTTCCACCTCTTGCTGCACACAGAAGTGCGATGGCTATCAAGGGGAAGAATTTTAGCCAGACTATTTGAATTAAAAGATGCACTAGTAGTTACATTTACAGAAGAGCCTTTTAATCAACAATTCACTGATGTCGATTGGCTTCTTAAATCGGGATGCCTTTACCACATCTTTGAAAAACTAAATTAAATCGCCACATCTCTCAATGTTTTATTCTCAACATATACTTACATTAAAACCAGATACAGGAGCAAACTCTATATCAAGTGATTTGAGGGTAAAATTAACCAAACTTCCGAAAAAGGAAATAATAAAAAAATCTTCCAAACAATTTCTTTCATTGCATTAAAAACAATTGAGCATTAAATTTGTATTTTTTCCCTAAGTGTAGGTAAACCGTTTTTAGGGTAGCTGTGCCGCGAAATTTTTGTAGCCCGACAGGGGTGCCGTGAGATTTTTTTAGCACGATAAGGATGCCCCGGCAAAAAAAGTTTGAGAACCACTGCTCTACACACTCAAACTTTTTGTTTATATATTTCTTGTCTCGAAAATGCTAAAGTTTGTGCGTTTTTGCGAAAGAAATTTTGAAAAATGGTTCAAATAAAACTTACATACCTACTTACAAAACTTACGTACAGAATTAAATTTCCTAGAGCAAACCTTGTTATCTAGTCTCTGTCTGACAAGTTGTTAGAAATTAATCTTAAAATAATAACAAAACTTGATAATTGTATTTCTTGTATCAAACACATAGTTACTAAAGCAATCCACTTACGAAATATTTTTGTTTGTGTTTGATTCTCGATAAACCCATCGTAATTGCATACCCTAGTCTCAAGCACAAAACTCTTGTTAACCAAATAATAAAAGACCGCTGATCGATGGCCAATTGTTATACTTCTATTTATTTATAACAATAAAGATGTTTTATTATTATCATTATTTTAAATAAATAATCGTACTAGCAGTAACAATTATTATTAATATTACGGTTATTTATAAAACATGTTAAAAGTTGCTTAATCAATATTAAGAATCAACTCAGACGAATATACACCATCAAAAGTTAAACACCGACTGACACTGACAACAGATAGTTCAACTACTGGTCCAGGGAACTAACCGGCACAAAAACCGACGCGACGTATACATCTGATAACAACCCGATAAAACATTCAATTGTACGTTAGCAAGAAATATGCAGTTCGTGCTTGCACGCTCAACTCTGTACACTTAAGAGGCGAAATTGAATAAATTACTTTGTCAATTAATTATGGTTCACATCCACAAGGGAAACTTTGAATGAGGAATGTTTAATGGAAATTCAAGAAAGGATTTCCTTGAAAATCTAAGAAAATCTAAAACTCAATATCCAACCTTAAATAAACTACAATATAGGGTAAACCACCCAATCGTTGGCACTCCTCCAATTATTGGCAGTTTAGAGTTTAGGTCGAAAAACAAGGAAACCATAGATTATTCAAGTTTGGTATGCAGTAAAGAGTAAAATAGTATTATTTTTCTGTTAAAAATTGACAACAATGTTCCAATAATCTTTTTCGCGCTTTAAAAACAACAACTAACATTTTGTGCTGGTGATATGGTGTAGTTATTTTGTTTTTTTCTTAAGGTGAGCGCTTAATTAATCATAGTATATCGTAACAATACGCTAATTGATAGTTTCGAAATAATTTGATATACTTAATTATACCTATAGGCAGTGGATTTTAAGATTATTTCTTGAATATCTTTATCACATTTTATTTATTACATGTGCCAACATATGGAACAATAATTTCATCAAAATCCCTTTATTGGCATTTGTGCCAATAATACGAATTTTTCTTATATTATCAACCAGCGAGTTTATGATGTATTTGTAAAGGTTTTAAATAAATGATTGTTTCTCCATAGAATTTTTTTTTCTTCAATAGCAATTTCCAAATGTTGGCCCACAGTGCCAATAGCACAAGCTAATTATTGTGCAGTATTGCCCATAATAAAATATTGAGTGCTAAAAATGGGTTTTTTATTCATTTAGAATACGTCGTAAACAATGAAGAAAGCGATTAAAAGTATAGAAAAAAGTAAATGAAAACAATATCGAGAGGAAAGTATAAAAAAAGGCTTTAGAAGCGATTAAAAATGGCATGGCCAAAAAGCAAGCGGCGAAACAATATCTGGTTCTTCGAGCTACATTACAATATCGGATTAAAAAACCAGATCATAAACTTCAGCCCGATCCAAGTCTAGTACTTAACGCCGACGAATAGAATAAATTAAAGAATTGGTTAAATGTTAGATATGCAAAGAGTTTTCCTAAACGGAAAGAAGATCTTTTGAATAGCGTATCAGAATTTATTTAAAAAAACCACCTCACTTATGCCGTCAATGAGGTAACTTTGAAGTAACTTTGTTCCTCATTGGATATTGTGCTTATAGCACTTTATCTCAATTCAAAATTCAAAATTCAAAACAGTTTATTTCATAATTTAAGCACGTACATACATATACAATAAAATGAAAACATATATACATCCTATATGAAATGTGTCAAACAGATATGGTTAACATGAAATGCCGATATTTGTGCTATTAACTTTTGAATAAAACTCTTGCACATTATAGGGTTCAATACTAATTAGCAGTTTAAATAACTGCATTTTAAATTGATTGCTACTGTTCAATTGCTTAATATCCTTCGGTAAACTGTTAAATAATTTCATGGTATTATATGGGGGATTTCTCTCCGTAAGTGTTAAGGCATGCTGTGGTAGCTGAAACAGTTCTTTATTAAATCTCGTTCGCCGTTCGGTAGGTTTGCAGAAATTACTGAAAAGGTGATTATGTTTTCGAAGAAATACGATGTTTTCATAAATGAAGATGCCCGTTACTGTCAGGATATTGGCCCTTCTAAAGCATCCCCTGCAAGATTCGTTGTACATTAAGTTACTTAGTATCCGGAGGGCTTGTTTTTGAATCCTGAATATAGTTTGGATAGTAGTTGAATTTCCCCAAAACATGATACCAAACCTAAGAATGCTGTGGAAATTGGCGAAATACACTAACCTAAGAACATCATTATCTACATATCGCTGGAGGGATCTCAATGCGAAAACAGCCTTGTTTAGTTTCCCAGTTACAAAGGTTATATGACTGGTCCAGTCTAGATACTGGTCCAAATGAATACCAAGCAACCTAACGGACTCTTGAACCAACACGCGTTTGTTGTCGATTGCCAATTCCTCGGGGTACAATAATGAATTACGCTTTGTCTTAAAAAATATTGACTGTGTTTTTTCTTTGTTTAATATCAGTCTATTAGACCCAAACCATGACGTCAGAGATTCGATGACATTATTTACATTCGCATAAATATCATCCATTGTCTTATTTAGTATTAATACTGATGTGTCGTCCGCATAATTAATCATTATGTGGGGTGAATTAATAGATATCGAATGTAAATCATTTATAAATAGCGAAAATAGCAAGGGTCCAATCGTGCTCCCCTGTGGGATCCCTATATTGATCGTACATGGGGGGGATTGCACAAATCCATGCGGAGTATAAACCCTAGTGACTTGTGTCCTATTTGTTAGGAAAGATTTGATCAAATTAAGCGCGACCCCCCTTATGCCATATTTTGAAAGTTTTATTAACAATATATTATGGTCAACCACATCATAGGCCTTAGATAGGTCCATAAGAAGTCCTACCGGGATCCTTCGGGATTCAAGATTATCAATTACTCCTTTTGTGAACTCATAACATGCAGTTTCAATACCTCTGCCCTTTACAAAGCCATGTTGTTGAGGGCTTATTATTTTATACTTATCTAAGAACGACACAATTCTTGAGTAAATGATTCTCTCAAAGATCTTAGAAAACACCGATAGGACACTTATGGGCCTGTAGTTTTCAATTGCACATTTATCGCCAGCCTTGTGTATGGGTGTTAGAATCGCCACTTTTAAGTTTTCTGGAAATTTGCCCATCTCTAAGACATTGTTAATGATATATTGTAAAGGAATTAATATAGAAGGTAGCACATTTTTTAAAACGATGGAAGAAATATCGTCTATGCCCGCACTTTTTGTATTTTTTAAGTTTGTAATAATATTGTAAAGCTCTTCCCGGCTGATTGGCATTAAAAATGTTGTGTTATTGTTGAAAACGATATTATCCTTATAGCACACCACAGTTTGAGAGTCTGCTAAGGTTTTTGCTCTGTTTGTGAAAAAACTGTTAATTCTTGTCGCACTCACTAGAGGATCGTCATCACGGGTAACAAATGTATCACTTTTCATCTTAATTTCGGTAATTCGTCTTACTATATCCCAGGTAGTTCTTTGCCTATTGGAAGATGTTTCTATTTCCATTCTAAACTGTTGCCTCTTTTCGTCTCTTAACAGCCTAGTATAATTTCTACGTAGGTTATTATACAGGTTCTTAAACGTGGGATTATAACGTGATACCGTCTGGAACAGATGTAAGTCCATTTCCATTTTCTTTAAACATGGGTTATTAAAAAAGCGTTGAGATTTTTTAGTGCTGTGTACGGGGACTCTAGGAAAGGCCTCGTTGAAATTACGCAGAAATATGTCCATGAAAGCATTCCATTGCATGTCGACATCCACCGGTTTCACTTCAAAAATTAGGTTCCACGTTGCATTTGCCATTAAATCCCTGTGTTGTTCCATATTATTTCGGTTGAACAGTCTAGCCATTTTTCTTGTGCGGACCGAGGCCCCGTTTTTGTACTCTACTGTAATGATTTGAGCACAGTGATCAGACATGTGGTAATTTGAGGTTTCGATAGTGTATTCCATAGTGACATTAACTATTATGTTGTCAATACACGTACCAGACTCAGGGTGGCTTATTTCAGTTGCGGTGATGGTCGCGTTGAACGATTCCAACAGGGATGTGAATTGTTGACTTGTGTTAGATTCCTTAAGGCTATTGATATTGAAATCGCCAGCTATAATATATTGGTTATTGCCATTGCAAAGTAACACCAAGAGAGCATGCATCTTCCGTAGGAATAATTTAAAACACGCCAATGGAGCCCTATAGATGCCAATAATTATTATCACTTTGCCGTTTATGACTGACTCAATTGCAGAGCATTCAAAAACATGTATTTCTGCCAATCCGTTTAAGTCTTGTCTAGGCTTACAGTTAATCCCGTTCTTGCAATAAATTGCCGAGCCTCCGTGAGCTCCAGCTTCGCGGCAAAAGGAGGACGCCAGGATAAAATTGTTGATTTTGTATTGCCGAAGTTGTTCTTGACTCTTCCAGTGCTCCGTAAGAACTAGAAAATTGCACTGTTTATAAGACTCTAACATATATTCAATTCTATCTATTGAGTTACCGATAGATTGAGTATTTTGGTTTATCAATGTAACTCGATAATTCGCGGTTGGCGCGGCTTTGGCTGGTGTAGCGAGGTTGGCGCTTACACGGATTCCTGATTTTTCAATCGATTTTTCGTTAGTCTCTCTAAAAAACGGTTAATACATGTATTTCTCGGCCATGTTTCCGGTTTCATTGCGAGTTCATAATCCTCTGATGCTAACGATACTTTAAATGAAGAGTATTCTTCAGGGTATTTAGATATTAGCTTGGAGCACGTGACATTCAAAATGTTTTTACTATTCAGATAACGTACTAACTCCTCCGCTGACAAATTGGGGTCTAGACGAAAAACATGTAGGTGGTAATATCTTACTGCCGCCTTAATCTGTGCAATGTCATCGTTGCAACCGTGTATGATGTTAGACTTCCTATGTGTCCGTTTCTTATGACGCTGAGTCTCCCAGTTGCCGCTGTTTACATTACTTTGAGTGTTTATGTTTTCGTATTCGGATTCGGAAAGTCTATTTAAGGTTTTTGTGGTGGACGGAACATTCCTGGCGGAGATAACTTTTTCTGGCTTATCGCGTCGCGGATTAGACTCCTTATCACCGTTAGTGGGTACGATGTTCACTTTATCTGCAGGCTTTGGAGGACTTTTCACGATTTCGGCACAAGAATTCACAGAATTAAAATTCGAGTTAACTAGCTTCATATTATTAATATTTAGTTCCTTTATTTGTCCGGATAATTCACTAATTAGTACTTTCAACGGTTCCATGTGTTTATTTATTTGCACATTGATACACGAATTTAAACACGCGGATAACTTTTCATTACTTAGTTTAAGATCTTTGATTTGCTCAATTAGCTCACCGTTTTGAACTTGCAGTGGCTCCACATGCTTTTTTATAATTTTCGATATGAAATTTTCAAAAACAGAACTTTGCAGAAAAGTAGTAAAATTATCAAACTGCTTTTCTGAAGGGGTGTTAGATCTGAGTTCTCTAGACATGTTTAATTTATATACAAACACTATACAAATTTAAAGACCAACTGCCGGCGGCTCGCACGTCTACACTCGCTGACTGCTGAGAGCGGACTGGATCATCAATTGCACTCGATTACTTCAGCCTTCAGATGTCTCAGTTTTTAGACCTCTAAAAGGTGGTTGGCAAAAGACCGTCTTAGAGTGCCGGCGTGATAATCCATCTTGAGCTCTTACAAAAGTTGATTATTTTAAAATCAACTTTTATAATATAAACAATTTCTCTTATTATACTCGGTTTGGCAGTCTCACTTATCAGTACTTGAATGTCTATCCTTGAGATCTTATAACTTTAGTACTTATCTACCAACAAAATATTAATCAGTCTGAATAAGAAAATGCTTTTCGTTCATCATTCTCGAAGTTTTCGGTATTGCTTCACCTTCGATCTTATTCTTCATATTCTTCTCCAAGTATTTCGAATAGTCTACAGCTGTTGAGTCTCATGGAAAAAGACCGGTGGAAAAAGTCCGGAAACAATTAATAATTGTATCTGGTTTTACGTATTTCTCAATAGTTTTTTGCAACAGTGACACAAACAGTTGCAAAAAACTATTGAGAAATACGTAAAACCAGATATAATTATTAATTGTTTCCGGACTTTAAGGTGAAGCAATACCGAAAACTTCGAGAATGATGAACGAAAAGGATTTTCTTATTCAGACTGATTAATATTTTGTTGGTAGATAAGTACTAAAGTTATAAGATCTCAAGGATAGACATTCAAGTACTGATAAGTGAGACTGACAAGCCGAGTATAATAAGAGAAATTGTTTATATTATAAAAGTTGATTTTAAAATAATTTTATTAAAACTTTAAATACTTTAATACCTAAATAGAAGCAGATATTTACCTACTAAAATAGTGTTTTAATTATGCCCTAGGTATAGATAGATATTTCTTTTATTATTATTGGTTGGTAAGTACCTATCTCCTACTTTAACTACATGCCAATAATTAGACTAAAATTAGACTAATAGGATTTTCTGTAGTCTTTTGGATTTAAGTATAAAATGTTTATTCAATACTCTTCAATCACATAAAAACGGTTATAAAAACAAAGATTAAAATATTTTCTTCGATACTGGCACATGTTTTGTCTACTAGCTCTTGTAAATTAAATTTTATGTTAATTTAATTTCAGAGTGACACGAAGCTCACTCTTAAAGTGCCAATAATTGGGTGGTTTACCCTATAATTCAGTAAGACTGTGCCAACAAGCTAAGGCAGAGAATGATTAATACTATGCAAACAAGCTAAGGCAGAAAATGATCGAATAGATCCAACTCCCCGCGGACGACTCTCTGCGACTAGTTCGCCGTTGCCATTTCGTCGCGGACCAACTTGCCGCCGTCCCATCTCGCCGCCGCAGACATTCAAAGATTGCGGAGCAACGCATCTTTGAGCAGATATATGGGGTATATATGTTGAGATACATATATATATATATATATATATATATATATATATATATATATATATATATATATATATATATATGGGGTATATATGTTGAGGTATGAGATATATGTTTCCTCTGCTGAACCACAGAATCTGCATCTGTCATCTTCCTCTAGGCCTATGGTCTAGAGGCGTTTCCGAAGTCAGTATTCCATCACGACTCTTGTCAGAATTATAAGCTTGTTCCTTTTTAGTTTCAGGCAAGCTTTTGTTCCTTTTTGGTTGAAAGATCCCAGCATTATTTTGTATTGTCTCAACCCTAGAAGTTCTTTCCAGGTTTTCATCCATTGTTCTCTTATTCCTTCATCTAAACTTTTGTGGATGGTGTTCATACTCATATCGCAAAAGGTTTCCGAACCTATAAAGGGATTACTGGATGCTTTGCTTGCTAGGTGATCGGCTCCTTCGTTGCCGTCTTTACCAGTGTGTCCTGGTACCCAGGATAGCGTTACTTTATTGTTTTTGCCAAGCTTGTTCAGCTTTCCCACACAGTCCGCAGTTTGGATCTGATGGTGTATGAGCTAATCGCCTTGATGGCTGCTTGGCTGTCTGACAGGACAGCAATTCGTTTTTCGCGATAATTCCTGTCGTGGTTAAATTGTGCACATTTAGATTGCGTGTACCTCTGCTTGGAAGATACTTGGGAGTGTTCCCATGGATTCGTGTGTAAGTATTTGGTGCGAGGTCAAAACACTCCTGCACCAGTACCTTCCTTTGTATTCAAACCATCTGTATACCACTTGATAGCGTTTTCCTCTACGTAGTATGCTGAAGATTCGTCTCTCCAATCGGCATTACTACTACACATGTGCTGTGTAGTTTTCTCGAAATGGTATTTGCATACCATTTCGTCTTTTCGTGCTTCTAGCCAGGGGATCTTGGCAGTGGGGCTATTCCGGTCTCTGCTCCCGATTATTTTTCCTCTACCTATTCCTTCCTTGCTGAACCTTAGAATCGCCGATCAGGCGGCCCTCTCCACGATTAGATGCAACTGAGTAGAACGCGTTTGGCTTTACCTACCGCTGCTTCAGCGTGTCTATTCCATAGGAGTTTGCTATCTAGTGTGATAATCAGATACCTTATCTCCTGTTTGTATTCTACTGCCCTCCCATATGGGTACAGTATGGGCTGTAGGCAGTTTAGTTTTTTCTTTCTAGTAAATGTTATCACCGTGGTTTTGCTAGTGGCTTTGAGTCTCAATCTCACTGTTTGACACCATCTACTAGTTGTTTGAGGCCTCTCTGTGAGATTTCACAAAGCGTTCCCTCAAACTTCCCTCCGGATATGATGACTATGTCTTCGGTATAACCTTGACATTTGATAGTCTAGGTCGTTCAACTTAGCCAGTAATTCATCAACTACCAGGCTACACATCAGCGGTGAAAGCACACCTCCTTGTGGACACCCTCGAGTTTTGGCGATATGGATGGTGTCTTTTTACAGTTACTTAAGCGCATACGCATGCGCAATACGAAAGTTTCGGGCTCATTTTGTTATTTTCACTGGTTATACGTCAAAAAAGTGCCCGAAAACATCGCGGAAATTGACGCAAAAAAATTCTACTATGAAAAGATATATTCTAGATCTGTCGCAGTTGTAACAATTTCATCCACAATTTGAGAACTCATAATGGTTTTATATTCGACAGACCTTTGAAAACGCTGCGCATTTGACTCGGTCTGTAATATCATTTCTAGGATGAAATGAGGACCTCTGGCCCCATTGGACACCAGTGTGTGCTCCGAGAGCCATTATTGGAAATTCGTTGCAGTTCATTATCCGAATATGTGTTCGTTGTCCACCACAAACATCTTTCTTGGAAGCGTTCGTTGTCTGATTTTTTCGCAGTCCGAACAGTTCGTTAACCGATAATTTATGTCATAACAGTCATAAGAAAGTAGAGATGTACTGTGTAACAATATACTGTATTGAACTGTGTACATACTGATTGTAACTGTGTACAATCGGTAGCTGGTAGACTTCCTGTGCCTAAAATAAGGGAAGTACCTTGAAGCAGATTAGGGGATATCAAAAATTGTTCTAGAAATGAGATATTTGGAAATATATCGGCAGAATTGAAATATTTAGATGCAGGTTGTTTTAATAACGAGATGCAAATCGAAATATTTTCAGTAGTAATATCCCTAGGACATTGATAATAGACAATTTTATAACAATCCAAAGCTCAGCCAAATCCAAATTTTTTTGACAAAAAAATTTATAACTCAACACAACGAAACATTTATTTATTTAATAAAAGTACAGTTAATGAAAGTGCAATTAGTAAAATTTAACTTTAACATTAGATTCGTTGCTGTTCTCTACTATAGAAGATCTATTACCACGCATAATATTTATGATCTTGTTGAGGTGTTCTTGATCGAGATTTAAGTATGGTTTTATAGAATTTTGATTGCTATGACCAGTAATTTTCAGCAATTGTTGTTCTTCTACACCACTTTTTGCCAATTCGCTAACAGCAGTTGATCTATTCAACTGAGTGATTTGTTATCTTTTTGTCCTTCACATTCAAGCCAATTGTCTCAGCAGAAGTTTTAGTCCATCCATTTATTGTGTGTTTTCAACAGGTACATTATCGTACCATTTGTCAGTTTCATTTTTCCAGTATCGATTTGGTTTTAAGAACAGTCGTGGTGAGGTAATATTGTCGCCTCGTTTTGATATCAGTTTTTGAAAAAGACGTACAAGGCAGTTTTGCCTTTCACTATTGGAAACCAACCATTTACTACTTGTACAGCTTTCAGAACCACTTTGGCACGTTTTACTGAACGCGGGTTTGATTTCAATGCAATTTGTTGGAGAGTCATCAATATTTTTCTTCGATTTGAAAAAAATTCACCAGAAAAGCAACTGCCTCTTCTCCTCCTCGCCACGCTAATTCTACAGCAGAAATTTGGTAAAATTTACGCATGAAACCTTCAGGAGTAGTTTCATCCCATAGCAATATCATTTTGTTAACTTCAGACAAATTTAACGAAACTGAACTGGACTTACGTTTACATGGATCTGCTTGTAGTTTTTTCCTGATTGCAGCGTGGACATCTCGGGCTGATTTAAATACTATATTGTTAAATGCGTAAATCATAATATTTTATTCATTATAGTACTTTTCTTGCACAAGTTTGAACGAAATGTTCCACATTGTCTTCGGCGTTGCTTCTTTAAAATCGGTCCTGTCTTTCCCTCTCATATTGACCGTCCAAACTTTTAGTATCAACGCCAATTCTTCTAAGCTTCTATGTTCATTTAATTCATATTCTCGTTCACAGCAAAATTCCATAAATATTCTCTAAATATACAGGGTTATTACAAAAGAAACAGACACTTTCAATGTTTTATTAATCCAAAACTAATAACGTTATTATGAATTCGTTTAAACTATTTTACACAGTGATTCTTAAAGTTCACTTTGGGAACTCATCAGGTGGTCAATATGGGCTCCTCCTATCACAGGGCACACATCAAGGCGATAGTCTAGTTCATTCCAAACCCGGTGAAACATAACATGCATTGACACTTTTCACAGCTCTCGTGATGCGTAGTTTTAACTCATCTAAATCACTAGGAAACGGAGGGACGTAAACCACGCCTTTCACAAATCTCCATAGAAAAAAATCGCACGGTGTAAGATCGGGGCTTTTTGATGGCCACCATACGAGAACGCGGTTGTCGGCTGTTGCACGGCCTATCCAGGGATGTGGAAGTGTTTCGTCCAGTAAATTTCTAACGACGGTGCCAGTGAGGAGGCGCTCCATCTTATTGGAAGATAAAGTTTCCCCCGTCCTCATGCTGCTGAGGTATGAACCAATTGATCATCAACATTTGATGATATGTAGTTCCCGTTACTGTGTTTTGTTAAAAAAAGAAAGGACTATACATACATACACCTTTGTGCGAGATACAGTACAGAACACATCCAATTTAGGAGAATCACGCAAATGTTCCATCTACACTCTTGGAGGTTCAGTCCCACATATTCGGACGTTATGTTTATTCACCTTGCCACATATGTGGAACGTTAACGCGTCACTGTTAAAATTATCCGCTCGTAAATCATTTTCTTCATTAAATTGCAGCATTTCATTGCAAAAATCTTTACGTTTAAGCTTGTCATCTTCACGTAGATGCTGTACCAACTGCAATGTATAAGGCGTCAGTTTTAGTCGTTTACGTCAAATTTTCTACACAGTTGGTTGCGGAATTTGTAGTTCCAAACTTGCATGTGTTGTTGACTTTTGTGGACTTCGTTGATAAACAGCACGAACAGTTGCACTGTTTCTTCTGACACACGAGGTCTTTCCGGACTTTTGCCATAACATAAACACCCTGTCGTTTCAAATTTATTGTACTAATCGCAGATCGACTGTCTAGTAGGTGGTGATTTTCCAAAACGTGTTCGAAAATGTCGTTGGACAACAGTTAAGGAGTTCGTTTTGGCAAATTCAAGCACGCAATATGCTTTCTCAGTAGAGTTTGATGCCATCCTTACCTACCAATTGTACTATCAAAACTTCTACAGTTCCTCAATCGGACAGAGTAAAATGCATGTCATTATTACAAATAACTATTGTTTTATACAATACCAAAGGTGCCTATTTCTTTAATACTAATCCTGTATTTGTGACTGTAAGTTGTATTTCTGGGATTATTTTTTTTTTGGTTAGCGTATTTATAATTTGAACATTCGCATGGCCAAAACTTGACATTTTGAAACTTATTTGGAATGAAGTTGTCAAACTCAATCATGTTGTCATAGTGATTGATTCTGAATCATTAAATTGCACAGAATGCAATTATCAATGTAATGTTGACATGATTGCGTGAAATTGTTTCATATGATACAAAACGACAAAATTTGAATGGTTGTTAGAACTGTCTAAAAATTTTCAGTGCAATGGTTGAATTTGAATGGTTGTTAGAACTGTCAAAAAAATCAAGTCCCTTCTATATGTTTTTTTACAAATATGATACAATATTTAATTATTATTGATGTCTCGCCACGAGATGGACGTGGCTAGATGGCCACGGCAAGTTATACTAGACATTAGAATAATAGACCAACATAACGGAATAAGCCAAACAGGGCTAGATCGACAAGACAACACAGTCTCAACTTTACAGAAAAAACTACAGCAACAAAACTGTATAGCTAAGAAAAGACATATGGAACTATACAAACTAGACGAACAAGAATAAACAAGAGCAGATGGATATTTACATAGTAAACTGTTTGTCAATGTGAGTCATGTTGTTTGCGTTAGATGGAAGTCTTCGATCATTTTTAATTTCGGGAATTGTTTTAAAATGTAAATATGTGTATATGGTCATATATGGAAGTCACATGGGAAAAAACTTGGCGTGGGCTGGAAATGGTTCACAATTGTTAAAATATCGATTGCAAAATACGAACTAATTCGATGACGCAATTGCGATTACTCAACTCGGCTTGTCCGTCTAACCTTGTCGTCTAGTCCTGTTCATCTAGTCAAGTGCGTCTAGTTTTGTCTGTCCAGTCTTGTCCATCTAATGTTGTCTGTCTAGTGTAGTCCATCTAGTCTTGTTCGTCTAGGCTTATCCGTCTAGTCTTGCCCGTCTGGTCACGTCTGTCTGGTATTTTCTGCCTAGTCTATTGTATCTAGTTTCATCTGCCTAATCTTATATGCTAGGCGTTGTCTGTCTAAACTTATATGTCTGGTCTTGTTTGTCTAGTCTTATGCAACAAGACCAGACTTGTCTATTTAGACATATCCCTCTAAACTAGTTTGTCGAGTCTAGTCCACCTACTCTTGCCTATCTAGTCTTATTCGGCTAATCGTAATAATTAACTAATTAATTAATTACAAAATGCATATTACAAACAGCGTTGGCCAGATCATTCAACTTCTTAAGAATAATAAGGCAGCTGGAGAGGACTCTATCTTTGCTGAACTGTGGAGAGGTGCTGGAAACAATGCCGTGCGCAAGCTAACCGAGATCATACAGGACATCTGGGAAACAGAGAAATTACCACCCGATTGGAAATCTGCTTTGATCCATCCGCTTCACAAAAAAAGGAGATTTTACGGATCTAAACAACTACCGTGGAATTTCTCTCGTCCCGGTAACATACAAGATTCTCTCGAGGGCGTTACAAACAAGGGCAGAAAATCAGTTGAATAGTCAACTGGGAGAATAGCAGGGGGGCTTTAGGAGGACCCGTTCCTGTGTTGAACAGATCCTCAACCTTAAAACTGTACTTGCGTACTCCAAGATGAGAAACCGTAAGGTGGTCGTCACCTTTGTTGATTTTAGGAAGGCCTACGATTCCATCGATAGAGAAACGCTTAACAAAGTACTCCAGGAGCTTGCACTAGACAACAAAACCCGCAGACTAATCCTAGAAACTTTGACCAACAATCATTCCAAGGTTAAATTTAGAGGCGAGATTTCAGAAAGCTTGGAAATAAAAACTGGAGTGAGACAAGGAGATGGACTTTCCCCACTTCTCTTCAACTGTGTCCTTGAAAGGTTATGAGAGAATGGCGCAAGGAACTGAACAATTTGGGTGCTCAGAGTGGTATCTACCTGGGACGTAAGAACGATGGACTGGTTGTAGATTGCCTGGCTTTTGCAGATGACATGGCACTGTTTGCTGATTCTCGTGAGATGGCAACAATGCAGGTAAACTGTCTCAGAAAACAGGCTGCCAAAGTGGGTCTTCAAGTGTCGCTGGAGAAAAGAGAATTCTTCACCAACATTAGAGAAGCAAACAGAAAGATGTTACTAGAACAGGGAAACATCAAGAGAACTGAGAAATTTAAATATCTCGGCGAATGGATTGAACCCAACTTATCAGAAAGAGCATCATTATCCAAGAGAGTCAGCAAGTTAGAACTAGCCTATCGGTTGACTAAGAACACTTGCAATAAGAAATGCCTGTCACGCAACCTGAAACTTAAGCACTACACATCAGTCTTACGACCAGAAGCCCTATATGCCATGGAGTATCTTTCGTTGAACCGAAGGGGTCTAATAGAGAAATTGGAAATCAGAGAGAGGAGAATCCTAAGGAAGATTCTAGGCCCGGTAAAGGAAGATGGTGAATTCCAAAGACGGCATAACTCTGAGCTCTACTAACATATTGAGATGCTCTCTGACTGTGCAAGGAAAAGAAGGGTAGCTTTCTATGGCCACATTGCAAGATTGCCTCCAAACCGACTAACCAACCGTCTGTTCACCTTCTGGCAAAACAAAAAGCTTCTTACCACTTGGTTGACAGAGACCGAGAAGGATATTAAAGACTTGGGAATAACAGATCTCAAAAACAGACAGTTTGTGAGACGCACCCTAAAGGAAGTCTGTGGATTTCAGGAAAAACCTCGAAGGAAAGGTACCCCCTGGACAGAAGAGAGAAAGGAGTTACACCGGCAGAAGATGCGACAATACTGGGCAAAGGTCAAAGCCCAACAGTTGAACAAGCGTGGTCCAAAGTAGGCCTATTCGAAAGAAGAAGAAGACGAAGAAGATAAGAATCTTTCTGAGGAAGATTAAAAAGATGCCTCCTGATAACCAAATTTCTTCTGGCTGTTAAAGCCCGTCGGTAAGAACCAACACAAGCAAAGAGACTCTTTATAATCGCTTGTTTTCATAATCACTTTTCCATTTGTTATTTTATCTTTAGTTTCTTCTTTGTCTTTATTGGCTTCTGCGTATTCTTTGTAGATTTTCTCAACGAGTTTCTCGCCGACCAGATTAACAGAGATGCCGGCATTTACTAAGGGATTGCAGCTTTGCCATCTACGTTTAGCTGAAGTGATTGGTTTGGACCTGGGTCGAGGATACTGCTACCAAACCTGCCCAATCAACACCGAGAGCATCAACTATGTTAATAGAGACATCGGTTTTTACCAAGACTTTGCAGCTTTGCCATCTACGTTTAGCTGAAGTTGCCCAATCAACACCTACAGCATTCCCTAAACCAGTGGTTCCCAAAATGTGTTTCGTGGAACGCTGGGGTTCCGCGATAAAGACTGGGGGTTCCGCGCGACAAATTTTATTTCTTTAAAAAAATAAGAATGGTGTTTAATTTAATATATGAGGCGTTGCGAATACGAAGGGAGAACTCAACAAATGGTGGTTTTGAGAAAAACGCATTTGAAATTTTTTTTATGCATTGCGGGTAAAGGGCGAACTCAACAAAGACTGATGTCGATTTTGATGAACTTATGACGAACTCAACATGAAAACTATACTTGCGGATTCTTGAGAGGGTTCTGATCCCATCCGTGAAAAAAAAATAACCCAATGTTGAGTTCGCCCTTCGTATTCGCAACGCCTCATATTTACATTTTTTGAGAAAGTTTATAATCGACCACAAAATTGAATTTAAATTTTTTAAATAAGGTGACTTAAAATTCTAACTAGAATATCAGTTAAGGAACATTAATAGCTGGGTAAGTACAGGTCGACCATATAATTCAGATCGTATACAAAGTTTCAATATCAAAAGAAATACCGTAATATCTAACTAAAACATACACAAAATATATATTGCTTCAAACATAACTTTAAAGCAAAAATGGTAGTGTGGAAGGCATGTGTGAGAAGTATCCTTTTGTTTGGAGCGGATTTGTGGGGAGTGAAAGAGGAAGAGAAAGTTGAGAGAGTCCAGCTACACTTTTTAACAATGGCACTCAATTTAGATAGAAAATATGTGGAAAGTGTTTTCGCAGGCAGCTAGGAGGGTCGTTAAGTTTGAATGGAAAGTGCATGGAATGGGTAATGAAAGGATTGTAAAAGAAGTGCTGAGAGTTGTAACAATGCAAGGTTTTGGTGTAAATAAGGGCACAAAATGCGGGAGCGAAAGAAAAATTTCAGCCAATGAAATCTGTGGCTGGACATATGAGGAAATCGAGAGAATGTTTGAAAATGGAAGGAAGGTGGAATGGAATTGGTGTATGAAAGGTTAGCCGAGGTGGAGCTGCAGTGTCGTCAGAGGAAGATCGAGGGGAGTAAGTTCCTCCCAGAATATAGGAGCGTACAAGCGTTCCTAAGACTTCCGTTGTAACTCAAAGGAGCTAGGCTGCCGCAGGCATTGATTGTACGACACAGGTGCGGGTCAGAAGAAAAAGGCAGGAGGTACTGGATGGACACTCGCTTTAAGCTGTGTGGCTATGTGGGGAAGCTAGTGACAGGTGGGCTCATGGGGCACAAAGCTGTGATGGATGTCAGTGGAGCAGTGAGGAGAGACCGGTGGTAGACGACTGGGTTTCGTGCATGAGGGAAGACGGAGCCGGTTGGCCCTTGATGAAAAGGGTGGTTCAGTTAAAAAAAGATAAACAGATAGTGAGGTGAATTTTTGTTTTTGTTGTTGTGAAAAGAGTGCGAGGAATTGCTATTTTTGGTTGCTTTATATATTTTTTGTTTTTGTGGGGCTTGTGTGTTTTTGTTTGTTTGTTTTTTTTTTTTTTTCTTTTGCCTTATCTCTTAATTTTTACCGCAGTTTTAGAAAGGATTAATTGTTTGTTTTATGAATGTAGCACTTTTGTTTCTTTTTAGGCTAAAAATTAAGTAATTACGTATGCCAATAAAAGGATTACTATACTATACTATACTATTGCTTCAGCACCTGAAAGTGTTGATGCTGCACCAGATATGGATTCAGTTATCAAACATAACGCCTAATTTTAATAGAATCATTGAATCAAAGAAGCATCCTTCATATTAAAGTTTTTTCATTTATTTTAGTTCGTTTTATATTTTCATAAATTATTTCTAAGATGATTTGTTTGTTTGTTGTTTAATTATAATAACGCGACATTAAATGTTTGTTGTTTAATTCAATAAATTCTGAAATACAAAAAATACTTTTCATTTAATATCTGATAGTAAATTTTGAAGTCGTTGTTACAAAAATATTTAGGGTTCCACGATCATTGGCAACAAATTTAGAGGTTCCACGACTAAAATACTTTGGGAACCACTGCCCTAAACCCTTCATTCTCGCCTCTTCTTTCAACTCATCTTCAGAAATCCCTTAAAAATCTAAATCCATGTTCTCCTATTCAATAGAATCTTCTTTGGAGATGATTGGAGAGGAAGGATTCGCTGATGGAGCTGTAATTTCTGGAACAGGGGTTTCTGGTTTTGGTGCAAAAACTTCACATTCCATTCCTTACTTAATTAATAATCCTTCGTAATTAATTTACTTCAAGAATCTCTTCATCACTATTCAAGCCATCATCTCATCACTAATTTCACTGAGATCATCGACCAAGCGTTCTTCAACACAGATCTTCGTGGATTCTACAGGAGTCGTTTTCCCCAAATTACGTCTTTGGGTTCGCACATTGGAGGAATAACTTCATGAGTTGCTTTAAGTTCATGAGGTTGGTGTAATGATCTAATTACCCGCGGAGGTTCCTTTCTTCTTAAATCCATAGTTTCTTCTGCTCTATGTGAAGTAGAACTTCTAGGTCGGGAAACTTCCCAGTCTCTCCAAGCTCCTCCATCATTCCACCCTCGTCGTATATCAGTGGTGCTCCAGCTATGTATGTTGCGCTTGTACTGTGTGCAATCTTCCTCCATCTGTGAATTTCCTTCAAATTCTCTGTATATTCCCAACTCCTCTTCCCTGTTCTGCCCAATCAACTCTGTCGTTCCTGACACTCATTTCGTGAGTCTTGTGAAATTCTTCTGGCCAGAATCATCCTTTCGTTGGAGAGCTGGAATCTTGCTTGTATCTAATATGCTCCACTTCATCCCAAATTGTGCGATTTTCTGGATAGTCAGGATATGTTCCTCCGGGTAATGCTCAATGTAACGATCATGGTGGGAATATGGGCTATCTTATCTCGGCTTCTCTTGACATAATTGATAACCTTGACCATCTAGTCTAGTCCATGGAGCCTTGTCCGTCTAGTCTTGTCCATCTAGTCTTGTCTGTCTAGTCTTGTCTGTCTAGTCCTGTCTGTCTAGTCTTCTTTGATTAGTCTTGTCTGTCTAGTTTTGTCTCTCTAGTCTTGTCTGTCTAGTCTTGTCTGTCTTGCCTTATATGTCTAGCCTTGTCTGCCTAGTCAAATTCAAATTCATTTATTGGCCAGTTGGATGCATATAGAATACATATAGGCAAGTCAGGAAATTGTTAAATAAATCTGCATAAATCTAAAAATTATTACATTTTGTATGGACATAGGGTCACGAGAATATTTCTAATTTTTCTTCTAAAAATTCTATATGAACGTTCTTGAGTTATTTCCAGTGGAAGAGAGTTATACAGTTGGATCCCAAGAACGTTACGGGCCTTGCTGCATACGATATTTCTTGTCATCATTTAAGGCGTGCACCACCCAGGTATTGCATTTCTTGCATTCATTCAGAGTGGGCCCTGAAATTGTGGGCCCGGAGGGTTAGTGAAAACCGCCCTAGTTGTCGCCTCCGCGACTAGCATTTGAACCCGGGTCTCCAGCATTGAAAGGCGGGTATGTTGTCAACTACACTACCGAGGAGGACTGTCTTGTTTGTCTAGTCTTATTTATCTAGCCTTGTCTATCTAGTCTTGGCGGTCTAGTCTCGTCTGTCTAGTCTTGTCCGTCTAGTATTGTCTGTCAAGTCTTGTCTGTCTAGTTTTGTCTGTCTAGTCTTGTCTGTCTACTCTTATCTGTCTAGTCTCCTCCGCTTAGTCTTATCTGTCTAGTTTTATATGTCTAGTCTTGTCTGTCTAATATTGTCTGTCTAGTCTTGTGTGTCTAGTCTTGTCTGTCTAGTCTTGTCTGTCTGGTCTTGTCTGTCTAGTCTTATCTGTCTAGTCTTTTCAGTCTAGCTTTGTCTGTCTAAGGCGTGCACCACCCAGGTATTGCATTTCTTGCATTCATTCAGGGTGGGCTCTGAAATTGTGGGCCCGGACGGTTAGTGAAAACCGCCCTAGTTGTCGCCTCCGCGACTAGTATTTGAACCCGGGTCTCCAGCATTGAAAGGCGGGTATGTTGTCAACTACACTACCGAGGAAGACTGTCTTGTTTGTCTAGTCTTATTTATCTAGCCTTGTCTATCTAGTCTTGGCGGTCTAGTCTCGTCTGTCTAGTCTTGTCCGTCTAGTCTTGTCTGTCAAGTCTTGTCTGTCTAGTTTTGTCTGTCTAGTCTTGTCTGTCTACTCTTATCTGTCTAGTCTCCTCCGCTTAGTCTTATCTGTCTAGTTTTATATGTCTAGTCTTGTCTGTCTAATCTTGTCTGTCTAGTCTTGTGTGTCTAGTCTTGTCTGTCTAGTCTTGTCTGTCTGGTCTTGTCTGTCTAGTCTCATATGCCTAGTCTTGTCAGTCTAGCTTTGTCTGTCTAATCTTGTCTAGCTTTGTCCGTCTAGTCTTTTGTTTGTCAGTAATTTTTGTTTATAAACTTATCCCTTGGATAGGTAGTTATATAAAAATTATGTCATACATTCTACTAATTATCTCATAAATTATGAAAAGTTTTATCAGAAAAAAAAAGCAACAGTGGGCAATTAAAATTAACATTTTAATCGCGTTGCTACCTTATCAGTTTTGTTTCCTGCTGTCGTTCAACTTCTTTTCAAATAATAAATAAACAACGTGGAGAAACTAGTCCAAGCATAATAAGTTGAAAACTGCAATAAAAATTACCTTTCCCTAGCAAATCCTTTCCATCGCATCTGACAATCTTAGACGAAGCCGATTTCGAAGACGTGGCAGAATTGTAATCCGTTTGTGCGGAGTTGCATTGCGAATAGATGTCGAGCAGGAGTTGATCCACCAGCGCGGAAGCCCTCCTGCTGTTATCCTTCTCCGGTTGATAGTACTTGCCCTCTGAAACGCTCCGCTTCCTGGTCCACGGAAACTCCGTGATCCTGGGATTTTCGATCATCGGTGTTTGCCGTGCGAAGAACAGGTCCCCGAAAACCGCCGGATTGCACAGCTCCAACTCGCGTATTCGGCCGGCTCGCGTCGACATAATGGCCCTTTTCAGCGATAAACTATATCCGGCACTTATGCGCCTATTTTCGTTTTATTTTCTACGATAATTATGTAAACGGGTATAGGCGATAGCTGGACGGCGAGTACGGCGGGGGACACGGATAAGCGCTTCCACATCGACGGCCTGAAACACAAATTCAGACGGTTTAGGTGTCGAGTCTAGTCGAGTTTTAATAACCCGCAGGATGCGTTTAATCAGTTTATTGAATTTCCATGCACGATGCGATAAGCTAGAGGTTCTGTTGTTGTTTAATTTAGCTTAGCAATTATTTTTACACGTACTATATTCATAATTAAATTAAAACAAGAAATGTAGACCATAACATGCTAGAGCAGGCAAGACCAGACATGACTAGACAAGGCCAGACAAGACAAAAGAAGACCACACAAGACCAAACAGGACCAGACAAGACCAGACAAGACAAGACAAAACGAGACAAGACCTGACAAGGCTAGACAAGAGCAGACAAGACCAGACAAGACCAGACAAGACCAGACAAGACCAGACAAGACCAGACAAGACCAGACAAGACCAGACAAGACCAGACAAGACCAGACAAGACCAGGCAAGACCAGACAAGACCAGACAAGACGAGACAAGACCAGACAAGACCAGACAAGACCAGACAAGACCAGACAAGACCAGACAAGACCAGACAAGACCAGACAAGACCAGACAAGACCAGACAAGACCAGACAAGACCAGACAAGACCAGACAAGACCAGACAAAACCAGAAAAGACAAGACAAAACCAGACGAAACCAGACAAGATCAGACAAGACCAGACAAGACTAGTCAAGACCAGACAAGACCAAACAATACCAGACAAGACCAGACAAGGCCAGACAAGATGAGACAGGGCCAGACATAATTACACAAAACTTGACAATACCAGACAAGATCAGACAAGACCAGACAAGACCAAACAGGACCAGACAATACCAGACAAGATCAGAAAAGACCAGACAAGGGCAGACAAGACCAGACAAGACCATACACGACCAGACAAGATCAGACAAGACAAGACAAGGCCAGACAAGACCAGATAAGCCCAGAAAAGACCAGACAAGACCAGAGAAGACCAGACAAGACCAGAAAAGACCAGACAAGGCCAGAGAAGACCAGATAAGACCCCACAAGACCAGTCAAGACCAGGAAAAAACAGACAAGACCAGCCAAGAGCAGACAAGGCCAGACAAGATCAGACAAGGCCAGGCAAGATCAAATAAAGCCAGACAAGGCCAGACAAGACCAGACAAGACCAGACAAGATCAGACAAGACCAGACAAGACCAGACAAGACCATAAAAGACTAGTCAACACCAGGCAAAACCAGAGAAGAGCAGACAAGACCAGTCAAGGCCAGACAACGCCAGACAAGACCAGACAAGGAGAAACCAGACCAGATAAGACTAGACAAGTCCAGACAGGACCAGAAAAGACAAGACAAAAGGCAAATAAAGCTAGAGATAATATATGTTTTATCTTAGAAATTTAAATTATTTATTTGTTGCTTTGAAGCTTCTTTCTAATTTGCATTTTAAAATGTTTTATATAAATAATTGATTGCGTTGGTGTTATGAGGAAGTCGATATTTAAGCCAGAAGATTGTTTAGAAAATTTGCTGCGGCTCAGGGAAAGGAATAATATTTTATAAAACATTCAGCGCTCTCAAAACACTTTCCTAATTGCATTCCCGTTTTTCCAGTTTATATCAACTTTTACCTCAGTTTGGTTGGAATCCATTTCCAGATATGGTATAATTTATAATCATTACATTTCATTACAAACTAGTCTGCCTTTTGATCTATTTAGTTTTATTTAAACGAAGAAGACTGATTAACCTTGTCTAGATTTTAATTATGAACTGTGATACCAGACTGAATCAGACAAGACCAGATAAGACCACACAAGACCAGACAAGACCAGACAAGACCAGACAAGACCAGACAAGACCAGACAAGACCATACAAGACCAGACAAGACCAAACAAGACCAGACAAGATCTGAAAAGAACAGAAAAGACCAGGCAAGACCAGACAAGACCAGACAAGACCAAACAAGACCAGACAAGATCTGAAAAGAACAGAAAAGACCAGGCAAGACCAGACAAGACCAGACAAGACCAAGCAAGGCCAGACAAGTCCAGACAAGACCTTAACCTATAATCTTATAATTCTCTATACCCATCCTTGTATGCCTCTAGAAATGTATGTCTACTTTTTTAATCTAATCTTGTTTTCATTCTTCATTATAATGGTGCTTTTATTTTGTTTGATTTCTCTGTTTATACCTGCCTATATTATAATGTTGCCAGTCTGGTTGCCAACGTATGCTATCTTTCCACTTGCCTTTTCATTTTCTGTTTGCCTGGCGTAAATATAAATCTTAAAGGCTTGAGCGTAATATGATTTTAAATGTATTAAATTCTGTATTAATATTTCTTTGCTAAAAATAAATATGAATAGGATTTGTGTTTTGAAAGCGATTAGACAAGTTATGAAAACTAATAAATTTGCGCATTAATTTTATGGTTATTTATTCGTTTCAATTTCAAAGTTGAATTTTACGAGTTTTAGTTTAAGTGGTGGATAATTTGAATTGAATCATCGAATTGGCGGAACAAAGAGCTAATTGACGCACGTGTTTCATTTTTGCGTAGAATTTGATTTTATTGACTTCCTGGTCATTAAAAATTTATACACCAAAATGTAATGGAATTTTGACAGTTATTATAAATTTTACTATTAGCAAGAAATAAGTCATTTTTGATATCAGTAAGAAGTAAGTCAATTTATATCAGTAAATCGAAAGTACTAAGTAAGAAATGTGTTGCCTAACTTTTAATGGGTAATCCCATTGACAATCCCTCTCTATTAATCCCTTATTACTATTGACAACTTTGGACGCTTGTAGACAAATATAACACTTTGAATGCATTTTAATACCATCTGTTAAGATTGTCAAGTTGAGCGTCAAAGAATTGACCATAAAGCTACATTCTTCGTAAAAGACCAACTACCTGTTTAATCTGACAATTGTCATCAATGCTTTAATACATTATTTAAACAGTTTGACGTCGAGCATAATCAATTTTTTCAGTTTGCTTGAGATTATAATTTAAAAAAAAATGAAATTAAATTTATTCAAAATTAATAGATAAGCTAGTCTAGTCTTGTCTCTCTAGTCTTATCTGTCTCCTTATCTTGGCCCCATCAACATAGGAAAAAAATAATAAAAAATACAAAACACTGGTTCCGTACCGAAGGACGAGGAAACTGGTAGGAAATTTGAGATAAATCCGAATACTCTGATGGGGAAAATCCCTTTGCGAGGAAGGATGGTATACAAAGGACCCCACCAAATAAGACATTCAGGGAAAGATCCATCTCTTTGACCTGTAAACCCAGCATCTCTTCTACGGAGGAGCGACAGGCTAAGAGAAAGAGACAACTGGTGAAAAGCCCCAGCAATAGATACGAGTAAAGATCTTGAACCGATTGCCCGTAATATAATTGCAAGGTCGCAAGAACTAAGAAAGATAGTCAAAGAAGTCCAAGTACGAAAAATTACATCAAAAAGTCACCGAGGATATTTGGAACCTAACGGGGTCGTTAGAGAGAATATGCGTCAGCGGGCAATTGCCCCTTACTTGCAGGAAACAAGAAACGAACCAAAGCAAGGACGAAAGACCTGTAATGCAAGTACGCAAATAAGCATATCTGAAGAAGAAGAAGCATTGGTTGACAAAATATCAAATGGCAAGATATATGAATAATCCTTGGAGATCGCCGATAAAGACTGGCCGCGTCACATCTTTACAAAGGTGAAAGAAGGATACGGACATGCGCTCATGACTACCTCGGAGTGGGATATTGTGTAGTGCGTCGACGAGAATATGCATCCTGATCAGGGAGTTCCAAGGGTATTGACGGAGCCCTATACAAGGCCCGAGGAAATGCTAAGATAGGCATCAAAGCCGGGTAGAGTTGCCTAACTAAAACACAACATCGGCAAACAAGATGAAAACGGAGAGATCAAAAAAGAGGAACGCTATGTACTTAGAATGGTTACCAAGAAGGCTCAAACGGACGAGACAGATAATAAAGATTTGTATACGTGTCTTGAGAAGCACAAACAGACAAGTGACCAAAATCGAAAGAAGCTAGCTTTTGACCGACCCAGAGAGTCTAACTGGCTAATTACTCTGGAAAGCTCTGGATCTTATATTTTCCAGGACTGATATAGAGATAAGGGTATATTGTCCAATCAAATCGCAAATCGCTAACCAGCAGCAGGAGCAAGGGAAGAACAAACACGGATTGTGCGGAAGTGGTAAAAAAGGCAAAACAACCTCTGAAGTAAAAGAAAAAACAAACCAAGAAGGAAGAGAGCAAAAAACCGAGGCTGTCATGGTTAAACCGACGGCAGTACTTATGCAGACCTCCTAAAAATGGTTAGCTCAAATGTCAAAAAACCTCAACTCTCCTGGAATGGTTATCACATGAGCCAAGGAGTGAACTACTTCTAGAGGTAGAAAGCGGTAAAGCCCAAGGCACAAAAGACGAAATAAAAAGCAAATGCCCGACAGCTGAGATACTAGTAAAAGGAGATGATGTGCTACTACACATAAAGGATCTAGACACGATTACTACTCAGTAAGAAATACTACAGGTAATACAAAACTTTGCCCGAGATGACAACTGTCAAACCAAGGTCCTAAACCTTAAGCCGGCATAAGAAGACAGTCTGTATGGATACACTCAAGCAGTCAACAAGGAAGTAGCAGAAAAGCTAATAAAAAACGCTCGAATAAAAGTGGGCATGATTCAGTGCGGAATAAGAGAAAGAATAAATATCATCAAATGTCACAGGTGTTGGAAATTTGACCATTTCGCCAACGAATGTGAGGGTCCAGACAGGCATAACTTAACTTTGTCTTAAATGCGGGCGGGAAGGTCATTTAGCCCAGAGTTTTGCCCTAAATGCAATGCAAAGGGCTACAGAGCAGATTCGGGAATGTGCCCGATTTTCCAGAAGGCGCTGTCGGAGGCTAAGCGTAAAACTAACACAGATAAATTAATATCCAGTTCATACAAATAAATACAATAAGATGCCATGCAGCGTGCGACCTCTTAATCGCAACGGCATTAGGACGTAAGGGGACATATTACTGGTAAGCGAACTTGGTCGAGAACGCTGATTCTGACTGGTTTACGGACAATAGAAAGGACACCATCAGAGTCTTAATTCGCAATATACCTGTAATTAAGACAGGAGGTGGTCCTGGTTTCGTATGGATAGAGCTGCAGAAATATATTATATTCTGCTGTTACTTCTCACTCGGCTCAGTGCGAAAGCGGAAAGAGAGATTGTATTCACAAATAAATAAAATAAGATGTTACTTCTCACCAAATGAAAATATAGAGAAGCTGACTGGATCGCTAGAAGCATTACATCAAGACATAAGGGGTCAAAGCAAAATGCACTAATTGCTCGTGATTTTATTGCCAAGTCTCCCTATAGGGGTTCTCCAAAGGTAGACGAGAGGTGATTTGGTTATGGACTGGGCAGCTGAACTGGAACTCGTCGTCAAAAATAAAGGAGCTACGCATACGCTCGTCTGGGGAAAAGCTCAATCCATAATAGACTTTACCTTTACGACAATTGGCTTATCTAACATGATCATAAATTGATGAGTACTCGAAAGAGAGAGAGAGAGAGAGAGAGAGAGAGAGAGAGAGAGGGAGAGAGAGAGAAGCGACCATCGCTACATTCTGTTTAAAATACACTATAATCCGAAAGTTGGTTAATCCGGCACGTTCAGTAATCCTGCGCTTTGTGGATGCACATGTGTTTTCTTTACGCTGCCCCGCACCGGATTTAAACTGTCAACTTGTGTGCGCGAACTGTGTGTTCGCGCACACAAGAAATAAAGTCAAAAACAACACATCCTGTATTCGTGGCAAAAAGGTCTGGCCAACACATCCTGCTTTTAACTCTGAAAACTTGATTGAAGATTCTGACTAAGCTATCTCCATTCTACAATTGTCTTACTATCTGTTCTAAGTTTGTACATATTTTTGATGTATGTACGCATATTATGTATACATATTTTATCCTTTCTGAAATATAATTGTATATAAAATATTGAAAATTGCTATTGTTTCGTTTTAATCCTGATAATCCGGCGGTTGTCTGGTCCCATATGTGTCAGATTATCAAGATTATACTGTAGAAGAAGCCAGAAAGCAGATAAGTCATGGAAGAACTAAAGGCTGGAGTTGAAAAGAAATTCGATAAAGAAAAAATTAAAAGCAGCCTGGCAATGCAAATAGCACGCATGCACACACGGAGTGCGGATACGCTAGTAGAAGTGATGAAAAAGGCATGTGACGTAACCCTAAAAAAGAATGGAGGACCACCAAGGAGGAAACTAGTATATTATTGGAACGGCGAAATAACCAGCATCAGGGCTGCATGTGTTGCAGCAAGAAGAAAATATCAGCGACACCGTACTAAAAAAGGAGCGGATGACAAGGTTTTGAAATCACTTCATTAACTTTACAAAAAAGGATCTTCTTCTTCTTAAGGTGTATACTTGTGAAACGCATCATCACACTAATATGCAGGACCTTCAGTTAGTTAATCGCCGGTTCTAAACGGCACTATTTGAGAGATTTTACCAGGCAGAATTACTCGTAGTAGTTTGACATTGCTTTCCACGAGGTGGCCACAGCATAGTTCCGTAAAAAAAATCACAGTTTGTCCGGGGATTGAACCCGGGATCTCAGGGATAGCGAGCGTTCACCACTACACCACTGTGAAACCGACGCCCCCCCCCACCCAAAACAAATTATCTACGCTACCTAATTAACAAAGCTAAGCGGGATCATTGGAGAAAATTGTTTGAAGATCTGGACGACGATATTTAAGAAGATGCGTTTCAAACCTGCAAAAGAAGACTCAAAATCCAACACCCAACTGTACAAATGACGACGGAGGGAATGTTTCAGGTAGTCGAAGTCCTTTTTCCAAGTCAAAAACCCTTTCTCTGGCAACAACCCATAGTTGAAATTCAATTCTTCAACGAGGAGGAACTAGTAAATGCGGCAAATCGCATCCGAGGTGGAAAACCGCCGGGACTAGACGAGGTGCCACCAGAAGTAGTAAAGATCATCGCCCAGCAAGAACCTAAGTTCATTCTGGAAGTAATGAATGCTCTCCTAACTACTGGAAATTTTCCAGACAAGTGGAAGCGCTCAAGACTGTTTTTTTATTAGGAATGGAGATAATCCAGTTGGAGAACCTTCATCAGGCTCCTATGCCTTCTAGATGTTTCGGGGAAACTATTAGAAGGCATATTATTGAGGAGATTACAGAAGCAGCTTGACGCCCCACTGGGTTCATCCCATAAACAATTTGGGTTCCGGAAAGGCAGATCTACCAAGGGTGCAATAGAGGAAGTTAAAAATTTAGAGAAAAAAATTAGGAGAGAAGGCTAGAGCCGGCACACAAATAACCAAAAAATTTGTGCACTAATAAGTTTTTATGTGCAAAATGCATTCAATTCAGCCAACTGGGAAGTACTAATGGACGAACTCACAAGGAGACGTATTTTACCTACTACGGATGTTAAGAAGTTACCTTACCAACAGAAAACTTGTACTACAAGCCCAAAATGAGATGTTAGAAGTAGAGGTAAGCTGTGGTATCTCATAGGGCTCTATATTTGGCCCCACACATGAAGCTGTCTGAAGGGTCGCTTCCATTTCCATTGTTTCGCGGACGACTTGCCCTTGGTCGCAACCGCAAAAAAAGAACAAAGAATATTGCGTACTGCATACCATGTAATATCTATGGTTACCCAGTGGATTACAATGAGGAAACTGAAGCTAGCACCCGAAAAAACCGAATCAATCTTGTTGGCAGGACAAAGAAAACTTATGCCAATCAAATTTAAAGTGGGAACCACGGAAATAATCCCAAAGCTAGGAATAAAATACCAGGGCATTATAATAGATATAGGACTCACATTCTCTGCACACCTTACAGATGATGCAGGAAAAGGGACAAAAGATAGTGGGAGCAATGGAAAAAATAATGCCAAACGTAGGGGAGTCAGAAGCTATAAGCGGAAACTACTAGGTATGGTAGCACAATCCGCTATGTTATATGAAGCTCCACTGTGGCCAGAAAAAATGAAAACAAGAAGCAGCGCAGAAAAATTGGAATTAGTACAACGTAAAATTGCACTTCGGACATGCAGTGCAAACCGTACAGTATCCAAAGAGGCAGCATTAGTAATCGCCGCTATTGCACCCATCGATTTACTCGGAAAAGAAAGAAGGGACATAAGTAATACAGACCAAAACTAGCAAAGATGGTTACATACAGAGAAAGGTCAGTGGACTGGGATACCGATACCAGACTCCATTATATGGACCAACAGGAAACACGGAGAAGTGAGTTACGATCTTACGCAATTTCTAACTTGCTTACACCACATTGGTGCACAATGGCCACATTGGAACATCGGATAATTCTTGTGTCTGCTGTGGTGAAAGAGACAAAGTAAACCACACAATATTTAAATGCCACAGATGAGAAAGTGATAGAGATGAAGCTGTAAAGGGCTAGAAGCTATCTATGGGTATAGTCATAGCCTATATGTTTGAAGAAAAAGAAAATTGGGACAAGATCCAAAAATTTATCCGAACAATAATATCAACAAAAGGGACAACAGGGTTAATTCCTACAATCTCCTCCTCCAGCGACAGTGTGCGCTGGTGGCATTATTTTAAATTTCGTACATTCGCATTACAATTTCGGACATGCGCATTACAAAGTGAAAATAAGTTGAATATAGTTTGTGACGAGTAATAAAACATATCTTATTTTATACTAAAATGGGTAAGGTAATCGCGTAATTCGCAGCAGCGCGAATTCTCGGTCCAATATAGAACAATGTGGCAAGGACCGTTGCTTTAAGCCCGGTTAGATTAGTTTGTCCGCCGCGAAGCGGACAGATAGGCCAAGACAAAATACGCGCGGTAGCGCGAATTCTCGATCTAATATATAGAACAATGTGGCAAGGACCGTTGGTCTAATGATAAATTACTACATTCAAACCAACCACCCTTCCTTACACTCCTTGTAACCTTTCTCTGCATACCCACTTTCGCCTTGTTTTTATCGCACCGCCGTGCCCACCCATCCTTTAGACTTTTTGCTTTCACCAATTTCATATCATCTCCACACTAAATACAAACCTACTTTTTCGCTAACAATCCCAGATCCATCAATCATTCTGCCACTCTCTTGCATCTCCCTTAATTTAACAATACAAAATTCCATTTTAAAAGTATTAAAAATGTTCTAATTCAACTTTTGAAAATTAAGATTTTTTTTTAATATAGTTAAACTTTTGGGTTATATTCTATAGGGTGTTCCCGCGCAACGCCACTGAGCTGCAACAATAGTTGCGTTTTCTGCCACGTACCAGAGGAGGCGATTGTAGGACTTTACCAAGGAACAGATGAGAGATAAAGTTGAGAGTCCAAGTATAACGAAAACAAACTATGGTAGCTAAATGAAAACAAGCAGCACTCTGAAGCCATGCGATAGGCGTTCACCTAGAGCCTGTTTGGTCTAGTATTGTCTGTCTAGTCTTTAATGTCTAGTCCTGTCTGTCTAGTCTTGTCTGTAAATAACCCAACAGAACTAGCTGAATATGTTCTCAAATTGTGTGGTGAATGTTTTCCAAAACGACGTAGACTAAATCATAGCCACCAACGTGTTTACTGGTGGACATCAATAATAGCTGCAGAAAGTGCCGAATGTATTAAGAAGCGAAGGGTACTGGTGAGGATAAATAAAACAAACTTAACCGATGTGCAGAAACTAGCGACGAGAAATGAATATCATAACTCAAAAAGACATTTGAAGACACTTATAAATACTCGTAAGAAAGAACTCCGGAATGATCTCTACAACCAGCTAGAGGAGGACATATGGGGCCAAGGCTTTAAAATCATATCTATACTAAAACCAAGGCCAAAAATCAGGCTGAGCGAAGAAAACATAATAAAGCAAGTAAAAAAAGTGTTCCCAATAAGACCAAAAATCAATTGTAAGGTTCCCGAACACATAGATAAAAAGCCCTTTGACGTAGAAGAAATTTTTGCAAGTGCGCAACGGATTAAGACAGGGAAATATCCAGGTCCTGATTGTAGATACACAGAAATACTTCAAGTGATAGTAAATAAGAAACCAGAATTACTCTTAAGAGTTATGAATAACTGCCTAAATAAGGGAGAATTTTGAATTGGTAAAACCATACAACATTATAGATAATCAGATAAACTTAATAAAGACGGAACAAAGCTTGAATATATAAATATACTCAACCTTTCCGGAACTCTATAATTTAGTTTTTGGTAGTCCTAAAAAGACTCATTAGTATTATAGAGTTCCGGAAAGGTTGAGTATATTTATATATTCAAGATTTGTTCCGTCTTTATTAAGGGAGAATTTCCTGATATTTGGAAGGTGACACGACTCGTCCTTATTGAAAAGCCTAAAAAAGATCCGGCAGATGAAACAACATATCGGCCAATATGTATACTCAGTGCACACAGTGCAGGTCAATTCTTAGAAATGCTTATCAAGGCACGCCTAGAGGAAGAACTAGATACCAAAGAAATACTACAAGGCAGACAGTACGGATTTCGGGCGGGCAGGTCGACTATAGATGCGCTCTCAAAAGTTATGGAAACGCCGATTTCAATCAGAGAAAGTACCAAGAGTTCTCTGTACTAATTATCTTAGACATTGAACACGCATTTAACTCGGCTCCTTGGAATCAAATAATAGACGCGTTAATTACAGCAAACATCAACCAATACCTGGTAAAAATGATCCAGTCATACCTCACCAACCATTATATTATTACCAACCAAGGATCAAAAATCGAAATAAATTGCGGTGTTTCTCAGGGCTGCATTTTAGGACCAACTCTATCTAACATATTTTACAACCAAATCCTACAGCTGGACCTAGGAAATAACGTAACCTCGGTGGCCTATGCCGAAGACCTGGCAGTCATCGTTCGTTGCAGAAACACTTCAAAACTTGCAGAAGCCGCTCAAAACGCTGTAGAAATGCAGCAACATCTGACAGAAATGGGAATTAAAATGGCACCTGCTAAGACCGAAATGGTAATTCTTACAGGCAGAAGGAAACTTAATAGTCTGTCGGTAAAAGTTGGTAATACTATGGTTACAATTAAGCCGGCTATCAAGTATTTGGGTGTATACTTGGATAAAAACACTCGTATGACTACTCACAGCAAAACCAAGTGCGAGAAAGTCCATAAATCAGTAATGGCTCTCACTAGAATCACCCCAAATCTATGGGGAGCTTATGATCGCTGCGTCCTCAACTATCATGTATGGGACACCAATCTGGTCACAGGCGCTTAAATATTCCTTGTACAGAAATAAGCAGGAAGAATTAACAGAAAATGGCTCTTAAAGTGATTTTGGCATACATAACTGTATCCACGGCTGCAGCAACAGCTTCAGCCTCACTTCCGCCTATCGAGTTGAGGATTCGGGAGATGGTAAGCGTTTATCGACACGGGAAGAACAGTAGGTATGATGCAAAAAACAAATGCATGAATGAATGGCAGCAGAGATGGGAAGGATACGACGAATGCTGGACATTCTGGACATGGGTTATAGACATGGGGTATGTGGATTATTCCTGTTTAAAATCAAAAAGAAAAATAACCCCATCTGTTGGTTCTGTCTGGAGATCGACACAGCCAAGCATACCATCTTTCAGTGCATAAAATGGACGGGTTACCGACTAACAGCAAATCGGTTATGCGGCACAGTAGTTTCAACAACAAACGTGGTAGACTTACTCCTTAGAACAGAAGTAGACTGGAATGTAATAACGGCGATGATGAGAGACATAATGAAAAGAAAAGAAAGACACGAAAGAGAGACCCGGATCTAGAAACGGATGGGAATAATTAAAGAAGTTTCAGACGCGAGGGTGATACAAAACAGCGATTCCAGGGCGTTTCTGTTGGAATTATATTTACAGCTCAGCTAGTTCATGGGGACCACTTATCTCATAATTATTATTTTGTTAAATAAAACTGTGTAGTATTGTCAAAAAAAAGTCTAGTCTGTCTATTCTTGTCTGACTAGTCTTGTCTGTTTAGTCTTGTCTGCGAAGTCTCGTCTGTCTAGTCATGTCTGTCTAGTCTTGTCTGTCTAGTCTTGTCTGTCTAGTCTTGTCTGTATAGTCTTGTCTGTCTAGTCTTGTCTAGTCTTGTCTAGTCTTGTCTAGTCTTGTCTAGTCTTGTCTAGTCTTGTCTAGTCTTGTCTAGTCTTGTCTAGTCTTGTCTAGTCTTGTCTAGTCTTGTCTAGTCTTGTCTAGTTTTGTCTAGTCTTGTCTAGTCTTGTCTAGTCTTGTCTAGTCTTGTCTAGTCTTGTCTAGTCTTGTCTAGTCTTGTCTAGTCTTGTCTAGTCTTGTCTAGTCTTGTCTAGTCTTGTCTAGTCTTGTCTAGTCTTGTCTAGTCTTGTCTAGTCTTGTCTAGTCTTGTCTAGTCTTGTCTAGTCTTGTCTAGTCTTGTCTAGTCTTGTCTAGTCTTGTCTAGTCTTGTCTAGTCTTGCCTAGTCTTGCCTAGACTTGTCTAGTCTTGTCTAGTCTTGTCTAGTCTTGTCTAGTCTTGTCTAGTCTTGTCTAGTCTTGTCTAGTCTTGTCTAGTCTTGTCTAGTCTTGTCTAGTCTTGTCTAGTCTTGTCTAGTCTTGTCTAGTCTTGTCTAGTCTTGTCTAGTCTTGTCTAGTCTTGTCTAGTCTTGTCTAGTCTTGTCTAGTCTTGTCTAGTCTTGTCTAGTCCTGTCTAGTCCTGTCTAGTCTTGTCTAGTCTTGTCTAGTCTTGTCTAGTCTTGTCTAGTCTTGTCTAGTCTTGTCTAGTCTTGTCTAGTCTTGTCTAGTCTTGTCTAGTCTTGTCTAGTCTTGTCTAGTCTTGTCTAGTCTTGTCTAGTCTTGTCTAGTCTTGTCTAGTCTTGTCTAGTCTTGTCTAGTCTTGTCTAGTCTTGTCTAGTCTTGTCTAGTCTTGTCTAGTCTTGTCTAGTCTTGTCTAGTCTTGTCTAGTCTTGTCTAGTCTTGTCTAGTCTTGTCTAGTCTTGTCTAGTCTTGTCTAGTCTTGTCTAGTCTTGTCTAGTCTTGTCTAGTCTTGTCTAGTCTTGTCTAGTCTTGTCTAGTCTTGTCTAGTCTTGTCTAGTCTTGTCTAGTCTTGTCTAGTCTTGTCTAGTCTTGTCTAGTCTTGTCTAGTCTTGTCTAGTCTTGTCTAGTCTTGTCTAGTCTTGTCTAGTCTTGTCTAGTCTTGTCTAGTCTTGTCTAGTCTTGTCTAGTCTTGTCTAGTCTTGTCTAGTCTTGTCTAGTCTTGTCTAGTCTTGTCTAGTCTTGTCTAGTCTTGTCTAGTCTTGTCTAGTCTTGTCTAGTCTTGTCTAGTCTTGTCTAGTCTTGTCTAGTCTTGTCTAGTCTTGTCTAGTCTTGTCTAGTCTTGTCTAGTCTTGTCTAGTCTTGTCTAGTCTTGTCTAGTCTTGTCTAGTCTTGTCTAGTCTTGTCTAGTCTTGTCTAGTCTTGTCTAGTCTTGTCTAGTCTTGTCTAGTCTTGTCTAGTCTTGTCTAGTCTTGTCTAGCCTTGTCTAGCCTTGTCTAGCCTTGTCTAGCCTTGTCTAGTCTTGTCTAGTCTTGTCTAGTCTTGTCTAGTCTTGTCTAGTCTTCTCTAGTCTTCTCTAGTCTTCTCTAGTCTTCTCTAGTCTTCTCTAGTCTTGTCTAGTCTTGTCTAGTCTTGTCTAGCCTTGTCTAGTCTTGTCCAGTCTTGTCCAGTCTTGTCCAGTCTTGTCCAGTCTTGTCCAGTCTTGTCCAGTCTTGTCCAGTCTTGTCCAGTCTTGTCCAGTCTTGTCCAGTCTTGTCCAGTCTTGTCCAGTCTTGTCCAGTCTTGTCCAGTCTTGTCCAGTCTTGTCCAGTCTTGTCCAGTCTTGTCCAGTCTTGTCCAGTCTTGTCCAGTCTTGTCCAGTCTTGTCCAGTCTTGTCCAGTCTTGTCCAGTCTTGTCCAGTCTTGTCCAGTCTTGCCCAGTCTTGTCCAGTCTTGTCCAGTCTTGTCCAGTCTTGTCCAGTCTTGTCCAGTCTTGTCCAGTCTTGTCCAGTCTTGTCCAGTCTTGTCCAGTCTTGTCCAGTCTTGTCCAGTCTTGTCCAGTCTTGTCCAGTCTTGTCCAGTCTTGTCCAGTCTTGTCCAGTCTTGTCCAGTCTTGTCCAGTCTTGTCCAGTCTTGTCCAGTCTTGTCCAGTCTTGTCCAGTCTTGTCCAGTCTTGTCCAGTCTTGTCCAGTCTTGTCCAGTCTTGTCCAGTCTTGTCTAGTCTTGTCTAGTCTTGTCTAGTCTTGTCTAGTCTTGTCTAGTCTTGTCTAGTCTTGTCTAGTCTTGTCTAGTCTTGTCTAGTCTTGTCTAGTCTTGTCTAGTCTTGTCTAGTCTTGTCTAGTCTTGTCTAGTCTTGTCTAGTCTTGTCTAGTCTTGTCTAGTCTTGTCTAGTCTTGTCTAGTCTTGTCTAGTCTTGTCTAGTCTTGTCTAGTCTTGTCTAGTCTTGTCTAGTCTTGTCTAGTCTTGTGTAGTCTTGTCTAGTCTTGTCTAGTCTTGTCTAGTCTTGTCTAGTCTTGTCTAGTCTTGTGTAGTCTTGTCTAGTCTTGTCTAGTCTTGTCTAGTCTTGTCTAGTCTTGTCTAGTCTTGTCTAGTCTTGTCTAGTCTTGTCTAGTCTTGTCTAGTCTTGTCTAGTCTTGTCTAGTCTTGTCTAGTCTTGTCTAGTCTTGTCTAGTCTTGTCTAGTCTTGTCTAGTCTTGTCTAGTCTTGTCTAGTCTTGTCTAGTCTTGTCTAGTCTTGTCTAGTCTTGTCTAGTCTTGTCTAGTCTTGTCTAGTCTTGTCTAGTCTTGTCTAGTCTTGTCTAGTCTTGTCTAGTCTTGTCTAGTCTTGTCTAGTCTTGTCTAGTCTTGTCTAGTCTTGTCTAGTCTTGTCTAGTCTTGTCTAGTCTTGTCTAGTCTTGTCTAGTCTTGTCTAGTCTTGTCTAGTCTTGTCTAGTCTTGTCTAGTCTTGTCTAGTCTTGTCTAGTCTTGTCTAGTCTTGTCTAGTCTTGTCTAGTCTTGTTTAGTCTTGTCTAGTCTTGTCTAGTTTAGTCTAGTCTTGTCTAGTCTTGTCTAGTCTTGTCTAGTCTTGTCTAGTCTTGTCTAGTCTAGTCTTGTCTAGTCTTGTCTAGTCTTGTCTGTCTAGTCTTGTCTATCTAGTTTTGTCCGTCTAGTCTTGTCTGTCTAGTCTTGTCTGTCTAGTCTTGTCTGTCTAGTCTTGTCTGTCTAGTCTTGTCTGTCTAGTCTTGTCTGTCTAGTCTTGTCTGTCTAGTCTTGTCTGTCTAGTCTTGTTTGTCTAGTCTTACCTGTCTAGTCTTCTATGTCTAGTCTTGTCGCCTAGTCTTGTCTGTGTAGTCTCGCCTGTCTACTTTTGTCTGTCTAGTCCTGTCTGTATAGTCTTGTGCGTCTAGTCCTGTCTGTATAGTCTGTATGTCTAGTCTTGCCTGTCTGGTCTTGTCTATCTTGTCTAGTCTGCCCCGCCTAGTTTTGTTTGTCTAGTCTTGTCTGTCTAGTCTTGTGTGTCTAGTCTTGTCAGTCTTGTCTTGTCTGTCCTGTCTTGTATGTCTAGTCTTGTCTAGTCTAGTGTATGTTTGCATAGTCTTGTATATTTAGTCTTGTCTGTCTAGTATTGTCTGTCTTGTCTTTATTTTTAACAACACAATTTTAGAAATGCAAGTAAACTTTTACAAAATTGAACATAATACGTAACATAAAGTAAAGACTATAAAACTCGCAACTTAAAATACGTATAAAGCGTAAAAATATAAATAAAATAATGAAAATAAGTGTGTAAAATCAATATAAGAACCGAAATAAAAAAAGTTGTTCGGAGAATGTGTTCATTTTTGACAGGTTGTTCCAAAAATATCTTCATCAGGACAGAAAAACAGCGAACAAATATGTTAATGCACAATTTTTTTTATTGTATTTCCATCCATGTAACGCTATACAATATGCTCGAACGTATAAAGGCAAGCCGAGCTAAACAACCTCGTAAGTAAAACGCGCGTCGTCCACAATCCCTCATTCACGATCCTCAAACGAATTAGGAAAAAAATGTCATGAGAAAATTAATCTAAGACAGAGGAGGCAAGTTTGGATGAGGAACTGTGGACTAACGGCTATAAGAAAAAATTCTACGCCATATACATAGTTTTTTGCACTAAAATCCTACTTCATATATCATGTAAAATCTACTCAAAACTTTGTCTTTTAGTTAATTATATCTTTTAATCATCCTATTGATATTGACTTGGTTCAGTACTATCGTGTTTACTGCAACCTCATCAATTTTAATCAAACTCTAAGAAATTAAGAAAAAAATCCTCGTAACAATTAAACTCTTGTTAAAATTTTGTCAATTACACTAAATTCAGTAATAACTTATCATTAAGTTTCATACAATATTTCGTTTCGTTGTTCTAACAATCGATGAACAACCAAAAATTCAGGGAGGAAAGTATTTCTCTTAACATTTTTTTTTCTTATATGATATATCCAAGTGGAATTGTTAACATACAGTGCAAGATATACTTTTACAACACTTAAAATATTGTCCTTTTACATTTTACAACTACTACGAGATGAGAAATTCGAAACGAAAACGTTTCTAAACGGGGTTTTCCATACAAGTTTTCTCACCGCATCAAGAATTCATAATCAATCAATAAACAGAAAACAAAGTCTTAAACAAATCAGACACCTAATAACATACACTTATTGTTAATTAACAACTAGACTAACATAACAAAGGTACTTAGTGCGTACCTAGCCCCAGGCAGTGGATAACATATTTTCTTTATATAACATCAAACATATTGCTTAACGGACTTATTAGTTTTGCTTTCTTCGTTTTAAGCAAAATTTCAACTGGAAATTGTTTTCAAATCAATCAATTCTTAGTCCATTTTCTAAAACTAAATCATATGCATAACAAAAGAATTAGTATTTACAACCGACATTAGCGTATGTCTAACAAAAAATAAAAAATGATGTCTAGTCTGCTTCTCTTAAATATATATTGTCTACAATTATTTAATCTTTTGTTGCATTATCAGTCTTGTCTACCTAATATTCTTTCTTTGGTCTTCCTAATGTTTGTTTAAATCTGATAGACTTAGGTCAGTACTCTCTCTTAGGTAGACTTATGTTTAAAATTGGTTAGTACTATAGTCTATATAATAATATTTGTCTGGATCAAGGACTAGACAAAATTTGATGAGTTATAAAAGAGATGGTAAGATCAAAAAAGACAAGACTAAATAACAATGGATATGACTGGACAAGAAAAGCAATAAAAACAGTGCAAAGAGTAGACACAAAAAAACAGAACGCACAATAATATACAAAACTAAACAAGACAAGACTAAACAGATTATACAAGATTAGATATTACTGGACTAAACAAGACTGGAGAATGCAAGAACAAACTAGATAAGATTAGGTTAGGTTTGGTTTGGCAACTAAGCAGACCATTCAAGACTAGACGAGAAGGAACAGTAGTAAACAAGACTAGGGAAGTTTAGACATAATTAGAATAAACTCTCCTTGTCTAGGCATGTCCAAATATGATAAGAGAGGATCACAATCGAATAGACAAATGTAGACAAGATCAAAATAGAGCAAGCAAGATTGCATCGGAATACACAGTTTTCTCGTTTGTCCAGTTTTACATCACTCATCTTGCTTGCTTAGTTTTGTCTGTTTTGCCTTTACTACATAGTCTTGTTCTTCGAGCCTTGTTTGTCTAGTCTGGTCGGACTAGTCTTGTCTGTTAAGGCTAGTCTAACCTTCTAGTCTTAAATATCTAGTTGTGTTTGTCTAGACCTGTCTGTCCAGTCTTACCTGTATTGTCTCATCTGTATAGTCATGTATTTCTAGCTTTGTCTGTATCGTCCTTTCTGTCTATTCTTGTCTGTCTAGTCTTCTCTGTCTAATATTGACTGTCTAGTCTTGGCTATCTAGTTTTGTCTGACTTTTGTTCGTTAACTTGAGCAAGAGGAACCTCTGGAAAAACCCACACATCTCGGGACCGCTCTTAGCAGAACTTCGAGGTGATGGTGTATCAATCACACTTTGTGTGGTGTATCGTATTTTACCCTTACATCCCCTTCCATTAATCATGATTAGGAGTTCAGAGTTACAACATGTTTTCCAGTTCTTTTCCGTTCCTTCTCATCGTTTTCTTTTTGGGACATTATAGTTAACGTCACTTTGTTAATCTCGTGCCTTTGTTTTTCAGAAACAAGCATGTAGTCCACCATTGTTCTTTCGTCGACCCTACTTTCAATAATTTGTCTCCCTGCATGCCACCTACCACAGGTGTGAGCAACTCCATCTTCTTTCCCACAATATTCACAGAGGCTGTCACTAGCTCTTCCTATCCTGTGCAGGTAATCCTTAAATTACCCATACGCGCTCCAGAAACTGGGTGAGATAATAATTTGCTTCTCCATGTATCCTCGTTGCCCAGCGTTTTACATCGTTGATTAGGTTTCTTGTCCACTGTCCTTTGCTACCTGAGACACTGAGACACAGACACAGTTGCGTTGCCAGTCCACAAAAATGTTGGCGTTGGCGGTTATTTTTTCCTCGCTCCTAGTTGTTTTGTTTCAATTACGTCCAGAGTTATACGTTTCGAGTCTGGCTCGCACGGTGATGTCACTGCAAGTATGCCAGCAATAACCAAGGCAGCCTCCCTTGAAACTGTTCTATATGCGCTACATATTCTCAATGCTAGCCTTTGTTGTACTGATGCCATCTTGTCATTTAGCATTTTCACTCTGATATTGTTTGCCCAGACTGGAGCTGCATAAAGCATAGCGGATTGCGAGACCGTGCACAATAGCTTTTTTTTGCTGCTTGTAGGACCTCCCACATTTGACATGAGCCTCTTTAAGGGAGCAGCCGTTTTGAGAGCCTTATCATCAGCCTTCATATGTTGCTTGAATTAGAGTCTTTTGTCGATTACAACGCCTAGGTATTTTCTAGAATAATTCTGGCGTCTCTTAATTGAAAGGTGATAGAGTGTATGTGCATTTTTCCAGTGAGGAGAACTGCCTCGATTTTCTCAGGTGCCAGTTGCAGTTGCTTCCTTTCCATCCATTCGTCCACTAACTTCATTGCAATGTTTGCTCTAGCAGTTACTCCTGTTTCAGTTTTCCCGCACACCACTAGTGCCAGATCATCTGCAAATGCGATGGTTTCCGCACCTGCTGATAATTCTAGACTGAGCACTTCATCATAGAGAATGTTCCACAATTTGAGACCCATGACTGAACCCTGCGGACCCCACTATAGATATCAAGCTCATCTGTGTTTTGTTTGATTCCATGATGCGTTTACGGTTAAGTAGGTAACTGCGAATCAGGCGAAGTAGATAACGGAAAGCCACGCGACGTCACCTCATCTAGGATATTTTTCCAACATGTCGAGTTGAATGCATTTCTTACGTCTAAGCTTAACAGGGCTTTAACTTTCTGGTTCTCCGTGTACCCACTCTGGCTTCCTCAGCTACCTTGAGGACCTTTCTGATGTCGTCAACAGTAGATTTTCCTTCTCTGAAGCCACATTGTCCTTGAGAAAGATCTGTTTTTTCTCTCAGTTTAGATTTTATCCTGTTTAGCAACAGCTGTTCGAGCATTTCCAAAAACATATAATAGACACAGTAGCCTATATGAGGTGACTTCTCCGAGAGGCTTCATACCTTTCCTCAAGAGGAACAGTTTTGCCAACTTCCATCGTTCTGGAAAGATTCCCCTTTTGAGTAGATTATTCATGACATTTAAAACAATCTCAGGAAAATTTCTGGCTATGATTTTAATAATTTCAGGTGGAATGCTGTCCGGCCTTAGGGCTCTGCGGTCACAGGCCGCTTTGTGTTCTGCTTGTGTAAACTCAGGTATCTCAACTACTGTTGGTTGTTCCCATATCGGTGTTTGGTGGATGGGGAAAAGTGCATCCACTATTTCTTCAATTTTTTCTATAGAAACTTTAAGGCTTGGGTGCTTGATTTGAGCACTCTGGTTGCAGTTGCATAAGCCTCGCCCTAAGTGTCGTTATCAATTTTCTAGCATAGTATGTTCCAAAGCTCACTTTTTGATGGTTTTACTCAACGCTCTTCTGGACAGATACGCGCCTCTGGGATTTTCTTGTGAGAAGCTGCTATTTTGGCCTTTTATTTGGAGCTGTCGCCTAGCAGAGATACATATGCTTCTTAATTTAGCAATGTCCTCAATCCAACAGTAGACCTGTCTTTTTCTGACAGGATTATTTCTGGATGGCAAAACTGCAATGCATGTTTTAGTACTCACAGATATCATTTCGTCTTCATTTTTTACTTTTGTACCGTTCATCTCCATCTCTAGTTGATGAACCAGCAGTTCTTCGTTAAGAGTATAAGGGTTCCGAGGATTGATCGACCATGTCTTGTTGGTCTTCTTTTCGGTGAAGAGGTCTCAGTCATTACATTCTACGACATAGTAAATGTATCTGTGATCGCTTAGCGTTTCTCAATCTAAAACCTGCCAGTATTTTACTTTGTCTGCAAGCTTGTGTGAAGTTAGCGTTAGGTCTATGATGGATTTGGCCTCTTCGTTCGAAGGTAGCTATGGTTCCGGCATTCAGAATGTACAAGTCTAGCTCTGCCAGCCAATCCATCACCAAGTCACCCCTTACGTCCACTGCAGGAATTCCCCAGTAGGTCTAGTCTTATCTATCTAGTCCTGTCTGTCTAGTTTTGTCTGTCTAGTCTTGTCTGTCTAGCCTTACCTGTCTGGTCTTGTCTGTCTAGTCATGTGTGCCTAGTCTTGTCCGTCTAGTCTTGTCTTACTAGTCTTGTCAGTCCAGTATTGTCTATCTAGTCTTGTTTCTCTAGACTTGACTGCCTGGTCTTGTCTGTCTGGCCTTGTCTGTTTAGTCTTGTCTGTCTAGTTTTGTCTGTCTAGTCCTGCTTTTCTAGTCTAGTCTGTCTAGTCTGGTCTGTCTTGTCTTGTCTGTCCTGTCTTGTTTGTCTAATATTGTCTGTATAGCCTTGTCGGTCTAGTCTTGTCAGTCTAATCTTGACTATCTAGTCTTGTCTGTCTAGTCTTGTCTGTATAGTCTTGTCTGTCTAGTCTTGTCTGTCTAGTCTTGTGTGTCTAGTCTCTCTGTCTAGTCTTGTCTGTCTAGTCTTGTCTGTCTAGTCTTGTCTGTCTAGCCTTGTCTGTCTAGTCTTGTCTGTCTAGTCTTGTCTGTCTAGTCTTGCCTGTCCAGTCTTGCCTGTCTAGTCGTGTCTGTCTAGTCTTGTCTGTCTAGTCCTGTCTGTCTAGTCTTGTCTGTCTAGTCTTGTCTATCTAGTCTTGTCTGTCTGGTTTTGTCTGTCTAGTCTTGTCTGTCTAGTCTTGTCTGTCTAGTCTTGTCTGTCTAGTCTTGTCTGTCTAGTCTTGTCTGTCTAGTCTTGTCTGTCTAGTCTTGTCTGTCTAGTCTTGTCTGTCTAGTCTTGTCTGTCTAGTCTTGTCTGTCTAGTCTTGTCTGTCTAGTCTTGTCTGTCTAGTCTTGTCTGTCTAGTCTTGTCTGTCTAGTCTTGTCTGTCTAGTCTTGTCTGTCTAGTCTTGTCTGTCTAGTCTTGTCTCTCTAGTCTTGTCTGTCTAGTATTGTCTGTCTAGTCTTGTCTGTCTAGTCTTGTCTGTCTAGTCCTGTCTGTCTAATCTTGTCTGTCAAGTCTTGTCTGTCTAGTCTTTTCTGTCTAGTCTTGTCTGTCTCGTCTTGTCTGTCTAGTCTTGTCTGTCTAGTCTTGTCTGTCTAATCTTGTCTGTCTAGTCTTGTCTGTCTAGTCTTGTCTGTCTAGTCTTGTCTGTCTAGTCTTGTCTGTCTAGTCTTGTCTGTCTAGTCTTGTCTGTCTAGTCTTGTCTGTCTAGTCTTGTCTGTCTAGTCTTGTCTGTCTAGTCTTGTCTGTCTAGTCTTGTCTGTCTAGTCTTATCTGTCTAGTCTTGTCTGTCTAGTCTTGTCTGTCTAGTCTCGTCTGCCTAGTCTTATCTGTCTAGTCTTGTCTGTCTAGTCTTGTCTGTCTAGTCTTGTCTGTCTAGTCTTGTCTGTCTAGTCTTCTCTGTCTAGTCTTGTCTGTCTAGTCTTGTCTGTCTAGTCTTGTCTGTCTAGTCTTGTCTGTCTAGTCTTGTCTGTCTAGTCTTGTCTGTCTAGTCTTGTCTGTCTAGTCTTGTCTGTCTAGTCTTGTCTGTCTAGTCTTGTCTGTCCAGTCTTGTCTGTCTAGTCTTGTCTGTCTAGTCTTGTCTGTCTAGTCTTGTCTATCCAGTCTTGTCTGTCTAGTCTTGTCTGTCTAGTCTTATCTGTCTAGTCTTGTCTGTCTAGTCTTGTCTGTCTTGTCTTGTCTGTCTAGTCTTGTCTGTCTAGTCTTGTCTGTCTAGTCTTGTCTGTCTAGTCTTGTCTGTCTAGTCTTGTCTGTCTAGTCTTGTCTGTCTAGTCTTGTCTCTCTAGTCTTGTCTGTCTAGTCTTGTCTCTCTAGTCTTGTCTGTCTAGTCTTGTCTGTCTAGTCTTGTCTGTCTAGTCTTGTCTGTCTAGTCTTGTCTGTCTAGTCTTGTCTGTCTAGTCTTGTCTGTCTCGTCTTGTCTGTCTAGTCTTGTCTGTCTAGTCTTGTCTGTCTAGTCTTGTCTGTCTAGTCTTGTCTGTCTAGTCTTGTCTGTTTAGTCTTATCTGTCTAGTCCTGTCTGTCCAGTCTTGTCTGTCTAGTCTTGTCTGTCTAGTCTTGACTGTCTAGTCTTGTCTGTCTAGTCTTGTCTGTCTCGTCTTGTCTGTCTAGTCTTGTCTGTCTAGTCTTGTCTGTGTAGTCTTGTCTGTCTAGTCTTGTCTGTCTAGTTTTGTCTGTCTAGTCTTGTCTGTCTAGTCTTGTCTGTCTAGTCTTGTCTGTCTAGTCTTGTCTGTCTAGTCTTGTCTGTCTAGTCTTGTCTGTCTAGTCTTGTCTGTCTAGTCTTGTCTGTCTAGTCTTGTCTGTCTAGTCTTGTCTGTCTAGTCTTGTCTGTCTAGTCTTGTCTGTCTAGTCTTGTCTGTCTAGTCTTGTCTGTCTAGTCTTGTCTGTCTAGTCTTGTCTGTCTAGTCTTGTCTGTCTAGTCTTGTCTGTCTAGTCTTGTCTGTCTAGTCTTGTCTGTCTAGTCTTGTCTGTCTAGTCTTGTCTGTCTAGTCTTGTCTGTCTAGTCTTGTCTGTCTAGTCTTGTCTGTCTAGTCTTGTCTGTCTAGTCTTGTCTGTCTAGTCTTGTCTGTCTAGTCTTGTCTGTCTAGTCTTGTCTGTCTAGTCTTGTCTGTCTAGTCTTGTCTGTCTAGTCTTGTCTGTCTAGTCTTGTCTGTCTAGTCTTGTCTGTCTAGTCTTGTCTGTCTAGTCTTGTCTGTCTAGTCTTGTCTGTCTAGTTTTGTCTGTCTAGTCTTGTCTGTCTAGTCTTGTCTGTCTAGTCTTGTCTGTCTAGTCTTGTCTGTCTAGTCTTGTCTGTCTAGTCTTGTCTGTCTAGTCTTGTATGTCTAGTCTTGTCTGTCTAGTCTTGTCTGTCTAGTCTTGTCTGTCTAGTCTTGTCTGTCTAGTCTTGTCTGTCTAGTCTTGTCTGTCTAGTCTTGTCTGTCTAGTCTTGTCTGTCTAGTCTTGTCTGTCTAGTCTTGTCTGTCTAGTCTTGTCTGTCTAGTCTTGTCTGTCTAGTCTTGTCTGTCTAGTCTTGTCTGTCTAGTCTTGTCTGTCTAGTCTTGTCTGTCTAGTCTTGTCTGTCTAGTCTTATCTGTCTAGTCTTGTCTGTCTAGTCTTGTCTGTCTTGTCTTGTCTGTCTAGTCTTGTCTGTCTAGTCTTGTTTGTCTAGTCTTGTCTGTCTAGTCTTGTCTGTTAAGTCTTGTCTGTCTAGTCTTGTCTGTCTAGTCTTGTCTGTCTAGTCTTTTCTGTCTAGTCTTGTCTGTCTAGTCTTGTCTGTCTAGTCTTGTCTGTCTAATCTTGTCTGTCTAGTCTTGTCTGTCTAGTCAAATTCAAATTCAAATAGTTTATTTCATTAACTAAGCAAACATTTGAACAGCTTTTATAATTACAAATAACTAGTCTTGTCTGTCTAGTCTTGTCTGTCTTGTCTTGTCTGTCTAGTCTTGTATGTCTAATCTTGTCTGTCTAGTCTTGTCTGTCTTGTCTTGTCTGTCTAGTCTTGTATGTCTAATCTTGTCTGTCTAGTCTTTCTAGTCTTGCCTTTGTAGTCCTGTCTGTCTAGTCTTGCCTGTCTAGTCTTAGTGTGTATTTTGGCGGCCAACCTCTTGTACCTTTCCTCAGCAATGCCGAGATTGGCCCCCTTTCCATGTGGAAACGAAACAAATGCCTTGGCGCCCTTACCAATAATAAATACATTGTTAGCACACCTTTGCTACATTCCTTGCATTTCCTTGATATGGACAACATCGAATGATCCAGGATGACATTCCCTATTTACTACACTACCAACACGTACCAAATTTATAGCCCCAGTGATCATGACAGGACATGCAGGTTTACAGAGTCGAAATGTAATCCAGAATTTTGGCGATTACCAATTGGATTGTGTCGTTGACTTTCACATTAGGATCGGGGTAACGGATGGTGCGGCCATCGTGAGTCATCAGGAATGGATTTCCCTTTAGGCCAGTTTGAATCCTCTTTACTTCACATAACTTGTATTTAGCTTCTTCAGCATTTTTACGATTATGTTTCTTAACATCATAGATAAAACGGAAGAATGCTCGAGTCTTCTCAATGGTGATAACATCCATGAATCCAGCTGGGTAGTTGGGTTCAGTCCTGACCTATCCATCAACTTTAATAAGCCTTTGCATAACAATCTTTTTCTATTTTGCGTCTGTAATGAACTCATAACAGCACTCAAATGCGTACGCTTATGGCTCGCCGAGTGCGATACAATTTTCTCAATATGTATCGCCAATTTTTTATTTAGGAATGGCAAAAAAGGGCGTAAATTAGGAAAAAAATAGAAAACCAAACTTGGGCACGTGCTGTAAAATCGCGCTTACTGAACTCCTCCTTTAATATACTATTGTCACCTCACAGTGGCTGAACGCATACTTCAAACGATTAAGCTGGAAAATCACAACCGGGAGCGCTTTCCTAAGTTTGTGTGGACCGGTGGATGGACGTGGCGCAAAAACACCACCCAATTTGTCCATCATCCATGCCTTGGGGGCATTTTCACGCATCAAATGCTTTTAGCGCCTCGACCCACCTTCGCTTTATGACAGGAAGATAGACAAGATAGTCTTGTCTGTCTAGTTTTGTTTGTCTAGTTATGGCTGTCTATTCTTGTATGTTTAGTCTTGTCTGCTTAGTCTACTAGTTTTAATCCGGTTGATCTATTCATCTGTTGTACGTTCTGTCTGACAAATGATATATTAGCTAAATTACGTAATAATTTACTTATTAGATTAATATATAATAATAAGACTAAAAGTTAATGAATATTTACAAGTGAAAGAAATTTTAAATAAAAGCCGTTTTTTAATTGTTTTTTCGCTAAACCTAACTAAAATAGATAATTTGTCGGTAATTATTAATTGGATTTCAGTCGTGCATGTCAAACGTTAATTTCAAATTAAATAAAAATAAATTAGCAAATTATCCAACGGAATAAGTTCAAAATATTTCTTACTTTCTTGCTTGTAATTCCAAATCAAAGTAACCAAGGACGAAGAATCGATTCAGAAATCTCCAATGAAAACAAAAAACTCACAAATCTTAAAAATCGTCTTCCAAAATCATTCATTTCATTTTTGACTGTGTCACTGCCAATTGACAGTCCGGCAAACAATAGTTTTCCCTCAACGAAACATAAAACAAAAACAATTTTGCGTTGCATTTTACATGTCGCCGAAAATCCCGGCGAAAGTTTTCCGCAGGTTTTTCATCGTGTCCTCTGTATCTTCGGGAACGGCTTGGGATTGACTGCCTTGGCGCTGGAAGCCTGGTCGAGGAGGAGGCTCAGGGAGTCGAGCAGAAGATGGTGCCCCACTACTCACCGTACTTGTCTGAGACACTAAAAACAAAAGTTATCAGTATTACGTCCTGTCATTATAATCTAGTATTAAACGTCTTAAAAGTCTTATGACTAATAGTCTAGTATCAACCAGTCTTGTTTAGTATCATCCAGTCTTTTCTAGTATCATGTGGTCCGGTTCAATTCCATCTAGAAATAACAAGCACTTTCCTCAGTCTCTTCTAATAAATAGTCTTACGAGCATAATATAAAATAACTGTCAAACAAAAATAGATTTATAAATAGTTATCTAGACCAGTCCAATATTGTTTAGAATAGATGTTGCAAGGCTACAAATCTTGGATTGTTGGGAATAAATCTCAAAGTCCTGAGGGAACAGTATTGGTTCAAATATGCAAGCTTGGGGAATAAGGGAGGAAGGACGACCGTTGAATTAAACATGAGGGCATTCTGTTTTGTCCCGAAGCTAAAGTTTTAGAGAACGAAACGGGATGAAAGTTGTTTGCAATTTTCTACAAATTATTCCTTTCCTTCTTCAATTAAAATAATGCAAAAAGGCTTGTCTTTATGGTTTAGTCAGTCTGTTTAAAATATGTTTCTAGCCTCCAAGTTTTCGTTAATTAATCTTTTCTTATACCTTGGCTATCTCTCCTACCAACGCTGGATAATGAAGGATGTTCTGTTGGTGGAGGTGGTGGAGGAGCAGTAGTTGTAGAATCATTGGAATGCGAGGAAGTTAAACTAGTCAAGCTTCCCAAAATACTCCTTGGCCCAACTGGTGGCGGAGCAATGGGCTCCTCACTCGTAGGACTCCTTGGTCTACACAACGCCTGCATCCTGGCCACCACCAAATCCGCAATATGCCTACGATCTTCCTCCTGCGAATCTCCCAGCAGCGTCAAAGCACTGTCATTGACCTCAATAATATATTCCCTTCCGTCTTTGCCGACGACGACTTCCAAGGCGCAAATCTCCAGGCCGCCGAATAAGTCGGAGACCTCGTCGACCCAGGAGCGATAGCGCTCGGGCATCGAGATTTGCTCCAGCATCGCCGATCCCGTGTTGGTCTTCCAGCAGCCGGTGATGGATTTGCGCATGAACGCCTTGTAATTGGACCCGATTTTCTGCACGTGGATGTCGTATTTCGAGTCGACGTACTGCTCGACGGTGCAATAAGTCTGGGAGACGGCGACCACGCTCGCCATGTCCTGGAAGTCGCTCAAGTTGTCCACTTTCACCTTGCCCAGGCCTCCGTGAGCATGGCCGATTTTTAACACTACTGGAAATCGTGGAGCAGAAAGCTAAAACAAAACAAACAAAAAATGATTACAATTGTATACGAAACTTTTTGAATTGAACAGTTACCATTTACGATAAAAATATTAACGCGTTTTGATAACGTTTTGGTTTTAAGGTTTTCTTATTCATTGGTGGATAAGGAAACTCTAATCCCAAATTCTACCCAAGATAATTCTGATTCATAAATTTTCCGTAAGCATTTTAAATGACTAAAAAACTACGCGTTTAAATAGATTAAGTTTTTATTTATTGCTCGTCATTAGGACTGTTTCAAATGAGCTGTTCACGTATTTTCGCTTATTGTTTGTAAATTCCTTTCAACAATCGAAAATGCGAAACCTTGAATTGCATTATAAGAATTAAAAATTTAAAAAACCGAATCGATCATATTCGACACACAATATAGTATGGAACTATAGATCTAGACTGGACTTAGAAGACTACATAGAAAAGAGTAAGCAGACATGTTTAGAAAAACAAGACTAGACAAACAAGTCTAGAGAGACAAGACCAGACAGACAAAACTAGACAGACAAAACTAGATAGACAACACGAGACAGACAAGACTAGACATACAAGACTAGACAGACAAGACTAGACAGACAAGACTAGGCAGGTGGACATACAGACTTATCCCTAACGTAACAGCATGGTATGAAAGGTCACACGGACATATGAGTTACCATCTTACATACCTCGAGTGTTTTTATTGCGGTCATATCCCAGACGACGCACAACACACTATCTTCATGTGTACAGAATCAGAGAACGAAAGAACTCGACTCGCGGAGACACTAGGCGGTACAAAACTAGAAGAACAGAACATCATGGAAGTTATGTTAGAAAGTGAGCATAACTGGGATGCAGTACAAGCTTACATAACCGAAATCATGATGGGAAAAGAACAAATGGAGAGAGAATGGAAGGCGATTATAATATCACACGAAACACAAAGAAGCTAACATGGACGACTAGATATATGACGAAAAGACCGAAAAATAGTTTATCACACGACTACATAACTAATACGACAGAAGACGAAAGACGAAATCGAAACGAGTAAAGGACAATAAAAATAACAATAAGGAAACAATTGGTACAAACACCACCACCAACCTGAAGTAATGCTCACGCAGTTCCGGGTGGAGTGTAGTGTAGAGACAGAGGAGGGGGTTTAGTGGGTATGCTGGTCACGAAGAACTCGATCAGAGAGCCCCACACTACACGGGTTTGAATATCCGGTGTGCAACAATGCATTCCCCCTCCTCTCTGAAAAAAAAGACAAGACTAGGCAAGCATGACTAAACAGATATGATTGAACAATCATATGGACAGGACTAGATAGACAAGACTGTACAGAGAAGACTAGACAGACAAGACTAGACAGATAAGACTAGACTGACGAGATTAGACAGACAACACTAGACAGAGAAGATTAGGCAAGCAAGACTAGATAGACAAGACTTCTTTTAAAGTGGTTCGGGGGAAGCTCTCATTAAACTCCTTATTCCACTTTGACTTTTTAGTATGCGCCGCCCCGGTATCGCATATTTTGCATTCATTCAGGGTGGCCAGCCGGGACGGCTAGTGAAAACCGTCCTAGTTGTCGCCTCCCCGACCAGGATTCGAACCCGGGTCTCCCGCATTGAAAGGCACGTATGTTGTCAACTACACAATCGAGGAGAACAGATATACAAGACTAGACAGACTAGACTAGACAGACAAGACTAGACTAGATAGACTAGACAGACTAGATAGACTAGATAGACTAGAAACTAGATAGACTAGATAGACTAGATAGACTCGATAGATTAGATAGACTAGATAGACTAGATAGACTAGATAGACTAGATAGACTAGATAGACTAGATAGACTAGATAGACTAGATAGACTAGATAGACTAGAGAGACTAGATAGACTAAATAGACCAGATAGACTAGATAGACTAGATATACTACATAGACTAGATAGACTAGATAAACTAGATAGACTAGATAGACTAGATAGACTAGATAGACTAGGTAGACTAGATAGACTAGATAGACTAGATAGACAAGATAGACAAGATAGACTAGATAGACTAGATAGACTAGATAGACTAGATAGACTAGATAGACTAGATAGACTAGATAGACTAGATAGACTAGATAGACTAGATAGACTAGATAGACTAGATAGACTAGATAGACTAGATATACTAGATAGACTAGATAGACTAGATAGACTAGATAGATTAGATAGACAAGACTAGACATACTAGACTAGACAGACTAGACTAGACAGACAAGACTAGACTAGATAGACTAGACAGATTATTGTCTAGTGATATTTGTCTATTTTTGATTATTGCCTATCACTAATCGCTGTGGTGCCCCACATGGATCATTCTTGATCCCCACTCTGTGGAACATACTCTATGACGATCTACTGAAAATGACGAAATGCCGAAGGGAATAACCGCAAAAGAATTATCCATCCTAATGGATACAGGTAATATGGGGATATAAAGAGTGCAAAGCTGGCTTGAGCAGCAGCAACTTCAACTGGTGCCGGAGAAGACGAAAGCAGTACTTTTAAGATCCAAACGAACCACATCTCCGATCACTTTTAATGCCAAAGGTTTTACGGTATCCCCTACTACAGCAGTAAAATATCTGGGAGTATGGCTGGATACCAAGTTATCCATTGTGCATCATGTGAACAAAATGCTCGCGCTCTCGCAAATGCCCTCGCTAGTCTTCTGCCAAATATTGACAGACCCAAAAGATCCAAACGAAAACTACTTATTAGCGTGATCCAGTCCCAACTCTTGTATGGAGCACCAGCCTGGCATATTGTTACAGAAACTAAAACAAGAATGCTGAGCCTTACTAGAATCGTGCGTTTGCTGTGTAGTATGTGTAGTCAAGACAAGACAATTAGACCATGCTGCGGATACTGGACAATATCAGCGGAGTTATAGCAGGAATTCATCCGGTAGAACTCGAAATCAAAGAAAGATAGGAAAAGTATGGACAAGGAAGAAGTACGGTTTGTCGGGCCACGGGTGTTTCAGGAAATACCTGTATGATCGCAGGAGAGCAGAGACGGACGAATGTAATTACTGCGGGGAGGTAGACGATGTAAACCATACGCTTTTTGATTGCCCGGACTGAACAGAAGACAGAACGAACTTCGTGCATACCACTGGAAGGACGTTTAATGCGTAAAACAGGATGGGCGAAGAGGTTCGGAGAAGTCATGGAAAGAAGTATATACCGTGGTTCGGAAGATTATATTAACAAAGGAGAAAGACAGCAGGAAGTAGAACGGACAGCCCTTAGACTGAAAAAATGCGAGAGCGGATGCCAGTGTAAAGTGCGAAGCGAAAGGAATGTTTCTGGTAATTTGTGTTTATATGCAAATAAAACCAAAAATACTTTTTTTCTTTAAAAACAAAGATAGACAAGGATAGACAGACAAGACTAAGGGGTTGCCGAAAGGAGACAAAACGGAAGTCAAGAAGAAGATTGTAGTGCCTTTCACAAGGAAGGACTGGTATGACGGAAAGGCACCATACATGCCCAGTACCAGACAGGTTGGCAAGACCTTGATCAGCCTTAGAGTTGTGGATGTTTCTTTGGCCGATTTGCACAATGATAATGACGCCCAACGTTCCTTCAGGAAACTCAGACTCATTGCCGAAGAAGTTCATGGCAAAAATGTTTTGACCAACATCCATGGTATGGATTTGACAACTAATAAGCTCAGGTCTATGGTCAAGAAATGACGAACCCTCATTGAAGCTAAACTGTTGTTAAATTCTGTTGATGTCAAGACCAGTGGCGGTTACGTTCTTTGGGTATTCTGCATTGGTTTCACAAACAAGGAACAAATGTTTCAAAAGAAGATGAAGACATGCAGAAGATGAAGAAAAGGAAGACATGCTAAGCCCAATACAAACACGCACAAGTTCGTGCTATCACTGGTAGTGATTTAAAGGATGTCGTGAACAAACTCATCCCGGATTTCATTGGCAAGAACATTGAAGGCCTGCCAAGGCATGTACCCGTTGCACGTTGCAATAAGCCACGTTTAGATATGTCCAAATTGTTGGGGTTGCACAAAGACAGTGGAAAAGGAGGTTCTGGTGAGGTTAGCAAAGGAGGTGTCAAGGGCAAACCACCCGTACAAGAAAGTGTATAATTTATATACGTTTAATGTAATATAGTGTAATATAACAATGATTGGACAGACAAGACTGGAGAGACAAGACTGGAGAGACAAGACTGGAGAGACAAGACTGGAGAGACAAGACTGGAGAGACAAGACTGGAGAGACAAGACTGGACAGACAAGACTAGACAGACAAGACTAGACAGACAAGACTAGACAGACAAGACTAGACAGACAAGACTAGAAAGACAAGGCTAGACAGACAAGACTAGACAGACAAGACTAGACAGACAAGACTAGACAGACAAGACTAGACAGACAAGACTAGACAGACAAGACTAAACAGACAAGACTAGACAGACAAGACTAGACAGACAAGACTAGACAGACAAGACTAGACAGACAAGACTAGACAGACAAGACTAGACAGACAAGACCAGACAGACAAGACTAGACAGACAAGATTAGACAGACAAGACTAGACAGACAAGACTAGACAGACAAGACTAGACAGACAAGACTAGACAGACAAGACTAGACAGACAAGATTAGACAGACAAGACTAGACAAGACTAGACAGACAAGACTAGACAGACAAGACTAGACAGACAAGATTAGACAGACAAGACTAGACAGACAAGACTAGACAGACAAGACTAGACAGACAAGACTAGACAGACAAGACTAGACAGACAAGACTAGACAGACAAGACTAGACAGACAAGACTAGACAGACAAGACTAGACAGACAAGACTAGACAGACAAGACTAGACAGACAAGACTAGACAGGCAAGACTAGACAGACAAGACTATTTATAGATCAATCGCTTGATTGGACGACACATACTCTCCGTGTCACAAAACGTCTGAACAAGGCAGTCTTTGCATTGAGATGTCTTCATAGGTATATGGACACTGCAGCTCTTAGGATGGTGTACTTCGCGAATTTTTATTCCCACTTAAAATTTGGTATTATGTTTTGGGGAAATAGTATCCACATCAGAAGCATCTTTAGAATACAGAAGGAAGCCATTCGTATTCTGAACAATCTACATTACAGAGAATCCTGCAGAGGCCAGTTCAAACTTGCTAATATTTTAACAACAATAGCTACTTACATTTATGAGTCTATACTTTTTGTTCTGAAACATAGACACTTATTTTGGAACTTTAACAAACCTAATCTAAGGAGTACCAGATTCTGTAACGAAGTCTTTCAGCTGCCCCAGCATAGGCTGACGCTAACTGAAAGAAATACACCGTACAGCAATATGAAAATGTACAACGTACTACCAAGGAGGATTAAACAACTAGTGAATGCAAACCTTTTCAAGAAAGAATGGTATAAACTCCTAGTTGATATAGAACCGTACAATATCGAAGAATTCTACTTAAGAGTAAATTACCAAGAACATGATAATTAAATATACTATTTTTTTTTTTTTTTTATGACACATTTCATTTAGAACATTTTTTTGTATTCTTAGATAATGAAATAAACTTATTTTGATTTGATTTGATTTGAATTGACTAGATAGACAAAACAAGACAGACTGCTAAAGAGTGGAAAAATGTACGGATGTGCTAATAATCAGCGAGCAGTGTAGCTGTCTAGATACCGGCTCATGGTTCCAGGATGAGACAGGTAGAACAGCCATCGCCGTGCTGAATCGGAACCTACAAATCAGAGAAGTCAGCAAGCAGATATCCAACTTTGTATGGATCGATATCGAAGGTTTAAGAGTATATAGCTGCTATATCTCACGAAATCTCGACCACGAAGATTTCATGAGGCAGACAGACGAGCTGGAAGAAAATCTGAGATCGGCGAGCAGTGAAGTTCTTGTGGCAGGTGATTTTAACTGCAAATCATCAGAATGGAGTTGAATTTAAAGAATGAAGTTCTGTCTGGAATGATAGTGAGGCTGGACCTAGTGATGCTTAACGAGGAAAACTCTTTTACATTCAGAAGAAGAAATACCGGATCGTTTATCGACAGTACAATAGCAACGGAAGGCATCGCGCATAGGGTGGAGAGTACTAGAGGACTCCACCCTTAGCGACCACCAATATCTGGAATTTAGCCTGAAAATGAACCCAGAGAGTCAACAGAGAAACACTACCATCGAACATGGAAACAGAGACGGACGGCTGCTGAAGAAACTCGATAGCACTCAGCTAAGAGCGACGCTGGAAGTAGCTAAGATGCATGGAGAGTTGCAAGGATTTTCAGAGATAGGTGACGTGATCGACTTGTAGAATATGCGGTCGAAACTATTACAACAGTGTGTGATGTTTCGATGCCAAAATGCAAATTTGCCTTAGGCCGAGGCCGCACTACGGTTTTTTCCCGCGAGCCTTAACCGCTATAACCGCGAAACCGTTCGAGAAACTCACAATACGCTTTGGGAAAAGTCGGTTGCGAAGAAAAACCCCAAGTGAGGCCGCTTGTATTAGATTACTTGAGTAACAAAATCACGCGATTAAAGCCGTAGTGCGGCCTAGGTCTTAAATGGAAAACAGTCAGTTTACTGGTGGAACGCTGAAATCAATAACCTAAGGAAGAAGTACGTTACGGCACGCAGGTCTGCCCAACGCCACAGACGGCGGCGGCAAAACGCATTAGACAGGGTGGCTGGACAAGAAGTGGACCTGGACGCGAATTTCTAAAAAGCGAGAAAGGAATTGTGCATGGCCATCAAAAGTAGCAAGCAAAAATGTTGCTTCTGCCGATCCATAAATGAAGACCCATAGGCCCTTCCATATCAAATTTCTACGAAAAAACTAATGGGTAAACAGGTGATACCTGGGATATCGTGCCCACAACAGATGAGAGAAATAGTACCCATGCTATTTCCAGTTGAGGAACGAAGACCGACAGAAAAATGGTAAGCCACTGATACTCTGGTGACACCTTTCAACGTAGAGGAGATCTTTTAGGCTAAGAAACGATTACTGTCCTGGTCCAGACAATGTCCCAAATGAGATCATCGCAGAAGTGGTGGATATATGGCCAGAGTTGTTGCTGGAAACTTACAATGCGCGCCTTCGAAAGGGTATTATCGCTACGCAATGAAAAAGATAAAAACTCGTCCTACTGAGAAAAGGGGACAAACCATTGGAAGAACCATCATCATACCAACCGATATGCCTTCTGGAGAACATAGGGAAACTTCTTGAAAGGCTATTGCCTTAGAGACTCGAGCCAAACATAGAAAACAACGGGGGACTGTCCCAATGGCAGTATGGTTTTCTAAAGGGTCGATCTACCGTAGACGCTATTGCTGAAGTAATACAGCCAGCAGAAAAGGTCAAAACTGGTATACGGGAATCGAAAAGTTACTGTGCATTAGTGACCCTTGACATTAAAACGCCTTCAATTCAGCCAGGTGGGATGTAATCATCAAGGCATTAGCTTCAAGACTGGTCTATGTGTTCGAGGAACACTTGAGAAAGATGATAGGCAGCTACTTGGATGACCGACGGTTGATATATCCCGCGGACGAAGGTTGAGTATGAGGTAACGACGGGCGCCTCACAAGGATCGGTCCTGGCACCATTCTTGTAGAACATTATGTACTTGCTAAAATGAACATGATGGCTTGCTTATCCTAGACTTGCCTAGATCACTGAGAATAGTGGTACGCAGATGACGTGGTGGTGACTGCAAAGGAAATAAGCACACTGGAACTAGCAACTAACGAAACCCTCCGGCGGGCAAATAATTGGTTAAAAGAGCAGGGTCTAATAATGGCAGTTCATAAAACAGAAGCGATACTTATCACGGATAATAGGCTATTCGCAGCACCGAAACTCGTTCTGGGAGGGCAAAATATCCTATTATGGAAATCATTGAGGTACCTTGGCGTCCTTCTCGACAGCGGTCTGCAGACCCCTAGGCCCAGATCATATAGCCAACACAGTGAAAAAGGCAGCTTCTACAAAGGCAGCTCTGATACGGTTGATGCCAAACTTTGGAGGGCCGAGGCAATTCAAACAGAAACTTCTCAACATTGTGGTACCCTCAAAAACTCTCTACGCAGCGGAAATAAGACAAGACTAGGAAGACAAGACTAGACAAACAAGACTAGATAGACAAAACTAGGCAGACAAGACTAGACAGACAAGACTAGACAGACAAGACTAGACGGACCAGACAAAATGGAGAAGACGAGGCGAATGAGACTAGACAGTCAAGACTACACGGACAAGACTAAATAGACTAGACTAGATAGGCAAGGCTAGTTGGAGAGTACTTCACCAGCAAGAGTAACATTTATAGATTTCAATATTTGAATTACCAAAACTAGACAGACAGGATTAGGAAGATAAGACTATTTAGACAAGACTAGGCACACAGCACTAGATAGATTAGACTAGACAGTCAAAATTAGAAAGACAAGATTAGACGGACAAGACTAGACAAAGAGGACTAAATAGACTATAATATATAGGCAAGGCTAGTTGCAGAGTGCTAAACCGGCATGAGAAGACAAGACTAGGCAGACAAGATTGGGCAGACAAGACTAGGCAGACTAAACTAGACTCAGGCCCTAGCTGGACATGGGTGCTTGAAAGATTACTTGCATAAAATCGGCAGGGCCCCAGACAATCGCTGTGATTACTGCGGCCTTACGGATAGTGCTCTACACACAATGTAGACACACAGTTGTTGTTGTGTGCTCTACACACAGTTGCGAGAGATGGACGACAGAGAGACACGTATGGCCAACCAAAACAAATGAAAGACTTCAAACAACTACAATGACTGACGTAATGCTCAGGTCCTAAGAAGACTGGCTTGCCATGGAAACCATGATTATAAACATACTAAGCAGAAAGGAAAGAGATGAACAAATTAGACAGAAAGAAAAACAGAACCTTGGGAGATGCATAGAACATACAGAACACCTGAATCCCTAATCACATTACGTGGATGTGGGATGTAAGGATACCCATAGTTCTAACCAGTCGAAACACGGAATGTAATATGCCACCATCCTGAAGTAATGCGAAGATCGGTTCCGGGATGTGCGGGCTTTCCAGAGGATTCACTTGCTCAAGTTAACCGAAAGGTGGCTTGCTACGTCCCATATAAAAAAAAAGACTAAACTACACAGGCAAGACTAGAGAGACAAGATAATATGTACAAGACTAAATAGGCTAGACTAGATAGGCGAGGCTAGTTGGAGAGTATTAAACCGGCCAAAGAAACAGTTTTCATTATTTCAAGTCTTATTTCAATTCAAGCTTGGTATTAATTGTCATATTCTACTATATACATATTATATATTCTACTATATACATATTATATTCTACTTAATCTATGACGTCAAGTCGTAAGTGGAGGATAGTGTTCTCTATATAGTTTTGGTTTAATTCCGTACGTATAGTATTATCTACATGGTGCGTCCATGCTTTCTTACATTGTTTATCTGGATTGGAATAGATCTGCATAAGATTGCTTAATAATAGATTTTTCTTGCGAAATTAGTGAAAGATATATTATTCGACTTTTAACTAATTATTTTGAGAATTTTGTGAGAATTGTAATTTTTAACCGCAACACTAAGTAGCTTTGTAACTGCTTAACTTGAATTTAGTCTAAATTGTATTGACTAGAATTTAATCGAAAGTGTAATGAGTGGAATGTAGTCCAAATTATAATTTCTTATCCGTAAAACCAGATAGTTAAAGCTAAAACTAGAACATAGTTATCATTCAATCTTATCAGTACAATTAAAACTATTATCGCCGCATTGATCAATAAATAACAGATAAATGTTTAGTTCTGTTATTTATAATAGTCAAGGCTGGCATATAAATGAGATTTTACCCGTGTAATATTTAGTTTGAGTATCAATGTCTTCCTTGTAAGTGTGTCTCTAATATCCTTAACTGTTGGATGGCGCCTCGGCGGGCGTCGATGTAACGGTGTGTGAGAGAGAGGCTTTGAGTATATTAGCCGCAGCCGCGACTCGGCCTGACTAGTTTGGTTTAAGTTACGAAACTGTTAAGTCTGCTTAAAATTCGCGGCGGCGCGAGTTTATCTACATCTTGCAAAAAAATTAGAATCAAATAAGCGCTATTTTTTTTGCGTGTTTTGCGAGTTTTTTTTTTATTGGATTTTTTTTGGGTTTGTGTTTGATAATTTATGTAAGTAGTCTGTTTTATTTTTGATAACAAAATTATTATGGTTCAACCGGAAAAAATGTTTTTGGTGAAGAGGTTATGCAATTTTAGAGATTTTTGTTGGGTCACATACTATGATTAAGATAATCCTGTTTAATTCCTGCTTAATTTTTTTTTCAGTTTTCTTCTATAACAATTTTAATATTTGCTTTTATATAGTTTTGTTTTAAAGAATTAATCAAAAGAAATGTGTCAGATTTTCGCTAAGAAATTAATTTCTTAGCTAAGAATTTCGCTAAGAAATGTAACATTGATACATAAGAATTTCGCTTATAAATTAGTTGTCTGATTTTCGATTAGAAATTAGTTTAATTAGTCAAATTCTCGCTAATTAATCTGATGAAAATAAGCGAAAAAAATAAAATGTTTGTTAATTAAAAAATTCCAATAATTACATTTGTTCTACTAATTAAACTTTTATAAACCAAATTACTTACTTAACTAATTACTTAACTCATTATTTAAATTAAAAACCGATCAACACTTGAAACATTTTATAAAATCATGTTTTTATATTTGTACAAATTGTTTAGCAAAATTTCGGTTCCAAAAATAGTTTGGTCAAATCAACTTATTACATATTTGTTTAAATAATTTGATTGCCAAATACAATATAAGATTTTTCCACTTTTATAATAATTATTAACAATTTTTATAATAACTATTATTATCATAATTTTCATAATAATTATTATTATCATCATGTTTATAATAATTATTATTATCATAATTTTTATAATTATAATCATATAATTTATTTAATAAAAACACTCATTTTTATTATTATTATCGTAATTAAACATGTTAATTCAATGACAATTTTGAACTTTAATTTAATATTTAATTTAATTTTGATTAGCTGGATTCGTTTTTTGATGAAATGCAGTTTTGCAAAGTAATCTCGAAATAATTACGTGCAAGATAAGAATTTTAAAGGTTTCTAAAAATTCATTTCCGTATGTGTTCACCAAATTAATTATAATTTTTCTTTTAAATTTCGTGACAAATTTTAAAAGGAAAAAATATGTTTTATCCATTTTTGCATTTTTATCATTTTCATTTTTTAAGAAATTGCATAATTTTGATTTAGTCAATATATTATACTCCCTCCGTTCCAAAATACGGGTCCAATTTAATAAAAAAATCTGCAAAGGGATATATAACGTGTTTTTCATAAATAAACTATAACATAAAATGGCAAACATTTCGAAAACAACATTTATAAGTTACGTTTAACAAAATAGTAACTATAAACGGGCAAGTTTTTGACGTGTTACTTGAGTTGCGAGTTCGGAACAAACTACATTACGTAACAATGTTCTCTGTTAACGCAGTTTGTCCTAACTTCTACCTTAGGGAGACTTTAGACCATATAGGACTGGACGGAAGAGATATTAGGATAATTGAAAATCTATATTGGAACCAAACATCGGTGGATATAATAGATGGTGATGAGACACCGGAAATAAAAAATAACGCGGAGTAACGCAGGGTTGCATTTTATCGCCCTTGCTTTTTAATGTAATGTTTACTCAGAAAGAATATTCAAATAAGCACTAACTGATATACAAGCCGGATTTATTATAAATGGAGAAATCATAAACCACCTTAGCTACGCAGACGATACGGTATTGTTAGCCTCCACTCGGGAAGATTTGCAACGGATGCTAGATGCAATCGTCGGAAAATGCGCAATGGCAGGATTCGGATTAAATGCAAAAAGACAAAAGTATTAGTAATTAACAAGTAATCTAGTATCATAGTTTACATATGTAACAATACAATAGTAGGGTGAACTATTGAAACAAGTGAACTAAATAAAATATTTAGGCAGCCATAATAACTAACAGGGCGGATAGTCAAACTGAAGTAAAATCGAGGATTGAGTAGGCCCGGACAGGATTTAGAAACATGAGTAGGGTCTTGTGATGCGGAGATCTGAAGTTAACTCTAAGAATCATACTTTGCTTTACTCAGATGTTGTGTCTAATCCACCCTGCTGTACGGTATGAAAGCCTGGACAATAAAAAAGGACGAAGAAAGACGACTTGAAGCCTTTGAGATGTGGGCTTACAGAAAAATATTTAAAGTTTCATGGGCGGAAAAAGTATTCAACTTGGTAATTCCACCTGTAATTTCAGCACTACGTTCGAATAATATGTAGTTTTTCGGTTTTTCCGATTTTCTCAAGAACGGCAAAAAGCAGCGACATCATTTTCGGCACACAGAAACTACACGATAACACGAATAAGTCGATGTGTAAATTTTCCGGTAAGATTAAATAATTCGACAAGAAATTGCAAACTGAAATTCACCCGATTCTCGATTTGCTAAGTAGATTTCTCGGAAACGGTTTCAGATAATTAAAAACGGATAAAAAACGGACATGTTTTCAGAAGATCATTTTCCTGTGGATACACTAAGACTGTCAGCGGGAAATTCACGACTTTCCGAGATCTCCACTAGAGCGCCGAAATTTCATAAAAATTTCTTCAATTTTTGCAGGCGAGAGTGAAGCGAAAGAGCTGGCGAAATATAATTTGCATATCTGTAATCATCAGCAAAAATACTTCCAGAAACGTTTTTAAATTTTGCCGGAAAACCGGAAAACCTAAACTGGAAAACCCGTTTACAGCACTTTGATTTCCTTCGTGTAACAAAAAGAAATTACGAGAAAAATTTGCAAAAAGAAATTCGACAAAAATTATTAAACAAAATCTTTTCGTTCGAAAAAGACATGCTTTTTCGGTTTTTCTCGATTTTTTCGAAAACGCTAAAGAGCAGTGAAATAATTTTGGGCACACAGAAACTACACGACAAGACGAACAAGTCGATGTGTAAATTGTTCGGAGAGATTCAATAATTCGTCGATAAATTTCAAACTGAAAATTACCCGATTCTCGATTTGCTAAGTAGATATCTCGGAAATGGCTACAGATAATTAAAAACTGATTGCGGCATCGTTTTCAGAAGATCATTTTCATATGGATTCACTAAGATTGTCCGCGGGAAATTCACGATTTTCCGAGATCTCCACTAGAGCGCCGAAATTTCATAAAAAATTCTTCAATTTGTAGGCGAAAGTGAACCGTAAGACCTAGCGAAATATAATTTGCATGTCTGTAATCAGCAGCAAAAATGCTTTCAGAAACGTTTTAAAATTTTGCTGTGACTCATAAAATAACGATTTTGAAAAAATCTATTTTCTCGCGTTTCGTCTTTCCCGCGGTCTAGACTTCCCGAGTCGATGGTATTTCTTAACTGAAAGCTTCCCAGGGAATATTATATACGTTCTCAGACTAATTTTGGGACGCTGAATCGATTGGTGATGACTACTGACTACAAATTCTTACTGTCTACCATCAAAACGGAGAAACTAGAATATTTCGGGTATGTTATGAGGGGCGAAAAATATCGATTACTGCGGAACATCACGCAGGGAAAAAATTCTGGTAAAAGAAAGCCAGGCAGAAAAACATCATAGCTGAAGAATCTACGTGAGTGGTACAAAATCTCTTTTCAGACTCTCAAGCTCTCTGTTCAAACTTGCATTCGACAGAGTAAGGGTAGCCTTTTTGGTGACCAGCGTTCTGGAAGGACTTGGTACTTGTGTTGTAATGATTGAATGGCGTTAAACAATCCAAAATCGAGGACATTGAAATCGGGACTGCTTGTTGGTAGCCAAATCATTCTTATGTTCCACACATCTTCAATATCAACGCGAACAACTTCTCCATCATCAACACTGCAATCTGGTTTAGTATTATCTTGCTGGATATTGTTTGCCATGGTTCTACAACCAATAGGTCATTTTTATTTTATTGCGGGAATTAATTGCTCGGTAACTGTTCGAACATAGACTGATTCTCTTAATGTCCGTTCAGACCAACGATCTGGAAGGACATGGTACTTAACAAGAAGATGTGACGATGGGCTAACTTCGATGGGCACTAAGGTACAACGTTGACGATTTTTTTTAGTTTCTTTTTGCTGATACTTGTACTACAAAAGGCCAAATACCTAATTTTCCATTAAAATCGGATTTGCGATGAGGATCGTTCCGCGGTCGTGCTATAGCGGCAAGGAATTCAAAAGAAAACTTTAGTCAGTTCATTTTCCTTTTGCAAGATCGAATTGATATTACCTCGTCAGGAGAAACATATAAGTTAGTTTTCACTTTCGCTAGGTGTAACCATATTTCGTCCACATGAATGCACTCCAATATTCTTTAAATTCATTGGATTATTCGGACAACATACTGAGAGCATAGTTTAACACTTCTTGTTCTTATCTTGCAATACAGATTTTAAACTACTGGAAACTTTTTACAAGACCTTCTTTTAGGACGCGATTCATAGTTCCTAGCGACTCGTCGACTATGGTACACATATCACGAATAGTTGATCTTTGTGATAGTAAAGGGTCCGCCAATTAGCGCGCTCGATCTTTAACAGCTGATGGCGGCCATGTTGTTTGTGGTAGAGTTGTCAAACCTAGTTGTTATTATTCAGTGTATCTTCACAAATTACCATGAACCAATTCAGCCGCGAGCAACATGTGCAAATCATTAAAATGTATTACGAAAATCATTCATCGGTTCGGGCAACGTTCGGGCAAATTTTACGGTGCAATTGGTCGTCCTGCTGAGTCGACTATCCGTCGTTTGATAAACAAATTCGAAGCAACCGGTTCGGTGAACAATAAGCCAACACCGACGCGTCGTCGAAACGTCTGATCTGCCGCGAATGTCGCCGCTGTGCGCGATAGTGTGCGTGAAAATCCGCGACAGTCAATTTCACGTCGCGCACAGGAACTCAGCCTTTCGGAAACATCACTTCGCCGAATCTTGCATCTGGATTTGGGCATGCATCCGTACAAGATCCAGCTGACACAAGAGCTCAAAATAAACGACCATAGACAGCGCCGTATCTTCGCTGATTGGGCTTTAGAGCAGTTGGAAGTCGACCCCGAGTTTGGTCGCAAAATCATCTTCAGCGATTAAGCACATTTTTGGATAAATGGGAATGCCAACAAGCAGAATTGCCGTTATTGGGCCGAGAACAATCCACAGGACGTCCACCAGGTCGCAATGCACCCGGCAAAGGTAACTGTTTGGTGTGGATTTTGGGCCGGAGGCATCATCGGAGCATACGGAGGCCGTATTTCTTCGAGAACGACGATGGTGTGGCCATCACGGTAAACGGCGAACGATACAGATCCATGATAACGAACTTTTTCTGGCATGAAATCGACAATATGGATGTCGAGGATATGTGGTTTCAGCAGGACGGCGCTACGAGCCACACAGCGCGCGCCACAATGGATCTTCTGCACGAGCGCTTCGGAGGAATGGTTATCTCGCGCGGAGGCGACATCAACTGGCCACCGAGGTCGTGCGATTTAACCCCACTAGACTATTTCTTGTGGGGTTTTCTTAAATGACAGGTCTACGCAAACCAACCACAAAACACTGATGACCTCAAAGTCAACATACGCCACGCCATCGATGAAATACAGCCCGATTTGTGCGCCAGAGTTATTGGAAATTGGACTTCTCGTATGCGCGCCACCAAGCAAAGCCGAGGTGGCCATTTGAACGATATTATTTTCCATACATAATGCCTTCGAATTCTCTTTCAAACAAAAAATAAATTTCATTTATACCTCTCACACAACTTGCTTTATTTTATTTTAAAGATCGAGCGCGCTTATTGGCGGACCCTTTAGTATTTCCAGAACTTAATTCAGGATTAATTCCCTATTTTTACATTTTCTTCTTAAATTATCTCTTTTCTTGGATTTCATATTAGCTACTGAAGATCAGGAATCATAAAATGTTTTTGCTCTAATCGACAAAAATCAATTAGTTTTTGTGCAAAGTATCTGGAGATGGCATTTTGGACATCATCGAAATTTACAAATTTGTAGCTACTTTTTGTAGCTTAGTTTTGTAGCTAATTGTTGTAGCGAACGGAATAAATGGAAATCCGAAGACGCAATATCGGGTGAGTGTAGGGATGAGACTATACCTCAAATCCCAATTCATTAATTTTTCCTAGGGTTCGTCTTATGCAGTGCATCATCGTGTTGCAGAATAACACATTTCTTGACAATCGGTGGTCACTTTTCAATTAAAGATTGATTCACTCGATCCAATTGTTTACAATAAAGGTCTGCATTCAGAGTTTGTCCACGTTGCAGCATTTCAAAATGAACGCCCCAGCGAATACTCCATTGAACACATTAAACCGAAACACCGGCTCCGCTTACTTTCCCAATCTGCAGCAAATGTTCTTGGATGGTCGACAAAGGTTAGTTAAGAGTGTTTGACAGCTCCTTGATTGTCTGATACAGATTTGCTTCCACTTCCGCCCTTAACATGTCATTGTCTACATTTATTGATCTTCCTGATCGATACAGTCGCAAAGATCGATTACACGTATTACTCAAAACTTATTTATTACTCTAGATCTTGACTAATTCCAGTTGAATAGGTTTCTCTAGTTTAGTGTAGTTCAGTGTAGTATAGTCTAATTTAGTTTAGGTCCAACGGGGATAGCGGGTATTTATTTGTATTTATGAAACTTGTATTTCAACATTAAAATATGTTAAACCAAAAGCTGAACATTTTGTTTATTTAATTTGTTTCGATTGAAGTTTTATGCCAATAATTTTCAGTTTTAGAACGTTCAAATTAAGTTAATATCAAAACATAATATTCTAAAGAGTTGTTTATGGTACAAGTGTGTGAATATGTGCTTTTGTATGACATATCGTAATGAGTGCACAAAAACGTTTCACGCACGAGTGTCATACATTATTTTATCTACGAAGTTTAAATACTGTTGAATCTACAAAAAACTAATTGTTTTTTTTGATAATATTGAAAAATTATATAATTATTTGACATAGTTAGTTTTTGCCATAGTAACAACAAACATAAATCGTTTAATAATAAAGTATAATAAAAAAAAATCTCAGTATAATAAAAATTGGATTTTTACGTACGATTTTCATACTTTCACGCACGATTTGGATACTTTTTTAAACGATTATAATAATGGCGTCCGTCACATTGAATAATTTCCTTATTAATGTGTTCATTTTGGTCTGCGAGTAGGTACATATATTCTTCTTCTTTAAATGCCCTGTCCTCTTCGAGCGTTGACAATCAATAGCTACCGCTATCTGTGCTTTGTCGGTCTTTGTCTTTCTAAGGAGACTTATCGCAGTCTCACCATACCATTGTCACAAATTATTTAGCCACGATATTCTTCGACGCCCTTCTGCCTTCGATCCTTCCTTCTATTGTTAATTTGAGAAGTCTGTAATTTTCGTTTCTGATAATGCGTCAAAAGCATTCCAGCTTTCATCTTTTAAGTGTGCACATGAGTTCGAGATCTTTTGATATTTTTGTAAGTACATCTACAATGCGCACTCTGTCCATCCACGATATTCTGAATATCCGTCGATACGTCCACATTTCGAAAGCTTCCACATTTTTAAACGTGGCCTCAATTCCATAAAAAAGAATACTGAAGACGTAACAACGTAGTACTCGAGTGCCAACGAAGAGTGACAGACTTCGGCAACACAACACGGACATCATTTTTACAAATGGTGCTCTGGCTTGTTAAATTCGGGCACGGACCTCCTACATATTATCCTATTTTTCGTTGACCTGGCATCCGTGATATTTGTATGACTGAACGCGTTCGATTTGTTGGTTCTGTACCTGTAGAATACCTCCTCCAACCTGATTCTTATTAATCACTATCCATTTGGTTTTTTGGTGTTTAAATTTAATCCATATTCTGCACTATTAGTTGCCACCGGGTCAAGTAAAATCTGAAGACCCTCCATCGAGTCCGCGATTATAACGGTGTAGTCAGCGTACTTAAGGTTATTTATGTTATTACACCATTAATGGAAATTCCTTCAGGGCAGTTTTCCAGGGCATCTTCGAATATTTTGTTGAAGTAAATGTTAAAAAGTAGTGGTGAAAGGATGCAACCCTGTCGGACACCCATTTTGATTCGAACTTCGCCTGACATCGGTTGCTCTATACCTTCATTTGTGCAGTTTGGTTCCAGTAAAGATTTGCAATTAGTTTGAGGTCTCTATCGTCCAGGCCTACGCCTTTAAAAATTTTCATAAGCTTTCCATGATGGACCCTGTCAAAAGCCTTTTCGTAGTCAATGAATAGGCATAAACAGGAACAGAGACGTCCCTGCCTCTGAACCAACACTTGGATACTAAACAGGGCCTCTCTTGTGCCGAATGCGTTACTAAAACCGAACTGAGATTTGCCCCTAAAGGACTCGCATTTTGCATATATTCTCTTGTGGGTGATCTTTAGGAAAATCTTAAAAAAGTGACTTATCAAGCTGATAAGCCGATAATCGCTACATCTTTTTATAAATATATTAGGAGAACAAAATTAGAAACTTAACATATTACATTTACACAAATACATATAATAATATATTTCATATAATAATATTTTACAAATTTAATTTACTCGCAAATTTTACAAATCCAATAAGAATATAGCTATATCAATAAATTCAATTAAAAATTTGTAAATTTAAAAACATTTGAAGAATATTATAATTGCACCTTTCGTCTTTTTAATTACATATTTAATGTCAATCTATTTGCTCTTAAATAACAAATGTAAAAAATATTTTGCCAAACATTAATTTCTCAAACAACTTCCTAATTCACATTATTAATCAATGCGACATATAATTATCTCTAATTTATCATAAAAGTTAAACTTGAATTGGAATTTTTCCTCTCGGAAACGTTTCTTTGCTGGAATGTGCTGCTGGAAGCTGACAAGGATGAGATAATCAATGCAAATTGACTGGACAATCTGGTCTAATCGTCTTGAATTTGCTTAAATATTGCAATACATTACTTTCATTTATTCATTTAATTGCGTAATAATTTATTTTAAATATTGTGTAATATTATTCAAATTTTCTTTTGAAACCTGGACTAAACTAGACACGACCAGATAAGATCATACAAGACAAAACAATAATAGACAAGAATAAACAAGATCAGACAAGAATAAACAATAAGAATAAATAGCTTAGAAAATCAGACAAACTCAGAAAAGAGAAGACAAGACCAGGAAAGACCAGTCAAGACCAGACAAGACCAGGCAATATCAGACAAGACCACACAAGACTAGACAATAGCGGCCAAGAGCAGACAAAACCAAATAACATTAGACAAGACGAGTGAAGACCAGAGAAGAGAAAACAAGGCCCAACAAAACTAGACTAAAGAGCAGACAAAAGCAGACAAGAGCAGACAACATCAGACAAAACCAAACCAGACAAGACCAGACAAGACAACACCAGACAAGACAAGACCAGACAAGGCAAGAGCAGACAAGACAAGACCAGATCAGACCACACAAGACAAGACAAGACAAGACAAGACCAGACAAGACAAGACCAGACCAGACAAGACCAGACAAGACCAGACAAGACCAGACAAGACCAGACAAGACCAGACAATACCAGACAAGACCAGACAAGACCAGACAAGACCAGACAAGACCAGACAAGACAAGACCAGATAAGAATAGAGAAGACGAGACGAGACCAGACAATACCAGACAAGACCAGGCATGACTAGACAAGACCAGACAAGAGAAAACTAGACCATATAAGACTAGGCAAGACTAGACAAGGTCACGAAAAACCAGACATGACCAGACAAGACAGGACAAGACCAGAGAAGACCAGACAAACCCAGATAAGAGAAGATCACAAAAGACCAGACAATGCAGACATGCCCAGACATAATCAGATAAGACCAGACATGATTAGTCAAGAACAGACAAAACCAGACAAGAACAGGCAAGACCAGACAAGACCAGACGAACCCAGACAAGACCAGAGAAAACCAGAGAAGACCAGACAAGTCCAGACAAGACCATACAACACCAGACAAGATGAGACAAGACCAGAGAAGAACAGGCAAGACAAGACAAGGCCAGATAAGACAAGAACAGCCAAGACAAGACCAGAGAAAATCATAAGAGACCAGACAACATCATACAAAACCAGGCAAGACCAGAAAAGACCAGGAAAGAGCAGACAATACCAGAGAAGACCAGACATTACCAGAGAAGACCAGACAATATCAGACAAGATCAGACAATACCAGATAACAGCAGACAAAGTTAGAAAAGACCAGACGGGACCAGATACGACCAGACAAGTCCAGACCTTATAAAGTAGGACCAGAAAAGACTGGGCAAGAATAGACAATATCATTTGTAAGAAGCCCAAGAAAAGACCATACCAGGCCAGACAAGACTCGACAAGACCAGAGAAGACCAGACAATATAAGGTATGACCAGCCAAGGCTAGACACGACCAGACAAGACGAGATGAGACCAGACACGACCAGACAAGTCCAGACTTTGATTTTGATCAGATTGGGCAAGAATAGACAATATCATTTGTATATTTTTGGAGAAATACAAATATTTGGCAAAGAAAGGTAAGAATCAATGATTATTCAGGGGATATAAATACATGCAAGTTGCAATTGCTAAAATTATCTTGAAGTTTTTGATATATTGCGAAAACAAATAAATTTATAAATCTTTAATTAGTGAAATTGGCAATAATTAAACAAATATTATATTATTACAAAAACATATCAGAAAATAATTTATATTTGTGTTTTATAAATTCTGTAAACATATTGATGAATATTGTTTCATTGTTCAAATTTATGCAATTATTTATTTTCCTGAACAATTTGCCTGATAAACCGAACATTTTTTATATAAAGTATGTCTATTAGAATCATTGTATTTCGTCCTATTTTTATTTCATTAATATTTCTTTGAAAATCGCTCTCATTCTTATTAGATTCGCAAGAAAATGTTTATTATTGATAACGTTTCCTGATTAAATATAACTATGAATCAGTGAGATATATATAGTTTAATCAGAATTGTGGGGTATATAGTAAACTGTGAGTTTACTCCATTTATCATATTATAACACCGAGTTACAATAAATGATTAATGTTTAATTTTAGTACAGCATTTTTAATAACAAGTAGACTAAACCGAGATAACATTTTTTACTACAATGAATAAACCAAATAAACTTTTAGTCACAAAATCTTATTTAAACTGCATTAAACAAAATTTAGAAAAAATTATGGAATATAAATTTATTTGATTTTTTTTTAAGAAAAACTCATATTCACTTCAATAGTATTGTAATTTTGGCAAATTAACTAATCAAAGACTAAACTTAATTAGCCAAGTCAAGAGAAGATTAGAGTAAATTAGACTAAACTTGACTGAACTACATTGAACTAGACTAAATTTCATAAAACTTTTTTTTAATAGGGTTCCTAGTTCCTTTTAATCGGGGACCTAGCATGTCCAGGGGTGGTGTTGGTCAAGTGGTACCTCTGGAACCCACACATCTTGGCACTGCTCAACGCATAACTTCAAAATGCCAGTTGTTTTACAATGTTGTCTATGATGCACCTTACTTCCCCCATCAAGTCATGCTGATTAGGAGTTCTGGTTTATTCAAACTCAATTAAACTAGACTAAACTATAGTAAATTAGACTAAAATAGACAAAACCAGACTACATTTCCAGTTCTGTCTAGTTTTATCTGGTCTAGGCATGCACATTCTTGTCTAGACTTATATTGTCTAATCGTTTCTAATACCCCACCTGAAAAGACTTTAGATACTACTTTGCTTCAATGTTTTGCAGTCTTATATGATTTTTTGTAGTCTTGTCCAGTCTTGTATATTCTTGTATAGAGAGTCCTCTATATTCTTGGCTAGTTTTGTGAAACCTTGTCTAATTAATTGCCTTGTCTAGGCAGACCTTGCATCTGATTATAAATAGAATTTCAATTTATAATTAGATTAGCAATACAATATGGCATGTCGTGACTCTCTAGTCACATGGTATGTCTTGACTCTCTAGTCGCTATACAAAAGCAAATGGCTATACGCGAATGTAGTGGCTATCGAACGGTATCGGGGGAAGCTGCCCTGGTCATTGCAGACATTCTCCCAATCGACCTACTCGCATAAGAGCGAAAGAAGCTTTACGAAACCGGCTACAACAGGATATCAAAAAAAAGCCAGAGAAGAACTTCGCGAACAGTGGCAGAGAAGGTGGGAACTCCCGGAAACCGGACAGTGGACCAGATTACTTATTCCGAACATCTCCACCTGGACCAAAAGAAAGCGCGGTGAAATAAGTTATCATCTGACCAAAGCACTTTCTGGCCATGGTTGCTTTAGAGATTATCTACATACATACATAGGCCCTACATACATAGGCACAGCTACAAACAAATTATGTGTGTACTGCAGGGAGACAGACACTGTGAGCCACGCCATCTTTGAATGCTGGAGATGGCAAGCCGAAAGAGAATCAGCAGCAGCAGACAGGAGAACTCACTGGTCCCAGAACCATTATAAGTTATATGCTTGAAGAAAAAGAAAACTGGGAAAACATGCAGCGGATAATTTATATCATAATAAGCAACAAAGAAAATGAGATGAGGGGAAGCCCAACAAGAGACTCAGTTGAAGCACATTTTAACAATATATCCATCCGTCACTCGGAGGTGATGCGAAAAGCAGCTCCATAGTGATCGGGTGCGTTTCCTGGGGGGGGGGGGGGGGGGCTCATTCCGCCAGCTATGCCAGAGCTCTGTCTAGTCTTGTCTGTCTAGTCTTGTCTGTCTAGTCTTGTCTGTCTAGTCCTGTCTGTCTAGTCCTGTCTGTCTAGTCTTGTCTGTCTAGTCTTCTCTGTCTAGTCTTGTCTGTCTAGTCTTGTCTGTTTAGTCTTATCTGTCTAGTCTTATCTGTCTAGTCGTGTCTGTCTAGTCTTGCCTGTCTAGTCTTGTCTGCCTAGTTTTGTCTGTCCAGTCTTGTCTGTAAAAATTTGTCTATCTAGTCTTGTCTGTCCCGTTGGCCTACAGAGTAGTCTACAGAATTAGAGCATTAACTAAGAAATCTGGAGATTCCAGGAGCATGTTGGCTGAATTTGTACCAGAAGACGAATGTGCAAATAATTAACGTCATTGGAAATAACACCTAAGTTTTTGGGTTTATAAAGTGAAAGTTGTAGACAAAAAACAATAAGCCACTCGGCATGGCCGCAGTGAAGGGTTAATTACCCGCTATCCCCGTTGGACCTAAACTAAATTAGACTATGCTACACTGAACTACACTAAACTAGAGAAACCTATTCAACTGGAATTAGTCAAGATCTATAGTAATAAATAAGTTTTGAGTAGTGATAATTTGAGTTGATAAGTGTACTCAAAATTTTGGATTACATAATCGAAAATCAATAACTAATTAGAGATTTTGTGTAATTAGACTAAACGAGCCTAAACTAGACTTTTGTAAATTGTGGTTTGTGGAACCACTCACTAAACCTCCTTTTCCACTTTGGCATTTAGTATGCGCCACAATGATATTGCATATTTCGTATTCCTTCAGGGTACGCAGCCCGGACGGTTAATGCCGCCCTAGTTAAAACTGCCTCGGAGCGGAAACGAATCAGACTCTCCCGCTAGTTAGGCGGGTATATTGTCCACTGTACTACCGAGGAGCACGAGCGTAAACTAGACTAAGTTAGACTGAACTAAACTAAACTAGACAAAACCATGCAAGTATAATTAGTCTAGATCTGCAGAAAAAAATAAATTTGATTATGTAATCAAAATATTGGATTACATAATCGAAAACGTATAAATAAATCTCAGTTAATATATGAAACTAATTGTATGTAGATAATTGAATATAAATAATGTATGAAACGCATGAATATTGACATTTGAAGTAGGTACGTACAAATATTTACACATTGAATTCCTGAATCGCAGTTAAAACTGAATTACCGAACGGTGTAAAGTACCTTCCATTCGTTTAACCCATTTGCGGCTGGTTCAATTAATTACATTTACGTGCAGTACGAATATATTAATTACATCGGGTTAGAAAAAGAATCATTCGGTTAGTGAATCAAAGCGGTCGCACGTTCTCTTATACGGAAAAATATAAACTCGTTAATTAGTTTAATTGAATTCGCGATTTTATTTTTAATATTATTCTCATTAATTCTGAACGAGATAAAAATTGGTTTACTTTTAACTACTTGTTTGTTTAGTTTTATTTTTGCATTCCGCACGTGCTTGAAATTCAATATTTATTCCGGAAAATTTTACATAAACGGTTTTTAAATAAGTTTAATTTAAATACGATGTAATATTTAGCAATACTACAATTGTGTTTATTCAATTAACGCAATTCATGCAATTTATTTGTTATCTTTGCAAATGTTTATTTTATATCAATTATTGCATTTATATATACTTTTACAGGATTAGCCTAGATAGATATCACGTGGTATATTACTATAACTTTTGCAACAGATAAAATTGCAGATAATAATACGCTGGAAATATAAAGCAAGACTAGACAGACAAGACTAGACAGCCAAGACTAGACAGACAAGACTAGACAGACACGACTAGACAGACAAGACTAGACAGACAAGACTAGACAGACAAGACTAGACAGACAAGACTAGACAGACAAGACTAGACAGACAAGACTAGACAGACAAGACTAGACAGACAAGACTAGACAGACAAGACTAGACAGACAAGACTAGACAGACAAGACTAGACAGACAAGACTAGACAGACAAGACTAGACAGACAAGACTAGACAGACAAGACTAGACAGACAAGACTAGACAGACAAGACTAGACAGACAAGACTAGACAGACAAGACTAGACAGACAAGACTAGACAGACAAGACTAGACAGACAAGACTAGACAGACAAGACTAGACAGACAAGACTAGACAGACAAGACTAGACAGACAAGACTAGACAGACAAGACTAGACAGACAAGACTAGACAGACAAGACTAGACAGACAAGACTAGACAGACAAGACTAGACAGACAAGACTAGACAGACAAGACTAGACAGACAAGACTAGACAGACAAGACTAGACAGACAAGACTAGACAGACAAGACTAGACAGACAAGACTAGACAGACAAGACTAGACAGACAAGACTAGACAGACAAGACTAGACAGACAAGACTAGACAGACAAGACTAGACAGACAAGACTAGACAGACAAGACTAGACAGACAAGACTAGACAGACAAGACTAGACAGACAAGACTAGACAGACAAGACTAGACAGACAAGACTAGACAGACAAGACTAGACAGACAAGACTAGACAGACAAGACTAGACAGACAAGACTAGACAGACAAGACTAGACAGACAAGACTAGACAGACAAGACTAGACAGACAAGACTAGACAGACAAGACTAGACAGACAAGACTAGACAGACAAGACTAGACAGACAAGACTAGACAGACAAGACTAGACAGACAAGACTAGACAGACAAGACTAGACAGACAAGACTAGACAGACAAGACTAGACAGACAAGACTAGACAGACAAGACTAGACAGACAAGACTAGACAGACAAGACTAGACAGACAAGACTAGACAGACAAGACTAGACAGACAAGACTAGACAGACAAGACTAGACAGACAAGACTAGACAGACAAGACTAGACAGACAAGACTAGACAGACAAGACTAGACAGACAAGACTAGACAGACAAGACTAGACAGACAAGACTAGACAGACAAGACTAGACAGACAAGACTAGACAGACAAGACTAGACAGACAAGACTAGACAGACAAGACTAGACAGACAAGACTAGACAGACAAGACTAGACAGACAAGACTAGACAGACAAGACTAGACAGACAAGACTAGACAGACAAGACTAGACAGACAAGACTAGACAGACAAGACTAGACAGACAAGACTAGACAGACAAGACTAGACAGACAAGACTAGACAGACAAGACTAGACAGACAAGACTAGACAGACAAGACTAGACAGACAAGACTAGACAGACAAGACTAGACAGACAAGACTAGACAGACAAGACTAGACAGACAAGACTAGACAGACAAGACTAGACAGACAAGACTAGACAGACAAGACTAGACAGACAAGACTAGACAGACAAGACTAGACAGACAAGACTAGACAGACAAGACTAGACAGACAAGACTAGACAGACAAGACTAGACAGACAAGACTAGACAGACAAGACTAGACAGACAAGACTAGACAGACAAGACTAGACAGACAAGACTAGACAGACAAGACTAGACAGACAAGACTAGACAGACAAGACTAGACAGACAAGACTAGACAGACAAGACTAGACAGACAAGACTAGACAGACAAGACTAGACAGACAAGACTAGACAGACAAGACTAGACAGACAAGACTAGACAGACAAGACTAGACAGACAAGACTAGACAGACAAGACTAGACAGACAAGACTAGACAGACAAGACTAGACAGACAAGACTAGACAGACAAGACTAGACAGACAAGACTAGACAGACAAGACTAGACAGACAAGACTAGACAGACAAGACTAGACAGACAAGACTAGACAGACAAGACTAGACAGACAAGACTAGACAGACAAGACTAGACAGACAAGACTAGACAGACAAGACTAGACAGACAAGACTAGACAGACAAGACTAGACAGACAAGACTAGACAGACAAGACTAGACAGACAAGACTAGACAGACAAGACTAGACAGACAAGACTAGACAGACAAGACTAGACAGACAAGACTAGACAGACAAGACTAGACAGACAAGACTAGACAGACAAGACTAGACAGACAAGACTAGACAGACAAGACTAGACAGACAAGACTAGACAGACAAGACTAGACAGACAAGACTAGACAGACAAGACTAGACAGACAAGACTAGACAGACAAGACTAGACAGACAAGACTAGACAGACAAGACTAGACAGACAAGACTAGACAGACAAGACTAGACAGACAAGACTAGACAGACAAGACTAGACAGACAAGACTAGACAGACAAGACTAGACAGACAAGACTAGACAGACAAGACTAGACAGACAAGACTAGACAGACAAGACTAGACAGACAAGACTAGACAGACAAGACTAGACAGACAAGACTAGACAGACAAGACTAGACAGACAAGACTAGACAGACAAGACTAGACAGACAAGACTAGACAGACAAGACTAGACAGACAAGACTAGACAGACAAGACTAGACAGACAAGACTAGACAGACAAGACTAGACAGACAAGACTAGACAGACAAGACTAGACAGACAAGACTAGACAGACAAGACTAGACAGACAAGACTAGACAGACAAGACTAGACAGACAAGACTAGACAGACAAGACTAGACAGACAAGACTAGACAGACAAGACTAGACAGACAAGACTAGACAGACAAGACTAGACAGACAAGACTAGACAGACAAGACTAGACAGACAAGACTAGACAGACAAGACTAGACAGACAAGACTAGACAGACAAGACTAGACAGACAAGACTAGACAGACAAGACTAGACAGACAAGACTAGACAGACAAGACTAGACAGACAAGACTAGACAGACAAGACTAGACAGACAAGACTAGACAGACAAGACTAGACAGACAAGACTAGACAGACAAGACTAGACAGACAAGACTAGACAGACAAGACTAGACAGACAAGACTAGACAGACAAGACTAGACAGACAAGACTAGACAGACAAGACTAGACAGACAAGACTAGACAGACAAGACTAGACAGACAAGACTAGACAGACAAGACTAGACAGACAAGACTAGACAGACAAGACTAGACAGACAAGACTAGACAGACAAGACTAGACAGACAAGACTAGACAGACAAGACTAGACAGACAAGACTAGACAGACAAGACTAGACAGACAAGACTAGACAGACAAGACTAGACAGACAAGACTAGACAGACAAGACTAGACAGACAAGACTAGACAGACAAGACTAGACAGACAAGACTAGACAGACAAGACTAGACAGACAAGACTAGACAGACAAGACTAGACAGACAAGACTAGACAGACAAGACTAGACAGACAAGACTAGACAGACAAGACTAGACAGACAAGACTAGACAGACAAGACTAGACAGACAAGACTAGACAGACAAGACTAGACAGACAAGACTAGACAGACAAGACTAGACAGACAAGACTAGACAGACAAGACTAGACAGACAAGACTAGACAGACAAGACTAGACAGACAAGACTAGACAGACAAGACTAGACAGACAAGACTAGACAGACAAGACTAGACAGACAAGACTAGACAGACAAGACTAGACAGACAAGACTAGACAGACAAGACTAGACAGACAAGACTAGACAGACAAGACTAGACAGACAAGACTAGACAGACAAGACTAGACAGACAAGACTAGACAGACAAGACTAGACAGACAAGACTAGACAGACAAGACTAGACAGACAAGACTAGACAGACAAGACTAGACAGACAAGACTAGACAGACAAGACTAGACAGACAAGACTAGACAGACAAGACTAGACAGACAAGACTAGACAGACAAGACTAGACAGACAAGACTAGACAGACAAGACTAGACAGACAAGACTAGACAGACAAGACTAGACAGACAAGACTAGACAGACAAGACTAGACAGACAAGACTAGACAGACAAGACTAGACAGACAAGACTAGACAGACAAGACTAGACAGACAAGACTAGACAGACAAGACTAGACAGACAAGACTAGACAGACAAGACTAGACAGACGAGACTAGACAGACAAGACTAGACAGACAAGACTAGACAGACAAGACTAGACAGACAAGACTAGACAGACGAGACTAGACAGACAAGACTAGACAGACAAGACTAGACATACAAGAATAAAAAAGACTAGGTAGAGAAGACTAGACAGTCAGGACAAGACAGACAAAAGAAGGCAGACAAAACTAGTGAACATGACTTGGTTTTTTGTTTGAATTTTAAAATGATTTGAAGAGGAAAGTTCTGTTTTGGAATACAATAGAATTAAAGTGCTAGGTCGATCCAGTTAAAAACAATTATTTCTCATTTCGTAAGAATTAATGACCCAAGTCCTTGAGACATTTTGTGATAAATGGTTATAATGTGTTTCACAAGAAGAAAATTGGGGAAAAGCGTTTTCGAAGTTTGTTTTGTAATTGTTGAGAGAAATCGACGGTGCGTTCACTTAATCTAAAGCATTGTTTCGACCTACATAGATTTTGAACTGAGACACATTCAAGTTGATAAATTTTAAGAAAAATGTTATATAAGTTTCAAATTGAAATGTTGAAACCAATTGCTGCTTTGAGAATATTCAGAAAAATTGATAATGAATATTTTAATTTAAACTTTTTATAATTTTGATAAAAGTTTTGGTATTTAAATTTAAGTTGTTCATTTTCGATATTCAGATTTCGGAGTAAATATTGTTGTTTTGAAACATAAATTATCATCATTTTATGATATTAACTTAATTAATTTAATCTGCACACGTGCTACACACGTTTAATCAGACAGCCAAACGATTAAACATGACCATGTTAACACAAAACGAAATGCATGACAACATCAAAGGTCAACTATTTCAACAAGTTATGAAATTCAACTACTTGGGGGTCGAGATATCGGCTTTTGGAGATATAGAAATAGGCGTCAGGCTAACCATGAAAGCATCAAGAATTGCTGGATGGCTGAACGGGATCATTTTTAAAAACAAATACCTAAAAGACTCACACGAAATCACGCATCTACAAGACTGTAATCAGACCAATAGCCGCATACACAGCAGAAACGTGCCCTGTGACAACAACAACACAAAGAATACTGGAGAGCGTGGAAATGTCGGTGATACGAATGATCGACAATAAAATCATAATGGACAGGATGAGGAGCACGGAGCTTAGACAACAACCCATAAAGGACTGGGTAGAAGAACGAAAAGAGATCCGGCGCAGCCATGTGGACCGGAAGGACAACACCAGTCTGGTCCGAATAGCACGGCATAATTCGCCAAGAGTGAAAAGAAGCCTAGTGAGACCCAGAGAGCGGTGGAGCGACAATAGGTCGCTCCTTGACCGACCATAGTGATGGATGAACAGGCAGGCCTGCCTATAATGAGAGAAAGAAGAAGAAGAAAATCTTAATTAATGTATCATCAACGAATATAATTGCTGATTGATATTATGATCGGTTAATATTTCAGAAGTATTTAAATAAATATATTTAGAATTTCTGAATATGTCTGATTTTATAAAAAAATGATTTATGAAAAATGATTCTTGGGCAGTCTTATATAGTCTTGTCCACTCTAGTCCTAATTTTAATGCAATCTTGTCCAGTCTGGTTTCGTGTTGTCGTATTGTTTTTGTCATTATTTACACGTTGATTGAAAAGTTCATTATGTTTTAACCACACTTAATATCGTCACTATTAAGTTTGCTTAAAACATAGCGATTTTTCCAATTCATTGTAAGAATAGATTACCGCGTAGTAACGGTCGCAACCATCCTATTCGTTCAATCATCCAATCATTTTTTAATAAATTTTAATTTAATATTTTTTATCTGATGTGTTGTTTTTAATGTTTGCAATTATTGCACCAATTTGTTGCAATCTTTCAATTGCGTATACACAAAATGCTTAAACTTAGCAACGTCGGTCTAAAAATATCGAATTAGCTAAGCAGACACGCATAATTGGGACACGCATAAAGCAACATGTACAATATGCTGATTTTACTAGTGTTTATATTTTTGCAAAATGTCAAAATTGCACAACAGTTTTTGTTTGTGTTTATTAACATTTCACTGAAAACGTAAATAAACCGGCAATAATTCTCATATAGGACGATGTTTATTAAACTTGAATAAATCGTTTTAGGTTTGTTGTACGAAAATGTTTATGGAAATGTAACAAAAAGTTTGCAAAAATTTGATATGAAATTTGTTAGAATTTATTTATCCGAGATTTTATTTGTGCCACGAAATGTTTGTCTAAGTTTAAAAATTGAAAACAAATGAAGATATCAAAATTTTGTTTAAATAAAGTTTGTAGCTAAAACATTTTTCTTTCTTCCAATATTTCATTTGTTTCTAAACACCTTGACTAGTTTCTTAGTTATTACCAATTTAGTGTGGATAGTCGCGATTTGTCACGTCTACAAACAATTCCGGCCGTGGTTTGAAAACAATTGAAGTTGAAGAAAGAATAAAATTTGTTCAGAATTTAACTGCCAGCACAAGGTAACGATTCGAACACACTCATCTATTTTCAATATTATCCCTCTAAATGCATTCGAGATGCGATAACTTAAAAACCAAGCGAAGTATCGAAAAAATTCTAAGATTCAAATTCTTTCAAAATTTCCTTACCTCTAATTTGACGTATAACTTGTTTATCTAGCTTATTCCGTTAATTAGTTAAAGTCATTTTAGTGAAAGTCGTCAAGATTTTGAAGACTTGATGCGCAATTGGCTATAATTTGAAAACCAATGAAGATAGCAAAATTTTGTTTAAATAAAATTTGTTGCTAAAATATTTTTCTTTAATCCAATATTTCAATTGTTTCTACATCTTGACTTGTTTCTGAGTTATTACCAATTTAGTGTGGATACTCGCGATTTGCCACGTCTTTAAATAATTCCGGCCATGGTTTGAAAACAATTGAAGTTAGTTATTACCAATTTAGTGTGGATAGTCGCGATTTGTCACGTCTTTAAACAATTCCGGCCGTGGTTTGAAAACAATTAAAGTTCTGAAAATTTTGATGAAACAAAAATTTTAGTTTGGCCCTTTTACTTTAAGCACATATTTCATTTGTTGACATTGAGCTAGTATTACGTTAGTTTTTATGTATTAAGCTTTTATTACATTGATAACTTTGAAGCCATGCGAAATTTTCAAAGATTTTTCAGTATAAAATTTGTTCAGAATTTAACTGCCAGCACAATTTAACGATTCGAGCACTCTCATGTATTTTCGATATTATCCCTCTAATAGCATTCGAGATGCGATAACTTAAAAACCAAGCAAAATATCGACAAATTTCTAAGAATGAAATTAATTCAAAATCTCCTTACCTCTAATTTGACGTATAACTTGTCTATCTTTCTTACTCCGTTAATTAGTTATAGTCAGTTTAGTGAAAGTCGTCAAGATTTTGGAGACTTGATGCGCAATTGGCAATAATTTAAAAACTACCTAAGATATCATAATTTTGTTTAAACAGAATTTGTAGCTAAAACATTTTTCTTAAATTCGATATTTCATTTGTTTCCACACCTTGACCTGTTTCCTAGTTATTACCAATTTAGTGTGGATAGTCACGATTTGCCACGTCTTTAAACAATTCCGGCCATGGTTTGAAAACAATTGAAGTTCTGAAAATATTGTTTAAACAAAAAATATAGCTTAGCCCTTTTTCTTTAAGCACATATTTCATTTGTTGACATTGAGCTAGTATTACGTTAGTTTTTATGTATTAAGCTTAAATTACATTGATAACTTTGAAGCCAAGCGAAATTTTAAAAGATTTCTCAGAATAAAATTTGTTGAGAATTTAACTGCCAGCACGATTTAACGATTCGAGCACTTTCATCTATTTTCGATATTATCCCTCTAATAGCATTCGAGATGCGATAACTTAAAAACTAAGCGAAATATCCAAAAATTTCTAGGATTAAAATTCATTCAAAATTTCCTTACCTCTAATTTGACGTATAACTTGTTTATCTAGCTTACTCCGTTAATTAGTTATAGTCATTTTAGTGAAAGTCGTCAAGATTTTGAAGACTTGATACGCAATTGGCAATAATTTGAAAACAAATGAAGATATTAAAATTTTGTTTAAATAAAATATTTGCTAAAATATTTTTGTTTAATCCAATATTTCATTTGTTTCCACACCTTGACTTGTTTCTTAGTTATTACCAATTTAGTGGTGGATAGTCGCGTTTTGCCACGTCTTTAAACAATTCCGGCCGTGGTTTGAAAACAATTGAAGTTATGAAAAAAAAATTGAAACAAAAATTGTAGCTTAGCCCTTTTTCTTTAAGCGCATATTTAATTTGTTGACATTGAGCTAGTATTACGTTAGTTTTTATGTATTTAGCTTTAATTACATTGATAACTTTGAAGCCAAGCCAAATTTTGAAAGATATTTCAGAATAAAATGTGTTCAGAATTTAACTGCCAGCACAATTTAACGATTGGAGCACTCTCATTTATTTTCGATATTATCCCTGTAATAGCATTCGAGATGCGATAACTTAAAAAACAAGCGAAATATCGAAAAATTTCTAAAATTGAAATTCATTCAAAATTACCTTACCTCTAATTTTACGTATAACTTGTTTATCTAGCTTACTCAGTAAATTAGTTATAGTCATTTTATTGAAAGTCGTCAAGATTTTGAAGACTTGATGCGCAATTGGCCATAATTTGAAAACAAATAAAGAATCAAAATTTTGTTTAAAAAAAAATTTTTGATAAAATATTTTTCTTTAATCCAATATTTCACTTGTTTCCACACCTTGACTTGTTTCTTAGTTATTACCAATTTAGTGTGGATAGTCGCGTTTTGTCACGTCTTTAAACAAATCCGGCCATGGTTTGAAAACAATCGACGTTCTGAAAATTTTGTTGAAACAAAATTTGTAGCCCTTAATAATTCTTAGCCGTTTTTCTTTAAGCACATATTTCATTTGTTGACATTCAGCCAGTATTACGTTGGTTTTTATGTATTAAGCTTTAATTCGATTGATAACTTTGAAGCCAAGCGAAATTTTGAAAGATATCTCAGAATAAAATTTGTTCAGAACTTAACTGCCAGCACAATTTAGCGACTCGAGCACACTCATCTATATTCAATATTATCCCTCTAATAGCATTCGAGATGAGATAACTTAAAAATCAAGCGAAATATCGAAAAATTTGTAAGATTAAAATTCATTCAAAATTTCCTTACCTCTAATTTGACGTATAACTTGTTAATCTAGCTTACTCTGTTGAGTAGCTGTAGTCATTTTAGTGAAAGTTGTCAAGATTTTGAAGACTTGATGTGCAATTGGCCAAAATTTGAAAACAAATGAAGACATCAAAATCTTGTTTAAATAAAATTTCTTGCTAAAACATTTTTCTTTAATCCAATATGTCACTTGTTTCCACAACTTGACTTGTTTCTTAGTTATTACTAATTTAGTGTCAATAGTCGCGATTTGTCACGTATTTAAACAATTCCGGCCGTGGTTTGAAAACAATTGAAGTTATGAAATTTTTTTTGAAACAAAAATTGTAGCTTAGCCCTTTTTCTTTAAGCAAATATTTCATTTGATGACATTGAGCTAGAATTACGTTAGTTTTTATGTATTAAGCTTTAATTAGATTGATAACTTTAAAGCCAAGCGAAATTTTGAAAGATATCTCAGATTAAAATTTGTTCAGAATTTAACTGCCAGGACAAGTTAACGATTCGAGCACGCTCATCTATTTTCGATATTATCCCTCTAATAGCATTCGAGATGCGATAACTTAAAAACCAAGCGAAATATCGAAAAATTTCTAAGATTATAATTTATTCAAAATTTCCTTACCTCTAATTTGACGTATAACTTGTTTATCTAGCTTACTCAGTTAATTAGTTGGTGTCATTTTAGTGAAAGTCTTCAAGATTTTGAAGACTTGATGCGCAATTGGCCAAAATTTGAAAACAAATAAGGATATCAAGATTTTGTTTGAATAAAATTTGTAGCTAAAACATTTTTCTTTAATCCAGTATTTCATTTGTTCCCACAGCTTGACTTGTTTATTAGTTATTACCAATTTAGTGTGGATAGTCGCAGTTTGTCACGTCTTTAAACAATTCCGGCCGTGGTTTGAAAACAATTGAAGTTATGAAAACTTTGTTGAAACAAAAATTGTAGCTTAGCCTTTTTTCCTTAAGCGCATATTTTATTTGTTGACTTAGAGCTAGTATTACGTTAATTTTTATGTATTATGCTTTAATTACATTGATAACTTTGAAGCCAAGCGAAATTTTGAAAGGTTTCTTCGAATAAAATTTGTTCAGAATTTAACTGCCAGCACAATTTTACGATTCGAGCATTCTCATCTATTTTCGATATTATCCCTCTAATAGCATTCGAGATACGATAACATAAAAACCAAGCGAAATATCGAAAAATTTCGAAGATCAAAATTCATTCAAAATCTCACCTCTAATTTGACGTATAACTTGTTTATCTAGCTTACTTTGTTAATTAGTTATAGTCATTTTAGTGAAAGTCGTCAAGATTTTGAAGAATGATGCGCAATGGGCAATAATTTGAAAACAAAGGAAGATATCCAAACTTTGTTTAAATAAAATTTGTTGCTAAAATATTTTTCTTTAATCCAATATTTCACTTGTTCCCACACCTTGACTTGTTTCTTAGTTATTACCAATTTAGTGTGGATAGTCGCGATTTGTCACGTCTTTAAACAATTCCGGCCGTGGTTTGAAAACAATTGAAGTTATGAAAATTTTGTTGAAATAAAAATTGTAGCTTAGCCCTTTTTCTTTAAACAAATATTTCAGTTGTTGACATTGAGCTAGTATTACGTTAGTTTTTATGTATTAAGCTTTAATTACATTGATAACTTTGAAGCCAAGCGAACTTTTGAAAGATATCTCAGAATAAAATTTGTTCAGAATTTAACTGCCAGAGCACAATTTAACGATTCGAGCACACTCATCTATTTTCAATATTATCCGTCTAATAGCATTCGAGATGCGATAACTTAAAAACCAAGCGAAATATCGAAAAATTTCTAAAATTAAAATTCATTCAAAATATTCTCACCTCTAATTTAATTTAATATACCTCGTATAACTTGTTTATCTACCTTACTCTGTTAAATAGTTATACTCATTTTAGTGAATGTCGTCAAGATTTTAAGGACTTGATGCGCAATTGGCCGTAATTTGAAAACAAATGAAGATATCAATATTTTGTTTAAATAGGATTTTTAGCTAAAACATTTTTCTTTAATCCAATATTTCACTTGTTTCCACCCATTGACTTGTTTCTTAGTTATTACCAATTTAGTGAAGATTGTCGCGATTTGTCACGTCTTTATACAATTCCGGCCGTGGTTTGAAAGCAATTGAAGTTATGAAAATTTTGTTGAAACAAAAATTGTAGCTTAGCCCTTTTTCTTTAAACAAATATTTCATTTTTTGACATTGAGTTGACATTACGTTAGTTTTTATGTATTAAGCTTTAATTACATTGATACCTTTGAAGCCAAGCGAAATTTTGAAAGATTTCTCAGAATAAAATTTGTTTAGAATTTAACTCTCTCTCATCTATTTTCGATATAATCCCTCTAATAGCATTCGAGATGCGATAACTTAAAAACCATGTAAAATATCGAAAAATTTCTAAGATTAAAATTCATTCAAAATTCCCGTACCTCTAATTTGAGGTATAACTTGTTTATCTAGCTAACACCGATAATTAGATATAGTCATTTTAGTGAAAGTCGTCTAAATTTTGAAGACTTGATGGGCAATTGTCCATAATTTGAAAACAAATGAAGATATCAAAATTTTGTTTAAATAAAATTTGTAGCTAAAACATTTTGCTTTAATTCAATATTTCATTTATTTTCACGCCTTGACTTCTTCTTAGTTATTACCAATTTAGTGTGGATAGTCGCGATTTGTCACGTCTTTAAACAATTCCGGCCGTGGTTTGAAAACAATTGAAGTTATGAAAATTTTGTTGAAACAAAAATTGTAGCTTTGCTCTTTTTCTTTAAGCACTTATTTTATTTGTTGACATTGAGCTAGTATTACGTTAGTTTTTATGTATTAAGCTTTAATTACATTGATTACTTTGAAACCAAGCGAAATTTTGAAAGATATCTCAGAATAAAATTTGTTCAGAATTTAACTGCCAGCACAATTTAATGATTCGAGCACTCTCATCTATTTTTCCAAACAAAATGTGTTTGGAAATTAATGACAAAATTTTGAGTCAAATTTGAAACATTTTTGCAAATTTTAAATACAAATAAAACAATTGACCATCGACCAGCGGTCTTTCAGCCGGTAAATGACATTATTTTCTAAATTGTATAAATCTAGTTCACTAATCCCCACAGCAGATAACAGATATAATACAAATTACGCTCCCATAACTTAATGTGATAATCTTACTTAATGCTTTCCAAAACAATTTTATAGAAATCTCTCTTTACTGTGCAACGTTATAACGGAAACTATAAAGAGACAATTTCTCAAATAACTAGAACCTAGACATTGGCCTTAATTGAGTAGTCTTGTCTAATAAGTCTTGACAGTTCTCCTATTTTCGTAAACTTATTATCTCCACTTGCAATAACTCCATTTGTTTGATATTGCATTGCAAATACATTATCATTATAATTGCTAATCTACTGAAGAATATTTATTTTTTTCCTCAATTATTAAAAACATAAACATCGATAAAAGCAACCAAATATTTGATAATTTTAAGAAAAAATATTGTTATTTAAGCTTACGTTTTAATCTAACATTATCTTTTCGTGAGAAACCATTATTTTTAGAAATCTCTATGAAATTGGCAACGAAATTCCTGGTCTAAATATATCCAGGGGCGTGGGAAATTGATAAAAGCGTATTTAGGCAGCTGCTAATCTAATCTGCATCGACAGCATTGTACAATATTAGAAAATGCCTGCAAACAAAATATCTCATTCCCACATCGACTTTCAAACAATATGTTTCATAACATTCCATTTATATCAGAAAATATTTATTTAAAAAATGTGACATTTTAGATAAACACTATAGTAAGCTCAACAATATAATTTATTTGATTACTACTCACATTACTATCTAGAATTTTTGTACTTAATTTTACAACTTAATATGTTATTTATGGCAATAAATTGCAACTGTAATTACATGTAAACACTATTATTATTTAATATCTAGTCTTGTCTGTCTCGTATGGGCTTACTCTTCTACACATATGATAGATACTGTATAGTCTTGCCTATCTAATATTGCCTATCTAATATTGCCTACCTAGACTTGCATGACTAGCGTTGACGCATCCGGCGTAATTAGTCTCAACACGCCGTCGTACAGGATATTCCACAATGTAGGACCCAGAACTGAGCCCTGTGGAACCCCACTGTATACCTCGTAATCAGCGATTTCAATGCGAATAAAATTCTCCTGTTGTATATATAGCTGCGAAGTAATCGCAAAAGGTATGGGGGAAAGTTCTTCCTAGTCAGTTCTTCCATGATATTTCGTAATGCGACCGAGTTGAATGCGTTTTTCACATCGAGAGTTATGCATGCGCTAATCTTCCGTGTTGTCCGCGTACCAGCTTAAGCTTTCTCGGCCTTTCCAGCAACTCTCATGATAGCATCTACCGTCGACCTTCCTTCCCTGAACCCATATTTTCTGTCCGAGAGCTGTTTGCCTTTATCAAGCTCTTTCTTCATTCTATCAAGAAACATCTGTTCAAAGAGCTTTCCTGCGACATCCAGTAAGCAAATGGGGCGGTAGGAGGCAAGGCTCTCGTATAGGTTATTCTCCCTTCCTTAGGAGCACCAGATCATCTAGTCTTGTCTGCCTAGTATATACTGCCTAGTCTTGTCTGTCTAGTTGTGTCTGTCTAGTCATGTTTCTTTAGTCTTCTCTGTCTAGTATTGTTTGGCTAATATTGCCTGTCAAGTCTTGTTTCTATAGTCTTGTCTGCTTAGTCTTGTCTGTCTCGTCTTCCCTGTCTAGTCTTGTCGCTCCAGTCTCGTCGCTCCATTCTTGTCGCTCTAGTCTTGCCTGTCTAGTCTTGTCTGTCTAGTCTTCTCTGTCTAGTTTTGTCTGGCTACTCTTGTTTGCTTACTCTTATCTCTCTAGCCTTGTCTGTTTAGTCTTGTCTGTCTACTCTTGTCTGTCTACTCTTGTCTGACTAGTCTTGTGTGTCTACTCTTGTCTTTCTAGTCTTGTCTGTCTAGTCGTGTCTGTCTAGTCGTGTCTGTCTAGTCTTATCTTGTCTGTCTAGTCCTGTCGAGTCTGGCCTGTCTAATGTTATCTGGCTATCCTAGATAATCTACTCTGGTCTAGTTTGCCTAATCTAGATTATCTAAACCGGTTTTATAATCATGTTTTACAATTCATGAATTATTAAGTAAACTTTCTTTATGGTAAATACCTTTTACGTCTTTTGATTTAAAAATTGTTAATTGCTTCTGTAATAATTAAAGCAAAACGTAATAATTGGCAATATCCGGTGGTTGTATTTTTTATATAATTATCAAAATACTGTGCGATTTTCCGTGAATAATTTGCATAAATTAACGTCGATTAGCATCGACGGGCAATCGCGAGCTTGAACTTAATAATTATAAAAATGGAATTATTTCTGGGAAATTGTTTGAGTTTATACAGTGGATCCACAAAGTTAATTAGACGTGACCAAATTTTTTTAAACTTTCCAATGGAGGTAATGATAAAGAAAAAAACGAAATAAATTAATTTAAATGTTTCATAACGTCATTGTTTCCAGTCCGTTATTAAAAGTGGGAGAATTAGAAATTTAGAAATTAATTATCTGCGTAAACACAGGTCAACATAAATTTTGTGCTTGAGTTAGATTAGGTTATATAAGGTTAAGAGAATTAGAAACCTAGAAGTTAATTATCTGCATAGAAATAGGTCAACATAAATTTTGTGCTTGAGTTAGAGCGGGGGTTGTTAAACTTAGATAGTCCTAGGACCCCTTTTGAACAAATTTTTATTTGCGAACCCCCTCTTGAACAACTTTCTTTTTGCAGACCACATCCCAAACTGTCGTTATTTCAACTTAGTTTCTCACTTAATAATGTCATATAGTAATCGCAAGTAATTTTAATAAATGGACATTTTTATGAGGACACAACAAACATTTTTCTTAGAATATAGAAAAAAAAAACGCAAAGTGAATAGCAATAGTAGCAAAAAGAGTTAAAAACTATACAATATTTCATCGACTTCTTGAACTGTTTCCACCCATTTTTTTATATCTCGTGATCTTGCGGACCGTCAGCAATGACTACGCGGACCCCCAGGAGTCCGCGGTCCCCAGTTTAAGAACCTGTGAGTTAGATCATGCAAGCAAAATTTATCGTCGATCATGCAAGCGAGGTTTATCGACGTTCATTCGAAATAAATAGAGATCATTAAAAAGTTTTCTTCCGTAGACTTGTTTGAAACGAGAAACATGTAAAATAGGGAATCTTTAACAATGTTTCAAGATTAATTACTACCAAGTTCACAGACGGAAATAACTAAATAACAAAGTTTCTTATAGGAAATTTAATTCTCTGAGGAAATTTAATTTCTCTAAGTTTTATTTCAAATATTTTTCTTAGATTCGCTTAATTCCCGAGTAATTTGCCAATGTTTGAGATAAGAAAAATATAAATTAAAAAGAGGTTTAGACTTTGTTCAAGATAATTCGTTACTAAACTGATTCATTAGAAATCAATAGGTAGTATGGTTCCTTATAGGCAATTGAATTCTCAACCAGTTTTCTTTGAAATATTTTTCTAAATTACGCTTAGTTTCCAAGTTATTTGCGAATTTTTTGAAGAAAAATAACCTTTAGATATTGTTCAAGATCGTTTACTACCAACTTGACAGACAAAAAATTAATACACTAAGTTTTCTTATAGCAAATTTAATTGTCTTCCAAGTTTTATTTGGCACATTTTTCAAAATGTTGCTTAGTTTTCAAGTTATTCTAGAATCTTTGATACAAGAAAAATGTAAAACAAAAACAAGATTTGACTATGTTTCAAAGACAAAAAATCACTAAATTAGATTGATTCTTATAGGAAATTTAATTCTCTTCTCTTCTCAAGTTTTCTTTCAAAGAATTATCCATTTTTTTCCTAGTTTCAGAGTTATTTGCGTATGTTTGAGACTAAAAAATTAAAAAAAAAATATTACTATCAAGACTACAAAAGCGAACCATGCAAAACCAAAGTACAATTTGACCGTGTTTCAAAGTTGATTCTTATCAAATTCACAGCCAAAAAATCACCAAATTACAAGGTTTCTTATAGAAAATTTAATTCTCCTCAAGTTTTATTCAAAAAAAATATTCATATTTTGCGTAGTTTCAAAGTTATTTTTGCTTTTTTGAGACAAAACAATGTTAAACAAATTTAGTTACTACCAAGACTACAAAATCTAACCATGCAAAACCAAAATAAAATTTGACCGTGTTTAAAAGTTGAAGCTTATCAAAATCGCAGCCAAAAAATCACCAAGTTAAAAAAAAGGTTTCTTATAGAAAATTTAATTCTCTTCTCTTCCAAAGTTTTATTTCAAGGAATTTTCCAATTTTTTCTTAGTTTCAGAGTTATTTGCGTATGTTTGAGACTAAAAAATTTAAAAAAAATATTACTATCAAGACTACAAAAGCGAACCATGCAAAACCAAAGTAAAATTTGACCGTGTTTCAAAGTTGATTCTTATCAAATTCACAGCCAAAAAATCACCAAATCGCAAGGTTTCTTATAGAAAATTTAATTCTTTTCAAGTTTTAGTCGGAATATTTTTTTTAATTTTGCTTAGTTTCCGAGTTATTTGTGAATGTTTGGAAAACGAAAAATATTAAATGAAAACGAGGTTTAGACTTTGTTCAAGATTGCTCGACACTAAATGGACTCATTACAAATTACTAGGTAGCAGGGTAGCTAGGAAATTTAATTCTCTACAAGTTTTGTTTGAAACATTTTTCTAAATTTCGCTTAGGTTCTGAGTTATTTGCAAATTTTTGGGAGATTTGGGAAAATATAGAACAAAAATAACCTTTAGATATTGTTCAAGATTGATTATTAGCAATTTGACAGATAAAAATTAATATGTACCAAGTTTTCTCATAGCAAATTTAATTGTCTTCAAGTTTTATTTGTCAAATTTTTCCAAATATTGTTTAGTTTTCAAGTAAGTTTAGAATTTCTGACACAAGAAAAATGTAAAACAAAAACAACATTTGACTATATTTCAAAGTTGATTATTACCATTTTCAAAGACAAAAAATTTCTAAATTACAATGTTTCTAGTAGAAAATTTAATTCTCTTCAAGTTTTATTTAAAAGATTTTTCTAAATTTTTCCTAGTTTCAGAGTTATTTGCGCATGTTTGAGACTAAAAAATGTCAAACAAATTTTATTAGTACCAAGACTACAAAAGCGAACAATATAAAACAAAAATAAAATATTGACTTTGAATCAAATTTAATTCTCAAACATTTCTCAAAATTTCGCTTAGTTTCAGAGTTACTTTCGCATTTTTGAGATAATAAAATGTTAAATGTTTATGTTCAATGATAATTAAATATTTTAATTTAATAAATTTAATGACTACTAAGATTACAAAATCGAACTTTGAGGACATGGATATTATTCCACCATATTTTCATATTTAGGTACATTATGAATTAATCATAAAGAGAGCTCAGGGACAAGAAAAGAAAATGTGTTGTAGTGTTGTGTAATATTATACAAATTATTAAAAATGTTATGTAATTTATTGAAATTAAAAACACAAATTTCACTGTTTATTATCTATTTTCAGATAATTTTAATAAAAACATTTGGCACAAATAACGGTATACTTGTTTTTTATATCCACTTATTTATAAAAAATGATCTAATTGCGTATTAAAAGCCAAATATATTTTTTTCTTTTTTGCAGAACAAACTAGGATTAAATTCAAAGATTTCCAGCTCAAACAACAAACAACTAGGTATGGAAATTATTGTTATCAGATTAAAACTGCTTTATATATTGTTTTGACTTTCTGTGTAAATATTTTGAATACAAACATAAAACTCGCAAATTGTCATTTATCGAGTTTTAAAATGGATTTGGGGTTTCGACGAATTTTCAACAAACAAACAAAAAATATTGTAAACAAATCCGCAAGGCAATGATCTTGAATTTTGCATGTGTGTTTGTCTTCACGGTATTTTTAGCCAAAACGACGAAAAGATACCATTCCTAAAGTTTATTTATCTTTTTAAAAAATCTCTCGCCGAAACGAATGATTTATTTACACATTGTTGACAACAGATAAAATTCATTCGCCGTTGAACTTCAACGACTTTTTTATTACAACATCATCCTAACACATTCGCTTTTACATAAACAAATCATATTTTCAGCAAGAGATATTCGCAAAAAAATCGAAAGTACTTACAGCTTTATTTATTTGTTGTATTTCGCGGATTTATAAACATTGTCCAAATAAATTATTAATGCTAAAATGTAGTAATTTTAGTCTAAAAAGATTTAAGTTAATTGAATACATCTAACGAAGCCGCTACTGAATATGATAAATTGCTCCTTTAATACCAAGGAATTTCCGACAATATTAAAGGTCTCCACCTAACCATAAAAATTGAGCTAAAACGGTACTTAATAACTACAGAACAATTGTTTCAATCTCAGTGCTGTCTAAAATATTAAAATACTGCTTGCTACAGAGACTTCGCTCTGTGGCAACCCGGATGCGAAACTAGATTGGCAACCCTGAACGTTTTTTTTTAACATTTAGTGCTTTTTAAAATTGCAGGGAAGTGAAGTTAGAAAAAAAAACAGCATGTTATTATCAATGTAATTACAGTATCATCTTGATAATCCGGCGATCGGTTAATCCAGCACGTTTAGTAATTCGGCGCTCTGTCCCGCGTCGGATATAAACCTCGCGCACAGCTGAAATAAAGTCAAAATGGACATCCTTAAACTCTGGACACTTGATTCGCGATTCTAGCCTAGCTAACTCTACTCTACAATTGTCTTCAGAATTTTTTTTTAAATATTTTTTGTAAGTGTTATGCTGACAAACGATGACATAGCTTGGCTTCAAGGCACAAGTAAAGAAAATTTTCATTCCTTTTCTTACGAAGAAATCCTTAGCCTAATTTGTTCCACTGATGACGATGAAGCTAACGATGACTTGAATGTTTGAACTCGACGAACTGTCGCAAACGGTGACGCGTTTTAAATATGTAAAATTTGTATTGTTTTGTTTTAATCCTGAAAATCCGGAATTATTTGATAATCCGGCGGTTGTCAGCTTCCATATGTGTCGGATTATCGCATTATTACAAATATTCAATTATATCATGATTAAAACAGTTCGTCGTTAAGTTATTAAAATCCTTCTGATATAAGGAGCCATAGCCCTTTCATTGCGAAGCATAAAATAATACCACCTGAACGACATGACTGAACGGCTTTCAAAGCGGGAAATCTACTGGTAAAGCTATCCTCCTTCTTCAATGGTGCTACAGTTTTCAGTAGAACCTGTACCTCCTCCCTCTGCCTGCACTTGGGCTTGGTGTGTTGATGTTAGATACAAGTATAGGGAGCCCATACAGTTTTTAACCTGGGTGGGGAGCCACTATTAGGGGAGGTTTTATGGCACATTATTACTGTGATGACTTTGCCAGAGCTATGCACAGCAGGACAGTGGCTTATTTTTCCATACTTGTGCACCAGGATTTGAACCCGGGACTTATGCCACCATCGCCTCACAGCTATCATTAAACTTTATAACTTTATCGGAAGTAGGTAAAACACATGAAACTGGAAATAGTCGAAGACATGTGGCCACACCTCAAAGAAGTGATAACCTCACCTCAGAGAAGTGACTTCCGATAACATCGGAAGCACACAACATCATTGGGTATTCCCGGAGCAACAAAAAACAGGACTGGATGACACAAGAAATGCTTTTGCTGATGGAACAAGACAGAGGGGTAAAAACTCAGCAAAAAAAGCAGACTATAAAAGGGATGCATAAGGAAAAATGCTGGGCAATCAGAATAGCCAAGGAGTCCTCAAGGAGGATGTAGCAAACATGTAAAGAAGTAGAGAAATTACTTAAGAAAGGCGATGTATTCCACCTACACAGAAAAATCAAAGAAATAGCAGGACCACGCAAAGGGGGAAAGCCGACCCACATCACAAATGACGACAATAACTAATGAAACAATAACAAATGACTTGGATAATAACATGATGACTATGGCGGGCATACGTCAAAATGTTCTTCGATGATGATAGGCCGGAGGCAACAACCAGCCCAACGCAACTTGCCCTCACAGGGCCATACATTCTAAAAACCTAATTAGTACACGCCACTGAGGTTGCAAAGTACAACAAAACACCAGGTCCAGACGATATCTATGCAGAATATTTCAAGCAGAAACAGGAAGAAAACATAAACATAATTTTAAAACTATATAACAAGATCTATGAGACTGGACAACTTCCAAAGGAAAGGCTAAAGTCCACGATCATAATGCTTCCCAAATAGCAAAGAGGAACCAAATACAATGATCACAGACCAATCTTGGTAATGAGTCACGCATTAAAAATATTCCTACGCATCATACACACTAGGCTATTTAATAAACTTGAAAGGCTAAGCGGAGACACTCAGTTCGGATTTAAGAGCGGCATCGGTACACGAGAAGCAACATTATCATTAATAGAATTGAAAGTAGGAGGTTATCATTTCGATATTTTCAAATCTGTCAATAGCTGAAATTACACTGATATCTTCTGTTACTCTTTGTGTCTTTGCTCAACTTTGCTCAAGATGCGTTGTGTGAGCCGTTTGATAAGTCAAAGCAAGTAACGGGTACGGTCAAGACCAACTTTTCTCAGGAGCTGAAGGCCAACAGATATTATAAATCGGCCCTCAGCCCATGACAAAGTTGTTCTTGGCCGTTCCTGTTACTTCCTTTGACGTAGCGAACGGCTCACACAACGCATCTTGAGCAAAGTGTGCCAAAGAGTAACAAAAAACATCAGTGTGATTCCAGCTATTGACAGATTTGAAGATATCATAATCGCATTAAACAAACTTGCTATGCGATAAAAACCTAAATTTAGAAATCCACCACAGAATGGTCAAATGCTTACTTTGGTCAATCCTACTGTATGAAGCAGAAACCTGGAGGATAAAAGTAGCATCCATTAAGGAGATTGAGGCGTTCTAGATGTGGACACTCAGAAGAATGCTCCGTATCCCATGGGTGAACCACATTTCCAACGAGGAGATACTGAGAAAGGCAGGAGTGGACAAATTACTATTCAATATCATAAAGCAGCGCAAGATCGGGTATCTGGGTCACATACTAAGCTGAGAAGGGCAGGAGTGGACATATTACTACTCAACATCATAAAGCAGCGCAATATTGGGTATCTGGGTCACATACCCAAGAGGCCAAAATATTGAATTCCCCAGCTCATACTCGAAGGAAAGATAGAAAGCAGAAGGGCATCGGACGTAAACAGCTATCATGGCTTAGGTACATCAGGAACTGGACCGGAATCAAAAAGTTTGTTGACATGTGCCAAGCAGCAATAAACAAAACAATAACAATTATTAAATAAATGAAAATTCGCCAACGCACATAGGTGTAAGGCAACAGAAGAAGAAGAGGAAGTCGATAAGAGCAATTTCCCAGTAGGTATTTTCCCAGTAGGAAGTGATCAAGTATAAGGAGCCTTTACAGTTTTTAACCTGGGTGGCAAGCTACTATTAGGAGAGGTTTCATGGCACATTTTTTGTGATGACTTTGCCAGAGCCATGCACAGTAGGACAGTAGCTTATTTTCCCATACTTGTGCACCAGGATTTGAACCCAAGACTCACAGCTATCCTTTATAATAAAACCTAATCGGAAGTAGATAAAACACATGGAACTGGAAACAGTCGAAGACATGTGGCAACACAACTTCATTGGGTATGCCCGGAGCAACAAAAAACAGGACTGGATGATACAGAAATCCTTCTGCTGATGAAACAACGTAGAATTGTAAAAACTCAGCAAAAACACGCCGACTATAAAAGGGATGCATAACGAAAAATGCTGGGCAATCAGAATAGCCAAGGAGTCTTTAAGGAAGATGTAGCAAAGATGTAATGAAGTAGAGGAATCACAAGAGAAAGGCGATGTATTCAACCTACACAGAAAAATCCAAGAAATAGCAGGACCACGCAAAGGGGGAAAGCCGACCCACATCACAAATGACCTAAACGAAACAATAACTAACGACTTGGATAATAACATGATGACTATGGCAGGCATACGTCAAAATGTTCTTCCATAATGACAACCCGGAGGCAACAACCAGCCCAACGCAACTTGACCTCACAGGGCCATACATTCTAAAAACCGAATTAGTACAAGCCGTTAAGGTTGCAAAGTACAACAAAACACCAGGTCTAGACGATATCTATGCAGAATATTTCAAGCAGAAACAGGAGGAAAACATAAACATAATTTTAAAACTATATAACAAGATCTATGAGACTGGACAACTTCCAAAGGAAAGGCTAAAGTCCACGATCATAATGCTTCCCAAATAGCAAAGAGGAACCAAATGCAATGATCACAGACCAATCTTGGTAATGAGTCACGCAATAAAAATATTCCTACGCATCATACACACTAGGCTATTTAATAAACTTGAAAGGCTAAGCGGAGACACTCAGTTCGGATTTAAGAGCGGCATCGGTACACGAGAAGCAACATTATCATTAATAGAATTGAAAGTACGAGGTTATCATTTCGATATTTTCAAATCTGTCAATAGCTTAAATTACACAGATATCTTCTGTTACTCTTCTGGCGCACTTTGCTCAAGATGCGTTGTGTGAGCCGTTTGATAAGTCAAAGCAAGTAACGGGTACGGTTAAGACCAACTTTTCTCAGGAGCTGAAGGCCAACAGATATTATAAATCGGCCCTCAGCCCATGACAAAGTTGTTCTTGGCCGTTCCTGTTACTTCCTTTGACGTAGCGAACGGCTCACACAACGCATCTTGAGCAAAGTGTGCCAAAGAGTAACAAAAAACATCAGTGTGATTCCAGCTATTGACAGATTTGAAAATATCATAATCGCATTAAACAAACTTGCTATGCGATAAAAACCTAAATTTAGAAATCCACCACAGAATGGTCAAATGCTTACTTTGGTCAGTCCTATTGTATGAAGCAGAAACCTGGAGGATAAAAGTAGCATCCATTAAGGAGATTGAGGCGTTCTAGATGTGGACACTCAGAAGAATGCTCCGTATCCCATGGGTGAACCACATTTCCAACGAGGAGATACTGAGAAGGGCAGGAGTGGACAAATTACTATTCAATATCATAAAGCAGCGCAAGATCAGGTATCTGGGTTACATACTAAGCTGAGAAGGGCAGCAGTGGACATATTACTACTCAACATCATAAAGCAGCGCAATATCGGGTATCTGGGTCACATACCCAAGAGGCCAAAATATTGAATTCCCCAGTTCATACTCGAAGGAAAGATATAAAGCAGAAGGGCATCGGACGTAAACAGCTATCATGGCTTAGGAACATCAGGAACTGGACCGGAATCAAAAAGTTTGTTGACATGTGCCAAGCAGCAATAAACAAAACAATAACAATTATTAAATAAATGAAAATTCGCCAACGCACATAGGTGTAAGGCAACAGAAGAAGAAGAGGAAGTCGATAAGAGCAATTTCCCAGTAGGTATTTTCCCAGTAGGAAGTGATCAAGTATAAGGAGCCTTTACAGTTTTTAACCTGGGTGGCAAGCTACTATTAGGAGAGGTTTCATGGCACATTTTTTGTGATGACTTTGCCAGAGCCATGCACAGTAGGACAGTAGCTTATTTTCTCATACTTGTGCACCAGGATTTGAACCCGGGACTCACAGCTATCCTTTATAATAAAACCTAATCGGAAGTAGATAAAACACATGGAACTGGAAACAGTCGAAGACATGTGGCAACACAACTTCATTGGGTATGCCCGGAGCAACAAAAAACAGGACTGGATGATACAGAAATCCTTCTGCTGATGAAACAACGTAGAATTGTAAAAACTCAGCAAAAACACGCCGACTATAAAAGGGATGCATAACGAAAAATGCTAGGCAATCAGAATAGCCAAGGCGTCTTTAAGGAAGATGTAGCGAAGATGTAAAGAAGTAGTGGAATCACAAGAGAAAGACGATGTATTCAACCTACACAAAAAAATCCAAGAAATAGCAGGACCACGCAAAGGGGGAAAGCCGACCCACATCACAAATGACCTAAACGAAACAATAACTAACGACTTGGATAATAACATGATGACTATGGCAGGCATACGTCAAAATGTTCTTCCATAATGACAACCCGGACGCAACAACCAGCCCAACGCAACTTGACCTCACAGGGCCATACATTCTAAAAACCGAATTAGTGCACGCCATTGAGGTTGCAAAGTACAACAAAACACCAGGTCCAGACGATATCTATGCAGAATATTTCAAGCAGAAACAGGAAGAAAACATAAACATAATTTTAAAACTATATAACAAGATCTATGAGACTGGACAACTTCCAAAGGAAAGGCTAAAGTCCACGATCATAATGCTTCCCAAATAGCAAAGAGGAACCAAATGCAATGATCACAGACCAATCTCGGTAATGAGTCACGCATTAAAAATATTCCTACGCATCATACACACCAGGCTATTTAATAAACTTGAAAGGCTAAGCGGAGACACTCAGTTCGGATTTAAGAGCGGCATCGGTACACGAGAAGCAACATTATCATTAATAGAATTGAAAGTACGAGGTTATCATTTCGATATTTTCAAATCTGTCAATAGCTTAAATTACACAGATATCTTCTGTTACTCTTCTGGCGCACTTTGCTCAAGATGCGTTGTGTGAGCCGTTTGATAAGTCAAAGCAAGTAACGGGTACGGTCAAGACCAACTTTTCTCAGGAGCTGAAGGCCAACAGATATTATAAATCGGCCCTCAGCCCATGACAAAGTTGTTCTTGGCCGTTCCTGTTACTTCCTTTGACGTAGCGAACGGCTCACACAACGCATCTTGAGCAAAGTGTGCCAAAGAGTAACAAAAAACATCAGTGTGATTCCAGCTATTGACAGATTTGAAAATATCATAATCGCATTAAACAAACTTGCTATGCGATAAAAACCTAAATTTAGAAATCCACCACAGAATGGTCAAATGCTTACTTTGGTCAGTCCTATTGTATGAAGCAGAAACCTGGAGGATAAAAGTAGCATCCATTAAGGAGATTGAGGCGTTCTAGATGTGGACACTCAGAAGAATGCTCCGTATCCCATGGGTGAACCACATTTCCAACGAGGAGATACTGAGAAGGGCAGGAGTGGACAAATTACTATTCAATATCATAAAGCAGCGCAAGATCAGGTATCTGGGTTACATACTAAGCTGAGAAGGGCAGCAGTGGACATATTACTACTCAACATCATAAAGCAGCGCAATATCGGGTATCTGGGTCACATACCCAAGAGGCCAAAATATTGAATTCCCCAGTTCATACTCGAAGGAAAGATAGAAAGCAGAAGGGCATCGGACGTAAACAGCTATCATGGCTTAGGAACATCAGGAACTGGACCGGAATCAAAAAGTTTGTTGACATTTGCCAAGCAGCAATAAACAAAACAATAACAATTATTAAATAAATGAAAATTCGCCAACGCACATAGGTGTAAGGCAACAGAAGAAGAAGAGGAAGTCGATAAGAGCAATTTCCCAGTAGGTATTTTCCCAGTAGGAAGTGATCAAGTATAAGGAGCCTTTACAGTTTTTAACCTGGGTGGCAAGCTACTATTAGGAGAGGTTTCATGGCACATATTTTGTGATGACTTTGCCAGAGCCATGCACAGTAGGACAGTAGCTTATTTTCCCATACTTGTGCACCAGGATTTGAACCCGGGACTCACAGCTATCCTTTATAATAAAACCTAATCGGAAGTAGATAAAACACATGGAACTGGAAACAGTCGAAGACATGTGGCAACACAACTTCATTGGGTATGCCCGGAGCAACAAAAAACAGGACTGGATGATACAGAAATCCTTCTGCTGATGAAACAACGTAGAATTGTAAAAACTCAGCAAAAACACGCCGACTATAAAAGGGATGCATAACGAAAAATGCTAGGCAATCAGAATAGCCAAGGCGTCTTTAAGGAAGATGTAGCGAAGATGTAAAGAAGTAGTGGAATCACAAGAGAAAGGCGATGTATTCAACCTACACAAAAAAATCCAAGAAATAGCAGGACCACGCAAAGGGGGAAAGCCGACCCACATCACAAATGACCTAAACGAAACAATAACTAACGACTTGGATAATAACATGATGACTATGGCAGGCATACGTCAAAATGTTCTTCCATAATGACAGGCCGGAGGTAACAACCAGCCCAACGCAACTTGACCTCACAGGGCCATACATTCTAAAAACCGAATTAGTTCAAGCCGTTAAGGTTGCAAAGTACAACAAAACACCAGGTCCAGACGATATATATGCAGAATATTTCAAGCAGAAACAGGAGGAAAACATAAACATAATTTTAAAACTATATAAAAAGATCTATGAGACTGGACAACTTCCAAAGGAAAGGCAAAAGTCCACGATCATAATGCTTCCCAAATAGCAAAGAGCAACCAAATGCAATGATCACAGACCAATCTCGGTAATGAGTCACGCATTAAAAATATTCCTACGCATCATACACACTAGGCTATTTAATAAACTTGAAAGGCTAAGCGGAGACACTCAGTTCGGATTTAAGAGCGGCATCGGTACACGAGAAGCAACATTATCATTAATATAATTGGAAGTAGGAGATTATCATTACGATATCTTCAAATCTGTCAATAACTGGAATTACACTGATAGCTTCTGTTACTCTTTGGCGCATTTTGCTCAAGATGCGTTGTGTGAGCAGTTCGTTACGTCAAAAGAAATAACGGGAACGGTCGAGACCAACTTTTGTCAGGGGCTGAAGGCCAACAGATATTATAAATTGGCCCTCAGCCCCTGACAAAAGTTGGTCTTGACCGTTCCCGTTACTTCCTTTGACGTAGCGAACGGTTCACAAAACGCATCTTGAGCAAAGTGTGCCAAAGAACAACAAAAGATATCAGTGTAATTCCAGCTATTGACAGATTTGAAGATATCGTAATGATAATCTCCTACTTTCAATTCTACTATTTTATTAATTTTGTTCAAACCATGATATCTCATTTTAAACATTATCATTAATTATGGTTGATAGTATCGACCACGAACGTCTCATCGAATATCTAAAAAGAGCTGGTATAGATGAAAAAGACTGATGTAAGAATAATCCAAAGCCTCTACTGGCAACAGTCGGCCAAAGTCAGAATCAACAACCAATTAACAACAGAAGAAATCGAGATAAAAAGAGGGGTACATCAAGGATGCATGTCACCAAAGCTACTTAATCTCTACGTCGAACAAATATTTTCAGAACCCATCTATGATCTAGTAATCGGAATAAAAGTGAACGGTAGCACAATAAAAAATAAAAGATATGCAGACGATACATTGATCATAGCAAGCAACCAGCAAGACCTACAGCTGCTAATGAACAACATAAACAGAAAGGGGTACAGAGGACAGACTAAGTGTAAATGAACAGATCCAAAACAAAATTCATGGAATATAAGCCGTAATAATCAAGCAGGAGCGCCCAGCACGTTAGAGGGAGAAACAATCGAAAGAACTACGAGTACAAAATACCTAGCCACACTGCTGAACGACAGATGGGACCCACTACATGAGATCAATAGTAGGGTATAACAAGCCAGAGAGGCATTCAACAACCTACGTCCATTGGTATGCGATAAAAACCTAAATTTAGAAATCCGCCACTTAATGGTCTTACTATGGGCAGTCCTACTGTATGAAGCAGAAACCTGGACGATAAATGTAGCATCCATTAACAAGATCGAGGCGTTCGAGATGTGGACACTCAGAAGGATGCTCCGTACCCCATGGGTGGACCACATTACAGGAGGTGCTGTGAAGGCCAGGAGTGGACACTATTCAATACCATGAAGCAGCGCAAGATCGGTTATCTGGGTCACATACTAAGGGGGGCAAAATATCGAATTCCCCAGCTCATACTCGAAGGAAAAATAGAAGGCAGAAGAGGCATCGGACGTAAACAGCTATCATGACTTAGGAACATCAGGAACTGGACCGAAATCAAAAAGTTTGGTGACATGTGCCAAGCAGCAATAAACAAAACATTCGCAATTATTCAATAAATGATAATTCGCCAACTCACATAGGTGTAATTCAACAGAAGAAGAAGAGGAAGTCGATAAGAGCAATTTCCCAGTAGGTATTTTCTGTGACCTCAGTAAAGCCTTTGACTGTGTATACGATGATCAGCTGCTTGACAAATTAGGTAGATACGGTATAAAAAGAAAAGCAGGAAATTGGTTATATTATTTCCTACACAACCAATCCTAATATGTGGAAATATACTCTTGGAACAAGATAGGCATGTCACCAACAGTTGCGTCGAAAACAGAAATTCCTCAGGGTTGTCTGCTCTCACCAATACTATATATCCTGTATTTGGCGAATTTAGTGGCATATCTACAGGTAATATTTTAATATCAGAAAACTACTTGCAATCCTCAATTCAAAAATCTATTACAACCATCGAATCTGTAACGAAATGGTTTTCTTCCAATACAAAAATACGCTGAAAATATCGAAATTAAAGCTGAGTTTCCCTCAGTACTAAATCGAACAAAATGCAATTAATTTCTAGGAACATATATTATATTGAAGAGTATTTAACTTGGCACACTATAATTCAGAGCATATACAGAGTACTGATTCAGAAAGCATTTTGCATTCGGTTTCTAAGAAAAATTCTTAATCAAACCGAATTACTAAACTACCACAATGCAGAGATCCAGTCAGTGCTTTCTAATGGTATTGCAGTTTCAACTCTTAAAGGATCAAAATAGGATCATTCGTGCGTTACCCGGCATTCTCACATATGCATCATGCAGGTCGTACTTTATGCACCTACATCTGCTAATAGTTACCGTATTAAGCCGTATCTATGAGGATTTATATCCTTGAAACTTCTGCTACATCGACAAAATGAAATAAAGGATTCCTAAGAATAGTGATAGACACGGCTACTGCACTCGGGGATGCCTTAAGCTGCACCCTACCAAAGTAAGGTTGGATATCCGCGGCAAAGCACCGGATATTAAACGCATTCATATCTACAATAAACTTCAAACAAGTCTCACTGTGGAGACCTCATATAAGAGGTTCAGAAGTGCAATGAGAGAATTACTTATTTCAAAGTGTCCTTACGACTACAATGAGTTTGTAAGCTCTCTCAATTCTTTATAGATCTTTTTCTGTATACATTTGTTCATTTGGACTAACCTAACGTAACCAGTAAAATTTATAGATAAATATATAAACAAATTGATACAAAGCCATATAGAAAGAGAGTTTTAAAGACGAGACTGGACAGAACTGAACAAGACTTACTTAGATTGGGCTAGAATGGACAAGAATAAACAAGACAAGCCAAAACTAGACAAGACAGGTCAAGAGTAGACACGACTGGATAAGACTAGACCAGACTGTCCAAGACTAGTTGACGAGTTTCTTTAATCCTGCGGAAGGCAGCAGTGTGTGAATTTTTTTGGTGCAGGCGTTGCAATAACTTTTTTCGATCATTTCTTGTGTGGGGCCTTTCAGGTCCTCGTTTTTGACAAAAAACAATGGCTGGTATAATTGCATTAGCGGCCCGGAAGTCTCCAAAGCCAATTTTCAGAGCTTTGAATAATTTGGATAAACAAATTAATTCAATTACCAATAAACCAAAGTTCTTATCACCAAACTGCAAGAGCATTTTTGAAGGCTTGCCAAAGGCCAAGCAACACTTATATTAGCAAGTCCAAAAAATGCGCTGTATGTCCATGAAGTAAGATTAAGTGTTGCGCTATTTGCATCAGAGGTTATTAAAATACCCCCTTTCCCTGGATCCATTTCTGACGGAGATGTAAGGTTGCAGAAGAAAGTTGGGGAAGCTGTTGCAGTTGATGAAGTAGTACTAGAAATTGAAAAGGATAAAACTTCAGTTCCAGTCCCAGCTCAAAGTAGTGGAGTCATTGAAGATTTTTTTGTTAAAGATGACGCAAATCTGGGCAATAACTCTTCAAGCTTAACATCACTGGTGTTGCTCCTAAAGGTGCCACTGCTCCACAAGCAAGTGCACCAGCTGCTACTGCCCCATCACCGCGACCTGTTGCTGCTGCACCACCAGCTGCCGCAGATCCACCACCGGCTGCTGCAGCTCCACCTCCAGAGCTCCAGTTAGTTGAATTCATGTGGCTGCTATCAGACATGCTTACGCTATAGAAGCTGCAACTGTTAAGCTTCCTCCATCTGATCCATCGAAGGAAACATCTAGAACTCGCACTGAACAAAGAGTGAAGATGAATCGGATGAGGTTGAAGATTGCCCAGAGATTAATGGAAGCCCAAAATACAAATGATATATTAATTACTTTTTCCGAAATCGTTATGAGTTACATTATCGAGTTTAGGAAAGCGAACCTAGACAATTTCGTGCAGAAATACGGTCTTAAATTGGGTTTTATGTAGGCTTTAGCTAATGCTTCAGCTTATGCTTATGCAAGACCTGCCGGTAGTCAATGCGGTCATTGACGGTCAGGAGATCATTTATCGAGATTACGTTGATATTTCCGTCGCGGTCGCAACACCAAAAGGTCTTGTGGAACCGGTAATTAGAAAAAATTGGAAATCGGTAATTGGAAAGATCGAAATAGCCATACGCTGAAATCGAAATAGCCATTGCTGCCATAAAACAAAAAGCCAAGAGCGGTAAATTGGCTGTTGAGGATATGAATGTTGAGGTACTCTTACTAAGTAATGGTGGACTTTTTCGTTCCCTTTTGGGTACACCAATTATTAATCCACCACAATCTCATATTTTGGGTATGCATGACATATTCATGAGAGACCTATTGCTCTCAAGGGACAGGTTATAATTAGGCCCATGATGTACCTCGCGTTGACTTAAGATCACAGATTGATTGGTGGACGTGAGGCTGTTCTGTTTCTCCGTAAGTTTAAGACAGCTGTAGAAGATCCTCGTGTTATGCTAGCAGAACTGTAAATACTGACAATTAGATTATGTGTACAATATATTCGACAACAATTTACAGACTATGACTGTATATTTACAGAGCTATATAGTACCCGTGAAAGTAATTTGTAACAGTTTGATATTATTACACTGGAGAAGACTGACCAAGACTGCACAAGACTGGCCAGGACTGGCAATCCTGGACGAGAATCTCAAGAACTGGCCAAGAAAGACTGGATAGGATTGGACAAGACTGGCCAAGAATGGATAAGATTGGATTGGATGAATTGGAATTGGACAAGACTAGAAAAGAGTATAGTAATTGACTAACCTAACCAGTAATATTTATAGATAAAAATATAAACAAATAGATACAAGGCCATATAGACAGAGAGTGAAGACAAGACTGGACAGAACTGGACAAGACTTAATTATATTAGGCTAGAATGGTAAAGGCTGGAGAAGAACAAACAAGACTAACCAAGGCTACACAAGACAGGCCAAGAGTGAACAAGACTTTCTAAAACAGACAAGACTGTCTAAGACTGGAGAGGACTGGCCAAGACTGGACAAGACTCGCCAGGACTGGCAAGACTGGCCAGGACTGACCAAGAAAGACTGGATACGATTGGGCAAGACTGGCTAATAGTGAATAAGATTATAAAAGATTAGACAAAAGTATAGTAATGGATTAACCTAAGCTAACCAGTAATATTTATAGATAAATATATAAACAAATAGTAACAAAACTATATAGACAAAGAGTGCTAAAGACAAGACTGGACAGAACTGGACAAAACTGAATGAGATTGGGCTAGAATGGTAAAGGCTGGACAAGAATAAACAAAACTAGCCAAGACTAGACAAGACAGGCCAAGAGCGGATAAGATTGCACGAGATTGTACAAGACTAAACAGGAAAATACAGGGTATACAAAAACAGACAATTCTAGACATATTGACCATGTTTAGCCTGGACAGGAAGACTTGACAAATTCCCGTCGGTTATAATCTCCAAATTCCTGTTTTTCTTTTCCTTAATTAAATATTTATCTTTGGTTTGGTGTAATGATTGTGTTGTTGAATAATGTAAACCAATAGAGTTGTTATATATTCATAGACGTTGAAATTGCAGTGGGTTCGCGACAATATCAAACCGAAGTGATTCACAAAGTTTCCAGAAAGTTGGCAAAAACAATGATTTATTTAGTTTGTTTAGTAATTCTACACTCGTTGATGCGGTTCTGCTGCCTGACGAACGTTTTTTCGATGAAGTTGTAAATAGTTTTGATTACATTTCTAGCGGAAATATTAGATTAAAATTCTAGCTTGTTATTAAATTAATCTGTGATTAATTTTTCTACAGTTTTAGTTCATATCAACAAAATGACTAACAAAATACTTACATACTCGTATTAATAGACATTGAAATAACTTGTTATAATGCCATCTACCTAGATTCCTGTCAAAATGCAATTACGATAGGTTTATTGATATATTTCATAAACAAGTTTGTATTTGAAGGTGTGATTGTAACAAGCAACATATAAAGTATTGATAAGTATAAAAAGATTTGGGCTTTGTTTCAAGCTTAATTACTAGCAATTTAACAGACAAAAATCACTAAATATTAAGACTTCATATAGAAAATATAATTTTCTACAAGTTTTATTTCGAACATTTTTCAAAGTTTCGCTTAGTTTGCGAGTTATTTGCAAATTTTTGCGATAAGAAAAATGTGAGACAAAAATAATGTTTTGACATTGTTTTAGGTTGATTATTACCAGTTTGACTCAAAAAAAATTAAATACTAAGTTTGATTATAGAAAATTTAATTTTCTATAACTCTTGTTTGAAGAATTTTTCCAAATTTTGTTTAGTTTTCGAGTTATATCCGAATTTTTGAGACAAAAAAATTTAAAACAAGCACAAAATTTTATTTTGTTCAACGTTGAATATTACCAAATTGACAGACTAAAAATCATAAAATAGCAAGATTTCTTAAAAAAAAATTAATACTTTAAGTTTTATTCGAAACTTTTTTCAAAATTTTGCTTTTAGTTTCAAAGTTATTCTCGCATTTTTGAGCCACAAAAATCTCTCGTCTGTCTAATCTTCTCTATCTTTAGTCTTGTCATCTAGTCTTTTCTGTCTAGTCTTGTAGGTGTGGCCTTGTCAGGCTAGTCGTCTGTCTAGTCTTGCTTGTCTAGTCTTGTCTGTCTAGTCATGTCTGTATAGTCTGCATAGTCATGTCTGTATAGTCTGTCTAGTCATGTCAGTCTAGTCATGTTAGTCTAGTCATGTCAGTCTAGTCATGTCAGTCTAGTCATGTCAGTCTAGTCATGTCAGTCTAGTAATGTCAGTCTAGTCATGTCAGGCTAGTCATGTCAGTCTAGTCATGTCAGTCTAGTCATATCAGTCTAGTCATGTCAGTCTAGTCATGTCAGTCTAGTCATGTCAGTCTAGTCATGTCAGTCTAGTCATGTCAGTCTAGTCATGTCAGTCTAGTCATGTCAGTCTAGTCATGTCAGTCTAGTCATGTCAGTCTAGTCATGTCAGTCTAGTCATGTCAGTCTAGTCATGTCAGTCTAGTCATGTCAGTCTAGTCATGTCAGTCTAGTCATGCCAGTAGAGTCACGTCGGTCTAGTAATGTCAGTTTAGTAATGTCAGCATAGGCTTGTCTCTAGTCCTTTCAGTCTAGTCTTGTTAGTCTAGTCTTGTCAGTCTAGTCTTGTCAGTCTAGGCTTGTCAGTCTAGTCTTGTTAGTCTAGTCTTATCTGTCTAGTCTTATCTGTCTATTCTTGTCTGTCATGTATTGCCCGTATAGTCTTGTTAGTCTAGTATTGTCTGTGCAGTCTGTATAGTCATGGCAGTCTAGTCATGTCAGTCTAGTAATGTTAGTCTAGGCTTGTCTCTAGTCGTTTCAGTCTAGTCTTATCAGTCCAGTCTTGTCAGTCTAGTCTTGTCAGTCTAGTCTTGTCAGTCTAGTCTTGTCAGTCTAGTCTTGTCAGTCTTGTCTTGTTAGTCTAGTCTTATTTTGTTTGTCTCGGCTGTCTGGTCCGTCTAGTCCGTCAAGTCCGTGTAGTATATCCAATCCGTCTAATCTACCTAGTATGTCTACTCTTATCTATCTAGTTTTGTCTGTCTGGTCTTATTTGTCTGGTCTTATCTGTTCAGTCTTGTCTTCTGTCTTGTCTGGTTGGTCTTGTATAACTAGTCTTATCTAGTCGTGTTATGACAGGCCTGAATTAATTAATCCATTGTTTGAAATAACCGATTAAAAATCATTAATATTTATCCTCAATATTTACGTCGTGTTCTCATTGTGGAGTTTTGAAACCCTTGACCTCTTGGCAGGAGCTCGACCAAGACAGTGAGAAATCAAAAAAAAAATTACTAATTTTAGTCCAGCTGTGAGTCTGAGGGACCTATGACATTAAATAACTTGATTTCCTGTACCACAAATTATTTTTCTTAATTAATTAAGAGAGACAAGACAGTCATAAAATTAGATCGACAAATCTAGACTAGACAAGCATAGATGAATATTAATAGATATTTAAAAGTGGATTATATTTGGGCTAAATGGGCAAATTAGGGTTATTCTAGAATAAATGAGCAAATCTAGACGGATCAAGAATAATGGTGGAATTTATTTGCAAGACAAGAATACATTAATAACAGCTAGACTGGACAAATATGTGACGGTTAATATACTAATATAATCAAAAGATAATTAAAAATAAAAGATAATTAATATAATCTTGTAAGAATATATGAATAAGAAGAATGATCTTGAAGATGAATTAGAAGAAATCTTCTATGAGAAGATGAATAAGATTTAGGTTGTAATTATGAGATTCGTGCGTTATAAAAAATGAACAATATTTATTAGTAAATTCCAATCTTATAGAAGCTGTTAAAAACAAATCTCGATCTCAACGAATACAATTAATGCCGAACTTTCAAGTAGAAAACATTCTGGAATTAACAAGAAAAAAAATAAGAGAAAAAACCTATGTGACAAAAGTCTCAAGTGACAATTAATGCCCCTCGTGTTTTACACTTCATCCCAGCGCATTTTTTAAGGAGGCTTACCAGCTCTTAAGCTGAAATACGTTTAGACTAAGGCACAAAAAAAGGATCGCTCGCACACAGAGACCATCAACTGGATTATATAAAAGCACAGCGATATGCACGGCTTAAGTGTGAATTGTGACGAGTGCGCATTATTTTTAGTTGTTTTATGATATAGTCTCTTAACGACTCGACAGCCTTGGCTTTACTAACAAAACAATTAATGTTTAGCCTTATGTAATCGGTAGTTTTATATGATGTTTATTATATGATTTAAGAAATTATTAGAATGACAAGAAAAGATTGACTAGTTAGTTTGTACCTATTATTAAGATCTGGTTACAAGTTTGAATCGTTTTATTTAGCCAATACATTGGTAAGATCTTTTATTACTAGACAGACTAGATTAGACAGACAAGACAAGAAAGACAAATATAGACAGACAAGACTAGAAAGACAAATCCAGATAGAAAATACTAGTCAGGAAAGACTAGACAGACAAGAATAGACAGACAAGACTAGACAGACAAGAATAGACAGACAAGACTAGATATACAAGAGTAGACATGCAAGGTTAGACAGGCAAGACTAGACAGACAAGGCTAAACGGATAAGACTAGACAGACAAGACTAGACAGATAAGACTGGACAGACAAGACTAGACAGGCAAGACTAGACAGACAAGACTAGACTGACAAGACTAGATATACAAGAGTAGACAGACAAGACTAGACAGACAAGACTAGACAGACAAGACTAGACAGACAAGACTAGACAGACAAGACTAGACAGACAAGACTAGACAGACAAGACTAGACAGACAAGACTAGACAGACAAGACTAGACAGACAAGACTAGACAGACAAGACTAGGCAGACAAGACTAGACAGACAAGACTAGACAGACAAGACTAGACAGACAAGACTAGACAGACAAGACTAGACAGACAAGACTAGACAGACAAGACTAGACAGACAAGACTAGACAGACAAGACTAGACAGACAAGACTAGACAGACAAGACTAGACAGACAAGACTAGACAGACAAGACTAGACAGACAAGACTAGACAGACAAAACTAGACAGACAAGACTAGACAGACAAGACTAGACAGACAAGACTAGACAGACAAGACTAGACAGACAAGACTAGACAGACAAGACTAGACAGACAAGACTAGACAGACAAGACTAGACAGACAAGACTAGACAGACAAGACTAGACAGACAAGACTAGACAGACAAGACTAGACAGACAAGACTAGACAGACAAGACTAGACAGACAAGACTAGACAGACAAGACTAGACAGACAAGACTAGACAGACAAGACTAGACAGACAAGACTAGACAGACAAGACTAGACAGACAAGACTAGACAGACAAGACTAGACAGACAAGACTAGACAGACAAGACTAGACAGACAAGACTAGACAGACAAGACTAGACAGACAAGACTAGACAGACAAGACTAGACAGACAAGACTAGACAGACAAGACTAGACAGACAAGACTAGACAGACAAGACTAGACAGACAAGACTAGACAGACAAGACTAGACAGACAAGACTAGACAGACAAGACTAGACAGACAAGACTAGACAGACAAGACTAGACAGACAAGACTAGACAGACAAGACTAGACAGACAAGACTAGACAGACAAGACTAGACAGACAAGACTAGACAGACAAGACTAGACAGACAAGACTAGACAGACAAGACTAGACAGACAAGACTAGACAGACAAGACTAGACAGACAAGACTAGACAGACAAGACTAGACAGACAAGACTAGACAGACAAGACTAGACAGACAAGACTAGACAGACAAGACTAGACAGACAAGACTAGACAGACAAGACTAGACAGACAAGACTAGACAGACAAGACTAGACAGACAAGACTAGACAGACAAGACTAGACAGACAAGACTAGACAGACAAGACTAGACAAACAAGACTAGACAGACAAGACTAGACAGACAAGACTAGACAGACAAGACTAGACAGACAAGACTAGACAGACAAGACTAGACATACAAGACTAGACAGACAAGACTAGACAGACAAGACTAGACAGACAAGACTAGACAGACAAGGCTAGACGGATACGACTAGACAGACAAGACTAGACAGATAAGACTAGACAGATAAGACTAGACAGACAAGACTAGACAGACAAGACTAGACAAACAAGACTAGACAAATAAAACTAGACAGACAAGACTAGACAGACAAGGCTAGACGGATAGGACTATACAGACAAGACTAGACAAAGAAGACAGACAAGACTAGACAGACAAGACAAGACAGACACGACTAGACAGTCAAGACTAGACAGATAAGACTAGACCGACAAGACTAGACAGACAAGACTAGACATACAAGACTAGACAGACAAGACTAGATAGACAAGACTAGACAGACAAGAGTAGTCTGACAAGACCAGATAGACAAGACTAGACAGACAAGACTAGACAGACAAGACAAGACAAACAAGACTAGACAGACAAGACTAGACACACAAGACTAGACAGACAAGACTAGGCAGACAAGACTAGACAGACAAGACTAGACAGACAAGACTAGACAGACAAGGCTAGACAGACAAGACTAGACAAACAAGACTTGTCAGACAAGACTTGACAGACAAGACGAGACAGACAAGACTAGACAGACAAGACTAGACAGACAAGACTAGACAGACAAGACTAGACAGACAAGACTAGACAGACAAGACTAGACAGACAAGACTAGACAGACAAGACAAGACTAGACAGACAAGACTAGACAGACAAGACTAGACAGACTAGACTAGACAGATTAGACCAGACAGACAAGACTAGATAGACAAGACTAGACACACAAAACTAGACAGACAAGACTAGATAGACAAGACTAGACAGACAAGATTAGACAGACAAGACTAGACAGACTAAACTAGACAGACAAGACTAGACGGACTAGACTTCCACACGTAACGTAAGATAGCATCAGTGATTGGCACGATCCGTCTCCTCAATGGTATGGCTGTAAATGGACTTATTAAACCATCCGCATTTCTACCTCGTTTAATTGGATTTTAGTAAAATGATAATACGCCCATTTCTTCATTTTTAAAGAAGAATTTAGATATCAATTTTCACATCTGTAACATCTACAGTTATTGAAATTTAAGTATCCCCTCATGAATCAAAATTAATGTTTTGGATATATTTTATAATTAAATTATTATTTATATAACAAACAATAATTAATTTAAATAATTGTGAATTAATTTATCTTGTTCTTTTTTGCCTTAATTATTACTACGGTTTAGTCAATAAAGTGTGACTCACAACGGAATATATCAAACTTATCATTTATGGAAATAAGCAAGGAATTCCAAAAAAATACCCTTCTATTTCATCGGCTCGTCGGGATTCTAAAAATAATCCCGTGAATTATGTTATAAACAATAAAAACGTCTCATCGGGGGATTCGAGAAACACCCGTACAATGACTTGTGACGTCAGCCGTTTGCCTGCACACAGACTATGACTTCATCGATATGAATGAAACCGCGATTTACGATTTACTCCATTTTTTTATTTATCATTTACGCGTTGCTGTTTATTAATAGAATCGCAATAAAATATCTTTCGGCCGGCCAAATTAGAATACACGAGGTTTAAATTCGCCTATCGCTTCGAATTTTAATTGATATTCTGTTTGGTTTTACGTAACAAATTTAGTTTACAAAAGTTGTTAGACAAAACTTGACAGTGTAAATTTAAAAAATTATACATTCAATATATGATTTACCCTTCAAAACAAACGACAAAATTTGAATAAGCGAATCATAATTAGAAAAAACTTGACAAATAAAAAATTGTAGCAAAACATTCATAGACAAAATTTGATAAACAATATGTTATAAATAAATACTTTGTAGACAATAACTGGACAGATAAAATATTAAATATTAATAGCCGTAATAACCGCAATAATGCTTCTATCACAATTACGTCCATGCCAGTTGATTCTTTATTCTTCATTTCTTGTAGCGAAGCTCGTATTTCCTCAGTTATTATGTCATATCGTATTTTTCATATTTCTTATCAGAATGAATTCATAAAGATTCGTAAAAAAAATCTTACGTCTTACCTTTTGGGGCTTTTGGGGGTTCACATTTTTCTTATTTTTGTTTTATAGGTGGTAGTCTAAGATCATTGAAAGTTTGCTTACATAACACTTAAACACATTGCGCTGAAAATTGAACTGGTCAATATCTTTGTGGAGCCTAACACTAGCAGTTGCATATTATATTTATATATTATGTTAACATATTATATTTTTTTTAATTCGTTACGACCAACTATGGACCACTTTTGACAGTTTTTACATTTTTTTTGTCCTCACTCTCTGCCAATATCTCTTCATTCTCTCATCTATCATATTCTACATTCAATCATATCTTTTTCTGTTCCTCCGTGTAAGATCTTCCTTTTCTCACTGACAATTCCTCTGTCTCCTGGAAACCTGTAAACTCCTTAATTAGTCGCCTAAATCTCTTTCTGTCCATTATGTCTTCTTTTTTCAGCCCCATCCGATCCAAGTCCAATCTCACTTCCCGAAAACATTTCGGTTCTGTCTTCCTCTTCCTGAAGAATTAAAAAATCCTCTTCGTCAGTCTGGTATTGTTCATCCTCACAAAGTGCCCATAAACCTGAATTTTCTTTTTTCTCATTAGGGCTATAATTGCTTCTGTCTTCAGGTATAGTTCTTTGTTAGGTTTTAGTCTCCTCTCTCCATCCTTGATATTTGGGCCTAGGATTTTTCGGAGCATTTTCCTTTCTCTCCTTCGGATGTCTTCGAGGCCACCCTTCCCAATCATGTCTAGTGCTTCTGCTGCATACAGACATTCAGGTCTGACAACAGTTTCTATGTGTCGGAATTTAGCCCCAAAGATATATAAAGGATATTTTTGTTGTATGTATCTTTCGTAAGTTGATAAGCCATTTCCATTCTTTTTGCCCGTTCTTTGATGGCATCCTTATCCAACCCATTGTCCTGTAATTTTTCTCCCATGTACTTAAAACACTTAACTCGCTTTATCTTGGCTCCTCTCAACTCTAAATGAGGAGGAGCGTCTTTGATGTTGATCATGAACACAGTCTACTCAAAAGAAATTTGAAGCCCAGTCTTTTTGGCCATCATCTGGAGTTCTTCAGTTATTTTTACCGCTGTTTCCACACCGGTAGTGAGTATCACAACATTGTCGGAGAATGCCATACAATCCGTTCTTATACTTTCTTTACCTCTCCCTAACCTGAAAGCCTCTTTATCCGAAATTCCCTTCGTCCATTCTCGAATAACTTTTTCTAAGACGCAGTTGAATAATATTGGTGATAGCCCGTCGCCTTGCCGTACGCCAGTTTTGATTTCGAAAGGCTCTGATAATTCCCCCCGGAAATTTGTTTTGGAGAAAGTATTGCTAGTCGTCTGTTAAATTAAATTCCTTGTCTTGTAGTCCACTCCAAATTAATCGAGAATTGCCAATAAGGTCAATGAAGTCATATGCCTTCCGGAAGTCCAAAAAGACGGCGAGATATTTATTCTATCCCAACATCTTGTACTTTATGATATTCCGCTGGTTGAAGAATTGATCCGCGCAAGATCTCCCTTTCCGAAAGCCTGCCTGGTATTCACCCAACTCAGAATCCAATAACCCTTCTATTCTTGTCAGTAACGCTTTCGATAAAATCTTGTAAGGAGTTAAATCAAGAGAGATGCCTCTATAATTATTAACGTCCATCTTGTCACCCTTCTTATGAAGGGGATGGATCACAGTCATTTGCCAGTCAGCAGGGATCATCTCAGTTATCTCTATGTTCTCAAGTGACCGAGTGAAAGATTTTGCGACTCCCGCAGATCTCAGTTGTAAGAGTTCAGCGACGATACCATCTGCTCCAGCAGCTTTGTTGGCCGTAAGTACTTGAATAATCCGGAAAATTTTGTCTTCGTCAGGAGGCAATGAATTGGGAGATGATACTTCTGGTGGTCCCATTTTCAGGTTTTCTTGCGACTATCGCAGTTAAGCAGTGAGTCGAAATATCTGGCAAGGATGTCACAGTTTTGCTTATCGGTCATTCCTAACCTACCTTCTTCATTCTTTAAGCACATTCCTGGTGCCTGATAACCCCTTAATCGCGATTTGAACGTCCGATAAAAGTTTTCTTTAGTTGATCTTGTTCATATTGTCTTTTAGTCCTTTTGAAAGTCCGGGCTGTATGCTTCGTCTAATTTCAGAAGATTAACAGATCATCATTGAGCTCCATTTCTTCCATGCCTCTTTCCGGCGTTTCAGTGCGTCGTCACATTCTGCATTCCACCAATTTTGTCTTATTCGCTTTGTCTGAGGAATCGTTCTTCCAGCGGCACCTTGGATCTTGTCTCGGATTACATCCCAATTTCCTGACGCAAGGCACAGTTCATCTCTGTAACTTTCCCTTGCCGCATTATTGGATTTTAATTTTTCGACATCATACCGAAGGATTTTCGAAGGATCGCCATGTCTTTTGTTTCCCGGGTAAATGCTTGAAAGTCGTTGATATAAGCTGTAGAGTAAAGGCTCGACAAAGTTCTAAGAGTCTCTCTATTCCTATTGGTAAGTTTATGTGCGGGATATTCTCTTACTATCTTCCGATATTTTCTCTTCTTCCGGATCTGCGCATTGAAGTCACCCATTAGTACCTTGATGTTCTTCTTTAGTAGCCGAGACATCTGATCTTCTAGCTCTTCCCAGAGCTGTTCGACTTTGTCTAAACTCTTGCGATTATCTTCGTTGATCGGGCTGTGAGCATTTATGAGAGTGTAGGTCTTGTTGCCACATTCTAATTGCAGAAATGACAGTCCTGGTGATGAACTTTCAAAGCCTATCACAGACTCTATTAAGCACTTGTCTACTATAAACGCTGTTACAAGAAGCGCTAGGGATTTGGTATTAGCTACTCTGATCGCTGGTTGCCCTTTAAATATCCGTTATTGTCCACTTTTAAATTGGTCCTCATCTCTGTACCGTGTTTCCTGAATGGCCATGACCTTGATATCACGGTCTCCCATAGTTTTCGTTATCTCTTTGAGTTTTCCCACTTTAAGAAGTAATTGCACATTTATAGTAAACAAACCAGTAACGGCGTTTTGTCTTGAGTTTATGATTTCAAGTGTTCAAGTGCTTCAAGTTTATGATTTCAAGGGCTCTCCAGAACCCTTCGGCCCGCTTGCGCCACTGGTCGTCACAGTGGATTCCTCTACCGAGCTACCACCTGGAGTAGTTTCAATATTGAATAGACTTTCTATATCGCAACAACTGTCTAATCTTTAGACTGGGTAATGTAGGTTATTCTTTGCGATATTAGAACTCTTAGTAAGTTAGTAAGTCTTAGAGCTATCGAGGCAGCCGGGGCGGCGGGGCTCATATGGGAAAACAAACGCTGACCAGAACGCCGCCAGATACGAGAACAGACGCGCCTGGATTTTAGGGTTCTTTTGCCTTGTCCACCGTTGGGAATTTCTTATTCTTCCGCTTTCCAGGCCCTTGACCAGTTTTCACCTGTAACCCTACGCAGGGGTCGTCACAGGGTACTATCAGCCGGGCCAGCTGATTAACATATTATATTAATAAGTTATATTAAAATGTTATATCAAATCAAATTAATGCTTGAATTTTAATTGTAAAAACTGTTTGAAACTGTGTGAAATTATTGTATCCAAGTATTTTACTAGGAATACTAACGGTACCTAGCTTATATATACTGGAAGTATCAACTGTCCTTCATAATTGCAAGCAAAACTTGGACAAAAATATGTATAAACATAATTACAATACACGGGGAAAATAAAACTGGTATAAGACCAAATCAAACTAAACCTTATGCCAAAAGAGTCCATACCAATAAGGGATAGTAATATATAACAAGTTACCATCAAACATCAAAGCAACTGAATCTATTAAAACATTTCGAATACATGTCAAAAACTTCCTTTTAACACATACACTGTGTGGCAGAACTCCATAAAATATGAATCAAATTCTGTTTCCCTTGAATAAATTTAATTTGATTTAAATATTCTGTTAGTTATGTTAAATCCTAGAATATTTTAGATCTGCTTATTATATTATAATTTATTATTATGGCAGCTAGACACGACTTAGATGTACTTGCATATCTAAAGATTTAATAAAGATTTAATCTTGAAATAAAAAATTTAATCTTAAAATTAAATTCACAATTTATATTATGAGAAAATAAAACGTTTGTTTGTTTCGTGTAAACGAGCAATTTGATAATAAAACTAGCGTTTGACATTTGAGAAATGCTATAGAAACCAATTGAATCGAATAGTTTTTAAACCGAACAGTAGTGAGTATTTGCGGTCGAGCTAAATTTACGCTACTCGAGAAATGAATAATAATAAATTTACATCGAATAATATATCAATTTATTTAGGTTAATTGCCACTGTTATGAAAATTATTCGGAATAAATTACTTTAAATGTATTTATTTTCTAAAATTGATTTAAATTGTTATATTATAGTTAATTTAGCTTGTAAAATAAATCTATTCCAAAAAGTATTGTTGTTTTATGTGCAATAGAACATGACTTAATCAAGAACATTTAGAGCAGAATGATCTCATGGTCGGTATCCTTTTGTATATCATGTATACAATAAACATATTTCTTGATCCTCCTCTAGAACATAGGTTTACATGTACCCCTGGTTGTACATTGCGTTGTTGCAATGGGTACAATAGAAATTTCAAGAAATTTCTTATGAAGAGCGTAATTTTTTTGTGTAATTCCAAATAGTTTGTTAATTTAGTGCACCAGTTATCAATTTGTTGTAGTTATCGAATAGCATATTCGTGGCTTTTTTTCTTGTATATGCCTGATGAATCTTTTATCTTTTTATGTAAGTTAAAATCATCTTGCAAGTTTTGGAGCCTTTCTATCTCCGAGCATTCTTGTCCAAGCCAGGTGTTTTTGCTTGTCGAATTTTGGATCTTATGAGTCTTTGCAAATTGTTGTACTTTGCACCATCTTTGTTCTTGTAGGCTCGTCTTTCATACATTAATTCAAGGATTTCGTAAGTTATCCATTTAGTTTTAGGCTGATATCTTCTAGTAGGGACTTCCTTTAATGCGCTTTTTAAAATTTCTGTTGTATGACTCCAGACTATTTCCAGATAGCTTATGTTCTAACAATGAAGCTCGTTCAACTTGTTGATTTTCCTTGAAATATTTTGTTGACTATTTGGATTTTTCAGTTGTTCAAGGTCATTTTTTGTTTGGTTGGTGTTTCGCGTTCTGATGTAATCTTAGTTCTGAGTTTCGCTTTCAGTAGCGTATGATATGAAGGCACGTCAGCTCCTGCATATATTTTGGATTATGTGCATGCACTGATTATTGCTGAAGCACATCTTTTATTTATTAGTATGTAATCGATTTGGTTACGTACGATATGTTGTTGGTTGTCTTGTGGAGATTTCCAGGTGTATAGTCTTCTGGTCGGGAGCCGGAACCAAGTATTGCTTATTTTAAAGTTATTTTACTGGCAGAATTGTATTAATTTGTCTCCTCTCTCGTTTCTATCTCCTAGTCCAAACGCAGCAACTATTCCATCTGTTTTATCAGATCCAACTTTTGCGATAAAGTCCCCTATAATCATGGTCAGTTCATGCGATTTTGTGTGTTGTAATTATTTGGGAATTTTTTGGGAAGATTTGGGAATAAAATTCTTCGATTTCATCCTAACTGGATTCCAAAATTGGAGAATACACCTGTATGATACTCATAGAGAAGGGTTTTGCCTTTATTTTTAATAGCATTGTTCTATCCGTGTTTGGTATAATAGCAGTTATAGAATCAGCTATGTAGCTTGATACAATTATACCAACACCTCTTCTATGTCTATGGGTATCATTTCCTGAGTAATATATAATTTTGTTTTCTGATTGAAATTTACCTGAACCTGGCCAGAATGTTTCGCTTACTCCAAGAATGTCAATGTTGAAACTTGTCATTTCTCTGATGGTGTTTTCGAGTTTACCTACTTCGTAAAGGCTGCGCAAGTGGGAGCATACGCTGACGATATAAACATCGTATTAAGAGGTAGGGAGCACCTAAAAGAAATAAAAGCGAGACTTGAACAAAAATCTGAACCTTGCGGACTGATAATAAACGAAAATAAAACAAATTACATGAGATCTGGTAGGCAGCAATTGGCAGATTTAAGACCAATTCAAGTAATTGGTAGAAACTACGAGGAAGTGACCGAGTTTACCTATCTAGGGGTTAAGATAACGAGCCAAAATAAGACGAGTGAGGAAATCGCTCACAGAATTATGTTAGGGAGGAAAGCATATTTTGCCAACAGGAAACTGCCAGCATCCAAACTACTGAGCAGAAAAGCTAAACTGAAAGTATACAAAACACTAATCCGTCCAATAATCACTTATGCGAGGGAAACATGGACACTATGCAAAAGTGGTGAGGAAGCTTTAAGAGTATGCGAAAGAAATATCATAAGAAAAATATATAGAGGGATACAGGAAGAGGAAGGATGGAGAATAAGAACCAACGCAGAAATAGATGGAATACTCGAGGGAAGAGACATTGTGAGGCATGTGAAGGCGCAGAGGCTAAGATGGTTCGGGCACATCATGCGAATGAAGGACGACCGAACCCCAAAAGCTCTGATGCTATGGTTGCCTGTCGAAAAGAGATCGAGAGGCAGCCCACGGATACGATAGAGAGACGACGTTATTAAAGACTTGAAAGTACTCGAGGTACGGCAATGGCCCCACAACAGTACAGGGCAGAAGGATATGGAGGGACGTTGTAAAGCAGGCCAAGGCCCATAAAGGGCTGTAGCGCGAAGGAAGAAGAAGAAAGGCTGCGGACATTCCATGTCCCGATTTAAATGTATTTTTGTTTTGTTTTAAATCCGGGGGATTCTTAGCACCCTCGATGAGCCGGAGACTGAGGGCTGTGTGTTAGATGTAACTTCCATGTGAATTTTCGTGGGATATTGCTTCAGTGGTTTCCCGTTGCTTTCTGAGGTGTTTATAGTTTTATTATAATTAAAATTTATATGTATTATAAATTATAATTATAATAAAAAATATAAACTATGTTTTATCATAAGAATATTTTATTTTGTTTTTTTTTTGTCTAAGCATATTATAGTATGTTTTACAACAAGAGATGAAAGGCGTTTTTTTTGTGAGGTGAGAGTTTGCTCACGAGCGACAGCGAGTTAGCAATCACACCGAACCCAAAAAACGCTTTCATCTCGAGTAGTAAATGCAATTTTTTCTACTGATATTATGTGATATTTTTCCAACATAAGCCAGAAGAACGTTTTCCGAAAATGAGCTTATCTGGTTGTCATTTGTCCAATCCATGGTCTTTTTATATACAAATTCATACCTTTCTCGGAACTTGTCGGGTAAGATATTGCTGTCATAGCTGCCATTATAATGCCCGGCGGTGTGCCTGATTCACTTATTTCTATTGCAGAATCCATAATTCGACTTTAATAAATCCAATTCGAAGCGAACTGTCAGAACTGTCAATACAAATTTAATTGTTGGTTTGGTAGTTTCCATGGTAACATATTGTTGCATTATCAAACAAGGTGATACTTTTCAAATCAAATGTTCTAATTTTTTTTCGGTTTTTAAATAGTTTCAGGCTCGTTTTAGGTTTGTACATAAAATATTCCATTGAAATTCATGTAATTAATAAGAAAATCCATGCAAATTTGGTTAGTTTGGTGTTTTAATCCAGAAAATCATAAATTTAAAACGATTATTTTCATCTCTAAATGTGAAAATATTTTCATCTCTAGAATCAAAAAATTTCACTTTCATGTAGGGTAAGTCGTGGAAAAATTGCCATTTTCACATACATCAGTAGAATTTTTTTTCCCTTACCTCTAAAAAAAAGAGATGGGTACGAATTTTTTAGCTGTTTAACTTAGGATGTACAATTTTTCAAAAGGTTGGGAACCACTGCTCTAGAACATTTTTTTTTTCTCAAAATAATAAAATTATAATAAATAATCTATTTCTTATATTTTGTTTGATCATTTTGGGTGTAATTTATAAATCTACAGATAAATTGTCAATTGTGTAATATGTCTTCTTCCCATCAGTATACATTAACAGGTTAATTAATCATTTAAAATGCCTGTAATATTTCAAGAAACATTAAACAAGTCTTCCAGCTGTGGTAAAATATGAAAAGAGGACTAGAGTTTGAATTAATTTAGACAAATTTATTAGTCTGTCTTGTCACATATTTTCTAAATTATTATGTTAGTCTAGTTTTTGCTTGTTTTTAATAATTAGTAAAAAAATAATTTTAAATAAACATAATAAGACGTAAAATAGCTTGAATATAAAATATTCAACCTCTTCGTTAATCTACAAAAATTAAGTCCTACTAGGACTTTCACAAATGTCATATTGAAACAACTAATATCACGCAGGATATTGAATTACACAATAGACATTTGTTTGTTATTACTAGTACTACTAGTTAAATAACATAAAGATTTCTTTCTACATAAATTAGGTGACTTAATCCATCTGCAGACGCGTTTCGAGGTTTACCTCTCATCAGTGCAGCTTGCTTTTATTTAATTAACATTAGAAATTAATTAAACACACTTACTATACTATAAATAGTGTAACTACAAATAGTGAGGCCCCCTTAATTTTCAATAAAATAATTTTACTTAAAAAAGTTTCATTTTCAAGGTTTACAAGTTTTAGTCAGTCAAGGTATTGCTCTCAAAATTGACAACAAGTTTCTTTCCTTACAAAATTACAACCCCTAAATCAGGGGTGTCCAACATTTTTATTTCTCTGAGCCATATGGGAAAAAGCCAAGGAGTTTTGAGCCACAAGTATATATTAGCTTAAGTGCTAAAAAAGCTTTATTCTTCTCGTTTCTTTAGATGATAGAAATCATCTTTTTTTGTGATCTATTTTCCTACAAACATTTACACTAGAACACTGTGTTGTAAGAGCGATATAATGAGTGTTGGACCATCTCATGCGGCCAGTCGCAGCTTCTCTCGCATAACTTCGATGCTAGAATAATCTGGAAGTTTTAGGTAGTTGACACGGCATCACAGATGGCAGGAAGTCTTTAAGATCCATTTTTGTATCTAAAGTCCTTCGGACAACAGTTAATAGTGGAAACAACCAGGGTCGTAAATAGGCTGGGGCGCGTTCCAACACTTTTTGGGGTATTATTATTTTAGGCAAATAAGTAGTTTTATGCAATTCATAGAATTTAGTGTAGGAGGGACCCATTGGTATCGTCTTGCCCAGGGCCCCAAAAAAGCTAGTTACGGCCCTGAAGACAATTACCTCCTTGAATATAACCTCCTTGAAACCAGCTTGAATATAAACAGGTTGTCGGCTTCCAGTTAAAAACTGAATAAAAAGGCGTTATTCTTCCCGATTATACGAAAAGAACTTCAAACAAGAAACTTAAAAATAGGATGGTTGCGACTATTACTACGTGGTAATTCATACTTGCATTGAATTGAAAAAATCACTATGTTTTAACCACACTTATAATATGTAACAGTTATATAACATTTTGACATATGATAAGTATGGTTAATGGTGAAAATTGAAAGATCCGATTTTGAGAAGTGAATTCAAGGAAAAGGTGTTGGAAGGTGCAAGGAACACGGCCAGTGGAGGAGTTCAGAGATGGTGGACAGTAAATGCAGACGCAATCAGGGAAGCAAGAGCGGAAGTTTTGGGGAAGACGTCTGGGCAACGTGCTCCACTAATTAAAGAAACATGGTGGTGGAATGATGTGGTTCAGGAAGCCATCAAGGCAAAACGACAAGCAAAAAAGAAATGGAGTGAGTCTGGAAATAACCAAGATAGAGAACACTATAGAAAGGCAAATAAAGTTGTGAAAAGAGCTGTAGGGAAAGCAAAGGCAGCTGCATGGAAGGAAGTCTGTGAAGAACTAGAGACCACAGAAGATGAGGCCAAGCTTTTCAGAATCGTTAAGGCGCGATGCAGGGCTTCAAAAGATGTCACACACATCAAGCAGATGAAAAGTGAACAAGGAATTGTAATTCAAGATGAAGAGCATATTAAGAAGAGATGGGAGGAATATTTAGAAAAGTTGCTAAATGAAGAAAATGCTTGTGTTTGAGGATGGTGCCCCAAATCATAACGTAACAACTGGCATATGCAGGGAAGAGGTTGCAACTGCTATTCGGAAAATAAAATGTGGAAAAGCAACCGGTCCCGATGAAATTCCTGTGGGGGCTTGAAAATGTTTGGGTGAAGAGGGCATAGATATGTTGTGAAATCTATTCCAACATATACTTCAAGAGGAAGTAATGCCCAACGAATGGCGGGAGAGTACCATAATTCCCATTTATAAGGAGAAAGGTGACGTTCAGGATTGTGCAAATTACACAGGAATAAAACTAATGTCGCACACAATGAAGATCTGGAAGAAAGTTATTGAAAGTAGGCTTCGGGTGGAGATGACAATAGGAGATGAACAGTTTGGATTTATGCCGGGAAAGGGAACAACAGATGCTAATTTTGCACGTAGGAAGGTCATCGAAAAGCACAGAGAGGGGAGAAAACAACTACATATGGTGTACATAGACCTAGAAAAAGCTTATGATCGGGTGCCCCGTCAGGAGGTATGGAGATGCATAAGATGCAAGGGAGTACCGGAGAAGTATTTGCGCTTTATTCAGGATATGTACCGTGGAGCAAGGACACGAATTAGAAGCAGTGTAGGATTGTCAGAAACTATACCGGTTCAAGTAGGTCTTCACCAAGGATCTGCAGTAAGCCCTTATATTTTTGATATTATAATGGATGTCTTCTCTGAAAGCTTATTAGAACCAGCTCCTTGGTGTATGCTATTTGCAGATGATATTGTTTTGTGCAGCACAAACAGGGAAGGGATTGTTGTGAGACTGCCACCAATGTTGTGGGGCTGCCACCAATGTTGTGAAGGGGGTTATGGTGTGAACCACCGTCGACTTCAATGTTGAGAGGGAAGGACTACTGGCCAACAATTCTTCGGACTCTGAGATATATCTAAATATCTCGGGATCTTGTAATGTAATGTTCACCGGGATTCGCAAGGCACGTAGTTTGTCGAATAATAGTCGAGTTGGTTTTAAAAATTTAATTAAACAATAATACAACGAAATAATTTAAGACTTAAGAACTTATAGCTTACCACTCTACGCTCCTTTCTCTTACTTCTTACTGACAACTGGGGAATGGTATTTATACCATTCCTAGTATAATATACCTGTAAGAGGGGTTAGAACATCCCTCTAATTGAAATAATGGGGAGATTGAATTTTCTTGGCTCCTCCCATTAACAATAGAGGCTTAAATTCTCTGAATCCCTGAAAATGTCTGGTCCTCTGGTTAATCTCTACAAGAAGGTTTTTATAGGCCTTCGCACATTTTCTAATATGTTTGGGGGAGGTAGATTTTAGCGTGGCAATAAAAACCTTTAGTTTCTGGACAAACTATAAAACAATTGCATTTATCCAAAACGTGAGACAAAGGGCACGTTTTGGAATGTCCGCTAATAGCACAGATGTCCAGTCCTAGTTTTTATTACAACAAGCTTGAATATAAATAAACTGGAATGCTGGAGAAGAGCCATAGAGGACAGCGGCCTTAAAATCAGTAGGAATAAGACCGAATACCTGTGCCTTGAAGGAACTGGAAATGAAACTATTCAGATGGATGGTAGTCAGCTACAGTCAAGGGACTGTTTGAAGTGTTTGGGATACTATATCTGACCACTGTATCTGATGATGTCAATCTAGATCTGGAAATTACCCACAAAATTCAGGCTGCCTGGTTAAAGTGGAAGAGGTTATCTGGTATTCTCTGTGACAGGTGACTGAATATCCAAGTAAAGGGTAAAGCGTATAAATGTGCAGTGAGACCTGCAGTGCTATACGGAGCAGAAACGCAGCCAACAGTGCAGTCACAGTGCAAGCGACTGGAAGTAGCTGAAATTGAAGATGCTAAGATGGAAGTGTGGTGTTACAAGAAACGATTACATCAAAAACACCTTCATATGAGGCAACGTAAAAGTGACTCAAATATCAAAAAAGGTACAAGAAGGATGCTTGTTCTGGTATGGCCACATTAAGCGCAGGGATGAGAGTTATGTAGCAAGGAGAGTGCTTGATCTGGAGGTGGAAGGCAAAGGGGAGAGACTCAGGCCTAGAAGAAGATGGATGGACTGCGTGTAGGATGATCTCCGTCGGAAGCAGTTAACAGAAAACACCATTTGGGACCGAGAAAAATGGAAACGACTTGTCAGAAACGTCGACCCCTCATAACGGGAAAAGACGAAGAAGAACAAGAATAAGTGTAGTTAAAACATAGTGAATTTTTCATTTCAATTTAAGAATCTAATAGCTCGCGAATCAGCTGTATATCCACGATCTGGTCTACAGCATTCCATTAAAGTATTAACATCCCACTCAGTAATCGAATCTCGTGAAGAGGAAACTGCTTGCAATTCTTCTGGTTGGAACATTATTTGATTTTGGATTGGGAAAACTGATTCAAAGCCTTCACGTAGAGATTCCATTTGTTTAGAGACGGTTTCGTATAAGAACCAATGAACAACCATCAAACTCCTATGTATCAATCTGTGAATTCTCTTCAACTGTTGATAACTCTAGATCTGATAAACTAGCTGCCTAACAATATTCCCATTTCCCTAAAGTTTTATGCAAGCTATTAAGACGCTCATCGAGAGATGTATTTAATAAAATAAGTCACTCTTCCTAATATTTGTCGACTTCGAAAAAGCGTTCGACACTATAAACTAGCACAAAATGCTCGCAGCTCTGGTCAAGTGTAGAATAGACCACATAATTTAATACTCATAAAAGTCATCGAAAATGCAACTACTAGCCGAAGATGACGTGTTCAACATTTAGCTCAGATTTTGCCAACATAATAAGTATGACTGACAAAGAAAACATACATACATAGAAAACATAATAAGTATGACTGACTTTCACGAAGATGACATGTTCAACATTTAGCTCAGATTTTGCCAACATAATAAGTATGACTGACAAAGCACAAGAAGAGGCACAAACAAAAATGTACACTACTGGTCTGCCGAAAATCCTTAAGTTATATTCGAAGAAGGGTATCAGGAAATGGGAAACGCAGTAGTTGTCAACAGTGAACGTTATATGGAGATGTTACAAACATTCTCAACGGGTGCCATAGCTCAAATCTTATTATCAATAAACAATATTTGATATCAACAAGATGGCACAAAGTCTAATGTATCCAACATATCTATGGGAGTATTACCCGAGCTCTTTACTGGTCGTCTGAGTTCCCAGCGTGGGTATCAGTTGTGGCCTTCTCGCTCTCCCGATTTGCCTGCTTTGGATTATTTCTTATGGGATCATGTTGATTTTTAATTTATCGTTTATCAGGTCGGTTTATCTAAATTTATCGTTTTTGACATTCCAAGACCTGTTGAACTTGTCTACGTGACCGGCGTGACCGGCATGGTGACGTGCTCACGTGACCGGCACGTGGGTCCTGACGAGACGCGCATTTTGGCACCGTCGCCGCGTCGCTTCAACCACGGAGTCGCCCGGCACAGTTCTAAACGTAGCAGCTCGCGTTCGCCGGAAGGTGCGGTCAGTCTCACCGCTGCAGTTTCGCCGTTTCGCGGCTCACCGTCTGGAAACTGCACGCGTTCGATTCGGAACGGATGCCCGCGTCCCTTTTGCATTTAAGGATTCGCGATCCGAGCTGTTTCCATCGAGCTGGAGACGTTCGAAAACTTCAATCCTTTTTTTGCACGGGTTTTTTGATATTATCCCTCCTCCGTTATTACCCCTATCCCTAGACCGCCGCTACGCGTATTTTGGTACTCCTCGCTGCTTCCTGCATCCCTTCCTTTCTCCCGGTGCGTCCGCAATGCCGAAAAAAAAAATCCGCAACCGTCCCCTTGGGCGCCAATTTGCAAGTTTGATGGCCATGGGCGAAAATTTAATTGCGCATTACGCAGAATAGATGCGGGAATCTAAAAAAAAATCCGCACTTCCGTCGGGCCCTCCAATCCGATAATGTCACCATAAATGTGCAGGGTGCAGTGTAAAAGTGCACCTTCAAGTTCGTCAGCTTCAGCCGCCGTCTGTGTTGGAAATACCGCGGCGGACTCGCGAGTTTTCGACGCATTTCTTTAGATTGAACCTTTGACTTTCCGGCCGTGTAACCGGCGTCGCGGCGCCCAGTTATGATCGAGCAAAAATATCAAGATTTTTCCATTTTTTTTTAACAGCTTTACCACGCAAACCACCAAAACGCCCGTCTATTTAGAAAACCAGCCCGTGTAGCCCAGTCTTTTTTCAATACGAGGAGCGAGTTTGGCCGTTCTGCAACCTGCAGTCTACGCGGGGAGATTTAAAAAAAGATATTTAAGTTTCTTAATAGCCTTAGCAGAAACCGAATTGAAACTTTGCAAGACTTAAACCGAAACATCCGATAAGCTATTGGTGACATATCGCTGGAAATGTGCCAGCGTGCAATGCGTTCGTTGTTGCATCGATCTCAGTCATACATCTAAGCAAACGGAGGTAATCTAATCGACATAATTTTTAAGAATCAATTGTTAATTTAGGATTAAGCATTTAACTTGTTGTTAAACTTGTTTTTAAACTAGATTTTACTCCACAATGTTCAACAACAAATTTGCTGTCGAACTAATTAATATTTTTATATAATTGCAGTTTAAAACCAGGACACTCTTAATTAGTGACCCTCTATTAAAGACATTAAAAATTCGTGTAATTAGTCTAAATACTTCGGTGCATATTTAGATAAATCACATTTCTTTTGGTTTTTATTTATTTAGTTTATTTTTCTAAAAAACAATAAAATTTTATTAGCGTTAACCCTTTCGCTACGGGAACCGGATAAAGCCGTAAAATATTTTTGTGTCCCGTGTACGGGAACCGGATTAATACGCAAGCGTTTTTTCTCTACTTAATATGGGAAATCAACTCATTCGCTTTAATATAATTATCATATACAGTACTAAAAATGTTATAGACATATCAAAACTTTATTTCAGTGTAATCAATTTTTTCGGCCCAAACTACGGGAACTGTACAAATCCGCTTGCATCATTTCGCTGCAGCCCCTAAAAAACGCATCAACCAGGACTGTCCAGCCTTTCATTTAAATTCCCGACGTATGCTAAGCCTACTAAGAACTGAATTGCGTATTATTTTGGTTACCCATTAAGAAAATAAAATGAAACAAATAAAACTACTAACTGAGGGAACCGTATTTAAACGCAAAGAGTAAGTACCTAACTACGGGAACCGTACGAATCCGCACTACCCTCAGTCAGCATGCCGTACACAAAGCACGACTTTTAGAAAAGCACGCCATAGCGAAAAGGTTAATAGAAACTTGCCCACCGTAGTTTAAATAATTACGGTGCTAAAACGTCAAATAATAAGTCTAAGTACTACGGTGCTAATTTAGACTAATTTATTATAATAAAAATATATGTTAATAAAAGCAATACAATTGAGAAAGCCAAATATTTTATTCTTATTCATAAGAAATATTTGTAATTATCTGATTTTGATGCGTAAATATGCATGGTGGAATAAATAACAATTATCAAAAATTCCGTGCCTCAAAGAATTATATGATTATAGTAACTAAAAAGTAATGTAATTAGTCTAAAAACCTTACTTCTAATTTAGAATAATTAGATTTCTTTTAAAATTTTATTTATTTAGTTTTTTTAAGGAACAAAAAGTTTTTATTAATTTTAATAGAAAGTTGCGCACCGTAGTTTAAATAACTACGGTAACTGAATCGTTAAATAATTAGTCCAAATACTACGGTGCTAATTTAGACCAATTTATTATATAAAAATACATATTAATAAATACAATACTTCCTTACAACTCGAATTCTTTAAGCAAATACTAAATAAAATATTTTAAACTTATTTACAAAAAAATAATTTTCTCCATTTATTCAAAATTTTATCTCCTTTCAAAACTTTATCTAACTATGTAATCCCCTTCAAACTCACAACAAAAAACTTCGAACTCTTAGGAAAAATATTCCCATTTTCTTTTTATCAAAACTAATTCCAATAAGAAAATAGTAAATCAGCGCCTACGCGAGAACTTCTATTTAACTGACGACTTCCTCACTTGCACAATGTGAAAACTTTCCAAGGCAGCCAGCATCCCTTCACGCAAACAAGTTAGGCTAACAAACGCGAGATAAGTTCTCCTATTATCAAAGATATATTTTCAAAGTTTCTCTTAATAACATCTGAAATCCAATAGATTACACAAGAGAAATAAATTGTAGACACATACTATTAACTAAAACACAAAAAGAAAACTAGATAGATAAGATTAGATTGATAAAAGTTATGCAAATCTTAGACAGATCAGATTCACTTCCATTATTTACTTATGTAATCTTGTCTCTTAGACTTGCTTTATTATGTCTAGTGTTGTCGGTCTAGTCTTGTTTGTCTATATAAGAATAAACTAGAAGCCCTAAACCGAAAAATGGCACTAACAGTTATTTCGGCATATAGAACTGTCTCCACTGCTGCGGCAACCGCTATCGCCTCACTGCCGCCTCTCGAACTGAGAGCCAAGGAGATGGTTTACATATACCGACTTGGAAAAAACAGTAGGTCTGATGTTAAAGATAAATGCATGGAGGAGTGGCAGCAAAGATGGGGAGAATACAATGGTTGGACCAAAAATCTTATAAAAGACGTTAGGTTGTGGAGCAGGAGAAAGTAGGGTGAAGTGGATTACTATGTTACACAGGCCTTCACTGGGCACGGGGTATTTGGAACATACCTTTACAAAATTAAAAAAAAAGAAAACCCAATCTGCTGGTTCTGTCCGGACATTGATTCAGCCGAACACACAATTTTTCACTGTGTCAGATGGATGGACCTTCGTGAAACAGCAAATCAATTATGCGGCACAGTCATATCAACAGCTAATGTGGCAGAATTGCTTCTAAGAACAGAAGCAGATTGGAACGTAATAACAGAAATGATGAGGGATATAATGAAAGCAAAAGAGAAACACGAAAGAGAAAACCGAATTTAGAAACGAGGAGGGATAAATCATCCTGAAGTAATGCCTAGGGGCGGTTTCCGGGATGTATCTTCTCCTTTTTTTTAATATTTATTTATTTTTTTTAATTTTTTGAAGTCTTGTTGTCTTTTATTATTATTTTAATAATAAAAAAAAAAAGTCTTGTTTGTCTAGTCTTGTCTGTCTAGCCTTGTCTGTCAAATCTTGTCTGTCTAGTCTTGTCTGTCTAGTCTTGTGTGGCTAGTCTTGTCTGTCTAGTCCTGTCTGTCTCGTCCTGTTTGTCTAGTCTTGTCTGTCTTGTCTATCTAGTCCTGTCTGTGCAGTTCTGTCTGCCTAATCTTGTTTGTCTAGTCAATATAGTCTTTACTAGTCTCTCAAATTATACAAAATTGTGTTTACTAATACAGAGCCTCTTAAATATTAAGTCTTGACTACCTTGTCTTGTCTTTCTATACAGTTTTAACAGCCTCTTCTCTGTTTAGTCCACAAAGATAAGTAATAGCATATACAATCTGTTACTTTTTATTTGTTATTCCTATATATATTGTAATCATAAATAATGCTAATATATTACATAATGTTCCAATTTCTAGCCTTAATAACTCAAGATTTAGCTGTCTAGTGTTATCGAGACACGTTAAACAAGTTATGTATATTTATTTTTTCGACGGAATGTATCTCAATCGAACTAAAACTCGTAAATTTTCCTGAAGTAATAGTAATAGAATTTCGTACAAGATTTCGCTGTTTAAATTGAACATGTATGCGAAGAAAAATCGTTTGTAGAAAAGCCGCTGGTATATCAAATGTGACCGACAGCTTGTCAGATCGGGCCGTTCCAATTAATCTACCTAATGGCGTTACGTAACAGATTTATAGTCTTATTGTCATCTTGCGCGATCATGACATAATACAATTTGAATGTCATATTTATTTGCGTTTTTGGAGTTTTAATAATAATATTATTATTATCCTTTGGTGTTTGGGTGGGCTGTTAGGTGTGCACAAATGATGCGTGTTGTTTTTATTTCTTTATTATTTTCGTCTTGTTGTGAGTCACGGAAAACGCTCCCCATATTATTCATTTCTGCGATATCATAAAAATGCATCTATGCATGCATCTCGACTTGATGACCTAATACGTTTTGTCCCGAGACGATGTCGCGTTTTGCAGAAGTTTTTTTGTTGTTGTTGCTTATGCAGTCATCGTGGGAGTTGAGGAAATCGTTGAAAGGATTTGGATCTTGTAAGGATTTTGAAGATATTTTTTCTGCATGTGATATCGTATATCTTGCTAATTGGATTTACGGCTTATTATTTTTTTTCTCTTGTTCAACAATTTCAAATAACTAAATAAATATGAGATCGATTTAAGCTGATTGAAACGATGTTTATAGAAAAATCTATAAACCCTATCAAACATAAATGTTTAAAAAAAATATTTGTGGAAATTGTTGGAGACAAAATTTATGAAAATGAAGAGATAAATTGAGTTAATTTGCCTAATTAAATAATGGTTTAAGCTAATTGACTCTCCAACTTGTTGCTTTTCTCAATTTTCGAATATTTTTTGTTGAATTAAGAAGGAATGTGTGAAGCAATCCTCTTCAGAATTTGAATAATATTAGTAAAACCGTGTGAAAAACAAAGGTGTTTGAGCAGCGCGCACGCGAATGTTTATAGAAAGTGGTCAATAAGTCAGTATGTTATAAATACTTTCTTTGCCTACGCCCTACAATACAACATGCGGTCGCCGCATAAATTAATATCAGAGATTTAAATCTCCGTGTTGGATTGTGCAAACGACAATGCGACCTAGTCTTGAGAATTATTACGGCCGATAGCGATCATCGATTGAAAATGATTTAAACCAAAAAAATCATTTAGATTTCTTTGGCTTCGGTAATAAGCGCCGTCGCAACATCTGCGACTTCAATTGAGGACAATGCTCGACTTGCAACAAAAATCTCTTCTCATGCATGAAAATTACCATTTCATTTTTTACTCACCTCGAGTTTATTATCATTACCAGTTCTACAATGAAGTTTTAATGCTTTTCTTTGATCTTTTTTCTGTTCTAAATGTTTTAGTAATCTACATTAAACTTTATGGCTTTCAAACTTTTATTAAATCACGAAAACATGGATTTACATAATACGCGACGCGACGTGCATTGTGAAATTTATGAAGCAATTAAAAGCAAATAGTTTATTAGAAATTTACAAACGTTTGCGGTTTTTGGTGAATTATAAATTTAATTAACAATTTCATTACTTAATAATGTCTTAATGCAGATAATCATAAACAATAAATAAAACAAATAAATGTCTTGTTAATTAAATGCATTATTTTCAAATAAACCAGGTATTAGGTCAATGCCAGTTATAACGAATTAACTCACATAGACTTTCAGACTAACAATAAATCAAAAGTTCCAAAAAACAATAAACCGCCTAATTCTTATTTTGTAGTCTATTCTCTATTTATGTGAGATATAAATCAATAACTATAATCAATAAAATCAATAACTCATCCTTCTGGTGAAGCTCCAATTCCAAAGTGGTCCTATTGAAGTTGTTTGAGTTCCAACTTCAACGTGCTCAGTTCTTGATCATTTTGCAATTTCTGCTGTAGAGCTTCATCCATTTTTTATTTGTGTGTTTAGATTGTATCACGTAATTGGATTACCAATTGCTCGTGATCGTGATCATCTGGCCCATCTAAAGCTACTTTTAGTGACTAGTCAATTCTAAACAAATTCTTTATATTCAACGATTATATTCTCACTTCTTACTACATTCATGAGATTCCCTTTCCTCGTTCGTAGTTTGTGAGAGCGAGTTGAATTGTCGAGACTTGAAAAGGTTAAGTTACATTGGCTTTGTTTGATTCGCCAGTCTTTAAGCCATTTGGATACCCTATCCAGACTAGATTGAAGTTTTTGGGCTACAACTTCCGGTGAAGTGTCCACCGAGAGAATTGCTGTGTCATCAGCAAACGTTCCACTGACCAGTCCCTCGGACTTTGGGAGCTTTGTGAACAGCAGGTACAGCGTTGGCGTCTCCTCGGTGGTGTAGTTGACAACATACCCGCTTTTCAATGCGGGAGACCCGGGTTCGAATCCTGGTCGGGGAGACAACAACTAGGGCGGTTTTCATTAACCGTCCGGGCTGCCCACCCTGAATTAATGCAAAATATGCGATACCGGGGTGGTGCATACAAAAAAGCCAAGGTGGAATAGGGAGTTTAGCGAGAGCTTCCCCCGAACCACTTTATAAAATACAAGGTACAGCGTTGGACCCATTACTCTGCCTTGGGGTACCCCAGCTTGGATTGGATGTAAGAAAGTTATCTCTTCTCCTTGTTTTACAAAGAAGTTTCTGTCACTTAGGTATGACTTTATAAGGTAGAAGAAATTTATTGGCAGGTTCCGTTTTATTTTGAATAGTAGAACGTCATGCCTCACACGATCAAATTCCTGTGATATATCTAAGAAAGCTGCGGTACTGTACTGTTTTAATTCAAGGGCTTTATTAATACGTTGCACTAATCTGTGTACTTTTTCTATGGTGTATGTCTTTTGTCCATCTACTGTGTACTTGTTCTAATCATCTTTTACACCTCTAACCCTGATTAGGAACGGTTTAGAGGCAATTTAAACACTTCTCGATAAAGAATGTCTTGGTGCATTTCTTGTTTTTTGTTTTGAAATTCCAGGGCATTTTTTATTGTCTGGAAGGATCAATAAGACCCATTCTCTCCTGGCCTTACGTCCCTCTAAGGCAGGGGTTCCCAAAGTTTTTCTAAGGCGGGCCAATTTAATATTACCTAATTTTTTGGCGGGCCACAAAAAAATCGGAATAAAATCAAAACAGTGACAACGATTTTTATTTTGCTTTAAATATATTTAATTATTTCTTTTTTTAAATTAGTATACTATCAGAGGCAACAACGTTTTTTAAATTGCGACAAAAAGTGTAACACTTTTTTTCGGGTTCTACCCATCCATGGAATATATTGAGAGAACATTTAGGTTCAAGAAAAGTTGTTAAAAGTCTTTCACAAACCAGATGGTAAGCCCGAGCTGCTGCAGTAAGCTCCTTGCATGAAGGTGATAAACAAATTATAGAAGCTTTGTCCATCGCAAAATATACAAAATTGGCACAGAAACTAGACACTGCACTAACGGAAATTTGCAGCTTTATTTTTTGGTGGCTCTGTAGAGCGAAAAGAGAAATTGAAAATAGAGATTCTCTTACGATAATTGATACCTCGACAACATAACATTAGTCAACGTTTTGGTTGATTTTATTGCTTGAAAACTCTGAATTCCGAGGAGAATTGAGACAATTTGCTGAAATCTATTATGAATACGTTAACGAGAAAGAGTTGGAAATGGAATGTTTCCATTTAATCGAATACTTGAAATTTTTTCATAGTGACAATGAAGGTATTTTAGAAAAATATCATCTTTTTAAAGAAAACAAAACTGAAGACTGAAGATTTGCAAATGTAGAAATCCCATGGATAATCTCTTTAAGCATGATGGTAACTAACTGCAATGGGGAACGCTACTTCTCCAAAGTGAAAAATGAATTAAGAAGTACAAAGCTTCAAGAAAGATTAACCAGTTTGTCGCTCAAAAACATAGATTTTGAAGAGGCTATTAACGATTTTGTCCATCTCAAATCTAGAAGAGTACTCTCTTCACTCATATACATTTTTAAGCTCTAACCTATAAGTGCTAAAAGAGTTATTTTTATAAATGGTTACTTTCTTGGTCTATTCTCAAGGTCTCAAAGTCAAGGTCATAGGGGCCCCTATATCCTAATGTGCCCAGTGCCTCTAATACTTTAAAGACGGCCCTGCTTGTAAATGTTCGATTTTGATCTTAATTTCGACTTATTTATGCTCATATTCGAAAAAGTTTTGTAGCAAATGTATATGCTCCTAAATAATGATAAAATTTGTTGAGCATATTTTCGTATTTTCGGAAAATTCACGCATGAATCCTTTATAAAAATCAATTGAGGAATTGTTCCCATAAGAATTCTTAGCATTGATATTTTTCTGTAATTTTATCAATTTAAATTGCATGTCTTAAATGATTAACAGTTCTGTATCTATTTGAGACTACTATATTATATTTCTGTACAAATGTGTAATAACTAGACTAGACATAATACATTTTTTTTTAAATATAAACTAAACAATATTTTATTAATACAAACGCTTATGGATACAGCTCTGTATGAATATTTTTAAAATATTAAAATATTTTGTTGTATCTTATTTGTAATATTTATTATTTGCTTTACTATTTACTTGTTTATTTTTTAATAAAAAAATAATATATCGTATCGATATCGCGGGCCGAATTCACGGGCTTCGCGGGCGGCATTTGGCCCGCGGGCCGCACTTTGGGAACCCCTGCTCTAAGGGATTTTGCCGCCTCTCTCTGCCTACACTTGGTTTCTTGGTCTTAGACACAAGTATAGGGAGCTCTTACAATTTTTAACGTCGGTGGCGAGCTACTATTAGGGGAGGTTTCGTGGTAGATTTTGCTGTCATGGCTTTGCCAGAGCCATGCACAAAAGTACGGTGGCTTATTTTTATTTGTGTCCCAGGATTTGAATCCGCGACCTATGGTTTAATAATCTGATACCTTGATTACTTGTTCTCTCTCAGGCTGATACCCAGCATCGCTCGCTGCATTGCTGTCTGGCAGACTCATAAACGGCTTACGCTGTTGACCGTGAGAGTGGTGATCTCTAGGCCATAAGTTGCAACGCGGAGAATGCACGCATCGTACACTTTTCTCTTGAGGCAGATTGGAACTTTACAGTCTCTGAGAATATGGTTTAGTTTTCCAAAGGCAGCCCAAGTCAAGCCGATTCGCCTTTTGACTTCCGCTGTTTGGTTGTCCCTGCCCAATTTAATATTATGTCCCAGATAGATGTACTGCTCCACGGTTTCCAAGTGGTGGTTATCTAATGTTATTTGGACATTTTTTTTTTCTTGAAGTTCATCTGCAGGCCAACATCTTCTGAAGGTTGCATAAGTTCGCTTATCATTTACTCCAGTTCGTTTATATCTTGGCTCATAATTACAGTGTCGTCTGCGAAACGTAAATGATTCAGGTAATTTCCGTCTATACACACACACATTTTTGCTTCCACCTCAGGTTTTTGAATATGTCCTATGGTGCCAGAGTGAAAAGTATTGGGGAAATCGTGTCGCCCTGCCGCACGCCTCTTTGGATGTTAATTTTTTTCGGTTTTTAGATCTTCCTTGATGTTAACTTGGAACGTTGCATTTTTATAAATATATGTTCGATTAAGTCCGAGTATCTAGAATCGATACTCATCTAGAATTCCGAGTATCTAGAATTCTTGCCCTGTTCGTGGCATCCAGCACTGCCCATATCTCAATAGATTCGAAGGCCTTTTGATAGTCAAAGAATGCCATATGCAGAGGCACGTTAAATGTTCCGTGCATTTCTCTATTAGTGTGCAGACTGCTTGAATATGGTCGACTGTGCTGTACCCTTTCCTAAAACCGGCCTGCTCTATAGATTGGTAGAAGTCGATTTTCTGTCCAGGTGATTTGTTAGTATCTTCGTTAGCAGTTTGTACAATGTAGTTAGTAAGCTGATTGGATGGTAATTTTCGACGCTTGTAGGGTCACCTTTCTTAAATAAAAGTATTACCTCGGTATTTTGCCACATTTTGCCACATTTGATCTTGCCCTCTTCGAGACATTTGTTTAGCAATATAAGCATTGATTTTTGTGTTTCCGATTCAGCTTTTAGCATTTCGCTCGTTACGCGGTCCTCTCCAGGTGTTTTATGTTTTTTCATCGAGTTTAGCGCTGCTCTGAGCTCAGGGCCATCTATTTCGGGAATTTATTCTGAGCCCACGTTCAAGATGGTCGGTGTTTGTTTTATTTGGTTTGGCTGCTGGACTGACTGGCTGTACAGGGTCTGGTAGAAGTCCTGGATTACAGTCGCTAGGTCTATTTTGTCTGTAACTATTTCTCCCAGATTGTTATTCATCTTATGAATGATCTTTTCCTTTCTGAATCTTTCCTTTGGCTCTCTTTGAGCGCAGTACTTTCATTTTCAAATTATCTTCGATGGCATCGAGAATCTGTTGTGTGTTGTACACCAGAATATCCCTTCGTATCGCTGTTTTTACTTGCTTATTCAATGTTCTATATTGTGGTGCGTCCCTGTGTGTGTATGGTCCGACGCTCCTTTATTAGCTGGGCTGTGTTGACACTGAGATTGGCGTTTTTCTTTGTCTTAAGACCGCAAAACTTTTTTGTGGCTTCTCTGATCGTGTTGGTAATTTTGGTGTTTAGTTCGTTTATGTTGTTAAGCTGTTTCGTTTCTAATCAATAACCTAAATTTTTGAAATACCTGAGCCTTAAATTGAATGCGCAGTGTTTCGTTGCTTGAAACATCAATTAACTGTTCTTTTTCATCTAAAGGGATATTGATATCAAACGAAAATGGATCACGGATCCAACCTAATTCATTATTTGGAAATTTGTCGAACTTTTTCGTTGTTTTCGAACTTTTTCGAAATTTTCTTCCAATTTTATCAAATGATGGGAAATGGTGTTTTTTAAATAACCAGAAATCTATACCTATTATTTTCTTTAGTAAATTATGAAAAGCATGGTAACATGTCTGTATTGCTTTTTTTACTTCTCCTTGACAAAATCAGCTTCTTTCTAAAAGCTTTTTATTTTTAATTTTACTGCTCAATATTAAAATGTTCGTAAACTCTTCACAGGATTTGTTGTGTCTATTTTCAAAAATACAGTTTGGTTTTTCATACTTTCAGCCCGTCGTTTAAAAAGTTTTGGGTTTTTTGGGTTGGAGCTTCCTCTCTATTTCCTTATTATATTCTTCTTTCCCTTGTTTTCCTTGAATACTATTGATTAATAACCTTGTTCATGGGCGTAGATAGCATAGGGGGGCAAGGGTAGTCAATGCCCTCCCTAGAAACTTCTTTGCCTACCCTAGAAAAATAGACATCTAAAATTTATTTTTCATTTATAATATTAATATAGATTTAGCTATTAGCCTGTCAACTTTACTATGGAGTTTATATAGACGCCACATGGTAAAAAGGAGACTGAACTGCATTATTACTTATTACTAGGCGTCATTTATGATCTCTCAATAAAAGGCTGTGGTTAGTTCATCTGGACGGCTGTTCCCCTTATACAAAATCCCTTGCTACGTCAATGACCTTGTTCTAGAATCTTGACCAATTAATCTTTGATATAGAGAGGAACACTTGCTCAGACTAAAAACTGTATAGAAAATATAATGTCCTAAGTCTAGTTCAGGGGTCGGCAAACTCTATAAACATAAGAGCAAAATTTCTATATAAAATAATTTCAAACTGGATCGAGAGCCACGGATGATTTTTTTTCCAGAAACTCATATTTTTAATGTTCTTCATAATTGGCGATTATTTAGCGCCTTTGCGATAATATTATTGGTGAACTTAACTACCAAATCCATAAGGTTACCAATAACCTATGGAAATGTTTGTGTGCAGAGAGCTTCCTGGTGAATTATGCTATGGAAAGGTAACACGTCATGATCAATTTTTCATCAATTTTTCTCCATCTCTTGCATTTGACATAATTTTAATAAGTGGGATGTAATTTTTCTTCAGATATTCGGTCACTGCATTTTCAACATCTTTTCTTCGTGTTTGACAAACCCACAGTTCTTCTTTGGGACCATCTGATGAAACATAGTGAGCAAAGAAAACACCTTGCGCAGCATTCCCTATATCACAAGACTCATCAACCGCTATTGATATGGCTGATGCTAATTGTACGTCCTCAACTTGTTGTTGGCATAGATGTAACGATTTTTTTGTCCTGTCTGTTACCATTTTTGGCAAACAAAGATAAGCTTTTGATTTATTCATGATATCCGCTTAACACTTATTTCGTTCTTCTTCATTTATTGAATAATTGTTAATGTTTTGTTTATTGCTGCTTAGCACATGTCACCAAACTTTTTGATTCCGGTACAGTTTCTGATATTCCTCAGCCATGATAGCTGTTCACGTACGAAGCCCCTTCTGCCTTCTTTCCGAGTTTGAACTGGGGAGTTCGATATTTTGACCCCCTTAGTATGTGACCACACACGCGATATTGCGCTGTTTTATGGGATTTACCGTATTAGCCCGAATATAACGCGACCCCGAATTTAACGCGACTCCGAAATTTTCATAAGGATATTTAGAGAAAAAAAATACTCATAAAAGAATCAACGAAAGTAAAATTCAATCAGATAAGCATTTATTTAGGTAATTATATGTAATAAACATAGGTTACATTCATGACAATAAAGTTAAGTAATGTAAAATAAAATTAATATTGCGTAAGTAACAACAAAAAACGGAAATAGGTACTTATTCAGAATCTGATCAGAATGAGAACTCATTGATGCCACATCGGTATCGTCAGTATTGTCATGGACGCTTTCAGTCTCCCACAAAATGGAATCTTCCGTCCCAATTAAATCATTGGAAATGCAGCATTTCTTGAAACCTTTAATTATCGATTCAGGTTCGACCTTCTGCCAGGCGGTCGCAATCCATTCTCCCAAAGGAGAGACTGAGGTTTTTTTTAATTTCCTAAAGGTGTCAATGGTTGATTGCCCGCTAATAGCCAATTGTTGTATTCTTTTCGAAGGTTGTCTTTAAATGGTTTATTAACCACCACATCGAAGACTTGTAACTGAGAAGTCATACCACCCGGTATTATTACAAAATCGGAATTCAATGCCTCAATTTTTTCCTTAACAGTTGTTGTAAGGTGGCCTCGAAATGCATCAAGGGCTAGCATGGAGCCAGAGCTTCTCAGGGAACCTGGCCGTTTTCTCCATATCACATTCAACCAGTCTAATACCAACTCCTCTTATACCACATCCTAAATTAAAGTAAGCTTTTGCACGAGAGTTGTCCGCCGTCGTAGTGATAAACCTTTCCTTTTCATCATTCTTCTACACCAACTCATACTTGCTTTAAAGTCTTTTCTAGGAATGTTTAAATTAGCAGCTTCTTCTAACGTTTTAAATGTTCACCCTTCATTTCGCTTTTCTACTATGAATTTTAACACTCGCTGCTCAACTTCATTAATCCTTCCTTTTTTAGGTCTACTAAAAGATTTTCTTGAGGAATTTACATTCTTATATTTCCTTAAATCTTTTCTCCATAAGCGGATGTTTACTTCTGAAACTCCGTATTTCCTCGAAGCTCTCAATTTGTTCGTTCATTCTGCCTCGTTTGCCATCATAATTTTAAAATTCATATCGTAGGTTCTCCTGGTACCTTTATGTATTTGACTCTTGATGAGCCTTTTTTCTCAACACTACCTTCATTTCACATGATGGTTTTGACGTGGTCCTCCATGGGAGAATGTCCTTGTTTATATTATATTACTTAAATCCCGAATTTAGCGCGAGTCGGTATTTTAACGGAAAATAAATGGTCGAAAAATGTCGCGTTATATTCGAGCTAATACGGTAATAGTAATCTGTCCACTCCTGCCCTTTTTAGCACCTCCTCGTTGGTAATGTGGTCCACAAATGGGATATGGAGCATTCTTCTGAGTGTTCACATCTCGAATGCCTCGATCTTGTTAATGGATGCTACTTTTATCGTCCAGGTTTCTGCTTCATACAGTAGGACTGGCCAAACGTAGCTTTCGACCATTCTGTGACGGATTTATAGAGCAAGTTTTGCAGAGGAATTTATTAACAAGGTCGATATATATACAAATGTACAAGAGATAGAAACACCGTTGAGGGAATGAGTGGAGCTGGACTCGCCTGGTCTGGTTGACTGACTGCTGGCTGAGTCTGGTTGAACTGGCTGGACTGAGACTGAACTGTCACTCGCTAATTGTTTGCGCCTGACTGTGTGGACCGTGACTCTCTTGTTTATTCGGGGGTCCAGGTATTTATGTTATGTCCAATTATACTGGTCCCTCATCTGGGGGTGATTATTTTTCTATATTCGGCTCTTTGTCGCTTTGGTGATTACCGATTCTCGGGAAAAACATCTTGTCGTAATTTCCCCGGGGATTACACCATTGACCCTAATAAAATGTTTTCGGAAATTCATCCGAAAATATTTGGGTAATCACCGTAATGCTATCGTAAAACTAAAAATACAAATATTTCTTAATCTTAAGGATTCTCGAGGATTACATTACCGACCCTAATAAAATATTTTCGGAAATTGTCCGAAAAAATTGGGTAATTATTGTAATGCCCTCGTTAACTAAGAAATAAAAATGGAACGGCTTGTTGCCGCTACAACATTATGCATCCTTGCCGTATTCCTCTTTTTATCTGGATTTCTTCTGTTGTTAATTGGTTGTTGATTCTGACGTTGGCCGACTGTTGCCAGTACAGGTTTTGGATTATAGTTACGTCTTTTTCATCTATACCAGCTCTTTTTAGATAATCGATGAGACCTTCGTAGTTGAAGATGTCCTTTCTTTCGTCATTTGTACCAATGTCTTTAGGCAGAATATTGCTTCTCGTGTACCGGTGCCGCTTTTAAGAACAGAGTCTCTGCTCATCCCTTCAAATTTATTAAATATCCTGGTATGTATAATGCGTAGGAATATTTTGAATGTGTGACACATTCGCGAGATTGGCCTATGATCTTTGCATTTGGATGCTTTTGGGAAGCATTATGAACGAGGACTTTAGCCATTCCTTTGGAAGTTATTCAGTGTCATTGATCTTATTGTATAGTTTTGAAATTATGTTTATGTTTTCCTCCTGTAGCTGCATGAAATATTCTGCGTAGATATCGTCTGGACCTGGTGTTTTGTTGTTCTTTGCAATCTTAATAGCGTGTACTATTCTTTATACGACTTTTTTGTACTCACCATCAGTGAATTATTTTCCGTTTTTGACGATTTCGTGACTCATAGCATTAGGTACAAACGCAAACGATTCAGTCCATTCAGTTTAAAAGAAACAACCGAGATCCGCGCTGTTACTGTGAGTTATGAACTTGGCGGCGGCGGTCGTAATACTTCCGAGAAGGAACATTTCTGTTTCTTTTCTTTGTGACTTTTTTATGTTTCAATTTATTTCTGAGCCATAAGCTCATACCATAAGAGCCACATGTCGCTCGCGAGCCACACTTTCCCGACCCCTGGTCTAGTTTAAATTAATTAATCTGAGGAACTCAAAATCAGACTTTGTCGATATTTAAAGGATGAACTAAACCTAAGTTACTAGTTCTAATCTGTACTAATTCATCTATGACAAGCAAACTCACACATATTATCAAGTGAAAGTCAAACATTTGATCTACAAATCTAATTACTCTTGATTTTTAATGTAGAATAGTAACCTAAAATATATGTAGACAAAACTAGAACCTTATCATACTATAAACTGGATATATTCAGCTAGTTGTCATGTCTACATGTTTTATTTATCTTTATTCGTTTTTACAAAAACAGATAATACAGCTATAATAACAGACATATTACTATACATTATCAAGGTTTAGAATGGCCAGATGGTGGGTTCAATAGGTCATTGTTACGAATGGGGGATGTTGGAACACTTATCAACAGGTAATGGGCGTGACGAATTGACACAATGTCGGGTTGCTTCTTTCCCTGCAGGAGAATATGATATTTTCAGAGGGTGAGTTACAAAGGCGGCATATGCAGACATTCTCTGCTTGATGATATTGTTGGTTGACGCATACTCGGTAGTGAAAGGCGTCCCAGGTGGTGCGAGTTAATATGTCACGGTGTTTTTGATTTGCACCCTTCCATCAGTGTCTTTCGAGGGCTGGGCATCAGTATATCTCTCAATCGTGAACACCATATTTTTCTCTTCTATTTCCTTTCTGTAAGCATCCTTAGTTAAGAGTGGGACACCTTCGAAACCTTCTTGTATATTCTCCCCCATTGCCGCACAGCCTGCTAGGTGGAATGTGAAAGTGTTTGATGCGTTTTTAGGAAGGTCCATTGTATATTTGAGGTATCTTTAATTCTATCTAGCTCTAGTATGTGGTTGGATATTAGAAATGGGCTTAAAGTTTTAAAATGGCTTATCGCCGGCCAGAGTTTCTGTTAAATAATGTTGCTGCTGTGGCCAGACTTAGGGCTCGTATGCATCCTGAGGGATGCTATGGTTTGAGCTGCTTTTTTCATTTTTCTTTAATGTGTTTGGAGAAGCTAAGCTTCATCTGGAGGGTTAATGCTAGGTATTCATAACTATAGACGAATTCCAGATTGTTCTCTCTTATATTAATTTTGTGGCACTTTCGAGCCGACCCCATTTTCAGAATTTCATTGATTTGCTTTTCTCATAGTTTATAGACAATTTGTTAAAGAGGCAGCATGTGTTTAGATGACTCAAGCTAGCTTAGCTTGCTGTCAGGTCCTTGGAGTATATGACCAGGTCGTCGGCGTACATTAGGCAGATAACCCCAGGTACTCTGAGTGTGTCACCCTGCTTTTGGGTAACCTGTTTTGATAATTCCGTTCCGTTGTCGATTTTATAAAATTCGTGGCAAGGGTACAAGGGAACCGCATAAGGTTGAAGGTTTTCCACTTGACACCTACTTTCATTAGTCTCCTGCATAAAATCTGACTGGCCATTTAGTCGAAGATCTTACGGAAGTCAACAAATACAACATAGAGTGATCCGCGGGGGCGTCAGAACAGTTTGAATTTCATTTGCTTTCTCGAAGTTTTTGTTTTTTCGGAACCGGTATTTTTCTGGGGGTCGATGACTTATCTTGATTTGACAAGTACTAATCCAGACAATATTATTCTTATTATATCTAATCCTGATAACTTATTTAATTGAATCTATCTATCTCAAAACGTATGCGAAAAAGTCTGGCGTGGACTGGACTAGAAAGTAGTACACAAACTTCTTTGTCAAGATAAGTCAAGATTGGATTGCCCTAAACAAGATTACTCCATTCTAATCTTACTTAGTGCAATCCAATCTGGACAAGTAAGTTTGTTTACAACTTTTTAAACTATACTCTACAGCAGCCTTTTCCTCATACATAACTTGTTGATAGATTCAAGTATCTACAAGATTCGACTCTATTAGAGAAAACAAAACTAGAAACGCAAGAAAAGATAGATAAATGTTGTTTATGTTTGTATTTGACGTTGTTTTGGGGATTTTAAGGAGAAAGCCTACCAATTTGGCAGCGGGTCAAAATTTTAGGGATTTTGTACTTAAGCTTTAAAAAATGAGTTTGGCCTACAAAATAAACACGCGTGTTTATGTAAAAGCTTTTAATCTGTTTACAGTTTATACAAAAAAAAACTTGTTCTAATGGATATTGTGGCTTTATGTAGTTATTCCTGCATGTCTAGCTAGTGATGTAAAACAAGTTTTAACTGTTCACCTAGATATGTCGTCTAGTCTTGTCTGTCCTGTCTACACAGAATAGCCTTATCGGTAGAGTTCTATCTGTTCAGTCTTGTCAGTCCAATCGTATCTGCCCAGTCTATCTGTTCAGTGTTGTCTATTAAGGCTTGTCTCTACAAACCTGTCTTTATAGTCCTGCCTAGCCAGTCTTGCCTATCCAGTCTTGTTTCTCCAATTATCTCAATCCATTCCTGTTGTCCATACCTTATGTCTCCAGTAGTATTGTCCGTCCACTCTTGTCTGTCCATTATTGTCTGTCCAATTTTTGTTTGACCAGGCTTGTCTGTAAAGTCTTGTCTGACCAGCTTTGTCTGTCCAGTCGTGTCAGTCCACTTTTGTAAGTCCAGTCTTGACTGTCCCTCTTGTCTCTGCAGTCTTGTCTGTCTAGTCTTCTCTGACTAGTTTTGTCTGTTCTTGTCTGGGTAGTCTTGTCTCTCTGGTCTTGTCTGTCTAGTCTTGTCGATCTAGTCCTATCGGCCTAGTCTTGTCTGTCTAGTCTTTTCTATCTAGTGTATATATGTCTTGTCTGCGTTTTTTGGATAATAAAAATCATTTTTATGTTCAATTAATTTGTTTATAGTTTAAGCAATAAATGTATTATCGTTATAAATTTGTTTATGTAAATCGGAAACGTCACAAGAATGTAATTTGAGTAAATTTGAATGTTTTATGTTATAAACAATTCTATTAGTAGTATATTTTAATAATTCTCTAAAATATTTTTATTTTGTGTGTGGGTAAATATTTCAAATATAATTTGATGTGTGTTAGTCGACCGATTTGGCATTTAACGGGAAACCTTGAGAGTTTGTCCAAGAAAGCAGAAAACAAACTGAAATTAAAAACTTTTACGCACTTTTTACGCCGTGCGTGCGCTTGAGTTGCAATCAATTGGTGTTAATCGTAAAATAAACGTCCTTCGACAATACATTCTTAAAACTTATAATTACACAGCCACAAGTGAAAATTAATTTTTAAATAATTTGTAATCGAGCGTAAATTTCACATTCAAATTATATATTTTTTAAGATAATTAGCTTGCACCATTCACCATTTAATAGTTTTCGATAAATAATTACTAACTAACGATTCATTATCAACAGGATAAAATATTTTTTGGGAAGCAAGTTACTCAACAAGGTCCGAAGTGTGTCCTTTTGTGGCACAATTGACGCAGAAATAAAAAATTAGGCGACGAAACCGTATGCATAATATCCTCTTGATTCATGTTTCGGCGTGTCCGCGCTATAATATCTTTATCGGTGGCGGCAGAAAGCTCTGCACAGTTTTACCACTTCCACACAGAGATTTCCATAATAAAAAATATGCACTTTCATATCAAATAACATTCAAGCTAAGACAGAATAAGTCTTTTATTGAGGACAGAAAGCTTGTCTGCATAGTTTTGTCTCTCTAGTATTGTCTGTCTAATCTTGTTTATCTAGCCTTGTTTGCCTAGTATTGTCTGGGTAGTCTTGTCTGTCTAGTCTGGTAAGTCTAGTCTTGTCAGTCTAGTCTTGTCCGTCTAGTCTAGTATGTCTGGTCTTGTCTATCTAGTTTTGTCTCTTTAGTTTTGTCCATCTAGTATTTTCTGTCTACTCTTGTCTGTCTAGTCTTGTCTGTCTAGTCTGTCTAGTCCATCTCGTCCGTCTAGTCCTCTAGTCTCCTGTCTAATTTATCTAGTTTGTCTAGTATGTCTAGTCTGTGTAGTGTGTCTAGTCCGTTTGTCTAATCTTGTCTGTCTAGTCTTGTCAGTCTTGTCTGTATAGTCTTGTGTGTCTAGTCTTGTCTGTCTAGTCTTGTCTGTCTAGTCTTGTTTGTCTAGTCTATTCTGTATAGCCTTGCCTGTCTAGTCTTTTCTGTCTAATCTTGTCTGTATAGTCTTGTCTGTCTAGTCTGTCGGTCTAGTCTTGTTTGTCTAGTCTTGTCTCTCTAGTCTTGTCTGTCTAGTATTCTCTGTCTAGTCTTGTCTGACTAGTCTTGTCTGTTTAGTCTTGACTGTCTAGTCTTGTCTGTCTAGTCTTGTCTGCCTAGCCCTGTCCATCTAGTATTGTCTGTCTGGTCTTGTCTGTCTAGTTTTGTCTTGTCTGTCTGGTCTTGTCTATCAAGTCTGTCTGTCTAGTCTTATCTGTCTAGTCTTGTCTGCCTAGTCTTGTGTATATAGTCTAGTCTGTAAAAATAGTCTTGATATTTTTCACAAGATATTCAATGTTTGGTAACATAGCTGACCTGAATCAATGTGAGTGAGTCTATCATAAACAAAACATTCTTATATTTTTCTTTGGAACATCAAAAGCAACGTTCGTTTTAACAAATGGACTAAAAGCTAAATACACACAGACTTAATTCTTTTCTTCCTGTGGCATTATGTCATTCAGCACAGTAGGTGGAGAACACATTTAATTGCACTTAGCAGACTCGAAACTCCGATGTTTGCACTGCCGTGGGCAACCGGCGAATAAACACGCAGATGTTATTGATGCGACAAATACGCGGCTACGAATTCTGTTATCAAAATATTGATTAAAAAAAACAGATCTTAAGTCAATCTTTGCAATCCGTCTTCTTTACTTTATCCACTCATTCTCCAGCAAAAGAAACCAACAAAATAAACAAAAGTAAAGGAGGATGAAACGACAGAACTAAGCAATTCTGGAAGCAGCTGACCAAGACTGGAGAAGAATTAATAAGATTTCACAAGACTAGAACATTTTAAACAGGGCTTTACAATGTTTAACACGACCAGATAAAGCTAGACAAGATTAAACAAGGCTATAGAAGGCTAGACAAGGCTAGAGAAGACTAGATAAAGTAAGAGGAAACTAAACACGGCTAGATAAGACTACACAAGGCTAGAGAAGACTACAAAAGGCTAGCGAAGACTAGATAAGCCTACAGAAGACTAGGCTAAAGAAGACGAGACGAGACTATAGAGACTAGATAAGACTAGAGAAGACTAGCCAATGCCAGAGAAGACTAGACAAGCCTACATAACACTAGACAAGGCTAGATAAGACTACAGAAGGCTAGAGAAGACTAGAAAAGACGGGAAAGGGCTAGAGAAGACTAGATAAGGCTAGAGAAGACTAGATAACGCTAGAGAAGACTAGACAACGTTAGAGAAAACTAGACAAAGCTAGATACGATTAGACAAGGCTAGGGAAGTATAAACAATGCTAGACAGGGCTAGACAAGCCTAGATAAGACTAGACAAGGTTAAAGAAGACTATACGGGCTAGAGAAGACAAAATAATGCTAGAGCAGACTAGACAAGGCTACAAAACACCGGGGAAAGCTAGAGATGGCTATAGTAGGCGAGACGTGGCTAGAGAAGACTAGACAAGGCTAGAGAAAACTAAGCAAGGCTAGACTGTTACTAGTTCTTATTCTAGTAACTAAAAATAGTATATTTAAGGTAGAAGCTGAGCAAGTATCTTGAAATATCTTTCACGTGTGGTAACAAATTTCTGTGAAGTATCTGTTACACCTAAATAGACTTGAATAAATTTAAGCTGAAGTCAACGGCATCCGCGTTAAGAATATTTTTGCATCGGATTACAAAAGGTGTTTGCAGTCGCATGGGGATCACGTCAATCACGTGACTCACATCGGATCGATCTGCCCCAAGGGTGAACCCGAGGAGAGAGAGAACGAGCTGGAACGAGCCGAGCGTTGTAATCCCGCTGAAAACGCGTGGGCGGACGGCCGTCGCGACGCTTCGGATATTATTTCATGCGGGTTTGGTGGCGATCGATGGTGTGAAAGGGCGGTACATGTGAGCTGATTGCTTCCGGTATTAAGCTTCACGGCGGGGGATGAAATTGTTAAATTGCGAATTGGGTCCAGTTGAAAAAAAGGAGTAAATTGAGATTGGAACTACTTGTGAACTTTATGAAGCCACATACAGACAAGTCTAGATATACAAGATAAGATGAACAATAGTAGATAGACAAGACTAAACCCCCTATTCCACCTTGGCTTTTAGTATGCGCCACTCCGGTATCGCATATTTTGCATTAGTTCAGGGTGGGCAGCCCGGACGGTTAGTGAAAACCGCCCAAGTTGTTGTCTCCCCGACCAGAATTCGAACCCGGGTCTCCCGCATTGAAAGGCGGGTATGTTGTCAACTACAAAAAAGACTAGACAGACAAGACTAGACACACAAGTCTAAACAGACAAGACCAGACAGACAAGACTAGACAGACAAGACTATATAGACAAGACTAGACAGACAAGACTAGACAGACAAGACTAGACAGACAAGACTAGACAGACAAGACTAGACAGACAAGACTAGACGGACAAGACTAGACAGACAAGACTAGACAGACAAGACTAGACAGACAAGACTAGACAGACAAGACTAGACAGACAAGACTAGACAGACAAGACTAGACAGACAAGACTAGACAGACAAGACTAGACAGACAAGACTAGACAGACAAGACTAGACAGACAAGACTAGACAGACAAGACTAGACAGACAAGACTAGACAGACAAGACTAGACAGACAAGACTAGACAGACAAGACTAGACAGACAAGACTAGACAGACAAGACTAGACAGACAAGACTAGACAGACAAGACTAGACAGACAAGACTAGACAGACAAGACTAGACAGACAAGACTAGACAGACAAGACTAGACAGACAAGACTAGACAGACAAGACTAGACAGACAAGACTAGACAGACAAGACTAGACAGACAAGACTAGACAGACAAGACTAGACAGACAAGACTAGACAGACAAGACTAGACAGACAAGACTAGACAGACAAGACTAGACAGACAAGACTAGACAGACAAGACTAGACAGACAAGACTAGACAGACAAGACTAGACAGACAAGACTAGACAGACAAGACTAGACAGACAAGACTAGACAGACAAGACTAGACAGACAAGACTAGACAGACAAGACTAGACAGACAAGACTAGACAGACAAGACTAGACAGACAAGACTAGACAGACAAGACTAGACAGACAAGACTAGACAGACAAGACTAGACAGACAAGACTAGACAGACAAGACTAGACAGACAAGACTAGACAGACAAGACTAGACAGACAAGACTAGACAGACAAGACTAGACAGACAAGACTAGACAGACAAGACTAGACAGACAAGACTAGACAGACAAGACTAGACAGACAAGACTAGACAGACAAGACTAGACAGACAAGACTAGACAGACAAGACTAGACAGACAAGACTAGACAGACAAGACTAGACAGACAAGACTAGACAGACAAGACTAGACAGACAAGACTAGACAGACAAGACTAGACAGACAAGACTAGACAGACAAGACTAGACAGACAAGACTAGACAGACAAGACTAGACAGACAAGACTAGACAGACAAGACTAGACAGACAAGACTAGACAGACAAGACTAGACAGACAAGACTAGACAGACAAGACTAGACAGACAAGACTAGACAGACAAGACTAGACAGACAAGACTAGACAGACAAGACTAGACAGACAAGACTAGACAGACAAGACTAGACAGACAAGACTAGACAGACAAGACTAGACAGACAAGACTAGACAGACAAGACTAGACAGACAAGACTAGACAGACAAGACTAGACAGACAAGACTAGACAGACAAGACTAGACAGACAAGACTAGACAGACAAGACTAGACAGACAAGACTAGACAGACAAGACTAGACAGACAAGACTAGACAGACAAGACTAGACAGACAAGACTAGACAGACAAGACTAGACAGACAAGACTAGACAGACAAGACTAGACAGACAAGACTAGACAGACAAGACTAGACAGACAAGACTAGACAGACAAGACTAGACAGACAAGACTAGACAGACAAGACTAGACAGACAAGACTAGACAGACAAGACTAGACAGACAAGACTAGACAGACAAGACTAGACAGACAAGACTAGACAGACAAGACTAGACAGACAAGACTAGACAGACAAGACTAGACAGACAAGACTAGACAGACAAGACTAGACAGACAAGACTAGACAGACAAGACTAGACAGACAAGACTAGACAGACAAGACTAGACAGACAAGACTAGACAGACAAGACTAGACAGACAAGACTAGACAGACAAGACTAGACAGACAAGACTAGACAGACAAGACTAGACAGACAAGACTAGACAGACAAGACTAGACAGACAAGACTAGACAGACAAGACTAGACAGACAAGACTAGACAGACAAGACTAGACAGACAAGACTAGACAGACAAGACTAGACAGACAAGACTAGACAGACAAGACTAGACAGACAAGACTAGACAGACAAGACTAGACAGACAAGACTAGACAGACAAGACTAGACAGACAAGACTAGACAGACAAGACTAGACAGACAAGACTAGACAGACAAGACTAGACAGACAAGACTAGACAGACAAGACTAGACAGACAAGACTAGACAGACAAGACTAGACAGACAAGACTAGACAGACAAGACTAGACAGACAAGACTAGACAGACAAGACTAGACAGACAAGACTAGACATGCAAGACTAGACAGACAAGACTAGACAGACAAGACTAGACAGACAAGACTAGACAGACAAGACTAGACAGACAAGACTAGACAGACAAGACTAGACAGACAAGACTAGACAGACAAGACTAGACAGACAAGACTAGACAGACAAGACTAGACAGACAAGACTAGACAGACAAGACTAGACAGACAAGACCAGACAGACAAGACTAGACAGACAAGACTAGACATACAAGACTAGACAGACAAGACTAGACAGACAAGACTATACAGACAAGACTAGACAGACAAGACTAGAGAGACAAGACTAGACAGATAAGTCTAGACAGATAAATCTAGACAGACAAAACTGGACAAACAAGACTAGACAGACAAGATTAGACAGACAAGACTAGACATATAAGTCTAGTCAGACAAGACATAACAAACAATATTAATTTATGCAAACTAGTTCAAACGGTTTAGGATAGTTCCTTGTGCAGTTTATAGAGGGCTATTAATATGTGACTAATCGTGTGTAGATTGAATCACGATAAATAAATATTAATGGTCGTAGTGGGTTGGATTTATTGCTAATTATTTTTGTCGATTAGTTAATGTTTTAGTTCATAGAAATGCAATTAGTTATAAATCTTGCAGATTAGTTTGTGGAATTACGAGAATATAAAATGTGTAGTTTGTCTCCAAAATGCTCTTAAGTGAATTAGAAACCAATAGTCGGCTTAAAGTCTACATGGAACTAGCTTCGGTCTGTCTGTGTTTGTAATCTGGTGTGTGGTTCGAGGTTTTAGTAATAGAATTGATGTGGAAAATGGAAACAAAATTCTAATTAAAACCATTGAAATATCTCGTTTGATATGTAAAGCCGCGCTCGGTTACTTTGTAAACTTGACCTATATAAACGTCCGTCGGTAATTCCAAGGATTAAAGCCATTTATTAAGACCAACTGCAATGCCTCCACCAGACAAATTAGCCAATTAATTTCGTAAATTAATTCACAACGAATTCAAACAGAAACGTTTTACTTTCAATTTTCAGCTGGCTCTTGGAGGATTTTGGGCGTGCTCGACTCGTAATTGTACCATAAATAAGTCTTTAGTGTCGTTTGAATCATGTGCTAGTAGGTGTTGTGGATTGCCTCATACAATTGTAGATCACACGAAAACAATGACTTAAATTTTAGCGTGGACACAGAAACTCTTATTACAAAAACGAATAGAAATTCTTTGTTTCCTCACATCTACTCTTCTCTGTTTTAGCCCGTGGACTTTAGCCATGTCCATTTGGCATAGAGCGAATACGTATAACCTTCTGTGTTATCGGTTTAAAAGGCAATTGAGACAAAAAACAAATTGAATTTAATTAAAAGCGAATTCATTCGCATTCCTCTCATTAGGGCCAATGGATTTCTCTCGTTTCGTTTTTCTTTGGCACATCGACAACAGTTGCATTCTCGTCCCGTTTTCTAGTCCAATAAAATCCTCGTAATGTCGATTGCTATTAGATGAGGACGATTTACGTTTGCATCTGGCCGAAGAAACTCGGCGTAAACTCAACAGTTTCTGTATCGTCTTGGAATCCTCAACCTGAACTCAATCGGTTCACATTCTTTATATTTAAACTAGACCTGACTACATTTTAGACTGTTATATAAGTCAAATTAATTCAAGTCAGTTATGTTTAATAATAAATACAAGGGATTAAGTAATCAATCGGTAAATTAGAGGAAATACTGGACGATTTCTATCTGCATGTGGCCGAAGAAACACGGCGTAAACTCAGCAGTTTCTGTTTCGTCTTGGAATCCTCATCCTGAACTCAATCGGTTCACATCCATTATATTTAGACTAGACCTGACTATATTTTAAACTTTTATATCAGTCAAACAAATTCAGGTCTGTTATCTTTAATAATAAATACAGGGGATTAAGCAATCGATTGGTAAATTAGAGGAAATCGTTTCCAGTTAGAATTTATCCTAATGGCAAGGATATGGCTTAATGGCATAAATAAAATAAAGAGGTCCGATGCTACTAGAGAAAAGATAATAAATTGATCGCTTGAAAAGTGTGAAATGTACCCAAAATATAAGCTATTACAAAATACTGCAACAATTACACAACAGTGGACAAATATTTCAAATGCTGACTTGCGAAATTACTTACTAATCACAAGTTTTTTGAAAGGAGATTAGTAAAAGATGAAACAGAAAAGACTAGATGCACCAGCATAGACTAGATTTCCTAATCTAGAAAAAGTAGTCTTATATGTATACTCTTGCTTGTCTAGCCTTGTCTATGGAGTTCTATCTCATTCGAAATTATTTTTAAAAACAAAAAACGTTGCCTGAACTGTTTGTGCTCCAAGCAAGGATTCACGTTCCTTCATTTTGAAGCTATCAACCCGAAAAATTCTTCCCTTGAGGCTCGAAATTTAATTAAAAGTAAGCAAACAAGATATAATTTCGTCTTAAGTAAAGCAATTAAGCGGTGGAAACAAGAGGCAATTTGTCACGGTTAATACGAACAATTATGCGTTACATTTCGCTTATTGAAGATGATTTATCGCCGGTAGACCGCGATGTAACGGCAATAATTACATTCAAATTGCACATGTCCATGTACGTTTTAGATTATTTTTCGGTTTAGTGGGACGCATAATCGTTTATTATTTACATTTACTGCTATTGTTAATAACAAACCGTTTTTTCTGCGCCGGCTTAAACGAAACCCGACTCGCCACGGACGCAATGAATTTCAATTATCATCGACAGTAATTTACATTCAAATTGCAAGCTAATACGAATTGTTCGAGATTGCTGTTGCAAATTATATAACACTATAAACAAGTTCAATATTGTTTATCACATATCAACATTAATTCTAACTAATTAGTCACTAGATACATTTAGTATCAGACTATATAATTACATAAAGAGTGAAGCATAGACAAGAATCGTTAGACTTTACTACGACTAGATTTACTAGATTCGACAGACTAGATTAAACAAGATACACTAGTCAGATAAAAATACCTATTAATCAAATTAATGATTAAAAAAATTCATGCTGGTAAAGAGAATATCGATAAAGCATATACCATGAGGCTGCAGAACAGAATATATCGCAGGTCTTGCCGATGGAGCTAAAGCGTAATGCTAAGCTAAAGGGGTCTTCATTGACCCCTTCTCATTCAGGCAAGAGAAGATGTTTTTGGAAGCGATATCAGCGACTAGAACGGAAATATGGTGCAAGCTCATAACAAGTCTCGATATGAAACAAAGTAGTAGACGTGAATGGAAGTTAATAAAGAATTTCAATAACGACCCTTCCGCTCGAGAATCGGATATGTCTGGAGTCACACCAAATCAGATAGCCCAACGCCTCTTACCTAATGGTAAATCGGCAACTAAAGCGGGAAAAATCAAACTCCAAACTGACAGTAACAACGAAAACGATGTCCTGGACTTACGATGTCGATGTCCTGGCAAAGAATACGGGATTGTTTTGACCCGGAGTTTTTACCTGGTGTAACTGTTGTTAATCGTCTTTGGCACTCTTTAACTAAGATCCGAAAGCGAAAATTAAGCTTGTACGTTATATACGTTGGTTCAATAAATATTATTGTTGTTGAAAATAATTGTTGACATTTTCAAGATGACAGATAGTCGAACGCAACTAACTCGACATTGCCACGTTCATTATTTTTGATTGATTCAATGATCCTTGCCACGTCCTATATTGGATCGACAGTTGATATTTATAAATCTTGCAGATTAGTTGCTCGAATTACAAGAATTTAGAAAGTGTAGTTTGTCTCCAAAATGCTGTTAAGTGAATTAGAAACCAATAGACGGCACAAAGTCTACATGGAACTAGCTTCGTAAGTTAATCTAACAAAATCTAACCGGGGTTAAACCAACGGTCCTTGCCACATTGTCCTACATTGGATCGAGAATTGGATCTGCCCGCTTCGCGGCGGGCAACCTAATCTAACCGGGGTTAAACCAACGGTCCTTACCACATTGTCCTACATTGGATCGAGAATTGGATCTGCCCGCTTCGCGGCGGGCAACCTAATCTAATCGAGGGTAAACCAACGGTCCTTGCCACATTGTCCTACATTGGATCGAGAATTGGATCTGCCCGCTTCGCGGCGGACAACCTAATCTAACCGGGGTTAAACCAACGGTCCTTGCCACATTGTCCACAAGTAAAAAAAGAATCTGTTGTATATCCAGGTCACGGGGTTAAACCAACGGTCCTTGCCACATTGTCCACAAGAAAAAAAAGAATCTGTTGTATATCCAGGTCACTGAAGTAATTAACTCGAGACATTGTAGCTGTTTGTGGCGTGGCTGTTCGTTGCAATATGAATGCAACTTCAATACGACGCTTAAGATTGTATTGTATTGCGTTCGCATCAAAAACCACAGTGATACTATACTACAGTATATAATCAGTGATACTATCATCCAATCGGCATGACGCTACCGATTGGAACAAGTAAAATTGACCGTGTGTGAATGTAAATTGGCATGACAGTTGTTATACTTGACGGAAGAATCGAAATTTAATTCTCTTGGCTTGATCAAGCCGATTGGAATGTGAGGTCGCGGTCGTCAGTTCAGTTGAATCAAGATTTTTGTCGGTGATAATCGTGATGTCCGCTTTATCTCAGCATGTCTTTTCTTTTTTTTTATCACGAGCGCCCAAGACAGCTACAACATCGTCGTCCGTCACTGGTGACACTAAAACATCGTCGTCCGTCACTGGTGACGGCATAGCTTCAACTGAACGTCGCTGCCGATTCTTCTTCCTCTTGTTGTGGTGTCCTATCCGTTGCGAACCTTGGCGATTAACATGGCTCTTTTAACTTTCGCTATACTCTGAAACAGTTCTACTGAAGTGATTCCGTACTAGAAATGAGCATGGGATCTCATCCTCCCATCCCATCCTATCGTCCCATGGTATGAGATGAGTGGTATGAACGTCGCGTGGGATGGTATGGGATGGGACGACAATTTTGTATGGGACGGAGTGGGACGGGTTTTGATAATCTAGTAAATCTAGTTCGTGCATAATTAACTGCTTTCATATAAGAATCTTATTACTTTAATTTGTTTCTAGACACAAGTAGGCTCCCGAATACAAATCACTGTATTTTGTATTTAGCTATTTCTAGATTTTGTTTTTTTGCAATATCTTTGCATATCTTCTTTCTGTGGGCTTTAGTGAAGTTTTTGAAGACTCGGCGCGGCCGTTTATTGGTTACCGAATTGCACTTGCGCAGTTCCTCTAGTATTTTTCTTTGTGAAGAAGAAAAGTCCTATTAGTAGTATTCAAGTATCCTTGAAAATGGTGCAGCTTTGTTTTTAACGATTTTAACGATTAGATTGAAAATTTATTTAATACAGCTCAGGAGATTTCTGGGATAACTATATACCACTAGGAAACTACTAGGAACTACTATGAACTAGGAACTACTATGTAGTTCCTCCAAAATCTTCCGATCTGTTTGCGACGAAAAAGAATTAATCATTGTCGAAAAAACAGAAAAGCAAGTCTGCTTTATGGGAAACATGGGATGAAAGGGACTGGCCGCGCGACCGGGATGGGATGGGACGAATGGGATGGGACAAAATTTTAAGTTTGTGGGATGGGACAGTGTTACGAAATAGTGATGGTATCGGACAGTGACAGGGATACGTCCCACGGGATGGGATCTGGGACGAGAAACTCATCCCATGCTCATCTCTATTCCATACCATTCACACAGATTATGCAACCATGAATGTCTTCGTCTACCCAGACCTCTTTCGCTGTCTGTTTTGACCTGTAAGTTGAGTTGCAGGATACGATACTTCTCATGACGCATTATATGCCCAAGGTATTCCATTTTACGTTTTTTAACATTGAACGAGATTTATCGCTGAAGATTGAACAGTTTAAATCAATCGTGTGTGGAGTATATAGACGATCTGCAGATTCGATTAAGCCTGCAGCGTCATGCCGATTACGCAATAAGCAGTATCGTGTATGGCCACTATTACTACAAAGGATAGACTAAACTGCCTTCAGCCCATACTGTTTGATGGTAGGGCAGTAGGAAACAAATAGGAGATAAAACATCTGGCTATAACACTAGATAGCAAACTCTTAATAGACTAGATAACAAACTCCTTTAGAAAAATTTGGTCTCAAGAAATACCAGATATCGATGGAAATGACATTCGAGCAGCACTGAGAAAGATGAAAACAGAAAAGCACTAAGGGAAGACTGAGTTACGGCGGAAGATGGGAGGCAACACTCTCTAGAGAAGGCACTACTCATCTTCTTAAACAAGTGTCTGCAAGAGCAACGAGTACCCTCATCATGGAGGAACGCAACAGACCAATCAGTCCCACTCCATCTGGCCTTCGTAGACTATTAGAAGGCGTTTGATTCCATCGAAACATGGCTGGGTTGGCAGCTATGAATAAGGCGAGAATTGACTTTCGCTACATTAATATTATTAAAGAAATCTTCTCAAATGCTACGCTTCATGTTAAGGGTGTTTGGGGTTTTTAGACGGAGAAGACTAGGATAGAAAGAGGTGTATGCCAGGGAGACACAATATCTCCCCCAAAGCTATTAGGGGGAATGGTATTAACATTAACGGCACATACCTTAACCACCTAAGATTTGCCGACGATATTGAACTGATAAGTAGCGACCCATATGAGCTAAAAGTCATGACAGAACAACCATACGACGCATCGAAAAAAGTGGGTCTGAAGATGAACCTTCAGAAGACTAAAATCCTGAGCCCAGATGATATCCAGGTTTCCGTGCAGAACCATACATTCCTAGACCCACTACGTTTAGATCGGAAATAACATCAAACTGGACAAGGAAAACCAAACTACATAAACTAACAGCTCAAACGTGGGCAGTTTTTGGAAAACTCCACTTCATCCTCAAAGATCTAGAAATGCCGATTAACCTCAAATGGAGGATTAACGAGGCCTGTGTGCTGCCCATATCAATTTATGGCAAGGAAACAGTAGCGCTAACAAAGAACAGCGCAAACCGCTTGAGAACGTGCCAAAGAGCGATGGAACGAGCAATGCTGGTGAAAAGCCTGAGAGGACGGATATGAAACGAGGACATCAGGAGGCAAACTAAAGTGACAGATGTCGTGCGGAGAATTCACTCACAGAAATGACTTCTTTAGAAAAATTGGGTCTTAAAAAATACCAGATATCGATGGAAATGAGATTCGAGCTGCGCTGAGAAAGATGAAAAACCGAAAAGCACTAGGTGAAGACAGAGTTGACGGAAAGATGGGGGAAAACTCTCTTCAGAAGGCACTACACATCCTCGTAAACAAGTGTCTGCAAGAGCAACGAGTACCATCATCATGGAGGAATGCTGAAGTGATCCTACTGTTTAAGAATGGCGATAGTACAGATATGGAGAACTACAGACCAATCAGTTTATTGCCCGTTTTCTACAAGCGTAACCATCTAGTTTGACCAACCGGTCGAACAAGCAGGATTTTGCAAAGGCTATAGCATAACAGACCATATCCAGGTCAAGTACACGCTTATCGAAAAGACTTCAGAATACAATGTCCCACTCCATCTGGCTTTCGTAGACAACCAGAAGGCGTATGATTCTATGAAAACATGGACGGTGTTGGCAGCTATGAATAAGGCGAGAATTGACTCTCGCTACTCTAATATTATTAAAGACATCAAGGCAAATGCTACGTCTCATGTTAAGATTGATTAAGACACTTTGACGGAGAAAACTAGGATAGAGAGAGTGTACGTCAGGGAGGCATGAGCGGATCCGGGGAGGTCATTGACGGGGTCTAGGTTGGCTTTGAGCTTCAATGGCAGAAGAACCGCCTAACTGGATTAGCGCATCTAAATGTTCACAAAAGCATACTCGTTCTAGTGGAGGAAGTCATAACTCGTATCTCGGGATGACAGAAGAGCAAATTTGATTTTGTAATTTGATTAAAATTATTTCGACGTCTTACTTACAATTGGCCCGACTAGACCTGGCCTATATGAACCCCCCTCGTGTCTCCCTTGCAGGGAGGCACAACCTCTCCCAAACTATTTTCCTTAGCTCTAATCTTTATGAGAGAGGGACAAGTGTGGGCAGCTTTTGTAAAACTCGGCTTCATCCTCAAAGATCTGCAAATGCTGATTAACCTCAAACGGAAGGTTTACGAGGCCAATGTCTTTGAAAGCTGGATGCGCCCTGGCAGGGAGATACAATCTCTCCCAAACTATTCACCTTAGCTCTAAGCCTTAGGAGAATGGGACAAGTGTGGGCAGCTTTTGTAAAACTCGGCTTCATCCTCAAAGTTCCAAAAATGCCAATTAACCTCAAACAGAAGGTTTACGAGGCCAATGTGCTTGAAAGCTGGATGCGCCCTGGCAGGGAGATACAATCTCTCCCAAACTATTCACCTTAGCTCTAAGCCTTAGGAGAATGCGACACGCGTGGGCAGCTTTCGGAAAACTCTACTTCATCTTCCAAGAACTATAAATGCCGATTAACCTTTTAACGACCTTTAGCAACCTTTTGAATTTTTACAAGGCCTATGTGCTGCCCGTAGCAATATATGGCATGGAAACCGTAACTCTAGTAAAAAATAGTTCAAACCGTTAGAGGAGCCAAAGGTCGATAGAACGAGAAATAAGCCTGAGAGAACGGATACGAAATGATAACATCAGGAAATGGACTAAAGTGACGGATGGCGTGAATTTACTCTCAGAAATGGAGATGGGAGGGTCATGTGACGAGGCAAAACGACGAGAAATGGCCCAAGATCATCCAGTGGACGTCCAGAACAATCAAATGAGGTGTGAGAAAGCCCCAATAAAGGTGGATGGATGATATCCGGAATACTGTTGGTAAAAACTGGCTGCAAGCAGTACAAAACCGAACGGGGTCAAAGAGTAGGGATAAGGCCTACATCCAGAAGTAGATAACGACAGGCTAAAGGAAAAAAAAAGAAGCAAACTCTTATGGAACAGGCACGCTGAGGATGTGGTAGGGAAAGCAAAACGAGCTCTAATGGTGTGCAGAAGTATTCCAGTGGAAAACCCCACGTTTCCACTGGAATACTTCTGCAACTTCTGGAATACTTCTGTAACTCCACAATCCTGCGATTAATATAGGTACACCATGATGGTGAAACCTGCCATCATTTACGTGGGGAAGTAGATCCAAGTTGGTCTCTACGTATAAGCAGCTTGAGAAGATTGAAAGACTGGCTTCTGTCTGCATCACGGGAGCGACGGGGTGCCCGACAGTAGCAATGGAACTGCTGCTAGGTCTGACTCCGTTGCACCTTCTCGTAACGGGGACCGCCTGATCGGCGATTGTAAGGTTCAGGAAGAGGTAGAGGTAAAATAATCGAGAGCATCGAGACCGGCTTCAAAGTACACCTGGCTGGAAGTACCAAAAGGCGAATGGTATGCATTTTGAGAAAAACTACTCAGCATAGTGTAGCAGTAAAGCCGATTCTAGCTACGAATCCTCAACATACCAGATTGAGCAAAGTGCTATTATCAAGTGGTATATGAGTGGTTAGAAGGCGAAAGATGGTACTGGTGCAGGAGTGTTGGCCCTCGTACCAAATACTTCGAATCCATGTGAATATAGATACCCAAGTATTTTCCTAGCAGAGGAACATGAAATCGAAAGATTGGCGTAATTTAACTAAGTTTTGTAAATTTCCAAAATGTGAAATCCAGTTCTTATGTATAGATATTATCTATATCTCTACAGGACACAATGTATGTATTGCTGTGTATATTGTGTATTTTGCTGGATATTCATAAAATGAGATGAAATGTTTTAATAGCTATAAAAGTGTTTATTTTTAGTGGACTTATTGGACGTGGTTTTAAAATCTCCTGCTTGTATAAATAAATTGTTTGCTCCAGTTTTCTAAAATTAATCGAGGGAAGGAGCGGAAAAAAACCATAACAATCCGTGCGGCGCCGCCGCACGGCCTTTTGTCCGGCTCTCGTTAAACGTCTTTTACGGCTTCATTCTCGCGAAAAATACAACCGTAAAAAACTATATTGAATTTGCGCTGAAAATTTTTCGATGAATAATCATCGAGTTAACGGTCGCCGATTTGCATTTATTACGCGAGCTCGGCCAATATTTAATAACGCCAGCCGTCGTAAACCCGGCATATTGTAAATACATTCCGATTTTATTTTTCATTTTTATGTTTATGCGTTACGTCGTCCATGTACACAAACAAACAAGACTAAACAGACCGAACAAAAAAGACTAGACAGATTAGACAAACATGTAAGTTGCTGATTATGTAATAATAACCAACTTAGAGCAAAAACTGAATGTACAAAGTTTGACTATACACTTAATCTATCGCTTAGTTTAGGTGTCTTAGTTTAGGTGTTTAGGAAGGAAAGATATACCGGAAAGTTCTGTCCTTTTCGGTGACATGTCTCAACAAGTTTCATTCGACAAATATTTGGCTCTTTCTTTTTGTCACTGAATATATAGGGTCTTTCATTAAGCGCTTCTTATCTTTAAATTTAAATAAAACAGAGTGTGTATGGAATATCATCGAAATTATTTATTTGTTTGAAAGGCCTATCGATGCCATTATGTATGGAATATAACATCCTGCAAATGTCCGCCATGGCTTCGCTAGGTGGCACGTATTCAAAATGTAAAATTTTCCATGACTCTGGAGAATAAATCAGGCTGAATTTGACCGATGGCATGAGTTATGTTGGCTTTGAGGGCCACAGTGGTTTGTGACCTATTCGCATAGACATGCGACTTAAGAAAACCCCACAAGAGAAAATCTAGCGGGGTCAAATCGCACGATCTCAGTGGCCAGTTCACATCACCTCCACGTGAGATGACCATGTACTCAAATCGCTCGTGAAAAATATCCAATGTGGCAAGTGCTGTGTGACACGTTGCGCCGTCCTATTAAAACAACTAGTCGTTGGGTCCACATTATCCAATTCAGGCCAAAATAAGTTGGTAGCCATCGACCTATAGCGCTCGCCGTTGACTGTGATGGCCTGACTAACGTCATTCTCAAAGAAATATGGACCGATGACGCCACCAGCCCAAAGTCCACACCGGACAGTGACTTTTTCGGAATGAATTGGACGCTCGTTGATCTCATGTGGATTGGTATCGTCCCAGATTCGACAATTTTGTTTCTTGACGTACCCATTCATCCATAAATGGGCCTCATCCCTGAAGATGCTTTTAAGATGAAAATTAAGGTTAGTTCCAACTGTTCCAGGGCCCATTCAGCGAGCACACGTCGTTGCTTTTGGTCGTTTACCTTCAGCTACTTAGTCAGTTGAATTTCGTAAGGGTGCAGGCCCAAGTTACGATGCAAAATTCGCCAAGTTGTGACCTGCGAAAGGCCGAGTTCATGTGAGCGACTCGAAATCGACGGCCTCGGATACTCCTGTACACTCTCACGGACAGCGGCGATGTTTTTGGCAGATCTTGCGTTTCGTCGTTGTACTGGCGTTGGTTTATTGTTTACTGAACCAGTTGACTCAAATTTATCCACCACACTGCGAATTGTCCTTTCGGTAAGACGATTATGGCGACCGTAAAATGAACACCCATTTTGATAAAACAATTTTATCATTTGCACGTGTTGTTGAACGCTATATCCGTCCATGGTGATTTGGCAAAACAGACTGAATAAATGACAGCCAATTCGACAGGTGTAGCTTCAACATTATGGCCGCTACCAACCGTAAAAGTTCGGAAGTCCCTATTGGAAGACCCTTTATATTATTTTTATTTTTATAAATTGAATCATTTTACAATTTTTACAAATTACAGAGATTACATCGACCGAATTTATTTAGTTCAACAAGGTGATTTGCGTTTCCTGTTTACGGATTTGGCTTCCCAAAACTAAATTGTTCGTAATAATGGGGACCAGCTCGCCCGTAATCGTGTTTACTAAACCTTAATCTCAGTTAAATAGTCTAAATCAAGTTTCGCGTTACAATGGCATTGTCGTGCAACTCAATGATCTGGCTCTGTAACATTTGTAACCGTAATCCACTTACACTTTTGTAATCGTTCCAATGTTTGAACCTACTATGTTCAAACAATGAGAATTGGAATATTTCAATTTTAGAGAAAATCCATTTTTAGTCACACAAACAATTATTACGGTCTAGTCCAATTTAGTTATGTCTAGTCTTGTTTAGTCAGCTTTATTTTTGCCTAGTTTGTCGGTACTTATCTAGTCTTATTTATTCATGCATAGCATTGTTTCGTCTATTTAATTCTTGTCTAGTTTTGTCGATACTTGTCTAGTCTTGTTTAGTCAAGCCTGGTTTTGTTTAATCTGCCATATTCTTGTCTAGTTTTGTTGGTATTTGTCTGCTCTTATCTAGTCTTCCGCAGTATAATATGTAATCTAGAACATGCGAAATTTATACGTTTGTAAACAAATTTCTATTAAACAGCGAATTCAGCAGAAACTCAAATCGACAACGGCACAATTACATATTGTTTGTAATCTCATTCAGTGATTTATGTGTTTGCATAAACAGACGGATGCAGAATGGCAAATTTAAAAACTATTTACGTAACGCGAAACAGTGTGGAAGTAAGACGATATATCACGTGACCGCGACGTCGGCCGTATATTACAACAAACAATTTATTTGTTTGAAAAGGCCCGTGTTTGTTTTATTGACAATAATTCCTGGGTGTGTTTAGATTTTCAACTGGTGGGCTCCAATTTATTTATATCCGCTCCTATATCATACCACTACACTCAATTCCATTACGAAATTTAATCTTCTCGCATTCCCACAAATCAACTACCTAATCTATTTAAGCACTTTATCATTCAATCACACAAGACTAGACAGAAAAGACCGACAGATAAAATTAGAAAAACAAGATTAGAGAAAAGACTAGACAAGCAAGATTAGACAGACTGGACAGATAAAATTAGACAGACAAGACTAGACAGAAAAGACTAGACAGACAAGAGTAGACAGACAAGACTAGACAGACAAGACTAGACAGACAAGACTAGGCAGACAAGACTAGACAGACAAGTCTAGACAGACAAGACGAGACAGACAAGACTAGGCAGACAAGTCTAGACAGACAAGACGAGACAGACAAGACTAGACAGACAAGACTAGACAGACAAAACTAGACAGACAAGACTAGACAGACAAGACTAGACAGACAAGACTAGACAGACAAGACTAGACAGACAGGACTAGACAGACAAGACTAGACAGGCAAGACTAGACAGACAAGACTTGACAGACAAGACTAGACAGACAAGACTAGACAGAGAAGACTAGACAGACAAGACTAAACAGACAAGACTAGACAGACAAGACTAGACAGACAAGACTAGACAGACAAGACTAGACAGACAAGACTAGACAGACAAGACTAGACAGACAAGTCTAGACAGACAAGTCTAGACAGACAAGTCTAGACATTCAAGTCTAGACAGACAAGTCTAGACAGACAAGTCTAGACAGACAAGTCTAGACAGACATGACTAGATAGACAAGAGTAGACAGACGAGTCTAGACATACAAGACTTTAGAGACACGACTAGATAGACAAGACTAGACAGACTAGACTTTTTTTTAACGGTTTATTAATACAATTTGAATGCTGCAACTTGTTTGTCTAAGTTTCAGGATGTGCTCTATATATACTAACTTAGTCTAATCTATCTAGATTGATTAAAATTGTAGAATACATTAAGAGAGACAAGAAACTTGTTTTGGGAGTTTCTCCAACTAGTCTAAATCACGAAATCCGACTTTGGCAGAATTTAACTTGTAAGTTAAGACTAAGACTAGTTATTCAAGACTAGTCTTCGTACAGTTTTTCTTCAATCTTTTAAGAATCTACTAGTACTAACTGATTTGTCTAATCTCACCTAATTTGTCTAATATTTGATTTATATTTGTTCTAGTCCAAAACGTCCTTGATTACCTTTGACTATATCTATTTAACCAAGTTAGACAAGATTCCTGTTGTAATTCGTTTGTCTAAGTATCAAGGTGTGGTCTGTATAGACTAACTTAGTCTAATCAATCTAGTTTGCCTAAAATTGATGCAAACATTAAGAGCGACTAGAAACGAGTTTTGGGAGATTCTACAACTAGTCCGAATCACGTAATCCGACTTTGACTGTATATAACTTATAAGTTAGACCAGCTAGACAAGACTTATCTTCATACTGTTTTTCGTCATTCTTTTAAGAATCTACTAGCACTAACTGCTTTGTCAATTCTCACGTAGTTAGTCCAATATTTTAGATATAGTTGGCCTAGTCCAAAAAGTCCTTGTCGAATTTTGACTGTTTCTATCTATTTAACCAAGTTAGACAAATACAAGATTCCTGTTGCTATTTGTCTGTTTAAGTTTCAAGGTGTGGTATATATAGACCAACTTAGTCTAGTCAATCTAGTTTGAATAAAATTCACGAAAACATTAAGAAACTAGTTTTGAGACTTTCTCCAACTAGTCCAAATCACGTAATCCGACTTTGACAGTATTTAACTTATTAGTTAGACTAGTTAAACAAGACTAGTCTCCATACAGTTTTTCGTCAATCTTTTAAGAATCTACTAGTACTAACTGATTTGTCAAACCTCACCTAGTTAGTTCAATATTTCAGTTATCGTTGGCCTAGTCCAAAACGTCCTTGTCTAACTTTGACTGTCTATATTTATTTAACTAAGTAAGACATATACAAGATTCCCGTTACAATTTGTTTGTCTAAGTTTCAAGGAATGAACTATATAGACTCACATAGTCTGATCAATCTAGTTTGTCTAAAATTGACGAATACATTAAGAGCGACTAGCTACTAGTTTTGGGAGTTTCTCCAGCTAGTCTAAATCACGTAATCTGACTTTGACAGTATATACCTTATAAGTTAGACAAGTTAGACAAGACTTGTCTTCATACAGTTTTTCGTCAACTTTTTAGAAATCTACTAGTAGTAACTGCTTGGTCTAATCTCACCTAGTTAGTCTTATATTTTAGTTATAGTTGGCCTAGTTCAAAACGTACTTGTCGAACTTTGACTGTCACTATCTATTTAACCAAGTTAGACAAAGACAAGATTCCTGCTGCAATATGTTTCAGTGAAAATCACGTAATCCGACTTTGACAGTATATAACTTATAAGATAGATTAGTTAGGCAAGACTAGTCTTCATATACTTTTCATCTTGTAAGAATCTGCTAGTACTAACTATGTAGACAGACAAGACTAGATAGACAAGACCAGACAGACAAGACTGGACAGACAAGACTGGACAAACAAGACTGGACAGACAAGACTGGATAGACAAGACTGGACAGACAAGACTGCACACACAAAATTGGACAGGCAAGACTTGGCAGAAAAGAATGGGCAGACAAGGCTGGACAGACAAAGCTGGACAGGCAAGAGTGGACAGACAAGACTGGACAGACAAGGTTGGACAGACAAGACTGGACAAACAAGTCTGGCCAGACAAGGCTGGATAGACAAGACTGGATAGAAAAGACTGGACAGACAAGACTGGACAGACAAGACTGGACAGACAAGACTGGACAGACAAGACTGGACAGACAAGACTGGACAGACAAAACTGGACAGGCAAGACTGGACAGACAAGACTGGACAGACAAGACTGGACAGACAAGACTGGACAGACAAGGCTGGACAGACAAGACTGGACAGACGAGACCGTACAGACAAGACTGGACAGACAAGACTGGACGGACAAGACTGGACAGACAAGACTGGACAGACAAGACTGGACAGACAAGACTGGACAAACAAGACAGGACAGACAGGACTGGACAGACAAGACTGTACAGACAAGACTGGGCAGACAAGACTGGACAGACAAGACTGGACAGACAAGACTGGACAGACAAGGCTGGACAGACAAGACTGGACAGACAAGACTGGACAGACAAGACTAGACAGACAAGACTGGATAGACAAGACTGGACATACAAGACAGGACAGACAGGACTGGACAGACAAGACTGTACAGACAAGACTGGACAGACAAGACTGGACAGACAAGACTGGACAGACAAGACTGGACAGACAAGGCTGGACAGACAAGACTGGACAGACAAGACTGGACAGACAAGACTGGACAGACAAGACTAGACAGACAAGACTGGATAGACAAGACTGGACATACAAGACAGGACAGACAGGACTGGACAGACAAGACTGTACAGACAAGACTGGACAGACAAGACTGGACAGACAAGACTGGACATACAAGACAGGACAGACAGGACTGGACAGACAAGACTGTACAGACAAGACTGGGCAGACAAGACTGGACAGACAAGACTGGACAGACAAGGCTGGACAGACAAGGCTGGACAGACAAGACTGGACAGACAAGACTGGACAGACAAGACTAGACAGACAAGACTGGATAGACAAGACTGGACATACAAGACAGGACAGACAGGACTGGACAGACAAGACTGTACAGACAAGACTGGACAGACAAGACTGGACAGACAAGACTGGACAGACAAGACTGGACAGACAAGACTGGACAGACAAGGCTGGACAGAAAAGACTGGACAGACAAGACTGGACAGACAAGACTAGACAGACAAGACTGGATAGACAAGACTGGACATACAAGACAGGACAGACAGGACTGGACAGACAAGACTGTACAGACAAGACTGGACAGACAAGACTGGACAGACAAGACTGGACAGACAAGACTGGACAGACAAGGCTGGAGAGACAAGACTGGACAGACAAGACTGGACAGACAAGACTAGACAGACAAGACTGGATAGACAAGACTGGACATACAAGACAGGACAGACAGGACTGGACAGACAAGACTGTACAGACAAGACTGGACAGACAAGACTGGACAGACAAGACTGGACAGACAAGACTGGACAGACAAGACTGGATAGACAAGACTGGACAGACAAGACTGGACACACAAAATTGGACAGGCAAGACTTGGCAGAAAAGAATGGGCAGACAAGACTGGACACACAAAGCTGGACAGGCAGGAGTGGACAGACAAGACTGGACAGACAAGGTTGGACAGACAAGACTGAACAAACAAGTCTGGCCGGACAAGGCTGGATAGACAAGACTGGATTGAAAAGACTGGACAGACAAGACTGCACAGACAAGACTGGACAGACAAAACTGGACAGACAAGACTGGACAGACAAGACTGCACAGACAAAGCTAGACAGGCAAGATTGGACAGACAAGACTGAATAGACAAGGTTGGACAGACAAGACTGGATAGACAAGGCTGGACAGACAATACTGGCCAGACAAGGCTGGATAGACAAGACTGGATAGAAAAGACTGGACAGACAAAACTGGACTGACAAGACTGGACAGACAAGACTGGACAGACAAGACTGGACAGACAAAACTGGACAGACAAGACTGGAGAGACAAGACTGGACAGACAAGACTGGACAGAGAAGACTGGACAGACAAGGCTGGACAGAAAAGACTGGACAGACGAGACCGGACAGACAAGACTCGACAGACAAGACTGGACAGACAAGACTGGACAGACAAGACTGGACAGACAAGACTGGACAGACAAGACTGGACAGACAAGACTGGCCAGACAAGACTGGATAGACAAGACTGGACATACAAGACAGGACAGACAGGACTTAACAGACAAGACTGGACAGACAAGACTGGACAGGCAGGACTGGACAGACAAGACTGGACAGACAAGACCGGACAGACAAGACTGGACAGACAACACTGGACAGACAAGACTGGACAGACAAGACTGGACAGACAAGACTGAACAGACAAGACTAGACAGATAAGACTGGACAGACCTAAACCTTAATGTGTGGGGGCGGGGGCGTGGGGGCTAGGCGTACAAATGGCGCGCCCAGCACAAGGAGTGAATTGGGAAAATCGTTTTTTTTTTTAGACATGAAAAGGGAGGTACCTGATGAAGTTATGCCAACTTTAGATTACATCACGCTCTTTAGATTACATCACTCCTCTGGTTCTGGCTGGGGGCCTTGAATGGTGGTTTTTTTTTTAGTGGGTCGCCCCCACTACCACTCGGTACTTCTGGCAGCCCCACACTACCACTCGGCGCGGGTCGAGTGGTGTGTGTTTGCAGATTTTCACCTCCCAGCACGTACAAAAAAAAAGGAAGACTGGACAGACAAAAATGGACAGACAAGACTGGACAGACAAGAATGAACAGACAGAGTGGACAGACAAGACAGGAGAAACAAGACTAGACAGACTATAGAGACAACACTAGTCAGACAATACTAGATAGACAAGTCTAGACAGACACTACCATAGAGATAAGACAGGCAAGACAGGAAGACAGGCAAGACAAGACAGACAAGACCAGCCAGACAAGACTGCACATTCAAGACCACACAAAGAAATCTGGGCAAATGGGACTAGACAGACTAGATATAATATTGCTCAAGCTATTTTTGTCTGTCTTTATCTGTCTGTGAAATCAATGTTAGTTTTGTCTAGATAACAAATCTGAATATTTATGAAATTAATTATTCAAATTTTTAATTCAAATGTTAGAGATCCGACTCCCAAAAGCTCGAACGCGCTACGGCGATTTGAATAACTTGATTGCGTTTCGGCTTAATTACCCTCGTAAACCCGAAACAAGAAAGTATCGGATTACGTAACACGTTAAACGCTACTTAATTACAAGACGCACTAATATCCAGAATTGACCAAGACAACTAAAGCAGTCGAGAGAAACTATCAACTCGATTACCTCCAGCCAAACAATTTCAAAACCAAAAAACCAATTATAATATTTAGATTTTATATATTTCTAGTCTTATCTATATGGACTTATCTGACTAGTCTTGACTGACTAATATGATCTGACTAGTCTTGTTTAACTAGTCTTGTTTCTTGTCTATCTAGTCCTGTCTGTCTAGTCTTGTCTGTCTAGTGTTGTGTGTCTAGTCTTGTCTGTATAGTCTTGTTTGTCTAGTCTTGTCTGTCTAGTCATGTCTTTCTAGTCTCGTCTGTCTAGTCTTGTCTGTCTAGTATTGTTGGTCTAGTCTTCTCCGTGTAATCTTGTCTATATAAATAGGTCCTAAGACAATGTTTATTATTCAAAAAGGAAATCTTAAATACATTTTAATTATAGTTTGTATAAATAGTGGAGATTAATCAAAACAAGTGATTGTAAATAAATGCGCTAGCCTTTAGCAAAGCAACTTCCAAATTACTTGGAAACTAATTACAATGTTTATCTGTTTTTCTGTTTCGTTGCAGAATGGAGAAATATTTCCTGATCCTGGCCGCGTGTTTGATCTGCATGTGCGTGAACCGCACGGAATCCTGCTCCTGCCTGCCGGCGCATCCGCAGGAACATTTTTGCGGCTCGGATTTCGGTAAGGAATTTAACTTATTCCCGTTTCTTGTTGTAATTATCCCCTCAATTGTGTTGTAATCTGCTTAAACTTTGATCTTTAGCCAAAATTCACTCTGGGTGGCGTAAATAAATAATTACAGGGAACGCGAGCACGCACGGCAATTACACAACACGCTCCGATTCCGATTGCTTTCACACATCACGAATTCATTAAGTCATCAAGATTAAATTATTAGACTCGGAGTATTTAGACAATTATTATTATTAAACTTGGAATCTTCAAAATAGGTTTTTTAACTAGTTTTTGCTACACGATTTTTAATTAAAATTCCTGTTAAATTTAGTTTGTATACTTTTTGAAAACCAAGATAAAACTATCAAGTCTCCAGCGAATGTTTGTTATTTCAGCAATTTCAGGAAGTCCAACACAAATAACTCCACGCACTAATTCTCGATTCTGGAAATAAACAAACGTTTGGCGCCCTTGAGCGGCTCGCTTTCAAGGTGAAAATCCAATTATCGCGCCCTCTAAATCTCGCGGCAAATGAGTTCAAACGTAGTTATTCCGTCTTCTGCGTCTTGATCTCACAATGAAGGCGGATAAAGTCAAGAATGCCTGAATTCCACTTTGGATAGGAAAAAAGGTGCTTGGATTAATTAATTTAAATTAAGTCTGTTTCTTGCACCGTTGAGGAATCTGAATATCAATCGGCTTTTATGGCGACGTTTATCGCTTCAGATAAAATTCTTGAGCGAACGAAAGTTAAAAAATTCGCCATGGATCCGAAGAAAAAGCGGAAAATTTCAATGTGTTTATCCAGATCATAATCAGCCACATTTATAAACAAAACTGGCAACTGTAAACTGTTACGCAACACCAAACAGGTTACAATTTCAATAAACCCATTTCAATTTAAATACCGTCTTTTGTATGTCTAGTCTTGTCTGTCTAGTCTTGCCTGTCTAGTCTTGTCTGTCTAGTCTTGTCTGTCTAGTCTTGTCTGTCTAGTCTTGTCTGTCTAGTCTTGTCTGTCTAGTCTTGTCTGTCTAGTCTTGTCTGTCTAGTCTTGTCTGTCTAGTCTTGTCTGTCTAGTCTTGTCTGTCTAGTCTTGTCTGTCTAGTCTTGTCTGTCTAGTCTTGTCTGTCTAGTCTTGTCTGTCTAGTCTTGTCTGTCTAGTCTTGTCTGTCTAGTCTTGTCTGTCTAGTCTTGTCTGTCTAGTCTTGTCTGTCTAGTCTTGTCTGTCTAGTCTTGTCTGTCTAGTCTTGTCTGTCTAGTCCTTGTCTGTCTAGTCTTGTCTGTCTAGTCTTGTCTGTCTAGTCTTGTCTGTCTAGTCTTGTCTGTCTAGTCTTGTCTGTCTAGTCTTGTCTGTCTAGTCTTGTCTGTCTAGTCTTGTCTGTCTAGTCTTGTCTGTCTAGTCTTGTCTGTCTAGTCTTGTCTGTCTAGTCTTGTCTGTCTAGTCTTGTCTGTCTAGTCTTGTCTGTCTAGTCTTGTCTGTCTAGTCTTGTCTGTCTAGTCTTGTCTGTCTAGTCTTGTCTGTCTAGTCTTGTCTGTCTAGTCTTGTCTGTCTAGTCTTGTCTGTCTAGTCTTGTCTGTCTAGTCTTGTCTGTCTAGTCTTGTCTGTCTAGTCTTGTCTGTCTAGTCTTGTCTGTCTAGTCTTGTCTGTCTAGTCTTGTCTGTCTAGTCTTGTCTGTCTAGTCTTGTCTGTCTAGTCTTGTCTGTCTAGTCTTGTCTGTCTAGTCTTGTCTGTCTAGTCTTGTCTGTCTAGTCTTGTCTGTCTAGTCTTGTCTGTCTAGTCTTGTCTGTCTAGTCTTGTCTGTCTAGTCTTGTCTGTCTAGTCTTGTCTGTCTAGTCTTGTCTGTCTAGTCTTGTCTGTCTAGTCTTGTCTGTCTAGTCTTGTCTGTCTAGTCTTGTCTGTCTAGTCTTGTCTGTCTAGTCTTGTCTGTCTAGTCTTGTCTGTCTAGTCTTGTCTGTCTAGTCTTGTCTGTCTAGTCTTGTCTGTCTAGTCTTGTCTGTCTAGTCTTGTCTGTCTAGTCTTGTCTGTCTAGTCTTGTCTGTCTAGTCTTGTCTGTCTAGTCTTGTCTGTCTAGTCTTGTCTGTCTAGTCTTGTCTGTCTAGTCTTGTCTGTCTAGTCTTGTCTGTCTAGTCTTGTCTGTCTAGTCTTGTCTGTCTAGTCTTGTCTGTCTAGTCTTGTCTGTCTAGTCTTGTCTGTCTAGTCTTGTCTGTCTAGTCTTGTCTGTCTAGTCTTGTCTGTCTAGTCTTGTCTGTCTAGTCTTGTCTGTCTAGTCTTGTCTGTCTAGTCTTGTCTGTCTAGTCTTGTCTGTCTAGTCTTGTCTGTCTAGTCTTGTCTGTCTAGTCTTGTCTGTCTAGTCTTGTCTGTCTAGTCTTGTCTGTCTAGTCTTGTCTGTCTAGTCTTGTCTGTCTAGTCTTGTCTGTCTAGTCTTGTCTGTCTAGTCTTGTCTGTCTAGTCTTGTCTGTCTAGTCTTGTCTGTCTAGTCTTGTCTGTCTAGTCTTGTCTGTCTAGTCTTGTCTGTCTAGTCTTGTCTGTCTAGTCTTGTCTGTCTAGTCTTGTCTGTCTAGTCTTGTCTGTCTAGTCTTGTCTGTCTAGTCTTGTCTGTCTAGTCTTGTCTGTCTAGTCTTGTCTGTCTAGTCTTGTCTGTCTAGTCTTGTCTGTCTAGTCTTGTCTGTCTAGTCTTGTCTGTCTAGTCTTGTCTGTCTAGTCTTGTCTGTCTAGTCTTGTCTGTCTAGTCTTGTCTGTCTAGTCTTGTCTGTCTAGTCTTGTCTGTCTAGTCTTGTCTGTCTAGTCTTGTCTGTCTAGTCTTGTCTGTCTAGTCTTGTCTGTCTAGTCTTGTCTGTCTAGTCTTGTCTGTCTAGTCTTGTCTGTCTAGTCTTGTCTGTCTAGTCTTGTCTGTCTAGTCTTGTCTGTCTAGTCTTGTCTGTCTAGTCTTGTCTGTCTAGTCTTGTCTGTCTAGTCTTGTCTGTCTAGTCTTGTCTGTCTAGTCTTGTCTGTCTAGTCTTGTCTGTCTAGTCTTGTCTGTCTAGTCTTGTCTGTCTAGTCTTGTCTGTCTAGTCTTGTCTGTCTAGTCTTGTCTGTCTAGTCTTGTCTGTCTAGTCTTGTCTGTCTAGTCTTGTCTGTCTAGTCTTGTCTGTCTAGTCTTGTCTGTCTAGTCTTGTCTGTCTAGTCTTGTCTGTCTAGTCTTGTCTGTCTAGTCTTGTCTGTCTAGTCTTGTCTGTCTAGTCTTGTCTGTCTAGTCTTGTCTGTCTAGTCTTGTCTGTCTAGTCTTGTCTGTCTAGTCTTGTCTGTCTAGTCTTGTCTGTCTAGTCTTGTCTGTCTAGTCTTGTCTGTCTAGTCTTGTCTGTCTAGTCTTGTCTGTCTAGTCTTGTCTGTCTAGTCTTGTCTGTCTAGTCTTGTCTGTCTAGTCTTGTCTGTCTAGTCTTGTCTGTCTAGTCTTGTCTGTCTAGTCTTGTCTGTCTAGTCTTGTCTGTCTAGTCTTGTCTGTCTAGTCTTGTCTGTCTAGTCTTGTCTGTCTAGTCTTGTCTGTCTAGTCTTGTCCGTCTAGTCTTGTCTGTCTAGTCTTGTCTGTCTAGTCTTGTCTGTCTAGTCTTTTCTGTCTAGTCTTGTCTGTCTAGTCTTGTCTGTCTAGTCCTGTCTGTCTAGTCTTGTCTGTCTAGTCTTGTCTGTCTAGTCTTGTCTTTCTAGTCTTGTCTGTCTAGTCTTGTCTGTCTAGTCTTGTCTGTCTAGTCTTGTCTGTCTAGTCTTGTCTGTCTAGTCTTGTCTGTCTAGTCTTGTCTGTCTAGTCTTGTCTGTCTAGTCTTGTCTGTCTAGTCTTGTCTGTCTAGTCTTGTCTGTCTAGTCTTGTCTGTCTAGTCTTGTCTGTCTAGTCTTGTCTGTCTAGTCTTGTCTGTCTAGTCTTGTCTGTCTAGTCTTGTCTGTCTAGTCTTGTCTGTCTAGTCTTGTCTGTCTAGTCTTGTCTGTCTAGTCTTGTCTGTCTAGTCTTGTCTGTCTAGTCTTGTCTGTCTAGTCTTGTCTGTCTAGTCTTGTCTGTCTATTCTTGTCTATCTATTCTTGTCTGTGCTGTCTTGTCCGTCTAGTCTTGTCTGTCCAGTCTTCTCCGCACAGTCTAGTCTGTCCAGTTTTGTTTGCCCATTCTTGTCTGACCAGTCTTGTATGTCCAGTCTTGTATATCTAGTCTTGTTTATCCAGTCTTGTATGTCCAGTTTTGTCTGTCCAGTTTTGTCTGTCCAGTCTAGCCTTGTCTGCCCAGACTAGTCTGTCCAGTCTTGCCAGTCCAGCTTTGTATGTCCAGTCCTGTCTGTCTAGTCTTGTATGTCCTGTCTTGTCTGTCCAGTCTTGTCTATCCAGTCTTGTCTGTCCAGACTTGTATGTCTAGCCTTGTCTGTCCAGTCTTGTCTGCCCAGTCTTGTCTGTCCAGTATTGTCTGTCCAGTCTTGTCTGTACAGTCTTGTCTGTCCAGTCTTGTCAGTCTAGTCTTGTTTATTTAGTCGTTACATCAGCCACATTCATTAGTAAGGAGTAAATATATGAGTAATAAAACTATCTAGTAATATTCTAGTATGTACTATAAATCTACTATTATTCTATGTAGAATATTAATCGTGTTGAACGTTGGATAAACAAGTAATTATTTGGTATTTATTAAAAGGGATTACGTAAACGGGTGAGGCATTTCGCTTGAGGCTACGGGCGGATTTGCATGGGATGCGTGAAATCTGTAAGTGCGGACTGGAATCAATTATTGCGACCCGTGTAATGGTGTGTGCGACGCAACTCTCGCGGATTCCGACGAAAATAGATTCGCGGCGAAAAACACCGCCGATTACGCAACCGCTCGCCATGTGCGAAAACACGCAGCGAATCAAAGAAGCCATTTATTCAAACTAGATTTATAGTCGTTTTATGGGTCTAGCCTTATTGGTGTAAACTTACGTAACCTTGTCTAGTCACGTCTGTTCTTGTAAGGACTTGTTCAGTCCTCCAGCATTTGCATTGCTTAAGATAGTATTGAGTCCATAAGTCTTGTTAAACCAACAGTTGAATAGTCTAGATTCTCGGCCAGTGTTTCACAAAGTGTGGTTTCTAAGTTTGGTCGAACCGCAAGGGGTACTGAGCTTCCCTGGAGTTCCCTGACCATCCTTTGATCTTCCTTATCTTTCCTGGTGTTCTCTGATCTTCCCAACTCTTGCCTCGTCTTGTCTGGCCTCATGTCTTGTCGGATCTTGAATGGTATTACCTAATCCTGTCTCACCTTCCCTGGAATTGTCTGATCATGTCCGGTCCTGTATGGTCTTGTTTGGTATTGTCTGGTCTTGACTCGTCGTGTCTGGTCTTCTCTGGTCTTCTTCGTTATTATCTGGTTTTGTCTGTTTTTGTCTAAACTTTCCTGATCTTGTCTGGTCTTGTCTGGTCTTATTTACATTGTCCGGTCTCGGTCTCGTCTGTTCTACTCTGATCTTGTCTGGTCTTCTCTGGTTTAGTCTGGTCTTGTCTGGTCTTGTGTGGTTTTCTCTGGTCTTATCTGATCTTGTCTGGTCTTATCTGGTCCTGTCTGGTCTTATTTGGTCTTGTCTGGTCTTATCTGGTCTTGTCTAGGCTTGTCTGGTCTTCACTGCTCTTGTCTAGTCTTGTCTGTCTGGTCTCGTCTGTCTAGTCTTGCCTGTCTACTCTTGTCGGTCTAGTCTTGTCTGTCTATTCTTGTCTGTCTATTCTTGTCTGTCTAGTCTTGTCTGTCTAGTCTTGTCTGCCTGGTCTTGTCTGTCTAGTCTTGTTTGTCTAGTCTTGTCTGTATAGTCTTATCTATCTAGTCTTGTCTGTCTAGTCTAGTCTGTCTAGTCTTGTCTGTCTAGTCTTGTCTGTCTAGTCTTGTCTGTCTAGTCTTGTCTGTCTAGTCTTGTCTGTCTAGTCTTGTCTGTCTAGTCTTGTCTGTCTAGTCTTGTCTGTCTAGTCTTGTCTGTCTAGTCTTGTCTGTCTAGTCTTGTCTGTCTAGTCTTGTCTGTCTAGTCTTGTCTGTCTAGTCTTGTCTGTCTAGTCTTGTCTGTCTAGTCTTGTCTGTCTAGTCTTGTCTGTCTAGTCTTGTCTGTCTAGTCTTGTCTGTCTAGTCTTGTCTGTCTAGTCTTGTCTGTCTAGTCTTGTCTGTCTAGTCTTGTCTGTCTAGTCTTGTCTGTCTAGTCTTGTCTGTCTAGTCTTGTCTGTCTAGTCTTGTCTGTCTAGTCTTGTCTGTCTAGTCTTGTCTGTCTAGTCTTGTCTGTCTAGTCTTGTCTGTCTAGTCTTGTCTGTCTAGTCTTGTCTGTCTAGTCTTGTCTGTCTAGTCTTGTCTGTCTAGTCTTGTCTGTCTAGTCTTGTCTGTCTAGTCTTGTCTGTCTAGTCTTGTCTGTCTAGTCTTGTCTGTCTAGTCTTGCCTGTCTAGTCTTGTCTGTCTAGTCTTGTCTGTCTAGTCTTGTCTGTCTATTCTTGTCTGTCTATTCTTGTCTGTCTAGTCTTGTCTGTCTAGTCTTGTCTGTCTAGTCTTGTCTGTCTAGTCTTGTCTGTCTAGTCTTGTCTGTATAGTCTTGTCTGTCTAGTCTTGTCTGTCTAGTCTTGTCTGTCTAGTCTTGTCTGTCTAGTCTTGTCTGTCTAGTCTTGTCTGTCTAGTCTTGTCTGTCTAGTCTTGTCTGTCTAGTCTTGTCTGTCTAGTCTTGTCTGTCTAGTCTTGTCTGTCTAGTCTTGTCTGTCTAGTCTTGTCTGTCTAGACTTGTCTGTCTAGTCTTGTCTGTCTAGCTGTCTAGTCTTGTCTGTCTAGTCTTGTCTGTCTAGTCTTGTCTGTCTAGTCTTGTCTGTCTAGTCTTGTCTGTCTAGTCTTGTCTGTCTAGTCTTGTCTGTCTAGTCTTGTCTGTCTAGTCTTGTCTGTCTAGTCTTGTCTGTCTAGTTTTGTCTGTCTAGTCTTGTCTGTCTAGTCTTGTCTGTCTAGTCTTGTCTGTCTAGTCTTGTCTGTCTAGTCTTGTCTGTCTAGTCTTGTCTGTCTAGTCTTGTCTGTCTAGTCTTGTCTGTCTAGTCTTGTCTGTCTAGTCTTGTCTGTCTAGTCTTGTCTGTCTAGTCTTGTCTGTCTAGTCTTGTCTGTCTAGTCTTGTCTGTCTAGTCTTGTCTGTCTAGTCTTGTCTGTCTAGTCTTGTCTGTCTAGTCTTGTCTGTCTAGTCTTGTCTGTCTAGTCTTGTCTGTCTAGTCTTGTCTGTCCTAGTCTTGTCTGTCTAGTCTTGTCTGTCTAGTCTTGTCTGTCTATTCTTGTTTGTCTAGTCTTGTCTGTCTAGTCTTGTCTGTCTAGTCTTGTCTGTCTAGTCTTGTCTGTCTAGTCTTGTCTGTCTAGTCTTGTCTGTCTAGTCTTGTCTGTCTAGTCTTGTCTGTCTAGTCTTGTCTGTCTAGTCTTGTCTGTCTAGTCTTGTCTGTCTAGTCTTGTCTGTCTAGTCTTGTCTGTCTAGTCTTGTCTGTCTAGTCTTGTCTGTCTAGTCTTGTCTGTCTAGTCTTGTCTGTCTAGTCTTGTCTGTCTAGTCTTGTCTGTCTAGTCTTGTCTGTCTAGTCTTGTCTGTCTAGTCTTGTCTGTCTAGTCTTGTCTGTCTAGTCTTGTCTGTCTAGTCTTGTCTGTCTAGTCTTGTCTGTCTAGTCTTGTCTGTCTAGTCTTGTCTGTCTAGTCTTGTCTGTCTAGTCTTGTCTGTCTAGTCTTGTCTGTCTAGTCTTGTCTGTCTAGTCTTGTCTGTCTAGTCTTGTCTGTCTAGTCTTGTCTGTCTAGTCTTGTCTGTCTAGTCTTGTCTGTCTAGTCTTGTCTGTCTAGTCTTGTCTGTCTAGTCTTGTCTGTCTAGTCTTGTCTGTCTAGTCTTGTCTGTCTAGTCTTGTCTGTCTAGTCTTGTCTGTCTAGTCTTGTCTGTCTAGTCTTGTCTGTCTAGTCTTGTCTGTCTAGTCTTGTCTGTCTAGTCTTGTCTGTCTAGTCTTGTCTGTCTAGTCTTGTCTGTCTAGTCTTGTCTGTCTAGTCTTGTCTGTCTAGTCTTGTCTGTCTAGTCTTGTCTGTCTAGTCTTGTCTGTCTAGTCTTGTCTGTCTAGTCTTGTCTGTCTAGTCTTGTCTGTCTAGTCTTGTCTGTCTAGTCTTGTCTGTCTAGTCTTGTCTGTCTAGTCTTGTCTGTCTAGTCTTGTCTGTCTAGTCTTGTCTGTCTAGTCTTGTCTGTCTAGTCTTGTCTGTCTAGTCTTGTCTGTCTAGTCTTGTCTGTCTAGTCTTGTCTGTCTAGTGTTGTCTGTCTAGTCTTGTCTGTCTAGTCTTGTCTGTCTAGTCTTGTCTGTCTAGTCTTGTCTGTCTAGTCTTGCCTGTCTAGTCTTGTCTGTCTAGTCTTGTCTGTCTAGTCTTGTCTGTCTAGTCTTGTCTGTCTAGTCTTGTCTGGTCTTCTCTGGTCTTGTCTGGTCTTGTCTGGTCTTGTCTGGTCTTGTCTGGTCTATTCCAGTCTCATCCGGTCTTGTCGGGTCTTGTTTGGTCTTGTTTGTTCTTGTTTGGTTTCACCTGGTCTTGTATGTTCTTGTCTTGTGTCTGTATCTTTTGTCTGACCGTGTCTGGTCGTCTGTGGTTTTGTCTGGTCTTGTCTGGTCTTGTCTGGTCTTGCCTGGTGTTGTCTGGTGTTATATGGCCTTGTGTGGTCTCATCTGGTTTTGTCTGAACTTGTCTGATCGTGTCTGGTATTGTGCGACTATGTCTCATCTTTCCTTGTCTTGCCTGATCTTATCTGGTCTTGTAAGATCCGTTTTTATCTTCGCTGGCCTTGTCTGATCTTTTCTATTCCTTTTGTCTAGTCTTGTCTAGTATTGTATTATAATCTTGTTTATTCGTAGTATGGAGTTACTAAATATTTATTTCTGTTGTAGTTATATTGGCTCGAGTAAAATTTGAGAAAATCTCGAACCTTACGCGAGAGTACAAAGTTCGAATCAGGAAGAGGTACAAGATATCGGAGAAGGCGGACATGGCGCTGAAGCACGGACGCCTGCTGACGCCCGTAGCGGAGAGCATGTGCGGCGTGCAGCTGCAGACGGGCAAGCTGTACGCGATTTCCGGCCGCATCGTCAGCCTGCAGGCGCGCATCAACTACTGCGGCTTAACGGAGCTATGGGAGGACCTGACCAAGCGCCAGCGGAAAGGCCTCAAACTCATGTACAAGCAGGGCTGCTCCTGCAGCGTCAACTTCTGTCCTCCGCACAAAAGGTGCGCCAGGCATCAGGATTCCTGCAACTGGCAAACTTGGAGTCCCATGAAGAAGAAGGATTGCCAAAGGAATGAGGTACATTATTCATTAATGGTCAAATATTACTAGTTCAAAATATTTTAAGGCTTTTATGTCCAAAATAGATTAGATATCTAATGTTTGTTTAATAGTAGTTTATGATACAAGTCTGTGAAGAAGGGCTTTTGTGCATGAGTTGCGAACACGTGCCGAAGGCGAGTGGTTTAATCGCAATGAATGCACAAAAGCCTATATTATACACGTGTGTAATACATTATTTCATCTACCAAGCATGTTAAAATACTGTTGAATCTACAATAAGATAATTGTTTCTTACCGATAACATTGTAAAAATTGTAATTTTGACAGACAACATACCTCACTGACACAATAAGGTTAGAACGGTCAGCGCCTCCGTGGAAAAAATTGCTAACTAGTAAAAACGCACAGTGACAGGAACACTATTTGGTCGTTGTCGATGTAATCTAGGTTAACCTAGGTTAAATCTAGATTACGTTATGGTTAGGTTAAGTTATATTAGAGCCAAGTAAACCCAGACTGAGAGACCGAGACTTCTTGATTAAAAATAAGAAAAACTAAATAAATTTTAATATTCGACAGAAAATTTATATTCACTACGCCTATGTTTCTTGTGTAGTAACGCAAGTTGTTGCCATAGTAACAACAAACAGAAATCGTTTAATAATGAAACTCCTGTTGATTTACATTGGACTTTTACGCACGATTTGGATACTTTTACACACGATTACAATAATGGCATCCTTCACATAGAATAATGTATTTATTAATGCGTTCATTTTGGTGTGTGAGTATATAAAAGCTTTTTTCTATTTTGCGTCTGTAATGGACTCATAACAGCACTCATATGGCTATGGCTCAATATTTAATATACAATTTTCTCAATATGTATAGACGATTTTTTTAATTAGAAATAGGCGCGCTAAATAGAAAATTTTTTATAAAAAAACTCGTTCGTAAGGCGTTTTTCAGCACTTGTCCATTAGAAAATTCCTTGGACGCGTGCTGTAAAATCGCGTTTAATGAACTCGTCCTTTAATATACTATTATAATCTTCTTGAATATACAATGCAATGTTGTTTATTTAAATTTGTATGCTCAAAACGCCAACCACTGGTCCTAATTTAGTTAAATATTAGGTTTAAAACTATTGCCGGTCACAATATGGCGCATGCGTCGGACAGTTTGTTGACCGTTTTGATTGTTGATAGAACAAACCTTTAGATCGACATGTATTAAAAGTAATGGTGTTAATACAATAATGATATTTAATTGCAAATAGTAGTCGTAACTAGATAACTTCGAACGTTGTCTATTTATATCTAGTCTAGTTAAGACTAGACATCTGTAATTTTTAACTTATTGTTTGTTGTCTGATGTAAAAAATTACATATAATTGACTTGTACTTTTGATTTGTCATTTCAAAAAACTGTTTTAAAAAACAAATTGTTTTTAGGGAATATGTTTGCGTTCGGCAAGCGATCAATGCATTTGGTCGAAGACGGCGTCGTTGTTGGCTTGCACGCGCAACTCGACAGTGATGCATTACGAGCCGAAGGAGAAGAAGCAAAAAAAATTCAACTCACCATTTCACGATGGTCCGGGTAAAAAGTTTGGTCGATCAAGGGGAAAGATTCCTTTCCGACCCTACGCTGCAGCTGAACCAAATGTCCGAACACCCAGGGTTTATCCTAATTAAACAGAGGAACAAACTCAGGGTAAAGCGAATCGTAAAGAAATATTTTTGTTGTTAGTTATTTATTGATGAATGTTTTATTATTATTATTGATTTTATCTGACTGAAGTTTTTATTTGGGCGGTGTTTTCAAAATTAAGGAGGATTTTTCTACCACACTTTAAGGGTCCAATCACACCAATGAGGCTGTACTTTGCGATTCAACCGCTGCGCTTAGTGATTCTATAACGGGATATGCAAGCGCACACACCAATGCAGCACTGAAACGCAGGAAGCTGCGTTTTTTGGTCGCAAAGTGCAAGATTTTATGTCTGTTCCGACATGGTTTCCGCATGCATTTATATCTAATTGTTGTGATTAACAGGACTAACGTTTTTAATTACCAAAACAACAAAATTACCGAGTATTTAATATATTTTTGTTTTAAACAAAAAAAAAATTTTTTTTAGATTTTCTTGTATTTTAACTAATATTTCACCTTTTTCTTTTTGCGTCATTTTAATGCTTAAGGGAAAATGGGTGTTTTCATAGAAATTCCTGAAATTGAAAGTCAAAATTATATACAGGGTGCGGCACCCAAACTTGCATTTTTGAAATAACAGTAAGAAAGAAACGGTTGCATTTTTTTAAATTTCATTGATATCATAATAATCTACGTTAAAACGCATTTAAGAAACATTTATCATTTGTTAAAAATAGCATTGTTATGGCGTCGTCCATCTCGATCGATTCATTAATCCAGGCGATGTCTAAAATTGGTCATTACATCACGGAGCATCTGATGGTGGTCTTTCGACTTCCTAACGGATTCACGCCTTCAGCCCTTCAAGACCACTATGTCGACGCGCTGACCTCCGAGGGCTTCTTATTACAGCGATTCTTACGCGATCAACATTGGCGAGAGTTCGCACTAATCTCGCACTGCCACCTTTTCTGTTTCTCGTTTCACGGATGTTATCAGAATTTTGTACCCATAACTTTATTAAGTTAACAGAAGGCACGAGCTGATTACGATCAATCTGGAAATGAGTCCGGAAACGGCGTTGTGCAGCTGCATAGCTACCCTTTTGATAAAATGCTTTTGCAGCGAACGACCGTTCTTATTTGGACCACTGCGCCATGGCTACGCTCTGAAAGGAGGAACGCAACGGCAATGTTTCCAACTCGCGCCGCGCAACCGTTTATTTCTTAGTTATTTCAAAAAGGCGGGTTTGGCTGCCGCACCCTGTATTACATAAGTTCTAGATACATTTTGTTGGGTTACCTATATTGTTTATCCAGATATAGGTAATTTAGTGTAGTATAGGTAATTTAGTGTAATTTAGTGTATTTAGTAGTAAGTTTTTTTTTAAAAAGAGATTAAGTTTAAATTTTGAGTGGCTGTATCTCCGGAAGTGGAGTAGGCAACGACTTCCGGTTTTTGTTATCTGGTGGATAATTTAGTTATCTATAAGTGGGTGTAAGGCTCGCTGTGGTAGTCTAACAAGTTTTAAAAATATTCGGAAAGTGGACTTTCCCCAAGATTGGAAAAGTGGTTAATATTACATATAAAATAAGTTGGTTATTTCGTAAAGGATTTAGTGGAGGTCTATGTTGAAATTAAGTTTGAAGTTTAAGTGGCTTTATCTGTGGAAGTAGTGGAGGTAACGACTTCGGTTGCGTTACCTGGTAGATAATTTAGTCATCTATAAGTGGATGTACGGCTCATTGTGGTAGTTTAACTAGTTTTTGAAATATTCGGAAAAAAATACACAAGGCCGGTTAATTTTTATCGAACATCCCTTTAGACATGCCGACGCGCATGTGGCCCTTAATGGTTCCACAGACTCTATTTTTTCAGGCCAGGCAGTGCAAGCCGATGCGCAAATCGTTTTGTTTCTTGCTTGCCTAGACACATGCTCAGTCCATCGCGCATACACTATTCAGTTCGAGTTAGTTAGGCAACCAGTTCAAGTCTAATGGTTTCCCGACCACTTTATTCTTATATCTTCTGCTTGCTTGTGCAATTTGACCAAGTAATGATAAAAATAATAAAAGAGAAAGAAGTAAATGATTTTTGATCACAGTCTTTTGACTGATTACTTAAGAGAAACTTGTATTCTCATATGAATTTATTTGCCGAGTTGAAATTTGAAAAAGAGGATTGGTTATCTTAACCAACCCAATTGGTTATTATAACCAATCTTCACTATCTTGAGTATTATCTTTACTATCCATGGTTTTGACTTTCCATAAACACAGAAAACCGTGATATAATTCCATAAACTCAATTGTAATTTTTTTTGACAATTGACACTTCGTGACAACAGTTCACACACGTAGACTTGTTGGGTATGCGCAAACCAAATATCACGAAAGAGCACAGGTCAGGCTAAGGCTTACGCTACGGCAAAGCTTATTTTGGGCTGGCAGGCCGGAGTAGAAAACTGAGCGTCTGTGGTCACCATAATGCCGGGTTTATAATGGACTTAACGTAACGGGACGCAACGTGAAGTGACTTGACGTAAACTTAACGATAACGTATATTTGTAAAATTTCGATCGCCGTAACGTGCCATAAAACAGCGTGCATTGACAGCGATTTGACAGCGTGAATAAGTGATTTGACAGCGTTGGAAAAGTTTAAAATTAATGCTGTTGTGAGGTATTATCAATTGTTCAATTCAATTTTGGCCACATATTTGTATCTTAAACTGAGCAAGAGGATACATACGAGTATGGACAGTTGGCGTTAGAGAGTTAGTTTTTTTCGGAGAAGAATCCATTTTGGTGACGCACACACTCGACCAATAAACTATCCAATTATAAATGTCACAGCACTATACCAAACGTAAATCTTGAATTCGATCTTGCATTCGCGTAAGGATCGAGAACTTTGATTGGATAAAAGAATCACGTGAAACAGTCCGAATTAAAGTAACGTGACGCGAAGATTGAACATTGCCAACTTTAACGTTACGTCAAGTTCACATCGCGACGTTCGTAATCAGCCGCATATAAAACAATGTGTCTAAGTTTTACGTCACGTTACGTCCCGTCGCGTCCCCAGTACGTTAAGTTCATCGTAAACCCGCCATTAGAAGGGTAATTCGGAGAGAGAAACCACGCAGGCGGTAAGAATATCAATTTTATTTTATAATGTATTACATCGTAAACTTACTAAAAATAATAATTAACTAAAAATATTTATCAAAAACAGAAAATGAACGATAATTTGACCTTTTAAACTGAATAACAAATCATTATTTCAAAATATAATAATTTGTTTATTTATTACGTTGTTTGTTTATCTTGTTTGTAGTAAGACAAAGTTATGGTCATGCGTTATTAAGCACCTTGTGTCAAAAAAAACTACGATGAGGAAAATAGTAAAAGAATTAAGTTCACAATAAAATACATTAAAGAATACAATTGGAACAATAATATAACACAAAGATAACATATAAGATTTCTTTATGAAATAAAGATAAAGTAAATATGCAATTAATTATATTTAAGATATTACTAGCAGTTGGTTCAAAGAAACAGCCCCTATTGGCGAAAAACTCTAGTAATCGATTTTCACAATCCTCTTTTGATGCCAACTTCTTATCACTAAGAAGTTTTCCAATGCAAGAAAAACATGCTAATCGCTTAGTGCCAGTATGGATGACGTTTCTGGTCAATCGTTTAAACGGTCCAGTTGTTGATAGTAGAGATCCGAATTGGTGTTTGGCCATATGGAAGCCACTCATAATAAATTATTCCTTACCACTCGCAACAAATACACAGCAGAACCTTCCTGGTTTGGCCACCGATTGAGCTGCTTCACCGCGCTTTGACCACGATCGTTTTGGCACAATGTAACCGTATATGACCCATTTCTCATCCCCACGCACCATCCGTTTAAGAAATGGGTGGATTTCCATTTGGGCAAGGCTTCGATACATCATTTATTGACAGCAGAACCTTCCTGGTTTGGCCACCGTTTGAGCTGCTTCATCGCGCTTTGACCACGATCGTCTTGGCACAATGTTACCGTATATGACCCATTTCTCATCGCCACGCACCATCCGTTTAAGAAATGGGTGGATTTCCATTTGGGCAAGGCTTCGATACATCATTTATTGACAGCAGAACCTTCCTGGTTTGGCCACCGTTTGAGCTGCTTCATCGCGCTTTGACCACGATCGTTTTGGCACAATGTTACCGTTTATGACCCATTTCTCAGCCCCACGCACCGTCCGTTTAAGAAATGGGTGGATTTCCATTTGGACAAGGCTTCGATACATCATTTATTGACAGCAGAACCTTCCTGGTTTGGCCACCGTTTGAGCTGCTTCACCGCCCTTTGACCACGATCGTTTTGGCACAATGCTACCGTGCATGACCCATTTCTCACCCCCACGCACCATCTGTTTAAGAAATGGGTGGATTTCCATTTGGGCAAGGCTTCGATACATCATTTATTGACAGCAGAACCTTCCTGGTTTGGCCACCGTTTGAGCTGCTTAATCGCGCTTTGACCACGATCGTTTTGGCACAATGTTTCCGCATATGACCCATTTCACATCCCCACGCACCACCCATTTAAGAAATGGGTGAATTTCCGTTTGGGCAAGGCTTCGATACATCATTTATTGATAGTCAGATATCGCTAAACTAATTTAGCTGTTTAAATTCAGTAGTCTGGTAGTCGAGATATAAGAGTTTTAATTACAATACATATTTTCCTACATTTTGTCACATTTTCATGGTCTTAGACTTCTAGGTAGATGATCAGGCAACGTAATGTTCGCATCCTCCTCTACTAACTTCTTCAAATTATTGGTCATAATCAGCGGGTTATCAAAGAATACATCCTTGACTAACGAATAATTAGGTTTCATCGGTTTCCACACAACCTAGGAGTTCATAGAAAACGGAATCGAAACTTCACCAACGATCTTGAGGTGATTATTTAGCCTAGACTCGTCAAAGTACAACAGATTAAAGTGGATACTCCAGCTGAAGTTATCATAAGATCTAGGCAAGGGATCTACGCAACGTATGCATTATTCTCTACTCATCCTCCCATAGATACCCATCATCCTCTAATAACTTCTTCAACTTATTGGTCATAATCAGCGGTTTATCAAAGACTAAATCCTTGACTAACGTATAATCAGGTTTCCGCGGTTTTGACACTACCTGGGACCTCATAGATAACGGAATTGAAACTTTACCGACGCTCTTAAAGTGATTATTTCACCTAGACTCGTCAGAGTATAACAAATTAAAGTGAATTCTCTTGCTGAAGTTAACATAAGATCTAGCAGTGATTTCAGCAGCAATTTCCTTGCTTTCTAACGCGTTTAATCTGGCAAACTTTGGTTTGACTTCGACGAAAGTCGTTTAAGTGTATTTGAAGAAAATTGGGAGGATCATCAAGTTGTTGGTCAAGGATGAAACTCGAATTTATTTCTGGTTGATGATGAGCTTATCGAGGACGAGTTGGTCGGGGAGTATGGACACGATCCGCCGTGTCCATTCCGATTCGCCGTGCAACACCTTCAGGCTGCTCTCGAAGAAGTTAATTGGTTCGGGTCGAGGTGCATCCATGTCTATGTCATTCATCGGAGGAAAGTTTTATTCTGTAAATATTTTGGAAGAAATTTGTTTTGTTTTAAAAAAATAATTTCTTTGTATTAGTTAGTTAATTCCCATTTAAAACTATTACTCTAATGTCAGCTATCAACTGTCATAATTGCATTCTTTTATAAAATAATTATTTTAACTGGATTTTTTTTTAAATGGTAATATACCCATTTCTTCACATCAATTTTCACATCTCTAATATCTGCAGTTATTATTTTTGATATAGGCGGTTTTTCTCTATTTTGTAGAGAAATGCCAATTTTTACTATTATGGCAAATTCTCTTTCGTAGATATAGGTTATAAAATTATTCAGCCCCCTTAATAGTATTTTCAAAAAATAGTGAAACACGTCTCTTTATTTTTAAAAACGAATCTTAATATCATATTTTTTGAGATTTTTGAAATTTGTCTCCGCTTTTCACACCCTTAGAAACGAGATTTCAAAAAAATCTTTCCTTTGTGGATGTTTACGTCATAAAAGCAACGTTCCTTCCAAATGTTGCGTTCGCAGGTTAAGCAGTTTGAGCAGTGCGTTGATGCGTCAGTCATTCACTCAGTCAGTATATACATAGATGTATGTAGTAATGATATCTTTGTTGTTTCTGCGATTGAAAGTGTAGAGAAAATTGAGTTTTTTGAGCAATCCCCTCTTAATTTTCTTTAAATAATTTCTTATCTAATAAGAGACGAAAAATTCGGAAAATATGACATTTTCACGCAAGATATATTCAGTTTTATTAATCTTAATATCGTTCCAAATCGATATCGTCGCAAAACAGCTTTTTTTTCTTCGCGAACCTACCGTATAAGGAACACGCAGATATCTGTTTAGTTCTCACTCTCACCACACTTTCACTTTTCTTCCTCCTCCAAAAAGCCTTAATTCTCTCCGATTGTTGTATTCGTCCTATATTCAAATGCTATTCGCACGTTTCACTTTCTTCAACTAGAACTTTAATGCTGTTGAGTCGTTTTCTATATCCGCCTCTGCATCTTGGCAGTCTTCATTGGTGATTCCAAGTCTTCTTAATTCTTCTTTCATCTGCTTGGCATAACCACTTTGGTTTTCAGGTTATATATTTTGTCGAAGATTTGTTTATTTGTTCTTTGAGGATACATTCTAATCTTCTACCTGCTCATAAATTTCCTTGTTTGATCTCAATTTGTAGTTTCCATTAACTATTCTTGGACCCTAGATTCTTCGTAATATCCTCGTTTCCATTTTTCAAGCCTTTTCAGGCTTGTTAAGGCTACAGTTTCCATTCCATACAGTATCACTATCATCTTTATTACAGCATTATAGTGCTTTAACACTTTAGCATTATTGTTCTTTTTTTGTAGATGTTTTTAGTGATGACATTTAGTTCTCCAGTTTTAGTCTTTTATTTAATATTGTATGTTCATCGGATATTGCTGATAATCTTTACAAGGCATTTAAACTGTTTTGTTACTTTAATCTCCCCATATTTCGCCTTCACTGTTTTCTCCGTATAATTTTTCTTGGTCGTCACTATTTCTGTTTTCTGGAAGGAAATCTGTCCAGCTTTCTCAATTATTTCCTTGAGTTCATTGATTTGTGTTACAGCAATATTGCTTATTGGTACTAAACATTTTTTTTGTGTTAATTGATGTGGCACCCATATATCAAGCTTCTTTTTGAATCCAGCTTTGTGCAAATGATTTAAAACTGTTTTATAATCAATCTTAAGCACCTAGGTAATGCTACGACTGCTAACATGCTGGTCAGCTCCGATCATTTCTGTGTTTTTATCGACATTTTCCACGACGGGCCTACCTGTGCGAGGTGCATCTTTAACATCAAAAATACCTTAAGGGAGTTCGAAAACAAAATTACACGTAATTGCCGTAAGCTTGTTACAGTATTTGGACCATAAACACCAATCACAATTTCAGCCGCCTGGCTTGCATTTTCACTTTTATCAAAGAAAAACTGTAAAATGTACCGAATTTCCTCTTTGTTGATTTCAATTTTTAACACCATGTAACTTACAACTGAATAGATCAAACGAAAACATTCCATCCATCCGTGGCCTTACAGCCCTCTGTGGGCCATAGCCTCCTCCTTTCTTAGCCTCGTTTAGCATTCTTTTCCATCCTTTTCTGTCCGCTGCTGCTCTTTTCCAGTTCCTTATGCCTATTAGTTCTCTTGCGTCTTTTTTATGCTGCCATGCCATCTTAGTCGTGGTCTGCCTTGTCTCCTGTTGCCTTCCATGTTTCCTTTGTAGATCTTCTGTGGTATTCTTTCTTCTCCCATGCGTTCTACATGTCCTGCCCATTGCAGCCGTTGTATTTTTATATATGTGACTAGGTCTATTTCTTTATACAGTTGTACCCGTCTTCTTCCTGGGTCGGTCCAAATATTCTTCTCAATATTTTTCGCTCGAATTTTAATAATAGGTCCTCATGTTTGGTCGTCATTGTCCACGATTTGCACCCGTAGGTCACTATCGGTCTAATGATGCTTTTGTACACTTTCACTTTGGTTTTTACCCCCACTATTTGCGATTTCATTACACTTTGAACTGCGTAGTACGCTTTATTCCCGGCTATCAGTCTCTGTTGAATTGTTTGTGGTAATAAGTTCTGTTCGTTCAGTGTTGAGCCCAAATATTTAAATTCTCGTACCACTTCAATATTCATATTATCCATGGTTATGTTTATATATATATATATATATCCATAGTTGTTGCAGTCTTGTCGGTCGACTTTCTTGTATATTGGGCAGATTATGGCTATCTTCCACTCCTCAGGTATTTTTTCTGTTTTCCAGATAGTTTTTATTAGCGCATGTATTTTAGTTTCTAGTAGTTCTCCTCCTTGTTTGAGTAGTTCGGCTGGTATTCCGTCTATACCCGGGGCTTTGTTATTTTTTAGTTGTTGTATGGCATCTTTAATTTAACGAAAAACATTAGGTAGTGCGAAATGTCCCTTTTCCGAGCATATGGTGGATGCATCAGAACGTTCCAACCAAGCTCCCGGGATTTCTGGCGAGTCATTTTAGATGTGTGTGGCCTGGCGTTGTCCTGATGGAACAAAACATCTCCCCTGTTAGCCAATTCTGGCCGTTTCTGGTCAATTGTTAGCTTCAAACGGTCTAGTTGTTGACAGTAGAGATCCGAATTTAGTGTTTGGCCATATATAAGCAACAACATAACAAATTATTCCTTTCTAGTCACGCCAAATGCACAGTAGAACCGTCCTGACCATTAGTCCTGGTTTGGCCACCGTTTGAGTTGCTTCACTGCGCTTTGACCACGCTTTTTTGTCGTATGTGACCCATTTCTCATCCCCAGGCACCATCCGTTTAAGAAATGGGTTTATTTCCATTTGGCCAAGGCTTCGATCCATCTTGTTTTATTTGTGTTAATTGGTGTGGCACCCGAACATCAAACTTCTTTTTGAAACTAACTTTGTGCAAATGATTTAAAACTGTTTCATAGCATCGCTCAAGAGCTAAAGATCGACCTGTCAACTTCGTCCATTTCTGTAATTTTATCGACATTTCGACGTCGGGCCTACCTGTGTGAGATGCACCTTTATCATCGAAAGTACCTAAACGGAATCGACGAAAACAAAATTGCACGTAATTGGGCTGTTACAGTATCTGGGCCAGAAACCCCATTCCCAATTTCAGCCGCCTGGCTTGCATTTTCGCCTTTATCAAAGGAAAACTGTAAAATGTATCGAATCTCCTCTTTGTTGACTTCCATTTTTAACTCCATGTAAATTACAACTGAATGGACCAAACAAAAAACATTGTTTAGTGCGGAATGTCACCTTTCCGAGTATATGGTGGATGCATCAAAACGTTCAATCCAAGCTCTCGGAGTTACTGGCGAGTCAGTTTAGAAGTGTGTGGCCTGCCGTTGTCCTGATGGAACAAAAAACCTCTCTTGTTGGCCAATAGATATTTACAACAATAGACAACAATAGTTTAAATTTTTTTGTGAGCATACGCCAATTTCAGCCATGTTTTTCGGGCACTTTTTGACGTATAACCAATAAAATTAAGAAAATGTGCCCGAAACTATCATATTCCCTCCTTTTAAACATGGCGGACGCGCATGCGCTTAACTAACCGTAAAAAGGTCCTGGTCGTTTCTGGTCAATCGCTAGCTTCAAACCGTCCAGTTGTTGACAGTGGATATCCGAATTTAGTGTTGGGCCATATAGAAGCGACTCATAACAAATAATTCCTTTACAGTCGCACCAAATGCACAGCAGAACCTTCCTGGCCATTAGTCCTGGTTTGGCCACCGTTTGAGCTGCTTCTCTGCGCTTTGACCACGCTTTTTGTCGTATTTGACCCATTTCTCATCCCTAAGCACGATCCGTTTAAGAAATGGATGAATTTCCTTTGGCCAAGGCTTCGATCCATCATGTATTTTTGTGTAAATTGGTGTGACACCCAAAGGTCAAACTTCTTTGTGAAACCAACTTGGTGCAAATGATTTAAAACTGTTTCGAAGCATTGCTCAGCGGCTAAAGATCGACCATAATCTTTAGCTCCTGGGCAATGCTACAACTGCTAAAATGCCGCTCAACTTCGCTAATTCCTGTGATTTTATCGACATTTTCGACGTCAGGCCTTTAACATAAAAAATACCTGAAGGAATTCGACGAAAACAAAATTGCACGTAATTGGGCTGTTGCAGTATCTGGATCATAAACACAATCATAATGTGTATATGCAACAGATAATTTCAGCCGCGTATCCGCCTTTATAAAAAAAACTGTAAAATGTACTGAATTTCCTCTTTGTTTTCAACACCCTGCAAGTCACAACTGAATGGACGAAAATATTGTTTAGTGCGAAATGTCACCTTTCCAACAAACATAAATATAAAATTGTTTGATCGATACTTTACGAGATATCGATGAAAAACTGTGGAAAAAATAATGGATTTCTTTTTCTCCAACCTAATATTTTATTCATTTTCGCATGTTCTGCCATGAACAGCAACGGTTGAAACACAACGCACTGTCGCATTGGTGTGTGCAGTATATACTTATGCGCTGTCGCTGGTACGGCACGAAACCTTAGCGGTTGAAACGCAACGCACAGTCGCATTGGTGTGATTGGACCTTAGTTCTTGTTTAAATCTTCTAATCTGAATGTTATTGCTGTATTTTCTTTGTGAAACATTTCAATAGGTCGGGGATCTGGATTTATTTTATTTATGTACAAGCAAATAATTTTATCCGAAAGTTTATTTTTTTAAATAAATTTAATATTATTGAAGTGTTCCTATGTAATTTTACAATTTACTGTTACGTTGTTTTACTTTTTCATTACAAGGATTTAACTTCAAATTTGTCGTAACATCAATATTCAATTTTCGTTTGTTTTAAAGCTCTTTCAAAGTACAAATCGTTCTTTCAAACAGTTTCTTCTTTGTCGATGTTATTTTCATCCAATTTAATGTCAGTTCTGTCAGAAAAAAAGGACGAAATTTAACTAGACAAAATTGGAGTTGAAAACAACGAAATTTAACTTTACAAAGTCAAAATGGAAGTTTAAAAGAACGGAATTGAACTTTACACAGACGCTTTCATTTTAGCCATTTAAACGTCACTTGTTTCCAAAAACGGACGAAATTGAACTTTCGAAAGACAAAATTGAACTTTAAAAGAACGAAATTAAACTTTACTAAGACAAAATTGAACTTTATAAAGTAATAATTACAGGGTTTAAAAGATCGATATTGAACTATACAAAGTCAAAATGGAAGTTTAAAGGAACGAAGTTGAACTTTAGAAAGACGGTCTCATTTTCATCCATTATGTCACTTTTTTCCAAAAAAGGACGAAATTGACCGTTTCAAAGTCAAAATGGTAGTTTAAAAGAACGAAATTGAATTTTGTTGTCTGAAGTCTGTTTCTTTGAATTTTGTACAAAGACAAAAATTAAAGTTGAAAACAAAGAAATAGAACTTTGCAAAGGCAAACTTGAACTAAACAGATGAACTTGAAATGTGAAAGACCGAATTTGAAGTTAAAACCCTGTATTTATGTATATAAACCATTTTATATTAGATTCCAATTATGTATTATAAAAATATTTTTTTAAATGCTTTAGATTTTAAAATATTTTTTTTATTGTAATTAATTATATATTTTATGCACATAACGAGTTTTCACTTAAACTAACCAAACGTTCAAAATTCTTTTTTATTACCCCTAGTAAGAACATTTCGACAAACTTTTGCTTGCAAACTTTGCTCCCAAACAACTCTCATGTAAATTTCCCAACAAATTCTGCCTTTCGGTATTGATTAATCCCCGTTGTTTTTAAATATATTATTAGTTGCCAAACATTTAGTTTTTTTTTTTAATTAAAAATTAAACGCTAGAACAATCCTCTGGCTTGATTATTAACGAGCTTAAGTCTTATACCCTTAAGCCTGATTCATGCGCTTTTAAAACCAAACCACAGAATTACAACTGGATTTACTTTTAATCCTTTTGATCCAAATCTAAACTTATATAAAAGCTATATTATATTAATTTAAAGTCAATAGAATTCTAATCTAAATTGATTAAACAAACGCATTTAAGACTTTGAGATGCGTCTTATTTTAAAGAAACTGAATTTGAATTCCGTCTGAGCTAGTCCAGCAAAAAAACCTAAATCTATACATCCTTTATTACTTTACATTAAAGTCTATTAAACTCTAATCTAAATTGCCTCAACAAAAGCATTTAATACATTAAGATGCGCATTATTGCAAAGAAATCCTTATTAAATTAAATTAAAATCTATTATCCTATAATCTGAATTGTGGGAACAAAAGCATTTAATACTTTGAGATGCGCTTTGATGTAAAGATATTCGCGTCTGTATCAAGACTGAAATCGATACTAGAATCAAAGTAGGTTGGGCGTAAAGCTACTGTCATCGAGCTGGCCACAGGTCGTTAATTATGCTAAAGTTTCCTGCGAAACTTTCGGTGCACTCACCTGGAAGTTGTAGATTGCGTTGATGTTATTGATGCTCGGGACTCCGCCGAACTTCAAAGCCAGGAGAAGCTTCTTGTAGTTCTCGCCCGCGTCCTTTAAATTTTGTCGAACCTGAAACAACAAATACATAGAATAACTAGCCTCACTTAACTAGACAGTATCTGACCAGCGGTGTAGTTTTTTCTAATTAGTCTTGACTGTTTAATCATACTTGTCTAGTCCTCTAGTCTATTGAAAGTCAATATCCAGTCTAATGAGTTTAGTCTAGTTTGCCCAGTATTGTCTGTCTAGTCTAGTCTGCCTACACTTCTCTGTATAGTCTTGTCTGTCTAGTTTTGTCTGCCTAGTCCTGTCTGTCTAGCATTGTCTGAGTACTCTTGTCCGTCTACTCTTGTTTAGGCTTGTCTGTCTAGTCTTGTCTGTCTATTTAGTCTGGTCTGACTTGTTTCGTCAGTATAGTCTTGTTTCGCTAATCTTGTCTCTCTAGTCTTGTCGGTCTAGTCTTGTCTTTCTAGAGTAGTCGGTCTAGTCTTGTCTGTCTAGTCTGGTCTGTCTGGTCTTGTCTGTCTAGTCTTGTCTGTCTAGTATTGTCTTTCTAGTGTTATACATCTAGTCTTGTCTGTCTAATATTGTCTGTGTAGTCTTGTCTGCCTAGTGTTGTCTGTCTAGTCTTGTCTGTCTAGTCTTGTTAGTCTAGTCTTGTCTGTCTAGTCTTGCCTGTCTAGTCTGGTCTGTCTAGTTTTGTCTGTCTAGTCTTGTCTGTCTAGTCTTGTCTGTCTAGTCTTGTCTGTCTAGTCTTGTCTGTCTAGTCTTGTCTGTCTAGTCTTGTCTGTCTAGTCTTGTCTGTCTAGTCTTGTCTGTCTAGTCTTGTCTGTCCAGTCTTGTCTGTCTAGTCTTGTGTGTCTAGTATTGTCTTTCTAGTCTTATCCGTCTAGTCTTGTCTGTCTAATCTTGTCTGTGTAATCTTGTCTGTCTAGTATTGTCTTCTAGTCTTGACTGTCTAGTCTTGTATGTCTAGTCTTATCTACCAAGTCTTGCCGGTCTAGTCTTGTCTATCTAGTCTTGTCTGTCTAGTCTTGTATGTCTAGTCTTGTCTGCCTAGTCTTGTCTGTCTGGTCTTATCTGTCTAGTCTTGTCTGTCTAGTCTTGTCTGTCTAGTCTTGTCTGTCTAGTCTTGTCTGTCTAGTCTTGCCTGTCTAGTCTTGTCTGTCAAGTCTTGTCTGTCTACTCTTGTCTGTCTAGTCTTGTCTGTCTAGTCTTGTCTGTCCAGTCTTGTCTGTCTAGTCTTGTGTGTCTAGTATTGTCTTTCTAGTCTTATCCGTCTAGTCTTGTCTGTCTAATCTTGTCTGTGTAATCTTGTCTGTCTAGTATTGTCTTCTAGTCTTGACTGTCTAGTCTTGTATGTCTAGTCTTATCTGCCTAGTCTTGCCGGTCTAGTCTTGTCTGTCTAGTTTTGTCTGTCTAGTCTTGTCTGTCTAGTCTTGTCTGTCTAGTCTTGTCTGTCTGGTCTTGTATGTCTAGTCTTGTCTGTCTAGTCTTGTCTGTCTAGTCTTGTCTGTCTAGTCTTGTCTGTCTAGTCTTGTCTGTCTAGTCATGTCTGTGTAGTCATGTCTGTCTAGTCTTGTCTGTCTAGTCTTGTCGGTCTAGTACTGTCTGTCTAGTCTTGTCTGTCTAGTCTTGTCTGTCTAGTCTTGTCTGTCTAGTCTTGTCTGTCTAGTCTTGTCTTTCTAGTCTTGTCTGTCTAGTCTTGTCTGTCTAGTCTTGTCTGTCTAGTCTTGTCTGTCTAGTCTTGTCTGTCTAGTCTTGTCTGTCTAGTCTTGTCTGTCTAGTCTTGTCTGTCTAGTCTTGTCTGTCTAGTCTTGTCTGTCTAGTCTTGTCTGTCTAGTCTTGTCTGTCTAGTCTTGTCTGTCCAGTCTTGTCTGTCTAGTCTTGTGTGTCTAGTATTGTCTTTCTAGTCTTATCCGTCTAGTCTTGTCTGTCTAATCTTGTCTGTGTAATCTTGTCTGTCTAGTATTGTCTTCTAGTCTTGACTGTCTAGTCTTGTATGTCTAGTCTTATCTACCAAGTCTTGCCGGTCTAGTCTTGTCTATCTAGTCTTGTCTGTCTAGTCTTGTATGTCTAGTCTTGTCTGCCTAGTCTTGTCTGTCTGGTCTTATCTGTCTAGTCTTGTCTGTCTAGTCTTGTCTGTCTAGTCTTGTCTGTCTAGTCTTGCCTGTCTAGTCTTGTCTGTCAAGTCTTGTCTGTCTACTCTTGTCTGTCTAGTCTTGTCTGTCTAGTCTTGTCTGTCCAGTCTTGTCTGTCTAGTCTTGTGTGTCTAGTATTGTCTTTCTAGTCTTATCCGTCTAGTCTTGTCTGTCTAATCTTGTCTGTGTAATCTTGTCTGTCTAGTATTGTCTTCTAGTCTTGACTGTCTAGTCTTGTATGTCTAGTCTTATCTGCCTAGTCTTGCCGGTCTAGTCTTGTCTGTCTAGTTTTGTCTGTCTAGTCTTGTCTGTCTAGTCTTGTCTGTCTAGTCTTGTCTGTCTAGTCTTGTCTGTCTGGTCTTGTATGTCTAGTCTTGTCTGTCTAGTCTTGTCTGTCTAGTCTTGTCTGTCTAGTCTTGTCTGTCTAGTCTTGTCTGTCTAGTCATGTCTGTGTAGTCATGTCTGTCTAGTCTTGTCTGTCTAGTCTTGTCGGTCTAGTACTGTCTGTCTAGTCTTGTCTGTCTAGTCTTGTCTGTCTAGTCTTGTCTGTCTAGTCTTGTCTTTCTAGTCTTGTCTGTCTAGTCTTGTCTGTCTAGTCTTGTCTGTCTAGTCTTGTCTGTCTAGTCTTGTCTGTCTAGTCTTGTCTGTCTAGTCTTGTCTGTCTAGTCTTGTCTGTCTAGTCTTGTCTGTCTAGTCTTGTCTGTCTAATCTTGTCTGTCTAGTCTTGTCTGTCTAGTCTTGTCTGTCTAGTCTTGTCTGTCTAGTCTTGTCTGTCTAGTCTTGTCTGTCTAGTCTTGTCTGTCTAGTCTTGTCTGTCTAGTCTTGTCTGTCTAGTCTTGTCTCTCTAGTCTTGTCTGTCTAGTCTTGTCTGTCTAGTCTTGTCTGTCTAGTCTTGTCTGTCTAGTCTTGTCTGTCTAGTCTTGTCTGTCTAGTCTTGTCTGTCTAGTCTTGTATGTCTAGTCTTGTCTGCCTAGTCTTGTCTGTCTGGTCTTATCTGTCTGGTCTTATCTGTCTAGTCTTGTCTGTCTAGTCTTGTCTGTCTAGTCTTGTCTGTCTAGTCTTGTCTGTCTAGTCTTGTCTGTCTAGTCTTGTCTGTCTAGTCTTGTCTGTCTAGTCTTGTCTGTCTAGTCTTGTCTGTCTAGTCTGTCTAGTTTTGTCTGTCTAGTCTTGTCTGTCTAGTCTTGTCTGTCTAGTCTTGTCTGTCTGGTCTTGTATGTCTAGTCTTGTCTGTCTAGTCTTGTCTGTCTAGTCTTGTCTGTCTAGTCTTGTCTGTCTAGTCATGTCTGTGTAGTCATGTCTGTCTAGTCTTGTCTGTCTAGTCTTGTCGGTCTAGTACTGTCTGTCTAGTCTTGTCTGTCTAGTCTTGTCTGTCTAGTCTTGTCTGTCTAGTCTTGTCTTTCTAGTCTTGTCTGTCTAGTATTGTCTGTCTAGTCTTGTCTGTCTAGTCTTGTCTGTCTAATCTTGTCTGTCTGGTCTTGTCTGTCTAGTCTTGTCTGTCTAGTCTTGTCTGTCTAGTCTTGTCTGTCTAGTCTTATCTGTCTAGTCTTGTCTCTCTAGTCTTGTCTGTCTAGTCTTGTCTGTCTAGTCTTGTCTGTCTAGTCTTGTCTGTCTAGTCTTGTCTGTCTAGTCTTGTATGTCTAGTCTTGTCTGCCTAGTCTTGTCTGTCTGGTCTTATCTGTCTGGTCTTATCTGTCTAGTCTTGTCTGTCTAGTCTTGTCTGTCTAGTCTTGTCTGTCTAGTCTTGTCTGTCTAGTCTTGTCTGTCTAGTCTTGTCTGTCTAGTCTTGTCTGTCTAGTCTTGTCTGTCTAGTCTGTCTAGTCTTGTCTGTCTAGTCTTGTCTGTCTAGTCTTGTCTGTCTAGTCTGTCTAGTCTTGTCTGTCTTGTCTTGTCGGTCTAGTCTTGTCTGTCTAGTCTTGTCTGTCTAGTCTTGTCTGTCTAGTCTTGTCTGTCTAGTCTTGTCTGTCTAGTCTTGTCTGTCTAGTCTTGTCTGTCTAGTCTTGTCTGTCTAGTATTGTTTGTCTAGTATTGTCTGTCTAGTCTTGTCTGTCTAGTCTTGTCTGTCTAGTCTTGTCTGTCTAGTCTTGTCTGTCTAGTCTTGTCTGTCTAGTCTTGTCTGTCTAGTCTTGTCTGTCTAGTCTTGTCTGTCTAGTCTTGTCTGTCTAGTCTTGTCTGTCTAGTCTTGTCTGTCTAGTCTTGTCTGTCTACTCTTGTCTGTCTAGTCTTGTCTGTCTAGTCTTGTCTGTCTAGTCTTGTCTGTCTAGTCTTGTCTGTCTAGTTTTGTCTGTCTAGTCTTGTCTGTCTAGTCTTGTCTGTCTAGTCTTGTCTGTCTAGTCTTGTATGTCTAGCCTTGTCTGTCTAGTCTTGTCTGTCTAGTCTTGTCTGTCTAGTCTTGTCTGTCTAGTCTTGTCTGTCTAGTCTTGTCTGTCTAGTCTTGTCTGTCTAGTCTTGTCTGTCTAGTCTTGTCTGTCTAGTCTTGTCTGTCTAGTCTTGTCTGTCTAGTCTTGTCTGTCTAGTCTTGTCTGTCTAGTCTTGTCTGTCTAGTCTTGTCTGTCTAGTCTTGTCTGTCTAGTCTTGTCTGTCTAGTCTTGTCTGTCTAGTCTTGTCTGTCTAGTCTTGTCTGTCTAGTCTTGTCTGTCTAGTCTTGTCTGTCTAGTCTTGTCTGTCTAGTCTTGTCTGTCTAGTCTTGTCTGTCTAGTCTTGTCTGTCTAGTCTTGTATGTCTAGTCTTGTCTGTCTAGTCTTGTCTGTCTAGTCTTGTCTGTCTAGTCTTGTCTGTCTAGTCTTGTCTGTCTAGTCTTGTCTGTCTAGTCTTGTCTGTCTAGTCTTGTCTGTCTAGTCTGTCTAGTCTTGTCTGTCTAGTCTTGTCTGTCTAGTCTTCTCTGTCTAGTCTTGTCAGTCTAGTCTTGTCAGTCTAGTCTTGTCTGTCTAGTCTTGTCTGTCTAATCTTGTCTGTCTAGTCTTGTCGGTCTAGTCTTGTCTCTCTAGTCTTGTCTGTCTAGTCTTGTGTGTCTAGTCTGTCTAGTCGTGTCTGTCTAATCTTGCCTCTCTAGTCTTGTCTGTCTAATCTTGTCTGGTTAGCCTTGTCTGTCTAGTCTTCTGTATCCAATCTTGTCTGCCTTGTCTTTTCTGGCTTGGTGGCCTAGACATTTGGGTCTAGTCTTGTCCATCCAGCCTCATCTGTCTAGTCTTGTCTGTCTCGTCGTGTTTGTCCAGTTTTCTCTGTCTATCTAACTTTCCATCTCTAGCCTTTTAAGTCTATTGTAGTCCTCTTGGTGTAGTTGTTTATTTGGTTGTAATAAGATTTGTATAAATAGGGTTAGTCTGTTTGGCTAGGTCTTGTAATGCAGTCTGATATAATTGCATTTTCAGACGCGGCTGCAGCGGAATTCGATAAACTAACTCGGTTAACTGTGAAGAATTGACTAGCTCAAGCTGAAAAGGATGCGTCTCATTTTCATTTCCTAAAGAATATTGCTAGACAGGAACTTTTAGAATCCACTTATTGTTAGTCTAGATTAAAGCTTACACTATATATCGAATCGAAACAATTTGCATTAAAAAACTAGACAGACAAGAGTAGATGGACAAGACTATATAGATAGAAAGAGTTAACAAGCTAGATTAGATAGACAAGATTAGATAGACCAGATTAGACAGACTAGGATAGATAGACTCAACTATATAGACAAGACTAAATAGACTCGACTAAAGGACTCGACTCGGCTAGGCAGACTAGACAAACAAGACTAGATAGATAAAACTAAACAAATAATATTTGACTGACAAGATTAAACAGAATAGACTAGACTAAAAGGACTAGACAGACAAGCATAGATAGACAAGGCCAGATTGATACGACTAGACAGACCAGACTAGACAGACGAGATTAGATAGACAATACAACACAGAAAGACTAGATGGAAAAGGCTAGGCAGACTAGACCAGGCAGACACGACTAGGCAGACACGACTAGACAGACCAGATCAGGCAGACAAGACTAGACAGACACGACTAGACAGACATGACTAGGTAGATAAGACTAGACAGGCAAGACTAGACAGACCAGACTAGACACACAATACTATTGTTAGAAATATTTCTAATAAAAGTGATGGTAAAACCAACATGAAAATCTGTGAAAATGGAGAAATGATTGAAAACCCAAAACAACTGGCCAATACATTTAACATCTTTTTTAAAAACGCTCCAGATAAAGTGCTGAAAAATATTACACCCACAGTGATCACTAATCAACACATTGCAGGAAATGTTCCTAGATGAATGCACAGAACACGAACTACTAGCAACGCTACAACAACTTAAAAGCAAAAGTACATCAGGTCCTAACGCTCTAGCGGGTAGGATTATTAAAGAGCTGCTACCTATACTTATCACACCGATTATCCACATTGTTAATTATTCTTTCGCCATCGAGGAATTTCCTCAAGTTCTTAAAACATCCATCATTATTCCGATTCAAAAAAAGGGAAATAAAGAGAAATTATCAAACTATAGGCCGATTTCTCTGGTATCGGTATTCTCTAAAATATTATAATACAGTCTGTTAAACCGATTAACATCTTTTCTCGGAAAATATAATATAATTCCAACACACCAACACGGATTTCAGAAAGGAAAATCAACTACTACGGCAATATTCCAGCTTGCTAATAAAATCCTGGAAGAAATGGATTTCTGAAAATGCCCGGTGGGAATCTTTTGTGATCTCACAAAAGCATTCGACTGTGTATCGCATAAAAAATTGCTGGACAAACTCCAAATATATGGCGTAAGAGGAAAAACGGCGAACGGGATAGAATCATTTTTAAAGGACAGACAGCAAATGGTATACATATCGAATGATAAGGAAACTGGGAAATCGGCCCCGATTACAATTACGACAGGGGTGCCACAAGGCAGTGTCCTTTCCCCGATTTTATTTTATGTTTACCAGGCGGATCTCACAAACTACATAACGGATTCCCACTGCACGCTATATGCAGATGATTCTAGTTTCATTGTTTCCCACAACTCGACAAAAGAAACTGAATTTCAGGCCAATAAGCTAATTTAATCACTAGAGAGATAATAATTTATTTTTGAATATAGATAAAACGAATTTTATGATCTTTCACACAAAAAGAAAAGCCGTAGACGATATAAAAACCGGCCAAGTGCGAGTTGTGACTCGCGCACCGAGGGTTCCGTACAAACTTGTAAAGTATAGTATTATTATGTAGATTATCAACATATTATGTAGATCATAACGAAAAATTAGACGAAATATAATATATACAGGATGTTACGGGACTTGAGTATATACCCTGTATATATTATGTATATAAAGCGTACGTGATGAAATGCATAACGAATATAAACAAAGAAAATTAAGAATAAACATAGAATAGGACCTAACTGTATGCAACCCACATGCTTCTGGAGCCTGAGAATACCACTACGACAACATTAGTGAATTTTCATAAGTTTCAAATAGTAAATTCGCATTTTTTTTGTAACTAAACTACATATTTACGGTTTTCAGATTTTTTCCTTGACATGTGCTGTAAGACACCGCTTCTTGCCAAATTTCATAATTCTAGGTCAACGGGAAGTACCCTATAGGTTTTGATTCCCCCGTGAAATCGCAAAATATGCGACATAAACGGTCATATCTTTTGATCGCGTTGACTTACAAGTTTGATTTTTTCACAGCTGAAAGAGACCGCAGACTCGAGTATTTGATACAAATTTCAACTTGTTACCTCTATGCGTTCCTGAGAAAAAGGTCTTGACAGACAGACAGACGGACAGACAGACAGACAGACAGACAGACAGACAGACAGACGGACAACAAAGTGATCCTATAAGGGTTCCGTTTTCGGTACGGAACCCTAAAAATAAAACTTAATACCCAACTGGAAATAAAACCTGCATCCAATTTCTAGGGGTTTACCTAGAAGACACAGTGGAAAACTCGTATCGATTCGATAGCGAAAAAAATCAACACTAAAGCGTACCTTATTCGAAATATCAACAACTTAGTGGGCAGACAGGCCATAATAAACATCTACTTTTCGGAAGTAGAGTCTCTTTTACGCTATGGCATAATAGTCTGGGGATCTTCACCACAGGCGGAGACACTATTCAGGGCCCAAAAACGTGTGATCAGGGCAATTATGAGGTGCAGCCCAAGAAACAGCTGTAAACCTCATTTTAAACAACTGAGACTATTAACATTAAGTTGTCTGTATATTCTGGAAATAGGAACTTTCATCCACAAAGAAAAATTTAAACTAAAAAGGAATCGGGATAACCGCGACCATTATACAAGGTACAACCACGATTTATATGTTCCTAAAGTCAACCTCACGATATACAGGGGACCGTATCAGTCAGGGATACGGATTTATAACAAACTGCCAGATCATCTCAAGACCGAAGGGTGTCTCAAAATATTCAAAACGGGATTAAGACAATACTTGGTAGAAAAGGCTGATTATAATATTGAAGATTATTATTAATCTATTTTGTTTTATTTGTGACAGTGCCCATACTTTATATGCATACTTTTGTTGCTTTTGTTATTGGGTGAATAAATGAATTTGACTAGACAGACAAGACCAGATAGACTACAAAGACAAGTCTACCCACACAAAACTAGAAGGACAAGACGATTTGATTTGATTTTACTAGACAGACTAAACCAGACAGATAAGCCTTTTTTTTAACGGACAAGTGGCCCCCTGAACTCCTTGAGCATCTTGGAACCGCTTCACGCATAACGTCAAGATGTCATGGTATTAGTTTCGCGTTACATCTCCCTTCAACGTCTAGTGATTAGGGGTTCACGTTCCGTTTCTTGTTGCTCTCGACATGCAGCCGTTTCTTCTCGTCCTGAGCTTTCAAGGTCATGATGTTTCTTATCATATCCGTTGTTCTTGCCCAGCTGTTCTCCGACCTAATCATATGGTCGGTTAGGCTTATGGGCTCTAGTTTGAGGTAAGTTTTCTTTTCCCACGTTTCTCTTTCTGGTATCCATCTATGACAGTCGAAGATGGTGTGTCGAACGCTATCTTCAAGGCCACATTATTCACAGAGACTATCCTGGTTACCCTGCGCATGTTATACAGGTAGTCCCTTAAACAACATGACCGCTTAGCACTTTTGTAAGGTGAAAACTCGTTTCACCATGCTTTCGTGACACCCATCGCTCGACGTCAGGTATATGGATCCTGGTCCATTGCCTGTTCGATAGCTGCCAGTCTTTTTGCCATGCCTTATACGTTTGCGCCCTGGTGGCTTTCTTTTTATCGCACTTTGTGCAGTCGTTGCTTGTTCTAGCTCGGTACAGTTCCTCTCTCTCTCTCTCTCTAACACACCATAAACTCTTTTGGTACTATGCCAACGAATACAAGTGCGGCCTCCATTGAGTTTGTTCGGTATGCACTGGACACTCTCAGTGCCATTTTCCGTTGAATTAGTGATAACTTATGCCTGATCGATTTCTTCTCCATGGCAATTGCCTATACCGGAGCTGTGTAAAGCATGGTCGAATGTACCACCCAGAATAGGAGCATCCGCTTGCTGCTTTTGGGGCCACCGACGTTGGATATTAGTTTGTCTAATGCTGCAGCGGTTTTTAGCGCTTTATCTGCGATTGCGATGACGTGGTTTTTAAATGATAGACATTTGTCGATCGTTACACCCAGGTATTTAATTGATTATTAAATACCTGGGGGACTTTCTTTTCTCCCGTTACAACGAAAGTAATTTTTCTGAATCCTGTTAGCAGCACTGCCTCTGTCTTTTCGGGGCCAATTCTAGTCTCTTTCCTTCTACCCAGTTACTAAGTTGATCTATAGCTGTATTTGATCTAAACATTATTCCCCTTTCTGTTTTCAGGTCGTCAGCAAAGGCCACAATCTCCACTCCCTCGGGCAGTTCGAGTCTGAGGACCCCATCGTACAGGATGTTTCACTGTGTCGGGCCCAGAACCGAACCCTGTGGAACACAACTGTTGACATCGCGCTCTTCTCTTGAATTCACTGCTTGCAGAATGATTTTTCTATTTCTCAAATAGCTCCTGATTAATCGCAGCAGATACGGCGGCATGCCCGTTCTTGACAGTTCCTCCACGATGTTTTGCCATGATGCATAATTAAAGGCATTTATAGCTTCGAGTGTTATAAGTGCACATAGCTTTTTCGTTCTTTGTGACCGTTCTTGGTCTTTCCTTGCCGCTTCGGCGACCTTATCTATAGCATCTACTGTCCACATTCCGTCCATGAACCCATGCTGCTTCTCTGAGAGGTTCTCACCAGTCTCTAATGCCTGTCTTATACTTTGTAGAAGTAGTTGCTCTAGGAGTTTTCCTGCTACATCTAGTAAACACAGGGGTCTGTACGACGAAGGCTTCTCGACGGGGTTATCGCCTTTCCTAATTAAAACAAGTTTGGCTTTTTTCCATATATCTGGAAATATTCCCTCAGTGACCTATATGGTTCATTATTTTCAGAACATAGTCTGGAAACTTTACCACAATGTTTTTTATGATCTCTGATGGAAGTCCATCTATACCTGGGGCTCTGTCATTTCGAAGGCGATGGCTGGTTTTACGTAGTTCCTCCTCATTGAAAGGCACAATCTCTAGCACGTCTGGTTGCTCCAGTTGCTCCGGTTCTTCATGGGTTGGGAAACGTGGCAATCTGTAGTGTTGTTTCCATTGGTACCCTAATCTTGTTTTGCCTTAATTTCAGACCTCTCATTGTAATCTGGAATGCATCCCCCCAGGTGCATTCTTTTTATCGCTCTTTGTGCAGTCGCCGCTTGTTCTAGCTCATGGCATAGGTTTTGCCAATGGTCTCGTTTTGATTTGTTGATTCCCATTCTGAGAGTCTTTTTCGCAGCAATTTTTGCTGGTTGTGTTGGGCTAGGTTTTTATTAGCTTTACGTTGGTATATGCGTCTGGCTTTATGACAGGCTGTCATAAATTTAATTGTTGTTGCTTGAGCGATAGTATCATTCCACCAGTAGACCCGTCTTTTTTGTCTGCGTTCTGTTTTTGGTGGTGGTCATCACAGCATCATAGCTTTTGCATATATGTAGTTTTTATAAACGAATTTTCTGTATAATGTTCGGTCTTGCTAATTTCTGCTTCTACGTTGAAGTAGAATTTTTGTACGTCTGTTGGCATTGATCTGTTTGTCCAGGCGTTCTTATTTCTGCATCGGGTTGGAATACTTCCATTATTTTCATCTACTACGTAGCTGAGATAATTGAGGTGACTTAGTGACTCCCTCTGTAGTACTTGCCAGTTCTTTGTTCTAGCAGCGAGTTGGCTTGTTGCGAAAGTTAGGTCAAGTATTGAGAATGAGTCTCCACGTTCAAAAGTCGGTTTAGCACCTTCGTTTTTGATGAAGAGGTCCATGCACGCCGCCTAATCCATGACCATATCCCCACGTGGATCCGTTTTTCAGGAGCCCCAGTGTGGCGACTTTGCGTTGAAGTCGTCTGCTATGATTTTTCCCCTGGCCCCTTATGGTTTGACTAAGAGTGTCTAGGGATTCTGACAGCTGTTCAATTTTTGCATTGGGGGAAAAGTAGCAGCTGTATATAATGAGTTGGGGCAGTTCAACCCATACAAAACCCGGTCCTTGTCCAGTCTTCAGAACAGTTACTTTGCTGTTATTTGTGCATATCGCTGCATCCTTTTTGTCGTCAGTGAACCATTTAGAACTAGTTGCAACTTTTTTATTTGGTTCACTCACTAATAGTATGTCTGGTTTCAGTTCTACGGCAGTTGCGGCTAGCAGATCATGCGCTGCGCGGCATCTCATTAGGTTTATTTGGATGATGTTATCCATTTTTGTTTCCTTGCCTTCTCTTGATCTCCTCCGATAGAGCTATTTTGTATGCTGGGCAAGTTCCAGAATAGGCCTGCTGCCCCTTTGCCTTGCAGATTGGGCAGTACATATCTCTTTGACAGTATTTTGCTTGATGTCCCTCTTTGGTGCATCGTAGAAACATCTTCTGCCTATCTGGCCCTTTACATGCATTATCTAGATAACCTGGTTCCCAGCATTTATAGTACCTTTCTAGATCAATTCTCTCCGTCACTCTGCAATTGATCCATCCGGCCTTTATGTAACCTTTGTCTATTAGCACTTTCGCTTGGTTTTTTGATAGTGCCACGGTGGCTATCTGGCTATCTCCATAGGCAGGTCTGATGTGTTTTTTATTTTAATTGCTCCTTCTGTATTACCGAGCACAGATCTTTAAGCGTCCTCTATGTCCTCTCGTGTTGTTACAGCATCTAAGTCTTTAATGTTCACAACAGTGTGCAAGTTTCTCGTGCGGATTTCTATCTGCGGCAGTTTGTTTGCTATTATTTCCCTTAGGTTGTTCACACTCCCCCACTCTTTCACTTCAAGTAAGAGCTCTCCGCTTTTAGTCTGCCTTATTCCCGCTAGCTATACTCCTGATGTTGCGGGGTCAACTTCTTTTTTGACTACACTGAGGAACTCGGCATAAATTTTTCCCTTTGATTTTAGAAATACCGCCTCTTTTCTCTCGCTTTTATTGACGGTATTGCTTTTGGCTGTGGGCTTCTGTCCATTTCGGTTCCGTTTTCTCTTGTTTGTGTAATTTTGGATCTGGTACTGCTGGGTATTTGGGTACTCTTGCTACTTACTACTTTGTATACTCTTACGTCGACTTCTAATTTTGCAAATGTATATTCTGATTATGTTACTCATTTTTTATGGTAGACCATTCTGCCACCGAGGATTTCACGAATGTCAGTTGCTTCCTGTCATGTTTTTCCAGCAGTTGTTTCAATTGTTGTAGGCTACGGAAGGTCTGCTCTAAGCTGATGGTTTCTTTTGCTTTTTCATCATCCGATTTCCTCACTACAAGGTGATATATGTACCGATTTGCAGTTTCGATGTCACCATTTTCGGTTGGAACTCCTACAGAGTGTTTAAGGTACACTACATTTCCAGGGTCCTTGTTTTGTAATCCTTGTTCGGTGGGCCTCGTGTATGTGCTACAAAGCAGGTGTGGTATTCTTTCATCAGACTCATGTCGTCAGACACACACCAAGCCAAGTCCCAGTCCATTGGCGCTAGCAGCGGGTTCGCTGTTCCTTCCTTTACTCGTCTATATGCTAATGGAGGCCAGTTCTTTTTAGAGACTTCTTGGAACTCTCGGTAGGAATTTTCTCTTTGTATTTCATTCCGTAGTTCTTCTAGTGCTCTCATTTCTTCTTCTATATTTTCTGTTTGTACTGAGCTGCTTAGTTCAGTTTGTGTGCTTTCTTCGCAAGTGTCTTTTGGAAGTGTTTCCTGTGTCTTTCTGTACATTTTACTAATTTTGTCGGATAGTTCGTCTGGCGCTCTTCTTATGTCCGCCTTGGAATCTGTGCTTCCTTTCCCGAGCCATCTTAGGTATTGAGCTCTTGCAGTTATTTTTCTTATTACTGCTCCTAGGTCTTTCTCGTTATATGTGGTTTGTTGCTGTCCGCATTTCTCGACTCGTTTCCTTTTCGCAGATTGTTCGCCTGGAGAATCGTTACCCGAAACATCGCCCGGTACTGTGGACATGTACACGGTAGTCCTTGTAAAGGAGACAGATAAGACTAGGCAGACAAGACTAGACATACAGATTAGACAGGCAAGACTAGACGGTCAAGACTAGACAGACAAGACTAAACAAACATGACCAGAGAGACAAAACTTGAAAGGCAAGACTATACAGTCAAGACTAGACAGACAAGACTAGACCGGCAAGAATGGACAGACAAGACTAGGCAGACAATACCAGACAGCCAAGACTAGACAGACAAGGCGAAACAAGCAAGTCTAGACAAACAAGATTAGACAGACAAGACTACACTGACAAGGCTAGACGGAGAAGAGTAGACAAATAATACTAGATAGACAAGACAATATTTGAAAGACCTAATTTTGGCTAGATTAAATGATATTAGTGACTTTGTTTTGTTCCTCCCAACAGATTATGAAGTTAGTAAGCCATTTATGAATGTTAAATAGATTAAAATATTACTCTCTAGTCTCCATTAGTCAACTCATTAAATAAGTTATGTAGTAAATTATAGATTAGGTAGATAATATGACAGCGGTAGAATTAGACTATTTGTAAGTGAGACAACTAAGACCGTATATACAAATTTCTAATATGCAAATTTATGAAAATTTTAAAGGATTAAGTGGACCCTAATCCAAACCCGAAACTAATTTAATTTCGGATGAAAATGTCTGCGTCTTAATTGTGACTGAAACGTATTAATTTCTAGAAAAAGGTGAACTGGAAAAGGAGACGGCGCAAAGCTCGCTATTAATTGCACTAACGCTGCCAATTAGAGCTCTCCAAGTCTACAGCAAACTTTCTTTGAATTACTGTAATTTTCAAGGAACACGAACAGAACTTATTGTCCTTTCATAAAAGTCATTCATTAATTTTAATAATCCTCAATCCATCAATCTTAGTCCAATAATGTTTTCTTTAACTTTCGTAAAAAAGTTTTATAGGACAATAATTAATTAGTGTAGCATGACAAAAAACACTAAATGAGATAGATAATATGTCTAGACTAGAGTAGACAGAATAAATTAGTATTGAATACATTTCTGGTTTGATGGTATGACAAAAAAGTTAAGATTTCTTGCATATTTTGCAATAATTTTGATATTCAATGCAATTTTTATAATCTACGGCAATATTTTCCGATAATTTCGCCAATATTAAAAAACAAAATTCTTGAAATTTTGATAAACATTTAATTAATGAAGACAGTAAGGCCTCGAGGTCTTTCTTGTTACATTTGCTCTAAATGCTTTAATATATCAACGATTAGAGAAAGCGGGTGAAATTAAAATATATCTATAAAGCTCGCACTAAAACAAGTCACAACAATCTACATTTGTAATAAATATTATTATCATAATTATTATTAAATTATTGTCAAAATTATTATAAAATTATTATCATAATTATTATTAAATTATGAAAATAATTATTATGGACATTAATATATAAGTAGATTAATTTACTGTCTATATTAATTAAATATTTACCAGCAGAAAATCTGGTCTAAACGATCTTCCAACTCTCGTTCCTCCCCTATAAACAGCCATGGAAACATTAGCCCCATCACTATTAGCCGTCACATTAATCTCCCCGAACTCCGCCTGCTCGACCCGAATATCGTAATCCCCGATTTTCTTCCCTCGGAAGTACTTCGACCAATCAGTGTTCTGGTCATCGATGACGAGCAGCGTCAGGTGCCTCCCAGAGGACACGGACGACGTGACCCTGCTCGCACTAGACACCGCGGCGCCGAGAATGGAAGCGCCTTGATCCCTCGCCTGTCCCGTTAAGGACTGCACGCGCTGCAGCAAGGACTCGCGGGACTTGGCCGGACTGCTTGGTGCACTCGTTGTCTTCGAACCCGGCCGCAGGTTCAACGACAAATCGCCGGAAGTTGCCGCAGTCGAACTGGAAGATGACGTTGTTGACGATGGGGGTGCCGGTGGAGGCGCCGGCGTTGGTGCTGGTGCAGGTGGCGGAGGCGCCTGAAAAAAAAATAGGAACATAAATATTTTGTCAATTACTAATCCTACTACTATCTAATTTGTCTTCCTTGTCCTCGCAAACAAGTATTTGCTGTCTAATCTTGTTTACGCAGTCTTACCTCCCTGCTCTAGTCTTGTCTGTCTAGTCCTATCTATCTAGTCTAGTATGTCTAGTCCATATAGTCCCTCTAGTGCGTCTAGTCCACCTAGTCCGCGTAGAACGCCTAGACCGCGTGTGTCTAGTCTTCTGTGACCAGTCGTGTCTGTCTTTGAGTGACACAGAAAGTTTATGGAAATTATACAAAGATGCTGCTCCAACAAACAAAGAGAATATTTGATTTAGAGAATAATGTACGTGTTCTGTATTCCAATCTGAAGCTAATAAGCTTAAAGATGGCAGCGAAATGAAGTTATGTTTATGTAGTCTTATCTATCTGGTCTCCCCTGTGGCGTTGTTCTCAGTCAAGTCGTGTCTGTCTAGTTTTAATCTTAAAGCCTCTTCAAGGAAAGTGTATATATTTTCTTGGGAAAATTAAATATAAAGCGCGAGAAGTTCATCATTAATTAATTTTCACTGTGTCGGCATTCGCTTACAAAGAAAATATTACGCTAGGAAACATTCACGGAGTTTGTGTTGATTGGGCAAGTTCAAGCGTACAAATTTAATTATTATATATTTATTTAATTATTTCTCTGGAGAGAAACTCGATAGCTGAAACTTATAGCTAAAAAACCCGTTCAATTATTTCACTTACGAATGGAGCTAGTGAGTAGACAGGAAAGTTAAAACAAACAAAACTAAACAGACAAGAATTGGATCAACTACGCAGTTGACTTAGCAATAAAATAATGGATAAAGCTCTCCAATTAAATTTGTGTTTGTGGTGAAGCAAAATATCCAGAGATTTATAATGGAACAAAGCTCGGGCAGAAATGGAGCTTGAAGCTGTTGTGTGCAACGGAATTGTACAGAGAAAAACTCGCGTAGGGAATTATGTGCATTGTGTCCGGAGTTCTCTAGTTAAACTCGGCACGGTTCGCCGGGAATTAAATATGCAACTGGCCGAGTCCTTAGAGTTTACGAGACCGAAAAAGAGAAATTCTATGAATGCGCTACCGGAAGACCTATAATTAATTCGATTTTTCTTCAAAATAAAAAACAAATTTAGTGTAATATGTATGTAAATAATTTTCAGATGTTGAACAAGCCAAACAAATAATAATAATACATTAAAACTAAGACGCATTTAGTCTTGTCTGTCTAGTCTTGTCTGTCTAGTCTTGTCTGTCTAGTCTTGTCTGTCTAGTCTTGTCTGTCTAGTCTTGTCTGTCTAGTCTTGTCTGTCTAGTCTTGTCTGTCTAGTCTTGTCTGTCTAGTCTTGTCTGTCTAGTCTTGTCTGTCTAGTCTTGTCTGTCTAGTCTTGTCTGTCTAGTCTTGTCTGTCTAGTCTTGTCTGTCTAGTCTTGTCTGTCTAGTCTTGTCTGTCTAGTCTTGTCTGTCTAGTCTTGTCTGTCTAGTCTTGTCTGTCTAGTCTTGTCTGTCTAGTCTTGCCTGTCTAGTCTTGTCTGTCTAGTCTTGTCTGTCTAGTCTTGTCTGTCTAGTCTTGTCTGTCTAGTCTTGTCTGTCAAGTCTTGTCTGTCTAGTCTTGTCTGTCTAGTCTTGTCTGTCTAGTCTTGTCTGTCTAGTCTTGTCTGTCTAGTCTTGTCTGTCTAGTCTTGTCTGTCTAGTCTTGTCTGTCTAGTCTTGTCTGTCTAGTCTTGTCTGTCTAGTCTTGTCTGTCTAGTCTTGTCTGTCTAGTCTGGTCTGTCTAGTCTTGTCTGTCTAATCTTGTCTGTCTAGTCTTGTCTGTCTAGTCTTGTCTGTCTAGTCTTGTCTGTCTAGTCTTGTCTGTCTAGTCTTGTCTGTCTAGTCTTGTCTGTCTAGTCTTGTCTGTCTAGTCTTGTCTGTCTAGTCTTGTCTGTCTAGTCTTGTCTGTCTAGTCTTGTCTGTCTAGTCTTGTCTGTCTAGTCTTGTCTGTCTAGTCTTGTCTGTCTAGTCTTGTCTGTCTAGTCTTGTCTGTCTAGTCTTGTCTGTCTAGTCTTGTCTGTCTAGTCTTGTCTGTCTAGTCTTGTCTGTCTAGTCTTGTCTGTCTAGTCTTGTCTGTCTAGTCTTGTCTGTCTAGTCTTGTCTGTCTAGTCTTGTCTGTCTAGTCTTGACTGTCTAGTCTTGTCTGTCTAGTCTTGTCTGTCTAGTCTTGTCTGTCTAGTCTTGTCTGTCTAGTCTTGTCTGTCTAGTCTTGTCTGTCTAGTCTTGTCTGTCTAGTCTTGTCTGTCTAGTCTTGTCTGTCTAGTCTTGTCTGTCTAGTCTTGTCTGTCTAGTCTTGTCTGTCTAGTCTGTCTAGTCTTGCCTGTCTAGTCTTGTCTGTCTAGTCTTGTCTGTCTAGTCTTGTCTGTCTAGTCTTGTCTGTCTAGTCTTGTCTGTCTAGTCTTGTCTGTCTAGTCTTGTCTGTCTCGTCTTGTCTGTCTGGTCTTGTCTGTCTAGTCTTGTCTGTCTGGTCTTGTCTGTCTGGTCTTGTCTGTCTGGTCTTGTCTGTCTGGTCGTGTCTGTCTGGTCTTGTCTGTCTGGTCTTGTCTGTCTGGTCTTGTCTGTCTGGTCTTGTCTGTCTGGTCTTGTCTGTCTGGTCTTGTCTGTCTGGTCTTGTCTGTCTGGTCTTGTCTGTCTAGTCTTGTCTGTCTAGTCTTGTCTGTCTAGTCTTGTCTGTCTAGTCTTGTCTGTCTAGTCTTGTCTGTCTAGTCTTGTCTGTCTAGTCTTGTCTGTCTAGTCTTGTCTGTCTAGTCTTGTCTGTCTAGTCTTGTCTGTCTAGTCTTGTCTGTCTAGTCTTGTCTGTCTAGTCTTGTCTGTCTAGTCTTGTCTGTCTAGTCTTGTCTGTCTAGTCTTGTCTGTCTAGTCTTGTCTGTCTAGTCTTGTCTGTCTAGTCTTGTCTGTCTAGTCTTGTCTGTCTAGTCTTGTCTGTCTAGTCTTGTCTGTCTAGTCTTGTCTGTCTAGTCTTGTCTGTCTAGTCTTGTCTGTCTAGTCTTGTCTGTCTAGTCTTGTCTGTCTAGTCTTGTCTGTCTAGTCTTGTCTGTCTAGTCTTGTCTGTCTAGTCTTGTCTGTCTAGTCTTGTCTGTCTAGTCTTGTCTGTCTAGTCTTGTCTGTCTAGTCTTGTCTGTCTAGTCTTGTCTGTCTAGTCTTGTCTGTCTAGTCTTGTCTGTCTAGTCTTGTCTGTCTAGTCTTGTCTGTCTAGTCTTGTCTGTCTAGTCTTGTCTGTCTAGTCTTGTCTGTCTAGTCTTGTCTGTCTAGTCTTGTCTGTCTAGTCTTGTCTGTCTAGTCTTGTCTGTCTAGTCTTGTCTGTCTAGTCTTGTCTGTCTAGTCTTGTCTGTCTAGTCTTGTCTGTCCAGTCTTGTCTGTCTAGTCTTGTCTGTCTAGTCTTGTCTGTCCAGTCTTGTCTGTCTAGTCTTGTCTGTCTAGTCTTGTCTGTCTAGTCTTGTCTGTCTAGTCTTGTCTGTCTAGTCTTGTCTGTCTAGTCTTGTCTGTCTAGTCTTTTCTGTCTAGTCTTGTCTGTCTAGTCTTGTCTGTCTAGTCTTCTCTGTCTAGTCTTGTCTGTCTAGTCTTGTCTGTCTAGTCTTGTCTGTCTAGTCTTGTCTGTCTAGTCTTGTCTGTCTAGTCTTGTCTGTCTAGTCTTGTCTGTCTAGTCTTGTCTGTCTAGTCTTGTCTGTCTAGTCTTGTCTGTCTAGTCTTGTCTGTCTAGTCTTGTCTGTCTAGTCTTGTCTGTCTAGTCTTGTCTGTCTAGTCTTGTCTGTCTAGTCTTGTCTGTCTAGTCTTGTCTGTCTAGTCTTGTCTGTCTAGTCTTGTCTGTCTAGTCTTGTCTGTCTAGTCTTGTCTGTCTAGTCTTGTCTGTCTAGTCTTGTCTGTCTAGTCTTGTCTGTCTAGTCTTGTCTGTCTAGTCTTGTCTGTCTAGTCTTGTCTGTCTAGTCTTATCTGTCTAGTCTTGTCTGTCTAGACTTGTCTGTCTAGTTTTGTCTGTCTAGTCTTGTCTGTCTAGTCTTGTCTGTCTAGTCTTGCCTGTCTAGTCTTGTCTGTCTAGTCTTGTCTGTCTAGTCTTGTGTGTCTAGTCTTGTCTGTCTAGTCTTGTCTGTCTAGTCTTGTCTGTCTAGTCTTGTCTGTCTAGTCTTGCCTGTCTAGTCTTGTCTGTCTAGTCTTGTCTGTCTAGTCTTGTGTGTCTAGTCTTGTCTGTCTAGTCTTGTCTGTCTAGTCTTGTCTGTCTAGTCTTGTCTGTCTAGTCTTGTCTGTCTAGTCTTGTCTGTCTAGTCTTGTCTGTCTAGTCTTGTCTGTCTAGTCTTGTCTGTCTAGTCTTGTCTGTCTAGTCTTGTCTGTCTAGTCTTGTCTGTCTAGTTTTGTCTGCCTAGTCTTGTATGTCTAGTCTTGTCTGTCTAGTCTTGTCAGTCTAGCCTTGTCTTTCTAGTTTTGTCTGTCTAAACTTATCTGTCTTGACGTTAGAAATGCCTTTAATAGCGCACCCTGGAAGCACATCATAGAGAAAAACAAACTTAAAACAATCGGAACACAGCCTGAATATATAAATATATTCAACCTTTTCGTAGCTTCATAACAATTACTGAGTCTTTTGATGACTATCAAAACAAATCTCATGTGAAATTTTCTCGTTATTTAATAGCTTGCAGTCCACCTTCGTGGCACTCAGAAAAACTATAAAAATAACATTGTTTTTAAAATCATGTGTTTCCGATAACTTAAGTAAGTAGCTATCTGCGGACGCATTTCGATATTTATCTCTCATCAGTACAGCTTTGCTTTTATTAATAACAATTTGTAAAACACTCACCTGAAACCCACATGGTGATTAGGGGTTAGATATTTTTAATTTGACATTTAGTGAGAGAGACATGAACTTAGCATCAATTGTTATGATTATCTATAACGTAAGATGGTTTAAACAATTCTATTACATCATGGAAAGTTTGACAACTCTCATCTTTCAACATTAGAGTTTGGGGCATATCTCCGTTGAGCATTGAGCATGATAAGAAGCTACTTCAGCTGTCGAAACATTATATTCGTAGGAGACCAAAGAAGTGCGACTAGTCAACAGTATTGTCCCTCAGGGTTCGATACAAGGCCCCACCCGGTGGAACGTGCTACATGACGGAATATTTACACTGAGTCTGCCCTTGGGGGCAACCGTAATCGCCTTCGCAGACAATATCGCACTAGTTGTCACAGCAAGAACGGAACAGGTTGATTCGAACGGCAAATCAAGGAACAGAAATGGTCAGCGCAAAACCGAAGCGGTCCTCCTCCCAGGCCTAAAGCAACTTAACCCTTTAAGTGGAAGAGGCAATAATAACGGCAAAATAAAGTCTCAAATGCCTCGGAGTAGTGATCATAAAAACTATCATGGCCCACATAACCGAAGCGGCAGGAAAGGGAATGAGGGGAACAAGAGTAACTCTTGAAACATACTCAGATCACTAGTCCAGTCTACTTTGCAGCCACCGTTTAACGGAAAATGGCACTACGTCCATCTAGCGATTAACCGAATTACCGAACGGTCTCGGGATAGGCCGCCCAAGTCATCTCGGCAATACCAACTAAAGATCTGCTCGCAAAAGAGAGAAAACAGCTGCACGACACAATGTATAGCATGCAGGAAAAAGCAACTGGCCCGGCACTGGCCAAGGCTAGATATTCCAGTGGTATCTTTCTGATTTTAACACTATTACTACCGACGATTTATGTACACCTATACATACCGCAACCGGTCAAATGACCTCTATTTGAAATAATAATATTGCAAGTTTTACTTGTAGATGAAACAATGCTTCTATTTGTTGCTGTTTCTGGTATATCTTCAGATATACCTTCAGATGTATCTTCAGACAGTCAGTGGCAAGTTCTTCTGCTAGTTGAAATAAAACTTGCTGCCTCAATAGTTTCTCTCCAGTTGTCTCATTATACAAAATCTATGCATCCACGCAACGTGGGTTGCTGTTGCACTGTTGGACTCTATCAAACAAAAAATAAAAATACGACACGAGTGATGTTTTAGAAGGCAAATCTTCTAATAAATATTATATTCTAACTTATTTGGAGGTTATCACACGACTACATGCATTTTGTGGGAAGCGAATCCCCTGGCTGCGATCGCGCATACTAAATGGCGTAATGAGGTCAAATGACCGGTGGCGGTAGATAAGTACAACTACATACATTTCTTCGCAAATGGCAAACAAAATACGGTGTGAATACCGACAAGTTGTTTACACGTATATGTATGGAAAAGTCGTAAATTGATTTGACGATGCAGTGACTACATAACTAAAGTTTAAAATGGTCATTTGACCGGTCGTGTTAGTAATAGTGTTAATGTATTCGATTCTATCTAACCTAGAATAAATTAATTAAATCCAGAGAGGTCTCAAGTGTCCTGCAACGTGCGTTTCCCTGTGAAATAATAAAACACGATGTAAGATCTGCATAATAGTTATGATTCTAATTAATGCGGGAATAAAAGGATAAAGCTGCGACTGTAGAAAGCAATTACAAGTCAGGTCGCGGCATCGGCTCGGGCCTTACGTAAATCACCCGGCGGAATCCTCGAGGGGATATTTTTCTCGAACTAATCTGCGAAATTATCGCGCAAACTTCCTGAAAAGGAGCGACGAGACCTTATGGATACAATAACTTCTGCGGCCGCTTATACCTCAGCGCGAGACCTCTAATAGCTGACAAAGCGGTTTGATAAACGTCGGGCTTTACACGCTTTGTGTTTTCACCGATACGAGTTTATGATTAGTTTTAATATGAAATACGAGGACACATAATTATTATCCTTATTCAAATTTACATTTATGTCTAACCAACTAAGCAGCAATAGCCCAGTCATTTTAGCATTTCACCCGGGAATCTAATTTGTATAGACCTTTATTTTAGCATTATTAATGTTGTCTCCATAGTCACATATGCCAACATGTGAGCGTCCTTAGATATTCAAGGTCAAAGGTCTAAAAAAATCAGATTTTTTAGAACAACTCATTTTTTCCGTCTCATATCATATTTGCATACATTGTGAAGGTTGTAGAGAATAAAATTCTCTACAAATTTCATCTGAAACCTTTTTTTATACGTACCTGATTTCAGATGAAACTACTCACTTCAATATTCTGCAACCGCAGAAAAAGGTTGTGGTTCGCGTTGTGCATGCCATAAGTTAGGGATGCAATGTTGTTTAGCTTGTAGTCAATGCAATGTAAAAAAAACGGTATAATATATTGGGATTCAGGATTTACCTCGCGCTAAGGTACGTATGGCTGCTCATCATCGCTCCACACTCTGTTCCTTTTATCTCAAAAACAGATCGACGTATAAAAAAAGGTTTCCGATGAAATTTGAAGAAAATTTTATTCTCTACAACCTTCATAATAAATGCAAATAGGATAGGAGGCAGAGAAAGCCAGATATTCCCAAAAACCTGATTTTTGTGACTTTTGACCTTGGATATCTAAGGACGCTCACATGTTGGCAGATGTGACTTTTCAGAAAAGATTTACTATGCTAAAATAAAGGTCTGGACAAAAATTCAGAATCTTACGTTAGATTCTGAGATTGACCCCTTTTTTAACTAAGATAATACAAGACCTCGTCTAAGATAATACAAAAACGATTCATCGTCGATTAGACAATACTAGATCGTCGATTAGACAGTACAACGGGACGGTTTTCAATTTTCCGATAATAATTAGTTAGCTTAAGGGGAGAAGGTTAACTTCGAATATTTCACAAAATTAAAATAATATACAGAAAGAAATTGGAAAGATTGGGGGATCGCGTGAGATCATAATCCTCGGAGACCTCAATGGTAGAATAGGACAAAGAGAGTTGGATAGGGTAGTAGGACAGTACGGAGAAGAAGTAATTAACAACAACGGAGAAAGACTTATAAACCTGGGTAGTCAAAACAAGCTCAAAATACTAAACGGATTTTACCAACATAAATCAATACACAAGTACACGTGGACACAAGAAACAAGAAACCTCAAATTAATAATCGATTACATAATGCTAAAACAAGAAACACAAATAAGAACCCAAGATATAAGAGTCTACAGGGGCGCAACATGCGGTAGCGACCACTACTTAGTGCTGGGACAAATGATATTCCCAACAAGGAAAAGAGACACACCACAAAATAAAGAAGATGACTATACAGAAAACCTTAAGGAGATAAAATACAACATAGCATTCCTGGAGGAGGAAAGTGGAAAAAAAATATACCAAAATAGACTGGATAATAAATTAGAACAAAAAGAATTCTATCAAGTAGAGCAACAATATGAATACATTAAAAAGGCAATCCACGAAGTGGCTTTTGCGAATAACGAAAGAAAAGTCATATTGGTGGGATGAAGAAATCAAAGACAACATAGAGCAAAAGCGAATAAAACATCAGAAATACTTAAGTTCAAAAAAAGACGAAGATAAACAAGAATACAAAGTAGCCCAAGCAAAAGTGAGAAAACAAATATGTAGAAAGAAAAACGAATCCTGGGAAAGAAACTCTCAAGGAGTAAATATGTACTTAGGAGGAAGCAGAAGCTCCGAGAGCTGGAAAATAATAAAAAACATAAGAAACGTCAAGAATAAAGATATTATAACAACTATGAAACCGCAAGATTGCGAAGAATACTTCAAAGGACTACTAACGGAGCATCGGCAAGAATTCAAGAACCGGGAAGACACAAACTACCATAATATTAACGTCGTAGCATCACCAATAAGAATAGAATATGAAGAAATAGTAAAACCATGCAAAACACCAAAAAATAGGAAAGCTGCAGGACCTGGAGAAATCCCCGGGGAACTATTAAAGTATGGTACAAAAGAACTATATAATCAACTCAGAACACTATTCCAAAAGTGTATCAACACACTAAAAACACCAAGGGAATGGCGAGTATCATATATGACAACCATACATAAAAAAAGGGAAAAAACGAAATGCGAAAACTATCGCGGAATATCAGTTACGAGCTCTTTGAGCAGAGTATATGGGAAAGTACTAAAGAACAGAATGGAACTGAAATACCAAACAATTGAAGCAGAAGAACAGGCAGGTTTCAGAGCTGGGAGATCTACGATAGACCATCTCTTCTCCCTAACACAGTTAATGGAGAAGAAGATGGCACGAAATCAAGAAGTACATCTACTTTTTGTGGACCTACAGAAAGCATATGACAGTGTTCTATTAGAAAGGCTTTCGGAAATATTAGAGAGAACCAACATAAACATCGGATTAATTAGAGCGGTCCAGACACTATACAACGAACCCATAACAAAACTAAAAATCGGTAAAAAGGTCACACCTGGATTCATAGTAACGAAGGGATTGAAACAGGGCTGCTGTCTGTCACCAACATTATTTAAGATATATTTAGAAGCAGCCCTAAGAACTTGGAAAAACAAATGTAGAAACATGGGGATACCCATCACTGACAATATGCTACTTTACACGCTATGCTTCGCGGATGACCAGGTGGTAATCGGCCAGGACTATGATGATCTCAATTATATGACACGAACACTCATCGAAGAATACGGGAAATGGGGATTAGAAATGAATATAAGATAGACCGAGTACATGTGTATAGGAGGGGAACAGCAGGATATGGAAGTAGAAGACGGAAAGGTCTTTAAAAACTTAAATATCTAATTAAACATTGCAATCAATACAAATATCTAGGAGTAACTATTTCACGAGACGGTACAATAGACACAGCAATAAAGGAAAGAAAAAACATGGGAAGAACTGCTATCTCCTTACTGAATGGCGTGATATGGGATAAGAATATCATAAAAGAAAACAAAAAAAGAATATACAACATCATAATCAAAAGCATCACAACATACAGCTCGGAAATATGGCCCCTGAAAATCAGAGCAGAACAGACACTGAGAGCGACGGAAATGGACTTCTGGAGAAGAGCGGCCGGAAGATCGAGACCGGAACGAATAACGAACGAACGCATCAGAGAGATAATGGGGATTACACGCACAATAACAGATGATGCTAGGGATAAACAACTTATATGGTACGGCCATGTGCAACAAATGCCTGAACAGAGAATCCCAAAACAAATGATGAACTGGCAACCTATTGGCAGAAGAAGACGGGGTAGACCAAAAAGAAGCTGGCGAGAGGGCATAGACGGCGAACTGAAAGATAGGGAAATTGAAGATGGACTGTGGACGGACCGAGGAAGATGGAAGATGGAAATCGGAAGACGTCGGAGAGCGTTATAGAACCGATGTATAATATATATATATATATATATATATATATATATATATATATATATATATATATATATATATATATATATATACAGAATATTGTTATATTAAGAACGATGGACTGGTTGTAGATTGCCTGGCTTTTGCAGATGACATGGCACTGTTTGCTGATTCCCTTGAGATGGCAACAATGCAGGTAAACTGCCTCAGAAAACAGGCTACCAAAGTGGGTCTTCAAGTGTCGCTAGAGAAAACAGAATTCTTTACCAACATCAGAGAAGCCAACAGAGAGATGTTACTAGAACAGGGAAACATCAAGAGGACTGAGAAATTTAAGTATCTCGGCGAATGGATTGAACCCAACTTATCAGAAAGAGCATCATTATCCAAGAGAGTCAGCAAGCTAAAACTAGCCTATCGGCTGACTAAGAACACTTACAATAAGAAATGCCTGTCACGCAACCTGAAACTTAAGCATTACACATCAGTCTTACGACCAGAAGCCCTGTAAACCATGGAGTGTCTTTCTTTGAACCGAAGGGGTCTAATAGAGAAATTGGAAATCAGAGAGAGGAGAATCCTCAGGATGATCCTAGGCCCGGTAAAGGAAGATGGGGAATTCCGAAGACGGCAGTTCTGAGCTTTACGAACATATTGAGATGCTCTCTGACTTTTCAAGGAAAAGAAGGGTAGCTTTCTATGGCCACGGTGCAAGATTGCCTCCAAACCGACTAACCAACCGTCTGTTCATCTTCTGGAAAAACAAGAAGCTTCGTACCACTTGGTTGACAGAGACCGAGAAGGATATTAAAGAACTGGGAATAACAGATCTCAAGAACAGACAGTGTGTGAGACGCACCCTGAAGGAAGTCCGTGGATTTCAGGAAAAACTTCGAAGGAAAGGTAGGGGGGGGCAGAAGAGAGAAAGGAGTTACACCGGCAAAAGATGCGACAATACTGGGCAAAGGTCAAAGCCCAACAGTTGAACAAGCGTGGTCCATATTGTAATTTCAAATTTGAAATTTTATTAGAGAGTCAACAAATCAACTAACTGCATGCAGTCCTCAGGCCAGTCGTCCCCAGTTTGCCCACCATTGGTATTAGCGATGCAACAGACCTCTGCTTCCGCCTTCGCAACTGCGAATGTTATGCAGGTTTTGTACGTAAATGCTTAAGATGATGTTTCTGCCTCTGTTTCCGCAACTTTTATAACGGAAATTTGATTGGAACTTTACGACGGTTGAACTAGGAAAGGCGCGGGTCCGGGCGCGGCGGACATTCTATATGATGGTGCGTCCAAACATTTGCCGCAAACTCTAAACTCCAAACCTTGAAAAAATACAAGCGTGTGGATAAGACAACAAACGCTCGATTAAACAACATTCGATTAAATCGGTCGCAAGTGCTTACAAATCAAGGCAAATATTTCCAAACCTTTGGATTTGTGACTTTGCCAAGCATGTGGACGCAGCATGAAAGGTTTTCGAAACTCAAAGATTCGCTTGTCTTGGACCTAAATACAAATTTGATCGCTATGATCTCTCCTGAAGATTGAATTTTTTTTTTGTTTAATTTGTACAATTGATGAAACCCTTCGAAGAAATTATTAATTTAAGAAACTTGATTAATTCTAAAGTAAGTATATCATCAGTCAGAATTTCTCTTACTTATATGTTACCTGAATTTCAAAACGAGTGCATTGAAATTTTAGGAAATAAAATTGAAAGTGGGAGATTATCATTACTATATCTTCAAATCTGTCAGTAGCTGGAATTACACGGATATCTTCTGTTACTCTTTGGCACACCTCGCTCTAGATGCGTGGTGTGAGCCGTTCGCTGCGTCAAAGCAAGTAACGGGAACGGTCAAGACCAATTTTTGTCAGTGCTACAGGCCAACAGATATTATAAAAGAGTAAAGAAAATAAAGTTAGAATTTGTGTAATTACTATCTTAAAGTCCAAGATAAGAAAATCTCGTCGGCTCCTCATCCAACGGGAACTCTTATCTGAAGGCAAACTGACATTGAAGATCTTGAAGATATTTGAAGATATCGTAATGATAATCTCCTACTTTCAATTCTATTATTAATTTGGTTCACACCATGATATCTCATTTTAAACTTTGTTATTTCTTCTGTAAAATAATTTGCTAACCACAATCCATGGTGGCCTTGCGATACAAATTCCAAACCGGAATCTATTGTTTGTTTATTGATTTACGCTATCTGTCAGTTTGCCTTCAGATAAGACTTCCCGTTGGATGAGGAGTCGACGAGATTTTCTTATCTAGGACTCTAAGGTAGTAATTACACAAATTCTAACCTTATTTTCTTTACTCCTTCATAATATCTGTTGGCCCCTTCAGCCCCTGACAAAAATTGGTCTTGACCGTTCCCGTTACTTGCTTTGACGCATCTTGAGCGGGGTGTGCCAAAGAGTAAGAGAAGATATCCGTGTAATTCCTGCAACTCACAGATTTGAAAATGTCGTAATGATAATCTCCTACTTTCAATTCTATTATTAATTTGGTTCAAACCATGACATCTCATTTTAAACTTAGGAAATAAAGTTCAGCAAGAAATTATAGCTCGTGGCCAAAAGACAGTAATATTCCATGATTTTTGACTGGACCCCGAATATTTCCCACAAAGATCAAACGAGCCAACTACTACTAGGGTTTATGTGATGATTGAAAACCAGGATTGATTGATTTAAACGAAAAGCCAAACTGCGGAAGGTATTAGTACGATGATACTACGCAAACTCAAGGTTGTGTTATGAACTGTAGATGGCAAGCTTACGATAATGCTGTTATGATGGCTTGATGCCACACAGGTGTACAGCAGCGAATAAAGGATATCAATTCCAATGCCTAATTTGTCCCACGTTTAAACCATTTACTAAGCCTAGTTTGCCTACATGCGGCTAGAGTCGAGGTAAATTCGGTGATTTTCATTGGTACGCTAGAACGCTGCTAGGCTTTTTGTTCTGTGTTCTGTGCTAGATGCAATGCGGTAAATTTCATTAGAGATCATTTCAAAGAAATTTTAACTGTACTAGAGAATCTGATGGAAATGGAAGAAAGCTTGAAAATACGGACGAACGCAGTCTATAGTCACAGTTTATTAGTCGCGATGGAATCATTTTCGTGTTTATGTTTATTCTTCTCGATGTGCCTTATCCTCTCAGAACGTTGGCGATCACATTAGCCCATCTCACTTTATCCACTGCAGCTCGGAACAATTCAACTGAAGTCTTATTCGTCCGTTGTCGCAAGTTTTTCAGCCATGAATTCCTTCTTCTGCCTGGCCCCCCTTTTCCGTCTATTTTTCCTTCAATTATTAGTTAAAGCGCTCCGTATTTGTCACTTCTCATTATGTGTCCAAAGTAGCTTGTTTTTCCCTGTTTGACAGTATTCATTATTTCTGTTTGTTTCTCCATGCGGTTTAGAACCTCGATGTTGGTAGTATGGCTTGTCTAAGGAATTCTCAGCATCTTGCGGTAGCACCACATTTCAAAGGCCTCCACCCTTCTTGGGGTTGTTTCTGTTAGTGTCCACGTTTCCACACCATAAAACAGTGTGCTAAAAACATAACACCTCAGAACACGGAGCCCGATTTTTAGGTTGAGCCTGAGATTACACCGCACATTGCGCATGTTGTTAAATACTGCTCTTGTCTTTTCCACTCTAGCCTTAATCTCAACCGAATGATTCCAGCTATCATTGAGCACGCAGCCCAGATGTCAGATGTCATTTTCCTCACTCTTTCCAGGGTGTTGCCGTTAACGGTATTTCAGCGCTAGCATCTGGGTTTTTACTGATTACCATTGTTTTAGTTTTATTTATATAAAGTTTCATGCCATATCCTTCGCAGACTGTAACTACTCGGTTTATAAGCCGCTGCAATCCTTCTTCGCTGTTGCTCATGATCACCATATCATCCGCGTATCGCAGATTATTCAAACATTCGCCGTTGATAATAACACCATCTGTTGCGTCTTCCAGTGCTTTTTTAAATATTTCCTCCGAATATACATTAAACAATAGAGGTGACAGAATGCACCCTTGTCTTACTCCTTTCTTTATATTGATACTGTCTGTTGTATTGTTTTTTATTTTGGGAGTTTAATTCCAATATAGGTTTGAGATGATACGAAGATCAGCAGCTTCTACACTCCCATACGCCAGCACCTCAACAAGTTTGTCGTGGTTCACGAGGTCAAACGCTCTGCTAAAGTCTATGAAACATAGATATACATTTGTATTGACATCTCTGCATCTTTCAATAAGTACTTGTACAGCGAACAGAGCTTCTTTTGTACCTAGTTCCTTTTTAAAGCCGAATTGAGTGTCACCTGGTAAGTTCTTCTAATTGATTATATATTCGTCCATGAATTATCCGGAGGAATAATTTTAGAGCGTGGCTCATTAAGCTTATGTTTATTAGTAGGGCAACCAAAAATATGTTCTTAAAAAAGTACTTTAAGCGCTTAAAATATGCTCTATAAGAATGAAAATATGCTCTATAGAATTAAAAATATGCATTTAAAAAAAAATATGTTCTTAAATCTGAAAAAAATATATGAAAAAATGTTAAATTCTAGGTACGAAAATACAAAAAAAAAACAAAACATTTGAAACTATTTAAATTTAAAATTTTTAAAAAATTGCAAATTTTGTATTTTTTATTACAATGAATGACAAAATGAGGTGTTCTATTCCTGTTTGATCGTAGGATATTTTTGTACATTGAAAAACTTCATTCTACATCAACCGCAAATTTAAATGCCATTGCTTTAATAATACTAAATGTATTGTCTATTGTTGTAGAACACCTCTAGACAAACCTCTAGATCTTGACGATTTTATTGAAATTTCCATCATAATGGAAAACCATGATTTTTTGAAATAACAAGGTTTTTTTCAACAAAGTTAGATGCTTCACCGTTAACACCATTAATTACATTCTGAGCTTGTTCTATTACCTCAATCTGTTTAGCAAGCAGTACGCCAGACGTTTCAAGCGAATTTATTGATGCCCTAAGGAATCCATAATTTGAGGCAATGAAGATTAAATCAAATTTTATTTCACAGTCACTTAATAGCACTTTTGAAATTAGTAGCTCTTTTGATTGATGGCGGCCTCTTCTTCGTCCGGTACATTGAAAACTTTCACAATTATATCGAAGTTGCGAAGTTGCATGCTCCCCATCTAGTAGTTATTGGTTGCGGAGGAAGTGCGACGCGAGGTGTCAAATCATTAAAAATCCTTACCCTTGACGGTGATCCAAAAATACTTTTTTACATTGGCTATCAGACTATCCTATGCCAGCTGCCGATATAGACTCGGATCACAACCTTCTGGTTGCAGACATCAGTACAAGGTTGAAGAGGATCAGAGAGCGTGGGAAGAGAGGGGACAGAGATGGGACTTGGAAAAGCTAAGAGAGAAGAATGAGGCAGTAAGAGAACCCTTAGAGAATGTCTTTAGTGAATTGAGAGAGGAAAATGTAAGTGCAAGTGCAGAAGAACAGTGGAGAAATATTAAACTGGCTTTGTTGAATACTTTAGAGAGCAAAGTCGGGAGGGAAACAAAAAGAGCGAGGAAACTCTGGATCACCAATGAGATCCTGGAGAAGATGGAGGAAAGGAGGAAATCTAAAAATGTGAACGAAGCGAAATACAGAAGACTTAACAATGCACTCAGGAGAGAAATAGACAAAGCGAAGGAAAAATACCTGGAAGAAATGTGTGAAGAAATAGAGGAACTACAAAGGAGAGGAAGGTACGACCTGATGTATCAGAAAACGAAGGAGTTGGGAGGGAGTGAGAATAAAGGAGTCAGAAACTTCGGAATAGAAAACTCTAAAGGACAAATGGAGACAGAACAAGGGGAGATGCTGAAAATATGGGAGGAATACGTAAAAGAACTCTACGATAAGAAAGTAATTAAAATAGAAACAGAGGAGGCGGTTGATGAAGACGAAAAAGGGCCCAGCATATTGAAAACAGAAGTAGAGAAGGCAATTAAGGACATGAAGAGGAGGAAAGCTACAGGAGAAGACGACATACCACTGGATTTGCTGAAGGAAATCGGAGATGGAGGTTTGAAAGCGTTGACACAACTCATCAACAAAATCTACGAAACTGGGGAATGGCCTAAAGACTTTTTAGATGTCACAATGGTTGCTCTAGAAAAGAAACAGCAAGCCAAGAAATGTAGTGATTACAGAACAATTAGTTTGATCTCACACGTGGCGAAGATCATTGCAAAAATACTCAATGGACGGATAAAACATAAAATCGAAGAAGTAATGGAAGATGATCAGTTTGGATTTAGGAAAAGAAAAGGAACCAGGGACGCCATAGGCATGATGAGGATATTGTCGGAGAGAGTTTTGACTGTTAACGAAGAAGTCTGCGTGTGTTTTGTAGATTGGCAGAAGGCCTTCGATAGAGTTAACTGGACAAAATTGATGAATATTCTTAAGGAGATTGGTGTCAACTGGAGAGACCGGAGACTAATTTACAATCTGTACATGAGACAAAGAGTAAAAGTATAATTGAACTACGGAGAAACAAACAGCGTAGAAATAGGAAGAGGAGTCAGACAAGGATGTTGTCTATCGCCGAGTCTCTTCAATTTGTATGGTGAATGGCTGGCGAGAGAAGCTTTGAAAGGATGTGGAAATTTCAAGATAGGGGGACGCCTCATCAACACCATCAAATATGCAGATGACCTGGTAGTACTCGCCAAGAACCAAAGACAACTACAACACATGATGAACCGGCTGGTAGAAACTGGAAGGAAATATGGCATGGAAATTAACAAGGAAAAATGTAAAGTGATGAAGTGATGAGTGATTGAGTGCAAGTACTTGGGAAGCCTGCTTACAAAGGATGCATACTGCACAAATGAAATTCGAGCAAGAATTGCCATGGCCAAAGCTGCATTCAACAAGAAGAGGACTCTACTGACCAGCAAGTTGAGCTTGGAACTAAGGAAGAAACTGGTGAAGTGCTACATCTGGAGCATTGCACTGTACGGAGCAGAGACGTGGACCATGAGGAAAAGGGAGAAAAAATACCTCGAAAGTTTTGAAATGTAGTGTTGGAGGAGAATAGAGAAGATCAAATGGACAGATAGGGTGACAAACGAGGAGGTACTAAGAAGGGTAGGAGAAAAGAGAATTATTCTAAATACAATTCTCCAGAGGAAGGCCAACTGGATAGGACATATAATTAGACATGAGGGGCTCATACATGACGTCATTGAAGGGAAGATTAAAGGAATTGCAGGTCGAGGAAGAAGAAGAATACAACATCTGGATGACATGAAAGAAAGGAGGAGATACAGCAGGCCAAAGGAATAAGCTGAGGACAGAGAACATTGGAGGCAGAAATTCTCATTTCATTTCAATTCTCACTTCATTGGAGGCTCAATTCTTGTAACAAAGACAAGGACCTGCCACTAGGCAGAATACTGTATAATAATAATAATATTAGACGATCGAAGTTAGTATAAATTTCTCGAATTTGTTCACAAACTCTGAACTCATGAAGTTCCTGTGCAAGGCAAGTCACACGGAAAAAAGTACACTCTAAAAATTACAGTTTAAATAGTAGCATCGGCCTTACGAATTTGAAACTGTAAAAACTAACCATTGCTTTTTTTTAATTACAGTTTCCGGTATTATTAGTAAATGAGTTTTCAAAATTACAGTATGCTACTATTTAAACTGTAATTTTTAGAGTGTACTTTTTTCAATGCAGTTGTGTCACTTTTGGCTAAAAAGTTTTTGGTTTGTATAGCCTGAGCTGCTTTTACCATGTATGGAGCGGCATCTGATATAAAGAATAAAATCGAATCTTCTCGATTGAAACTTTCAGCCAGAATTTTCAATCATCAATCTTGCAATAGTGCTATGATTTGCCTAGTCTAGCACTACGTCAAAAAGCAGATCAATGAATATAAATATTTTAACCAAATTGATCAAAATATGCACTAATAATATGCAGTTATTTCGAAATATGTCATAGCCAGCATGCAATGAATGCTCTTAGAGGTGTAATTTGCAAAAATATGCCCTTACGAATAAGGCTCTAAATTCATAGTTTAGTCAGAAACACATTTCTGGTCCATAATTTTATAAGTAGAATGAGAAAATATATGCATTTGCATATTTTTGGTTGCTATATCATCTGAAAATCGATACTGTATGAAGTCAATGATACTCAAAAATTATTTGCAAACTGAGAGATTAAACATTCATCAGTGTGCTCAAAAATAAGCGCTTTACAGACCATATTTGAAGAAAATATATAAATTTTTATATATATATATATATATATATATATATATATATATATATATATATATATATATATATATATATATATATATACGAAAGGAATCTGTAGACGACGCTTTAAGATACACTAAAAAGTTTGTGTGAAAAACTTGTCATTTCTTTTGAACCCCCAAGATATATATATATATATATATATATATATATATATATATATATATATATATATGCCTCCTCCTAATTCGTCTTGGGGGTTCAAAAGAAATGACAAGTTTTTCACACAAACTTTTTAGTGCATCTTAAAGCTTCGTCTACAGATTCCTTTCGTATATATATATATATATATATATATATATATATATATATATATATATATATATACATATATAGATAGTAAAGCACTTGGCTCTCGAGTCGGACAGCGTGGGTTCGAAACCCACGCAGAACTAAAGCAGTAAAAAATAAAACTAATGGCTGCAACCCATCACACTCAAATCCCCAATCCGGCTTAGGCAATCGTGGGGTCTCAACTGCCTAACACCTTCTCTGGAAATTTGTCGTTCGGATTCGACATTAAACCGCTAGGTCCCCCATATACAATCTTAGTGGCTCAAGTCTGAAGAGGCCGGTGCCCAGCAGTGGGACATAAAGGCTAATGATGATATATGAATTAGGGATGTTGTTTTATCGACTTGAGACGAATAATGATACGAACAATACGCAGAGTAACTGCTGAAATTCAATAAAGATTCCAACAATAGTAGAATCAGTCACAAAAATACGCCATTCTTAAGACGAGACAAGACCAGGAACAAACAGAAAATACCTGACAAGACCATAAAATACCAGACAAGAGCAGGCAAGGCCACACAAGACCTTACAAAACCATACAAGAACATACTAGACCAGACAAGACAAGACAAGACAAGACCAGACAAGACCAGACAATACCAGCAATATGAGACAAGATCAGTAAAAAGTGGACAAGGTCAGACAGGACCATATAAGACCAGGAAAGAGCAGACAAGATCCAGCAAGACCACACAAGACCAGATAAGACCAGACAAAACCGGATAAGACCAAACAAGACCAAACAACAGCAGAAAAGGCCAGGCATGACCAAACGAGACCAGACAAGAACATATAAGACCATAAAAGTCCAGAAAAGATCAGACAAATCTAAATTAAACCATACAGATCACACAAGACCAGAGAGGACCAGACAGGACCAGACAATACCAGAAAAGACCAAACAAGACCAGGCAAGACCAGGTAAAGCCAGACAACACTTGACAAGACCACATAAGACAAGACAAGACCGGACAAGGCCAGGCAAGACAAGAAATGACCAAACAAGATCAGACAAGGCCAGACAATACGAAACAAGAGCTGACAATACCTGGTAATAGCAGAAAAGAGCAGACAACACCATGAAGACCAGACAATATCAGACAAGACCACAAAAGACCATTGAAGACGAAACAAGACCAAACAAGATAACACAAAACAAGACAAGGTCATAGAAGGCCAGTCAAGACAAGTCCAGACAATACCAGATAGGACCAGACGAGACCAGACCTGAAATAATACTGGAATTTTTTTAGTATGTTCCTGTAATATTTACATAAATTTGAAAAGTTAATTTGTAATTTTCATAATAAATTCCATTTGGAAATTGGTACAGCTGTTACGTAATGCTAATTAGTATTCGCGAATAATGATGAGCTTTTGCGGAAACTGTTGCTCATATTTCCGGTTATAATAACAAAATATTAAATAAAGTAAATAACCCAAATTTATATTTTATACGAATCAGAATAGACAGACAAGGCTAGATAAACAAAACTAGATAGAGGAAACTTGACAGACAAGACTAGAAAGTCAATAGTAGACAGACAAGAGTAGATCGACAAGACTATACGGACTAGGCTAGACAGGTGAGACAAAAGAGAAAAGACTAGACTGTAAACACTAGACAGACAAGACTAGACAGACAAGACTAAACAGACAAGACTGGACAGACAAGAGTAGACAGACAAGACTAGACAGAGAAGACTAGACAGACAAGACTAGACAGACAAGACTAGACAGACAAGACTAGACAGACAAGACTAGACAGACAAGACTAGACAGACAAGACTAGACAGACAAGACTAGACAGACAAGACTAGACAGACAAGACTAGACAGACAAGACTAGACAGACAAGACTAGACAGACAAGACTAGACAGACAAGACTAGACAGACAAGACTAGACAGACAAGACTAGACAGACAAGACTAGACAGACAAGACTAGACAGACAAGACTAGACAGACAAGACTAGACAGACAAGACTAGACAGACAAGACTAGACAGACAAGACTAGACAGACAAGACTAGACAGACAAGACTAGACAGACAAGACTAGACAGACAAGACTAGACAGACAAGACTAGACAGACAAGACTAGACAGAAAAGACTAGACAGACAAGACTAGACAGACAAGACTAGACAGACAAGACTAGACAGACAAGACTAGACAGACAAGACTAGACAGACAAGACTAGACAGACAAGACTAGACAGACAAGACTAGACAGACAAGACTAGACAGACAAGACTAGACAGACTAGACTAGACAGACAAGACTAGACAGACAAGACTAGACAGACAAGACTAGACAGACAAGACTAGACAGACAAGACTAGACAGACAAGACTAGACAGACAAGACTAGACAGACAAGACTAGACAGACAAGACTAGACAGACAAGACTAGACAGACAAGACTAGACAGACAAGACTAGACAGACAAGACTAGACAGACAAGACTAGACAGACAAGACTAGACAGACAAGACTAGACAGACAAGACTAGACAGACAAGACTAGACAGACAAGACTAGACAGACAAGACTAGACAGACAAGACTAGACAGACAAGACTAGACAGACAAGACTAGACAGACAAGACTAGACAGACAAGACTAGACAGACAAGACTAGACAGACAAGACTAGACAGACAAGACTAGACAGACAAGACTAGACGGACAAGACTAGACAGACAAGACTAGACAGACAAGACTAGACAGACAAGACTAGACAGACAAGACTAGACAGACAAGACTAGACAGACAAGACTAGACAGACAAGACTAGACAGACAAGACTAGACAGACAAGACTAGACAGACAAGACTAGACAGACAAGACTAGACAGACAAGACTAGACAGACAAGACTAGACAGACAAGACTAGACAGACAAGACTAGACAGACAAGACTAGACAGACAAGACTAGACAGACAAGACTAGACAGACAAGACTAGACAGACAAGACTAGACAGACAAGACTAGACAGACAAGACTAGACAGACAAGACTAGACAGACAAGACTAGACAGACAAGACTAGACAGACAAGACTAGACAGACAAGACTAGACAGACAAGACTAGACAGACAAGACTAGACAGACAAGACTAGACAGACAAGACTAGACAGACAAGACTAGACAGACAAGACTAGACAGACAAGACTAGACAGACAAGACTAGACAGACAAGACTAGACAGACAAGACTAGACAGACAAGACTAGACAGACAAGACTAGACAGACAAGACTAGACAGACAAGACTAGACAGACAAGACTAGACAGACAAGACTAGACAGACAAGACTAGACAGACAAGACTAGACAGACAAGACTAGACAGACAAGACTAGACAGACAAGACTAGACAGACAAGACTAGACAGACAAGACTAGACAGACAAGACTAGACAGACAAGACTAGACAGACAAGACTAGACAGACAAGACTAGACAGACAAGACTAGACAGACAAGACTAGACAGACAAGACTAGACAGACAAGACTAGACAGACAAGACTAGACAGACAAGACTAGACAGACAAGACTAGACAGACAAGACTAGACAGACAAGACTAGACAGACAAGACTAGACAGACAAGACTAGACAGACAAGACTAGACAGACAAGACTAGACAGACAAGACTAGACAGACAAGACTAGACAGACAAGTCTAGACAGACAAGACTAGACAGACAAGACTAGACAGACAAGACTAGACAGACAAGACTAGACAGACAAGACTAGACAGACAAGAGAAGACAGTTAAGACTAGAATGACAATACTAGACAGACAAGACAACAGACAAAACCATATAGACAAGACTAAACAGACAATACTAGACAGAAAAGACTAGACAGTCAAGTCTAGAAACGAAGTATAGACAGTCAGGACTCTACAAACAAGACTAGATAGACAAGATTAGATAGAGAAGACTAGATAGACAATACTAGACAAACAAGACTAGACAGACAAGACTACACAAACAATACTAGATAGACAAGGCTACACTGACAAGAGTAGACAGACAAGAATAGGCAGATAAGTACTCAAGGAAGACTGGACAGACGTGTGTAGATAGGGGAAACTAGACAGACGATACTAGACCAACGAAACTAGAAAAACGATACTAGACAGAAGAAAGAACAGCCCTGGATTGTTAAGACTTTTTGGCGAACATTAGATAAATTATAATACGTAGACAATCTTACCCAGTCTAGTTTCTCCAGTTTTCATGAGAATGAACCTCAAAGCTAATGTAATAACTCATCACTTAACTGGAAAACGAGACAAACGCAGCGAGTTTAGTGCAAATGTTGGAAGTAATTTCCGGTGTATAAATCTTGTTTCAGGCGCTAAACAAATCCAATATCGAATGCAAATCGCGAGGCAAATACGCAAAACGGGGAATAAAATCGGAGAAAAAGCAAAAATTCCCCAGACGATTCCCCATTTCTCTCAATACAGCGAGATAAATTTCCTCAGGTTTACACAATTTTGCTCACTTACTTTATTCAAACACCCACCATATCCTTTAATATAATAGACAATTTAAATCCATTTTATTCGATCCTTAACGATAATCCATTTTATTTTATCCTTAACGATAATGGTTTACTCATAGCTTTATCTACTACGTTTAGTGCTGTCCGTCTAATTTAGCTTAATAAATTTATTAATATAAATTATGAAAGATCATTGATTTACCTGTGGTTGTGATGTGACTGGCGGCGACTTGTTGTAGGGATCAACCGGAGCCTCATTCTCGTCGCACTCCGAGGACAAGTCCCCGGAGCTGAACCTGCGCTTCAGGTAATTGACATTTGAGGTGAAGGACTGTCGGAAGCTGCTGAACGAAATGGTTGGGCCGTTTGCGGGCGCCGGGCCGCAGTATTTACCACACTCGGAAATCTTGCCGGCCTACTTAACAGACCGCCGCCGCACAAACCAACAAACGCACTGAAATCATAACAAAAAAAAAATGTTTTCAATAAATATTACTCTGTGCACGGAAAATAGCTCACATCAAAAAATACAGTTTAAATAGTAGCAGCGGGCTTACTCATACAAATTTGTAAAGATTTGTAAAGTGAGCAGCTACACACTGTAAATGAAAAAAAAACTTATTTACTAATAATATCAGAAACTGTAATTTAAACAAAAGCAATTTGTGGTTTTTACAGTTTCAAATTCGTAAGGCCGCAGCTACTATTTGAAACTGTAATTTTTAAAGTGTACTTTTTCCGTTTGTGGCAGTAGGACCTCGTGTTCGATAGCCCATTGCATAGAGTATACAATAAATATATTCTCTCTCGATTACTGCGTGTGTAAGTTTTGTGATAAGTCTAGAATATTACGAGTAGGAAATTGATGTTTGTTGGTATAGCATAAGTTCTTGTCCAGATTGAAATCTTTCGAATTTTCGAAACAAGAAATATTTTTGTGTGGATTGATTAATAAAATTCATTTGTAAATTAATTGCGAGATAACATTCGCGGGAATATTCTGCAATATCGCTAAATTGCTTTACACGCATAAGCGAACGCGGATACATTTCGCACAAAGGCCGTAAAGTTGATTCGATCAAACGTTTAGGAATTAATCTATGGGCGTCTGCTAAAGACATCCACCAGCAAATCTACTTAAATCTGCGTGCGGGGAAAAATGGCAACATTACGTTTTTACATTTAATCGGGGAATCTTAATGCGAAAATCTTGCGTGTGTGTGTGATTTTTGTATTATTATTTTTCCGTTAGCTGATGGTTTTTTCTATCAAGTCTTATCAGATTTTGATTGCATGTAATGTTAGATGGTAATTGTCTTGGTTTAGAGCGTAGTTTCAATTCTTAATGCTAACTGTGCTAACTAAATTTTTATAAACAGTCAAAACATGGCTTAGCTTACAATAAATTAAGAACTGTTGGTGTTTTTGATTTAAGCTTTAGGAAGTTGACAAATATTTATTATTTTATTCATTAACACATTATGAACAAAATTATTTAATTTATTGAGAAAATTTGTAACATTCTATTGTAAGAAATAGATAAGTGAGAAAAATTGTCACATTTTATTAAGTGAAATTCTTCCAGTGAGGCTTCTTGAAAATATTTTATAAGTTTCATTTAGTCGAACCAAGTTAAGTATATTCTGACGTACATATAGAATTGTGGTACATATAGAACAAAACCATACGACAGGCCAAAGAAACATTCACAACTTTTGAAGCCGCAGCCAACAACATAGGACCACGCGTAAATGAACAACAATCAAAATTTGTGGCGGCAACAAAAATACCAAAGAGTGACGAAGATCACAATTAATTATCATAATTTCGAAGGTGTGAGAGAGTTTGAGCATCTGGGTGCGACAATAACGGTAGATAATAACAACAGTGCAGAAATCAGAAGACGCATTATGTTGGCAAATATGTGTTATTTTGGCTTTTCAAAGTACCTTCACAATATTAATCTATCAATAACTACAAAAATTAGGCTATATAGAACACTCATCATACTAGTCTTAATGTATGGTTCGGAGACATGGACCCTGACTAGAATAGATGAATCTCTGTTGGTGATCTTTGAAAGAAAGATATTGCGAAAAATATACGGGGCAATCCAAGAAGACGATATGTGGAGACGCAGGTATAACCTCAAAATTTACAATAACTATAGACAAGCCGGTAACAAGGACATAGTAACTACAATCAAAATAGGCAGATTGCGATGGGCAGGCCATTTGAACAGATATGATGACAATAATCCTGAAAAAAAGATCCTTAAAGCAGAACCCATAGGCACAAGAGGGCAATGAAGCCCAAAGCTGCGCTGGAAGGATGGTGTAAGCGAGGACGCAAGAAAGATAGGTGCACTGTACTGGACGATGCAGACCAGAGACAGGAATGAATGGCGAAAGAAGCTGGAGAAGGTCGAGACCCTACTATAGGGTTGTATGGCCGTTGATGATGATGACATATATAATTGTATAAATGTATAATCAAGGTATATATCGCAAATATTGCGATGGATAGGATATGTACGTAGAATGGATCAACACAGAAATACAAGATCAATTATAGAATACAGACCACTAGAGACGCGTGCAAGAGTTAGATCACGTAAAATGTGGTTACAATCGGTGAAAGACGATTTAAGAAGGATGAAGATAAATAACTAGAAGAAAGTCGCAATGGACAGGACAGGATGGGACGAGATTGTAGAGAGGCCAAAGCCCATTTAGGGCTGTAGGGTCAAAGGAAGAAGATATATAAGGTATAAATATATAATTGATTGATTGATTTATTAACGAATATTTGTTTTGGAACAATTCTTGGTTAAGAAATGGAACTAATTGAAAGAAGTTTAGAAATAAAATAATTTGTCCTATTCCCGACTAGGAATACAGCGAGACATGCCGAAAGAACAATTCGGGCCTAATGAGGCTTTCCGAATTATATAAAACCTAATTCTAACCTTGTCCCGTCTATATTATGAAAGCCGAAACATTTCCAAACTAGATTGTTATGAGGAAACTCAAGCGAATGGTCTAACTTAGGCATGTCTTTAGAATTCCTTACTTCAATCTTATATGGATAACCAAAGAGGTACCAAAGTTAGACATGCAAAATTCGGTTTCTATTAGGAAAGTCTGTGGCTAACTTAGATCCAACTTTGGCAACCCTGATTTTGTCATGCCAAAGTCAGTCGCTATTAGGAAAGTGTGTTGCATTACCAAACTTTGGCATCCTGATTTGAACCTTATATGGACAGCTTATTTATTTATTGGACTCATAGTCGCCAGCACTCCGTCAACAAGGACACTATGCTGGTACATGATAATTATTACTACTACCACCATTTCTTGTTTTTTTCAACTTTCCTTAGGAAAGTGGCTAAGGAGTGGCCAGGAGCATCCTGCATGGGAGGAATCAGTTCGGAATCTTGTCTCCATTTTGAGATGACAGGGCAATAAAAAAGCACGTGTGGAGCTGTGTCTTATTCACCGCACTGGCATAGTGGCGATGCCCTTTTGCCAAAGCGATGTAGGTAAGTCTGAAAATTTCCATGGAAAGCAATAAGTTGGACCGCGTGGTGCGAGAGACAGATCTCCATATTAATCCACTTGTCGATGGACGAGATAAAGTTTTTAGTCCAAAGACCATTTCTTGACGCATTCCATCGCTGTTGCTACTCCCTGTTAAGGTAGGTGCTAATCCCGTGTTTTATAGCCTGGATTGGTACTTTTTTTTAAATTTCAGCACAATTGTGAGGTTCTGGGCCTGTGGAGTCTTGACCAGAAGCTTGTCTTGCCAGACTGTCCGCTCTTTCGTTACCTATCAGGCCGCCATGTGCCCTCACCCAATGGAAGCTTAGATTAGTTTTTTGTGAGATCTCATTATTGAGCTGCCATGTGTCGAATAGTATCTCGGTTGGCGAAGCCATGTTTTGAAGAGCATCTAGATTTGCTATCGGATAGTATAGAGCACTCGTCCATTACGTTAGGATTCGAAAGAATATACGCTAATTCTCGGTTAATTGCAATTAACTCTGCTTGAAATATCGAGCAGTACTCAGCTAAACCAAATGTTTCGAAATGAAACTCCTCTTCTTCATTATATGCTACAAAAGCTGTTCCAACTCCTTTGTCTAATGTAGAGCCGTTTGTGAATATTTGTATTCGGTGTGAGTTGGTGGGTTGACTTAGTGTAGACAAGGGAGCAAAAATAGGCGGGATGCAAGCTTTCGCCGCTCTTAATGTGCAGACTCGTTGTACGGCCAGGAGCTTTGCTTTTTCCCTAACTCCACAAAACTTACGCCGAATGGGAGCGGCGTATAGTAATCCGGGTTGCTCCGCTATAAATTTGTTTCAATGCTATTTTGCCTAACCCAATTCTTTCCTGGCCACCCGGCCAAGTTGAACGCTCTATTGTTTGTCCTTTGCACACGCTATTTTGATGTGTGGTTCAAAGTTTAGGTTTCTATCAATTGTGACCCCCAGATATTTTAAATTATCCTGACACTTGATCCGGTTATCTAATAGGGTAAGAACTGGTCTACGCTGCCTAGGATTTTTTCCAAAGAATTTTGCCTCGGTCTTGTTAGCATTACAGATTAATTTGTGGTTCGTGGCCCAAGCTAATAAAACTTCTAGTGCTTGATTGGTTTTCTCTTTTAGGCCCATTTTACTACCACAAGAAGTAATAAGCATAGTATCATCCACGTAGAAAACTATATTACACCCTACTGGAAGATCATACTCGAAAATTGTATCGTATAGAATATTCCAGATTTCGGTCCTTGTGGGCTTTTGGGAACCTTGGAACCTTTGCTGACTGATTTCTCCTCGCATAAGCCAAGTTCAGAGATTATGGTTTTACGTTTGCTGAAGTAATCTTTACTCAAGCTGATGAGATTATTAGGGCACTGTTTGATAACTAATTGTTCTATAATGTTAGGTCACCAGGCATTGTCGAAAGCACCGCTTATATCAAGTGCAACAATGGCACAATATTGTTTCTGAGCAATGTTGTCTTTGATAGATTGAATGACTTTGGTTATGGCATCGGCGGATTCTACGCCATTTCTGAATCCTAATTGGTTGTAAATATAAAGTAAATATAAGTACCTTATATGGACAACCAAAGGTTTAGTCAGGCATACCAAAGTCGGCTGCTATTAGGAAAGTATGTGGCATGTCCTAACTTAGATCTAACTTTGGCATTCCTGATTTGAACCTTATATGGGCAATCAAAAATTTACCAAAGATAGGCACGTAAAATTTGTTTGCTATTAGGAAAGTCTGTGGCATGGCCTAACATCGATCTAAATTTGTATTATACAGGCCGAGAGCGCGCGGCGCTAGCCCAAAGAGACTTAATGGTGCACAATATTCGCATAAGAGGCGTGGACGGAACACAGTGTAGCTAATACTTACAGCATAGGAAACTCTAGGCAACGTCGGACATAGCAAACAGCCAATTAGATGAGGTCAGCCATTCATGGGCAGCGGCGCATAGGCATAGGCGCACCAGGCGCGCGCGCATAGGGCCTCCTATTTTAGGGGGCCACAAATTTCCAACTAACAATAAGCAAGGCCAAACCAACTTTTGGCGGTTGACGACAATAAGCGGCAAAATTTGACAGTGTGGTGAATAAATTGCCACTTTGCGATGGTTAATAGTGAAAAAAATATTCAGAAAAAAACTAAAGAAGTATCATTGCATTGTTGATATTTTTTGTATTGTTATTGCAAATTGATCGCATGACTGTTTTTACTAAAGGACACCACAGAATCTTACAGAGGATTCAAACCCAAATAATGTAGTTCATGTCCCTTCCACCACGTCGTCCAAGTTTAGAAAACGACAAGCGTAGCAAGGAGTTTTCTAATGGACAAGAAACATCTAATGTCACTGTAAATGTTTTTATTGATAGTACCATTGATAAACAGAATTTAAATTAAATATATGTTATATCGTTTATTACCATTAATTAATTAAATTTGTGTATTAGCGATTTCCACACATCACATAACCTCAAGGTATTTATAACACTGACAGCTGAATTTCAGTGCCAACCTTAAAAAAATAAACTCATAACAGCACTCGTCGAGCCATAACCGCACGCATATGAGTGCTGTTATGAGTCCATTACAGACGCAAAATAGAAAAAATGTTATAACAATTCGGGATTGAAATGTTTACGTTTCATTGATTAATTTATTAAAAGTCATGCTTGACATTTATCAAATTATTACTTTTTTTATATAAATCTAATTAAATTATTAATTTAAATTGTAGGAAAAATTTTGTACCTTGTACTTAAAACCTAATCTAACCTAACCTAATTGCTACTTTTCAATGTGGTTTTACTATAATCGCGCATATTGAGAATTGGGCCTCCCTAGACTACGACCTTTGAAATGTCAAACTGAATAGTTGAAATTTTTTCTACTCCAAAATTTTACAATAAAAATAATATCTACATTTATCCAAGAATTAAAAAAAAATCCCTTCAAAATTTTTAATACAAGATGATCATTTGACCGTTTGTGAAGAGGCCGAGTCAACAGCAGGATTTTGACTTTGAAATGCAGTGGCAGTGCAGTTCAGTCCAACCGCAGTCTTCGTGTCCAGTTTCCATACAAAATGAATACAGAAAAAATCCAGGCAAAATTACTAGTACAAAGGATGAATGGTCAATGACGGTCACTTGAACGTTTAAGATACGTAGAGACAGAATCAAAAACGGGGTTTCGACTTCGAAGTGCATTGGCAGTGCAGTTCAGTTCAATCACAGTTTTTCTTTCAATTCAATCCAAAAAGAATTTAAAAAAAAATAAAAAAATAAGTGGATAGTGGAAAGGCCTTCAGATATAAAGGTTAGCTGCGAATACCTACTATGCAATCCCCGACCATAAAGCGGTGTTACTATCAGGATGCAGAGGGGTAGTATAATAGGGGTAGTACGACTACCTTGAGTAAATACTGCAGAAATTCGACGACGATAACATGACATGGCGAATAGTGCCGCCATTAAATAAGCACACCCCTGGAATGGACAGCTGCGTTCCAGTATGATTATAGGTGGAGATTAACGTGTAATTGGTACAGCTGTAATCAAGACGACGAGAGCGACGATGAAATATTCATCCCAACCGGTCTGGTCACAGCGCATGGAAAGCAACGGAAAACTACCATGTATCAATTTCCTAGTATAATCATCAATATGGCTGAAAAGAATAAAATAATGGGCCTTAGTTCCCGGCAGACCTTAAATGGTCAGAGGCTGCTAAGAATCTCCGGATCAGCCACTACAATAATTAGTACTTGCAACGTGAGAAGTATGTTCGCAGCGGGCAAGATACAAAGCACGATTATAGAAATGAAGCGCATGAAAGTAGAAATCGTGGGGATCAGTGAAATGAGATGGAAAGGAGTGGGAAAATGTATAGTAGATGATCACACAGTGCACTGCTCAGGGTTAAATGAGAACCGGCACCAATACGGCGTAGGTATAATTCTTAATCAGAAAATTGCAAAAGCGGTACGCAACTTTACACCAGTTTCTGACCGAATAATGTTGGTACAACTAGCAACAGCGCCAATAAACATTTTTAGCGCCAATAAAGAGTTTTACAGCGAAGATTTTTATTTGCTAAAAACAATGCAGAGTCTAAAGAAAAACGAGATTAATATCATTATGGGAGATTTCAACGTGAAAATAGGATGCGGAAAACGAGCTGATATAGTGGGCGAGTTTGGTCTGGGTGAAAGTAACCCAAGAGGGGATAGATTATATGCGTTCTGCGTAGATGAAGAATATGTCGTACTAAACAATTTCTTCAAACTTCCACCACGTAGACTATATACATGGCGATCCCCAGCGGACAAGAAAAGCAAAATTGTAAGAAAACAAATCGACTATATTCTTGTCAATAAAAGGTTCAGAAATATATTTAAATCGGTCAAGACGTACCCTGGCGCAGATTTATCATCAGACCACAACCCCCTCGTCGGAACGTTAAAGCTGAAAATGAGAAGTAGCCTCAAACCTAACAATAGTAACAGAGTAGATATTTCCCAAATCAAGAAGGATGATATAAGAGACCAAATACGACGTAACGACAGAATTCAGAAAAATAAAGAAAAACTCCGACCATGAAGTTCAGAGCGAATGGGAAATGGTAAAAAAGAGCATAGTTAAAACGAGTGAAAAAGCCCGAAACAACGAAAAAACGTAGAAAGTGCTGGATGACTGACGATATCCTAAGGCTCATGGAAGAGAGAAGACGACAGAAAAATAAAGACAAATACAAGGATTTAAACAAAACCATTAGACAGCTAATAAGAAAAGCAAAAGAGAAAATATCCATGAAGAATGTTTGGAAATAGAGGACTTGGAAAAGAAACACGATGTTTGTCAACGTACATAGAAAGGTAAAACTGGTAACTGGCACGCTTAGAAAACGGGTATATGGTCAATTAGTAGACAAAAACAGAACCATAGCATCAAATGTTACGGAGAAGCTTGCAATATGGGAAGAATACATAAATACTTTATTTGAAGATAAATGGCCATTAAACCCACCAACAATTACGGGAACTACTGGTCCAAATATTATAACAAGTGAAGTGAAGAACGCCATCAAACAAAGCAAGGATGGTAAAGCAGTGGGTCCAGATAACACGCATGCAGAAGTTTTGAAGCTGCTGGACGATGAAAGTATATCGGTAATAACTTCTCTATTTAATAGAATTTACAACAGCGGAAACACTGCCAAAAAAACCAAATGCGAAAAAATGCGTAGATTATCGAACTATCAGCCTAATGAGCCATATCTTAAAACTATTCCTGAAGATTATTCATGGTAGAATCTATCCAAGAAATGCGAGGAAAACATCAGCAGCACGCAGTTTGGATTCCGAAACGCACTAGGAACAAGACAACAACTTCATATCTTGGTTGCATGGTAAATGACCTATGGGACCACTCGCTGGAGATAAAGAGAAGAGTCGAAATAGCCAGAGCCGCATTTATAAAAATGAAGAAACTGCAGTCATGATCTCTCACTGAACATCAAGATGAGACATATTAGATGTTATATTTTCTCCATACTTTTATATGGTGTTGAGTCGTGGACTTTAACTGAAGCATCCTGCAAGAAATTCGAGGCATTTGAAATATGGCTTTATAGACGCTTGCTAAATAATAATTGGACGGATAAAGTTACGAACATCGAGGTACTAAGAAACATGAAGAAGGAACCAAAGTTACTGTTCACCATCAAAAAACGTAAACCAGAATACTTCGGTCATATAATAAGAAACGGAGAACGATATCGACTGCTGCAGCTCATACTGCAAGACAAAGTAATAGGACGTAGAGGACCAGGCAGAAGAAGGATATCTTGGATGAAGAACCTGAGGCAATGGTTCTATTCAACAACAACGGAATTATTTAGAACAGCCGCAAATAAAATCCAGATTGCAATGATGATCGCCAACATTCGAACCGGATAGGCACCCGCAGAAGTGTACTAGGGCTAGAAGAAGACTAGGGCCACATAGTCACCTTGCACATATGGCCACAAGTAATGTAAACGCGCCCCTGTTCATGAGCATTGCAACAATATGTGTTGTTCTTCTGAACAGGCTTATCTTCCACTGCTGAAACGTTGATATCAACACCTTTATCGCCGAAACGACCACCACTTCCAACTATATGAATGTAGTTTTCCCTATTAGAACGTACATCATAGTTGATTACAAGAGATACTTTTTGTGCATCAATACCACTAGCCAGCAAGGCTGTTGTAATGAGTACAAAAGAAGAACCACTACTGAATTGTCTCCTTATAACTTCTCTTTCGCGCAGCTCTATGTCGCCATGCATAGTGGAGACGGTAAAATCATTTGTGCGTGCTCTCGGTGAGCCAGACTGTGCCCCTAGCGTTACAGAAGATTACAACCTGCGTAATCGAAAGGGTATCGTATAAATAGCATAGCGTTTCCAATTTCCAATCTTTATTTTCGGCTAACACATTGAACTGCTTGAGGTGTCTCGTCAGGACTTCTGTCAGAACTCTAAGATGCTTCCTGGTTAAATTCAGGCAAGCCTTTGTTCTCTTCTGGTTAAAAGATCCCTGGAAGTCTTAGCTTTGGAAGTTCTTTTCAGGTTTTCATGCATTGTTCTCTTATTTCTTCATCGACACTTTTGTCGATGGAGTTTTCTCGAAGGTGGAATCAAGGTGGTGATCAGGACCTTCGAGGAAACACCATCGACAAAAGTGTAGATGAAGAAATAAGAGAACAGTGGATGAAAACCTGAAAAGAACTTCCAAATCTTAAACTTCCAGGGATCTTTTAACCAGAAGAGTACAAAAGCTTGCCTTAAATTAAACAGGAAGCAACTTAGAATTCTGACAGAAGTCCTGACGGGACACTGCAGACTTAGAAAACATCTCAAGGCCCTAAGCTTAGAGGATGATGACAGATGTAGATTCTGCGGTTCAGCCGAAGAAACCCCCATACATCTGCTTAAAGACTGCGAAACACTACTCCGCAAGAGACAAATGTATCTTGGGGCGCACTGCTTGAACGCATAGGAGTTGTAGTCTTTGAATCCCACCCAGATCCTGAAATTCTCAAAGAAATCAAGACTTGAGGAAGTGCTCTAGATGGGTAAGTATACCAACGATTAGAGGAAGAGAATAGGGTACAATAGATCTATGAAGGTCACAGTACAAGTCTCCACCGAAATCTACAATCTACCTTCTAGGGTAAATACCTTCGAAGGTAGATTGTAGATTTCGGTTATCTTTGACTAAAACACGAACTGGGTCTCTGATAAATGATTGCGTTACTTCCATAACATTGACGCGCGTGGTAGCAGAAAGTACAATGGCTTGAACATCAGTATTCAAGATCTCACAGACATCGTTAATTAGATCTTTAAAATCACGAGACAACATCTCGTCAGTCTCATCCAATCTTTCTCTCTCTCTCCCTCTCTCTCTTCAGTCCATATCCCTTCTGCAGGGTGTGGTGACATCAATTTGCTACGCTTGCAATGACTCCTCGCCAGCGCTCTCTATCTTGGGCAGATCTCATTACTTCCTGCATCCCTTGTCCCGTCAGGGTTTTTGTCTATTGTTTTGTCTATTGGAATATTGTCCTCCTATAAACTCCTTGCCACATGACCCAGGTATCCCAAATACCGTTGGTTTATTGTCTGGTATAGTCTGGTCTTTATACCGAGTTGTTGAATAATAGAGTCGTTTGTGCGGTGGGCTGTCCATGGTATTTTCAGCATTTTTCAATAGCACCACATTTTAAACGCTTCTATTCTGCGTTGGTCTGAGGTCCGAATAGTCCACGTTTTGCAGGCGTAGGTTGCAATGGAGGAGACCAGGCTATGTATCAGCCGAAGTTTTGTGTTCTTGTGTAAAGGCGCGATCTTTCGAAATTTTCACCAGTTTTGCCATAGACGTTCTGGCAATCGCTATTCGTTTGCGGATTTCTTCCTCCAATCCACTCTTGATGGTAACTACTGATCCTTGACAATCAAATCTTTCCGCCACTGCAAATACAGCCACGGTGTCGCCTTGTGGCAGGTTTTCATTTTGTCTGTCTATGACCATGACCTTTGTTTTGGTTCTATTGTTATGGCGCATCCAATAGAAACATCTTAATGTAATGTAATCATATCGTTTATACGTGCTTGTGTTCCAACGATTACATGCACTTCAAGTTTAAGTTTCCTAATATGCTCTTGGACATTAGTTCAATCAAAGCTTGCGTAGCACTGAGCAGACATATAGTCTCCTAAGGCGTTAACGACTTTCTGGATCTTTTGAGCTAGTTCTCTAATCGCGATTTATTGAAGCATGTCGCAGAAAGTCGCGGTTTCACCGGTACCAGACTGAGCTTGTTCAATGACATCGTGTCCTTTCACACGTGGGATGATGGCCCGCTAGTAGGGAACGAAGTTCTAAAATCTCCTCCCTCCTCCGACCTTGACCTAACTTAAGGTCAATGACCTCACTCCTCCGAGGTCAATGATGTTGAATAGCAGAAGCGTAGATACCCCTAAGAAGTTCCTCCTTTAAGCTCATGTTATTGAAGCTTTCAACGACGACTACTTCTCAGTTGGACTGGATGAGACGCATGGTTTATACCTTTTGGCCGATCACACATCTGCGGATCTTTATCTGTGGCCGGTCCAATTTTACCCCTAGTCCATTCCTCACTTCTTTCAGTCGCATACGATATGTCCACTTGCGTTTGTTAAAACTTGGGCATTCCTAATTTGAACCTTATATGGACAACCAAAGGTTTACCAAAGGCAGGCTTGCGAAAATCGGTTTATTAATTTTCTCAGGTAGCTCCACTGAAACGGAAGGACAGAGGTCCTCTGCCTCTGCCCAGCCTTCGAGTCTCCCGCAACGAGCACCAGATGAGCATTATTTATTACAGGATTTACATGAAAGTACAAGATGCTCTGCAATAGCATTTACAATTTACAATAACAATAACAAAAAAACAGAAAAACAAAACAAAAAAAAAAGAAAAACCCTACCGCCCTTCTTCCCACCCAGACAACTCCTTAGCCCGCATGACTGTAGTCGCAAATCGGCTTAAGGTCGCCCACACCACCCGCCCCACCTCGCCATCGAGGCCACCCGCCACGGCTTTGACCGTGACTTCCCCTTCCAGGGCTGACGCCAGGGCCTTTCGCTCCCTCTACCTACGCGGACACGCCTTGAGCGTGTGATCCGCGTCTTCGCGAACGCCCTATCCACAGGATGTGGATAGGCACCTGTCGTTTGGGGCTTTCCCAATACTATGGAGATACGCTCGGAAGTACCCGTGTCCGGTAAGAAGCTGGGTGAGGAAGTATGAACCCACCTCGTCCAGCTCTCGCCCCAACCACCGAATTAAATCAGGGATGAGTCGACGAGTCCACGCGCCGTGTGCGCCGCGTGACGACCTCTCCTGCCAGCAGGCAAGTAGTTGCTCCCGAACAAGTCTCCTTGCCTCCCCACATCGGTGCCGCGCATAGAAGTCTGCTTGTGGCCACACTGGCCATAAGCTTCCTTCTACCCTCCCCAGGCCCGGTGGACCTCGGTATAAGACTCGCCACCTTCGTGCCGCGTTGCCGGCGGCGTGTCACACGCGTAATCCCCACTGACCCGCCTGGAGGATCACACCGAGGTACCGGATCGACCGTTCCACCGGTATGCTCTCTCCCAAGATTTCAATCTCCATAATGCCTCTACCTGACCTTCTAATGGATAGCAGGGCCGCCGTCTCCATCCACTCCCGAACGAGTTGCCCCGCGCGCGTGACCATGAGACGCAGCATATCCCAGCACATGTCGGTGAAGACAAGTGCCGGGTTCTCTTAGTACCCCACAATACCCACCCCTGTGAGCAGTAAGCGTCTCAGCGTCCGCAGAAGGCCGTCATAGGCGATATTTCACAAGAATGGTGCTAAAACCGATCCCTGCGGAACCCCGGCAGGCAACCCCCGCTCACGCCAGTTCTCCCCCTATGCAACAATCGGTTGCTATTAGGAAAGTTTGTGGCATGGCCTAACTTACATATATCTTTAGAATTACAGTACCATATCACATTGAGTTTCAATATGGGTACGTGTTCAGAAGGTTTTACAACTTCCAAGAGACTATTTCTCACATTCTTCACCAAAATTGCAGTAAAATAAGAAAATGGAAATCCTCCAATGTCAGAAGTCTTTTATATAAAAATATTCAAATTCCCTTTCGCTACTTATGAAACAGTTGACTCCATGCGGAAAACTTATTTAATTTCACGCATCAAAAAACGCGAGGGAAAATTGTCTCGTTATCACGTGTGAGGAAACGTAGAAGGAAATAGGAAATGACAAACATTTTCTTAGATAATTTAATAGAAAATACTCAATTTTTCATATAAATAATGAAAACAAGTCCGCTATTATTTATTGAGAAAATACAATTAGCTCAGCCAATAATAACAATCGATCTAATAGATCGACTAGACTTGATTACAGTAGACAAAACTAATTTAAAGTAGACAAGAGTAGATAAGAGTAGACAAGACTCGGTTATAGAAGATAAGAACTAAATTAGAGTAAAGAAGACTAGATTAGGGTAGACAGGTATACACTAGAATAGACAAGACTAAATTAGAGTAAACAAGACTAGATTAGAGTAGATTAGGTTAAAGAAGACCAGAGTAGATTAGAGTAGACATGACTAGATTAGAGTAGGCATGACTAGGCATGGCGAAAGAACAATTCGGGTCTAATGAGGTCTTCCGAATTGTGGCAAGCCTAGTTTTAACCTTGGGCCGTCCTTATTAGGAAAGCCGAGACACGACGTGTAGAACCAATTCCAAACTAGATTGTTTTGGGGAAACTCAAGCGAATGCCTAACTTAGACATGTCATTGGAATTCCTCACTTCAACTTTATATGGATGACCAAAGGCATGCAAAACTCCCTTGCTATTAAGAAAGTCAGTGGCAAGGCCTAACTTAGATCTAACTTTGGCATTCCTGATGTTAACCTTATATGGACAACCAAATGTTTTGCAAAGTCAGGCATGCCAAAGTCGGTTGCAATTAGTCAAGTCTGTGGCATGGCCTAACTTAAATATATCTTTGTAATTTCAGCACCATATTACATTGTTTTTTTTTTTCTCGTCCCAATGTAGGTTCAGGGATTTGCGTCCCTTGAAACAGTTCAGCCTTGTAGGCCTATTGTATTCCCCCATATTGTTCCATTCAAGCAAATAAATCCAGACCGGGTATTAGATCCAGAAGTCTACGTGACTTTTGGTTCGGCGGGAGAACATTGAGTTTCATTATGTGTTTGCGTCCATAAGCTTTTACTACTTCCAAGAGACTATTTCTCACATTTTCCATCAAAATTGCAGTACAGAAAGAAAGTGGCAATCATACAATGTCAGAAGTCTTTTATATAAAAATATTCAAATTGCCGTTTGCTACTTATGAAATACGTCTAGTTGTCTGCATACGGAGAACTTATTTAATTTTACGCATCAAGAAACACGAGGGAAAATTGTCTCGCTATCACGTATGAGGAAACGTAGAAGGAAATAGGAAATGAGAAAATGTGAAGGATAATTTAATGTAAAATACTCAGTTTTCATATCTATAATGAAAACGCGTCCGCTATTATTTATTGAGAAAATACAATTAGTTGTTCCAATAATAACAATCGATATAATAGATAAACATGACTAGAGTACAGTAGACAAGACTAGATTAAAATAAACAAAACTAGATTAGAAAGCGTAAAATTAATATGAAAGTGACAAACCACTCCAAAGCGTGGTTCTGTCAAGGGGTAAAAGAACTCTCTGAATTAAAACGGAAATGCTACCTAATATACAAAAGCGCAACGTCGGAAAAAACTCACGCAGAATATTTCCAAGTAAGACACAGAGTAAACTCAAGATAAAATCAATGAAAAGAGAACATTGGGCTAAATTCACTAGCAACATGGACTACCTATCTATCTATCTATCTATCTATCTATCTATCTATCTATCTATCTATCTATCTATCTATCTATCTATCTATCTATCTATATATCTATCTATCTATCTATATAGCGCTCAATGGAAAGTATGGAAAATGCTTCGGAACAGAAAAAACAAGTAAACGAGTTCATGCAGACCAAAGGAGTGCCAATAAAGACATAGCGACAGCATTTTAAAGAACTCTACGATGCTGAAGAAATGCTGAATATAAACGAATACGAAACTTATATAAGTGGTATATATAGTCACTGATGAAGAGATAGAAGCAAAACTAAAGAAAACAAAAAACAGAAAATCACCCGGGCCCAACGGCATGCCCAATGAGCTGTTAAAATATGGAGGCCCCGAACTCACATGGAAACTATTGCAACTATTTAACAAAATTTTAAACGAAACGGAAACACCAGTTGAATGGCATAATAGCATCACCATACCCATATTTAAGAAAGGACTAAAAAGCTGCCCACAAAACTATAGAGGAATAAACCTATTAAATACTACAATGAAACTTTTCACGAGTATTCTTAAGGACAAACTGGAAACGCAAATTAAGAATGCTGAATGCTACACAAATGGACGGCCAATAACAGACGCAGTATTTATAATAAAACAAATGAAAGAAAAGGCTACAGAGTACAGTATACCAGCGTATATTTGCTTCATTGACCTAATAATGGGGATCGACAGGGTTCGTTTGGGAGACATCCTACATATATTAATATAAAACATGGCACCGGCGAATGTAACAAAGATAATCCATAACCTAATTACCAAAAACGCAACAAAAGTTAAAGCAGGAGATCAATTCACTGAAAATTTACCAACACTGGGAGGAATTTAACAGGGTGATAGCCTAAGATAGTAAGTAAGGAAGAAGGATACCGAATTCGCATGAACTACGAACTTCAATAACTAATAGAAGGTGAAGACATAGTAAGATTCATTAAGGCACAGAGACTTCGATGGGCGGGCCACATGATTAGAATGCCGAGTGCAAGAGCACCCAGATCCATCCATAAAGCGCAACCTAACACATCAAGAAGCAGAGGTAGACCCAGAACCAAGTGAAAAGATAAGGTAGAGGAAGATGTAGAAACTCTACAAGTAGGAAACTGGACACGTGTCGCTGAAGACCGTCAAAGGTGAAAGGGGGAAGTTAAGGAGGCAAAGCTCACCCTGGGCTGTAGAGTCAGAAGAAGAAGAAGATAGCCTAAGTCCCTGTTTGTTTAATTTTCTCATTGATCAAATTATAAATAAAGTAACAGATCTTAACCTCGGATACAGACTGGGCAACAAAGGAATTGGTATGGGGTGTTACACCGATGATGCAGAAATTATTGCCGAATCATAAAACGACCTACAGAGGAACATCTCTATCAACAAAATCAAATGTATGACAATCGCGAAAGATCCGCTCAGATATAAGCTAGTGGTAGAGGACAATCCCATAGAACAGGTGATGCAATTCAGATACCTGGGCATAGGCATATCAAGCATCCACGGCCCAGTTAAAGACCTGAATAGCCAGATTAACAAAGCATCTGCACTATCAGGATGCCTATGAGATATAGTCTGGGCAAACCGGTACATGCACAAAGATAGCAAACTTAGAATCTACAAGACTTGTATCAGACCGATCATGACGTACGGTACAGAAGCCGAAAGGGTGGCCGAAGTGAAAACACTGAGAACAGTAGTGGGAAAAACAAGAAGAAATAGAGTAAGAAACACAGATATCAGAGAACAATGCAAAATACAACACAATACGACATTGTGAGATGGGGAAGACAACGTAAGAGGCAGTGGTACAACCATGTAAGACGGATGGACGAGAACAGACTTCCGAAAATAGTCCTAGAAAACAACCTGCCCGGCTCAAGACCTCCCGGGAGACCACCTAAAAGATGGCGAGATAGTTGGCAATCTAATTCTCAGGAAAAGATGCAGAGGCGGCTCCAGAATTAGCAGATCGACAGATCTTCAAGAAGTACAAGAAGAAGATTAGAATATACAAGATTAGATTAGAGTAGACTTGGTGCGAGTAGATAAGACTAGATTAGAATGAACAAGATTATAATAGAGTATACAGAGTATAAAGTATACATTATTATAGTAGACAAGACTAGATTAGAGTAGACAAGACAAGATTAGAAGAGACAAGACTAAATAAGAGTAGAAATGACTACATTTTAAATATAGTAGACAAGACTAGATTAAAGTAGACAAGACTAGATCTAATCTACACAAGACTTGATTAGAATAGACAAGACTAAATTAAAGTAGACAAGACTATATTGGAATAGACAAGAGTAGATTAAAGTAGACAAGACTAGATTAAAGTAGACAAGACTGGATTAGAATAGACTAAATTAGAAAGACTAAATTAGAATAGATAAGAGTAGACAAAACTATATTAAAGTGGAAAAGGCTAGATTAGAGTAAACAAAACTAGATTATAGTAAACAAGATTAGATTAGAGTAGACAAGACTAAATTAGAATAAACAATACAAGATTATAGAAGACAAAACTAGATTAAAGTATACAAGACTAGATTGGAATAGACAAGATTGGATTAAAGTAGACAAGGCTAGATTAAAATAGACAAAACTTAACTAGAGTAGACAAAACTAGCTTAGACTAGCCAAGACTTTATTAGAGTAAACAAGACTAGATTAGAATAGACAAGACTAAATTAGTCTAAACAAGGGTAGGGTAAAGTAGACAAGACTAGATTAGAGTAGACAGGTCTATATTAGAATCGGCTAGATTAAATAAGAGTAGACAAGATTGTATTATAGTAGACAAGATTATAGACAGGATATATTATTATAGACAGGAATAAATAAGAGTAGACAAGACTAGATTATTACTAGTTATCAAGACTACATTAGATAAGATAAGACTAAGTTAGAATTAACAATACTAGATTAGAGGAGACGAGACTAGCCAGACAAGACTAGATTAAAGTATAGAAGACTAGATTAGAATAGACAAGACACAATTAAAGTATACAAGAATAGATTGGAATATACAACAATAAATTCAAGTGCACAAGACTAGATTATAATGGACAAGGCTAGATTAAATTAGACAAGACTAGATTAAAGTAGACAAGACTAGATTACAATAGACTAGATTACGTGGGAGCAGACAAGACTAGATTAGAGTAGACAAGACTGGATTAGAATAGACAAGACTAAATAAGAGTAGACAAGATTAGATTAGAGTATACAAGACTAGATTAGGGTAGACCAAATTAAAGAAGACAAGAATACATTATAGTAGACAAGACCAGATTAGTTAAGTCAAGACTAAATTAAAATAAACAAGACTGGATTAGAGTACACAAGACTAAATTAGAGTACACAAGACTAAACTGAAGTAGACAAGAGTCGATTAGAATAGACTGAATTAGAGTAGACAAAACTACATTAGAGTAGACAAAGCTGGAATACAATATACAAGACCAAATTAGAGTAGACACACCCAGCGCCCTCGTTTTGCATTTGAGGGGCCGGACATAAATATTGAGGTGGCCGCCGCAGTAAATAAAAAAAGTGAATAAATAAATAAATTCTTTAATTTTTAATACATACAAGAAAGGAACATCATTTCTGCTAAAGTCTCCATTATTGTTAACATCATATTTTAATGCTAGATGCAAATCCATACAAAACTTTTTTTAATTTAATTAAGAAATCTATATCTGAAAGTTACAATAAGGCTACTAAAACAGAAAAATAAAACTAAAATAAGAGTTAAATAATGCGTTTTAAAAGTTACCTCCACATTTATTATTGGGCATCTTTGACGTTTGCAATCGTCTGTATTGTTGATTAAAATAAGGTGCCTCTGTGTGCCCCTCCCCCCACCCCCTAGCCAGTGGGCCCCGGACATTCGCCCGATTGACCGACGCTAGCGACGCTATTGGACACAACTATATTAGAGTAGGTAAGACTCGATGAGAGTACACAAGATTAGATTACAGTAGACAAGCCAAGATTAGGGTATACAAAACTATATTGAAGGACTAATTAAAATACAGGACTAGATTAAAGTAGACAAGACTATAAAGTCTAATTAAAAATTCAGGGTACCTCACTATTTGTAGTTACATTTAAATAAACATAATAATACGAAAAATAGCTTGAGTTTATTAATATTCAACCTGTTCGTTAATCTACAAAATTAAGTCCTACGTAAAATTAAGTCCTCTCATCAGTGCAGCTTTGCTTTTATTTAATTAACAATTCAAAATTTAAATACACTTGATCTTTTGTTGAAATTGTTGGATCGATGTCACGTTGTTGAAACAGATCAAGTAAGTGTATTCAAATTTTTAATTGTTAAATATAAGCAAAGCTGCACTGATGGCAGATAAATCTTGAAACGCGTCTGCAGATGGCTAGTCGTCTAATTTATGTAGATCGAAATGATCTTAAATGTTATTTAACTAGTAGTGCTAGTAATAGCAAACAAATGTATACTGTGTAATTCAATATCCTGCTTGGTATTAGCCAGGGAAGTAGTTCTTTTAATATCACATTTGTCTAAGTCTTAGTAGGACCTAATTTTGTAGATTAACGAACAGGATGAATATAAACACATTTAAACCATTTTTCGTATTATTATGTTTATATAAAGTATAAGACAAATCTAGACGGATAATAACAAACTAAGCAAATTATATATTTCCAAACAAACAGGCATTGAATTAAGGTTTAGTTAAACCAAAGAATCAAATGGTGATTATTGATTACTGGTTGGAAAAGTTCGTTGATTTTCTACACAAACGTTGTGGAAAATGAAGCGTCAATAGACTTGTAATCGTTATCAAAGGATAATAATGATTATCAAACAATAATAACAGTTAGCGCTTGAGTTTTGCTTTATATCTTGAAAACTAGAGGAGAGGACAATACAAGACAACATTTCTGCGAATAATTAGAACAGAGAGATACTTATAGAACATATAGATAGAACATATAATTAGAATAGATAGATAAGAATAACAGATTAAGTTGGACAAAATAGACAAATTGTCGAAACAAGACAAGACAAGTTGAGGACAAGTACTAAGTTGAATAAAACTAGGTAAGATTAGGTTCATCATCATCATCGGCCTTCCTTCTCAGTTTTTTTACCCTCTAGAGTGTGTAGTGATACTATTTTGGGTATGTGTTCGAATTTGTTGTTGCCATGCGTTTCTATCTTGTGCTAGATGTATTGCCTCGTGCATTGAGTGTCCCGTCGTTTCTTCTAATCTGTCGGCTCATCTCATTGGAGACCGTCCTCTAGGTCTTTTTCCCTCAACTTTTCCCTCTACCACGAGATTTTCCATCTCATCTGTTCTTCTAGCTATGTGGCCAAAGTGAGATTTGCTCTATTGATTAGGTTTAGTAGGCGCTTTTTGATTTTTAGTTCTTATAGAACAGAGGCGTTTGTTCTGTGTTCCACCCATGACAGTCTTAGAATTCGTCTATACACTCATAATTCGAAGACTTCAATTCTTTTTCGATCTGTTTTCTTTAGAGTCTATGTTTCAGCGGAGTAAACAGCAATTGGGAAGATCAAGGAATTGGCCAGCATTACTTGCACTGTTTTTGTAATGGTTTGATCTCTCCATATTTTAATGAGTTTAGTTGTTACTGATCTGGCCATTCCCAATCTTTCCGTTATTTCCTCTGAACAGTCTCCATCTTTGGTTATCAACGATCCCAGGTATACAAACTTGTCCAGCACCTCATATCTCGCTCCGTTTTTGATATTGGATGTGTCATTGGATTGATTTATGATTATTACTTTGATTTTTGTTTTGTTGATTTTTAAACCATATTCTCTACTATAGTTCTCTAATTTGTTCATTATGTTTATCAGTTGTTCTTCGTCTGCTGCGATAATCAAGGTGTCGTCCGCATACCTCAGGTTACTTATTTTTCTTCCTCCGATTGATATTCCACCTTCCCAATTGTCAAGGACTATTCTCATGATGAATTCGCTATATATGTTGTAAAGGAGAGGCGAGAATATGCATCCCTGTCTGACACCGGCCTCTATCTTAAAAGCTCTGGACACTGTTTGTCCTGTCCTGACCTTGGCGTTATTGTGTTGGTAGAGTCTTAATTAAAAATATAAGATGCTTGGGAAGATCCATTTCACCCATCACTCTCCACAGAAGTGACCAGTTCACAGAGTGGAACTCTTTCGTATAGTCCACGAAACACAAATATAAGTTTTGTTCCCTCGCTTTTTCAATCATCGGCACTACAACCCAAATCGTTCCTTCTCCCACAGCCTACACTTGTGCTTGATGTTTTGATCTTAGACACAAGTATATCTTAAACACAAGTGTTGAGTTTTTAACGTGGTTGGCGAGCTATTATTCGGGGAGGTTTCGAGGCAGATTTTTACTGTGATGACTTTGCCAGAGCCATCTACAGGAGAACGGTGACTTATTTTTACCATGTCCAGGATTTGAACCCGGGATTTGCGTCTCCGAAGTCTGACACCTTGAGTACTTGGCAACCCCCGCCTCACAAGATTAGGTAAGATTTGGTAATATTAGGTTAAACTAGATAAATTGTGTTATTAAAATAAATGGCGAGTATATAAATTAAAGGGCTAGTAGAACAACCATCCTACAGACTAGAAGAATTTTATAAAAGCGGTTTATACTTATATTCAATGTAATGAAATTTAAATTTTCCTATTGTGACGTTTTTCAATTTATACAAGCTACATCTTTCTGAAATAAATTAATTTTGATTTGATTTGATTAAACAATCTGAGGTACACGGACGACACAGTAGTATGCGCAGACAGCCTAGAAAACCTGCAAGTGCTGAAAGTGCTGATGAACAGAATATCAGAAGTCAGTCAAAGGTATGGTATCTCGCTTAATGTCAAAAAAATGAAGTACATAATAGTGTCCAAAAACAACAACCATGTCGGGCAACTTCGAGTTAACAACGAACTGATTGAGAGAGTTCAAAAATACACGTATCTAGGGACAACATTAAATTGAAAGTGGGCACACTCAATTGAAATCAAATGTCGAATAGAAAAAGCGAGATCCGCATTCCTGAAAATGGCAAAGGTATTCAAAGTACATCACCTGAATATACAAACGAAGAACAAGCTACTGAGATGCTACATCTTTAAAGTACTTCTATATGGAGTGGAGTCTGTACTCTGTACTCTGACTCTGTACTCTGACAGAGGCTACAGAACGGAGACTCGAGGCATTTGAGATTTGGCTATACCGCCGCAGACAAAAAATTTCCTGGACGGCTCACGTCACCAACCAGCATGTCCTAGAGAGAATGGGAACAGAACGAGAGGTCTTACTAACAATAAAAGACTAGGAAGCTGGAATACCTTGGCCATATTATGGGGAACAGTCAACGATACGGTCTATTGCAAGTTATACTACAAAGAAAAGTAGATGTAAGAAGAGGGACAGGAAGAAGAATATCGTGGCTAAAAAACCTTCGCACCTGGTTCAACACAACTACAACAAATCTCTTCAGGGCCGCAACAAACAAAAACCGCATTTCCATGATGATCGCCAACATCCGAAGCGGATAGGCACCAGAAGAACAAGAAAATTAGTGGAACAATATTTGAGAAGTATTAATATTATAGGTAATACCAGACGAGACGAAATTAATGGAATAAATCTAGGTGCTCAAGATATCTAAGTTGATATAAATCATTCGACTATTAGGATTATACAAGTTGAATTTTGATCCTGAAGGAAGGATAAACCGAAGAAAAATATTGCTAACTTCTAAAACAAGAAGCAAGTAGGATAAGAAGGTTTTGAGTTTGTTTGAAGATTAATTACTTCCAATTTAGCAGAAAGCAAATCACTAGATAACAATATTTCTAATAGGAAATGTAATTCTCTACAAGTTTTGATTAAAACATTTTTAAAAATTTCGCTTAGTTTCCGAGTTATTTTCGCATATTTGAAACAAGAAAATATCAATCAAAAACAAGGTTTTAACTTCCTTTAGGGTTGGTTACTAATTACCAAAGTGACAGAACCAAAACCCGAAAATCACAAGGTTTCAGGTTTCACAAGGAAAATTTCATTCCCTTCAATTTTATTCTGAAGATTTTTCATTTCGCCCAATTTCTAGTAATTTTTGGTTTTTTTTAGACCAAAGAATGTAATTACAATACAAATGTGAAGAAATTTTTAATATTTTTCCATCATTTTGACCATATTCTTTAAGTGTCATATTCTCCAAGAACGATGGCCACTAGAATTTCCAAACTTAGCTTATTTACGGCAGTTCTAAATAATGCTTGAAGTGCTAATACCGCACCACTGTCGCAAATTCTATAACCGTGAGGTCTTTCGACTGCCCAGACTACGGCGACCCTCAATTTTTCCTTGAATAGTGATGTGTAACAAACTCTATTTTTCGTTGCGCATCACATGTATAAAATACAGCAATTTGCGCCGTTTTATATTATTGATTACCCCGAGTTGCTTCCCCATTTGAGCCAGAACTGATACATTAGTTTTACGTCTTAGTTCTAAAAGTTCTCAGGGCTCTTAGTTTTAGTTCTATCCAGGATATTTTCAGCATTCTTCTATTACGCCCACATTTCAAAGGCCTCTTTTACACATAACATCTGATAGTGTCCCTGCTTCCATACCATCCAAAAGTATACTAAAAACATATCAACGCAGTAAATTCAGGTCACGTGATGTCACGTGATGTCAACACTTTTTTTATTTATACAAATGCATTTCTTTCGGTTCTATGCTGGATCTAATATCTTGACCATTCTTACACGAATCATTTAAGTAGCATCCCAAATATTTAAAGTGTTGTACCCTGTCAACCACTTAATTGCCAACAATTAATTATATGGGTTGAGTTTTTGCTAAATAACAACCATTTTGTTTTCTGAACGTTCAGTCTCGTTCCCATATGATTACTGTGTGATGTAATCGCGTCTAACAGTATTTGCAGGTCAATCAAGCTTGTTGCTACCAATACAGTATCACCAGCATATCTAATATTATTGAATACTATTCCGTTTACAATTACTCCACAATCAATATGTTCCAGAGATTCATTAGAAATATTCTCCGAATATAAATTAAACAGTAAAGGTGAAAGTATATAACCCTATCTTAAATACCTCTAGACCCTAGGCCCAGAAGATGTCAGATGCAGATTCTGTGGTACAGCAGAGGGAAACCCAAATACATCTGCTCAAAGACTGCGGAGCACTGCTCCGCAAGGGACAAATGTATCTTGTGGCCCACTGCTTGAACGCAGAGGAGTTGCAGTCCTTGAATCCTACCTAGATCCTGAAATTCCTAAAGGAATCAGGACTAGAGGAAGCGCTCTAAATTGGTAAGTATACTAATTTTTAGAGCTGTGATTCTCAACGACTGTGCCGCGACACTTTTATGTGCCGCCAAATTCTTAATATGTGCCGTCTGCCAAGTTGCGGGCGCCTCCACCATTTGTTACTTTGAAAATGTCCATTTTTAACAACAAAAACACGAATATTTATTGAACCTTGTTACTTTCTGATCTTAGTTAAACAGTGCCATAGACGATTAACAACAGTTACACCAGGTAAAAAGTCCGCAACACTAAGTTTCAAAAAAAACCGTATTCTTTACCATTAACCAAATCTGGATTAAACCCAGACAAAACTATTTACCAGCAGAGTTTTCGGCTAAATAAATCGGTAGCTCGATGCATGTAAGCCGTGGCAGAAATTAGAACTAACTTAAAAAGACAATATATTACTAATTTCACGTTTTTAACCTATGTAAGATCAAAGATTGGGTAATATTAGAACAAATAAATCCAGACAATATATCGCGCGGTGGCACGACCTCTCGATCCAAAATAAGAAAAAATAATACAATTAATTTACCTTGCTACTTGCACGTGTCCTCCTTACATGCGCTATAATCCGAGTTTTCTATTTATTCAATTTTGCTTTAAGGTAGACTTCCGAGCAAAGCGGCTCTGGCGTCACTAACGCAGCGATACCGACGCGGCAACATAGCTATAATTTTAAGCACTATGGAAATGCAAACGAGCGCAACGACTCTGACGCACTGACGCTGAACGCACTGACGTTTCCATTAGCCGCTTTGCTCGGAAGTCTACCTATATAGTCATGTTTAATTCCTTGCACACGGATCAATAAAACTGATTATAATAAAAGAAAAACAGATAATATGTCATCAAATGTATCCATGACAACGCATCAAAATAACTCACTTACGGGCTCCGTGAACATTATCCTAAATGATGGCTGATGTTCTTTTTTGATCGCCAATCACATAACTTATTATACCTACATTTTTTTTTTGTATAAATCTCATGATTTCTGCCGGAGTAATCTTTTCGCGTCACCATCTAACAATAATTCTTGGGATGTATTCAGTTGTGATTAATTAAACGCAAATTAATTAAACACAATACAATAAACAAAATTCTGACGCACGAATCAACAATTTTATCGTTACCATGACAACACCACAATCATGGCCAACTTTTCTTTTAATTGTTTTTTGTTTAATCAAAAGCAAAATTGAATAAAAGTGTGTATTTCACTCGCGGATAAAATTAAGGTTTAACTCGCGAATTTAAATTGAATTTATCAATCCACTCGCTTAACCTCAATTTTATACCCTTGCATAATAAACTATTAAACTCATTTTATTGTTGGTGATCCGCCAAATTTTGATGTTGAAAGTCTACCGAAAAATTTTGATGTTGTTGAAAGTGTACCGCAAGAGTAAAAAGGTTGAGAATCACTGTTTTAGAGTAAGAGGCTGGGGTACAATAGATCTATGGAGGTCGCAGTACAATTCGTCACCACCAAAACTACAATCTACGCCTCTTAATATTTGTATATTCATATTCTATGCGAACTGCAGCGTTTGATTCCAATATAAGTTTGCGATAATGCGAATAATATTTTTATCCAGACACAAATCTACATTTTTACCCAATTGACCTTTTGAAACGTATTCTCATAATCAATGAAACAGGCAAACAAATGTTGATATCACGGAATCTTCGTGTTGGAATTTGCATACTGAATAGTGCTTCACGTGTTCCGAAACCGTTCCTGAAACCAAGCTGTGTTTTATCCAACTATTCTTCGCATTTCGCATATACTATCATTATCATTTTGATGCCCGTTGAATTAAAAATATTCTAGGAACAAATAAAAATATGAAATTGTGTATTTATGAATTATAATTTATAATATTGGTTTATTACAATATGCAAATGATGCGTAATAAAGTTCAGAGGGAAATAAAGTTTTGCATTACAAAATTGATTTTGTTTGTGGCGCTGGGGTCGTTAAAGTTCCATTATGGTTTGTTGGATTTGCATGTTTATTATTCGGGAAATTACGTGTTTGCTCATTAGTTATAAGGAAAAACAATATCCTGGCTCATTTTACCTTTGTTTGTCAAAGTCATCAACGTTCCAAACGAAATTAAATGCAAGACATAAAAATGAACGAAAAGTTGAAACTTAGAAGTTGTGAAGATTTCTTACTAGAAGTATCTAATCGCTATTCCCTTGCATTCAGACAACACGAAAGCCATTCAGGAAATTTAAATTTGTGACTACTATATACAGAAAACGAATTTCTTCCATAAAAAAGGAATGATACGCTTTGCGTTTTGAATACAAAGGCATTCCAATAACTAGCTAAATAAAAAAGAAATCAAAATTTAACTAATTAATGTCTTGTCGTGTTGACTATCATGTCATGTATATCTATAGTATCACCACAATTCTTGTATATCTTGTCGTTTCTATCTATTATATCACCAATATTCTTGTCTATCATGTCATGTCTATCTGTTGTATTGGCACCATTTTTGTCTATCATGCCGTGTCTAGCCATTTACTCAACGTTGTATTCACTTGAGACTAGACAGTTCAACAAAACTAGTATGGCCAATAAGTGAGACTAGTCAAGAAGACAAGACTAGAACAGACTGAACAGACAATCAAATGTTCGGAAAAGACAATCAAAAGTAATATACGGAAACAACAATGATTAAAGCATCAAAAAAATTTGCTTATATCGTATTATACGCTTATATACACTGCCGAGCATAAAATTAGGGTCACTCCGTAATTTGAAGTTATTTTAGAAATTTTTAGTTTCTTACGTGTTTTTTCGGTTGTAACAGTCTACTAATTGATTGCTTGAATAAAATAAAAGATTTTCGTTATTCAAAATTTATTGAAAGTAGTGAAAATCAATAATTTTAATTTGATATGCTAAGTTATGAAAATGAACACGTGATATGTTTTTGTTGAAACAGATGAAAGTTTAAGGTTTTGTTTCTGTGGTGTCATCTGTCTGTTGTAATTTGTTGTCATTGTTAGTGTTTTGCAATGAGCATAAATCCTGTTGTTGCGGCACGACTAGATTGGAGCACCACTTGTCCCAAAATAAGCTACTCAACAACAATCAATTTGGCTTTCGTAAGGGAGTAGGAACCACAGACGCCATCAAAAAAGTAGTTACATTCGTCACAGAATGTAAATCGACGGGTCACTATTGCGCGGCGGTCGCTCTGGACATCAGCGGCGCGTTCGACAACGCATGGTGGCCACTCATTATTGACAGACTTATTTCTAAGAAATGTCCAGACAACCTTATCAGACTAGCCAGAGACTACTTCAACAACAGGACAGCAATTATATCAGAGCCCAATATATACGTGGAAAAAGCTGTAGAAAAAGGTTGTCCGCAAGGATCCAAATCTGGTCCTGGCTTCTGGAAGATCCTGTACGATTCCATCTTCGATACAGATCTCCCGGAGGGTTGCGAGATAGTTGCTTATGCTGATGACACAATGCTATTAGCGAAATCCACCACTTATAAAGGGCTCAGAAACTCAGTAAATTGCGCGCTGGAGACACTTAGCGAATGGTCCGCCGAGACCAAACTTAAATTTAATGCGGCAAAAACAGAGGCAATTTTCTTCGGCAAAAAGCCTAACCAACAGAATCCAGTCTTCAAAATAGGTGGCAAATCAATTTACTGCTCTCCCTACATTAAATATCTGGGCATATATATTGATAGGTCTTTGAAATTCAAAGAACACGTCACTCAGGCGTGCGGGAAAGCAAAGCAGATCGGTTTCAGATTTAGCGCCGCGTCCATGAAAGAGTGGGGTCTTGGCAGGTCGGCCATGTCCACTATATATAAGGGAGCTGTCGAACCCTGTCTGCTTTACGGGGCACCGGTATGGTACAGCGCATGCGGAGTTCGAGAACGGAAAAAGCTCCTTGGTGTGCAACGCGTTTGCACACTAAGGGCCGCGAAAGCGTACAAAACCGTCTCGGGCGACGCTGCCTGCGTCATGTCGGGGCTCTTGCCGGCAGACCTGCGAGCGGCAGATCTAACAAAGAAACATCTGCTGCGCGAACTAAATGAGGTTGAGCTTAGAGAGGCCACGGGCCTCACAATCTCTCCGGACGAAATTGAATCTAGAGTCTGCATTCAAGGGGTGGTGCACCCCGCGGAGATCGGGTTGATAAGATATACACAGGGCGAGGAAAATGCACAAGCTACTACGCTATTCACAGACGGCTCAAAGTGGGAACAGGGAGTCGGTGCGGCTTTCGCGGTGTACTCATACGAAACTGAAATACACTGCGAGGGCTTGCGGCTCGCAGACCACTGCTCTATATTCCAGGCCAAATTAATCGCGGTAAACCGAGCGCTTGTGTATGTTAGAACCAACATCAACGACTTCGTCGGATGCTCCATCCTGTCTGATAGCAGATCCGTTCTAGAAGCTCTACAACACCTGTCAGCTCCCACGGAGCTGCTTTTGGAAACGTGGGAGATCGCGCGCGAGATAACGCAGCAAATAGAACTGCGCTGGCACTGGGTGCGAGCTCATAAAGGCTCAATCGGCAACGAGAGAGCAGATGCGTTGGCTAGACTGGCCTCGGGTATAGATCCTCCTCAGGAGCCAGGAACTCAGCTCCCTGTTATGTTTAATAAAGTATCCCACAGAGATGTGAGGAGCAGAATCTCTCTCTTCTTTTTCAGGAAATGGCAGATACACTGGGAGAACACCCAAAACGGAAGCTGGACCAGGAATTTCATCCAATCGATCAAAGAGTGGATGGAAATGGACCTGGCCCTTTCACACCAAGCGGTCCAACTCATCACGGGACACGGGAACTTCAACTCCTACCTCCATCGCATTGGAAGGAGGGAGTCGCCGGCCTGCGGCTGTGGTGAAGTGGACTCAATTGCCCATGTATTATTCAGCTGCCCGATGACCAGAGAATGGAGAGACCAGACAGAGATCGCCATGTTCAACGCCGGATGCACTTGGCCCAGAAGAGAAGAAGAAATCAAGGACGCAGAGCTACACAGGACCTGGTGGAAGACCTTCGACAGCTGCGCCCGACGCCTCACACGACTGGACCACGACCTGCCCTGATACCCGCCCCACAGAAGAAGCAAACATCACGGACCCCACCAGCCCCCCCCAAAGCCCTCCCCAGATTGCACATTAATAAACATACTGGCGTCATTTATTTCACCTTTCCGATCTCTTTTAGGTTCTCTCTAGGCCACACCAAACGGCGATATAACTGTACATAATCTGTCTCCATTCTGCACACCTTCCCCACCTACCTCCCTATCATGCCCATCCTACCCCATCCCATTATCCCCCTCACCTTTCCCCATAGCTTAGGTTAGTTTAGGCTTAAGTTAGTTAGGCCCCTTAGGTTAGTTTAGAGATAACCGGCTCAGTGCGAAAGCGGAGAGCCGGTATTGTATTTCACAAATAAATAAAATAACATGTTGCGGCACGAATTGTGGCGGCTTTAGAAGACATCCGCGATCAGCGCGAAACTGCGAGAAACGTTGGTGTAAGTCTATCGAATGTGCAACGAGTATGGCGGCGGTACGAAGAGACTGGTCTGCTCACTAGAAGACCTTGTTCAGGCCGAGGCAAAACTACAACAGCTAGAGATGACCGCTTTCTCGTTTCTAGTGCTTTGAGAAACCGAACGGTCACGGCAGTTTCCCTTCGAAATCATCTCCAAGAAGTGAGAAATGTAAACATAAATGAGTGGGCAGTTAGGAGGCAACTGTATGCTGCTGGATTACCTTCTCAAACTAGAGCTACTGGACCGCCGCTTTCCCGTGCACACCGGATTGCGAGGTTGAAATTTGCACGAGAATACTTGGCTTGGACAATAGCGGACTGAAGACGCCTATTGTGAAGCGCCATTCTGTCTTACGGGCTCATATAGACATGTAAGAGTGTGGCAACGACAAGGCGAGGGATATGCTCAAGCGTGTATTGCCGAGCGACTATCATTTGGTGGAGGATCAGTTATGGCATGGGGAGGCATATATTTTGACATTTGATCTTTTGAGAATGGGCGTTGACTGTGCATAGGTATCTGGTAGAAGTTCTAGAAGACCATATTTTACAGTTCATGGTTATTCTTGTACACGACGTAACATTTATGCATGATAACGCACGGCCCCACACTGCTCGGATAGTTACTGAGTATCTTGACGAGTATGAAATCACGCCATTTCTTTGGCAAGCTGGCAGTCCAGATTTAAAACCAATTGACCATATTTGGGACGAGATGGAAAAACGTTTACGAAGACATGGGCCGGCACATGAAATTCTAGAGAGCTTCGCAACATACTTGTGCAAGAATGGGGCAATCTTCCGCAGAATGTGATCCTAAATCTGATCCAGAGTATGCCACGTCGTTTGCAAGCTGTTGTCCCTGCCAGAGGAGGAAATACTCACTATTGAACTCCTTAAACTTTCTTTTGTTTCATCAAAATCAGATCAAAGTAAACTTGTTCATTTTCAATATTTAGCATATAAAGTTAAAATTGTTAAAGTTAAAATTAAATAACTTCAAATTATGGAGTGACCCTAATTGTATGCTCGGCAGTGTATATTATGTGTCAAATTTATTTCTTGAATAGTAAAAATATTTTATCAGTACATTGTAAACAATTAGACTCTAAATACCCTGAAGAATATGCTTCATTTAAAGTTACAGCTCCGTTTGAGTATTTAAAAGAGCTAAATAACCTGGATACGGGGCCGAAATATAGGGAAATTGTGCTTAAGATGACATACTTAGGTAAGATGACACAGTGCTTAAATCTGTTAAACTATACGTGCCAGAAGTACGTAGATGGAGTTTACATGTCGGCTCATATACAGTGCCACCACTAAAAACTTTAGTGACCGCCCGCTTGCATTGTTTGTATGTGGTGTCCAATGTTTTGATTTCGTCACCCAAAAATATTTTTGTAATGAAAGTGTTCTTGCCCATAAATTTGTATCACGTACTTTTTTTGTTGTATTGACTACTTTGTTATGAACTGCGATTCATATGGGCTAGGAATATCGAGGAATAATTTAAGTAACCTCAAAGCTTTAAGTCACAAAAGGCGGCAAATATTATTTACCACATAGGGTAAGATGACATAGCAACCGTCGGCTTAAGTTGACATGGTATGTCAACATACCCTGAAATTCCCGACGTGTAAGAATACTTTTAAAATTATGTTCTAATGCCAGAGCATTAGAACTCGAAAGCAAGTGAAGACTGCTATCCTTCGGGATGACTTCGATCATGTATGCCTTCATTGCAACGAATTATATAGCAAATAGAAGCCAGGAGAGCATTGGGTATGTTGCCAGTTATGTAAGCGATGGTGCGAGCAAGAACTAAGCTATTCAAATGTGAATTGTGCACCGATAATTAGGTATATCAACTTAGACAGACGTATGTCAACTTACCCACTTGGACATGATTGATGTTTTTGTTATTTAATCTCAATTCTGTAATTTTGTTTAGCGTCAAGATAATTTTGTGTGCTTCGTAAATAAACGTTTTTAATGTGTACCCTTAGATTTATTTTTTATCGCCTTTGAATAATCAAATATTGGCTTCCAAACAAAAAGTATGTCATTTTAAGCACAATTCCCCTACAAGCATAAATCGTTTTTTCCAAAATCTAATAAAAGACAAAGGGAAACATTTTACAAAACAATATTCACCAGTATTCTCAATCAGAATACTCAATCAATTGACAATTCCATTGATTTAATAGAAAATATGCAGGCGGTCAAAATATAAAATAGTCAATCAATATTAAATCAATCTAAAACCCTACCACAATAGACTAATTACGCGCTACTATAAAGTGTTGTGCAGTAAGTGCAGTGTCAATTTAAAAAAAAGTTTCTTTCCAGATAGCAGAAGCACTAGTGCATATATTTAACAACTGCATTCAATACGGACTTTTTCCCGATAGATTAAAAGTTTCAATTATCACTCCGGTTCATAAAAAAGGTGACCAAACCAATATTAATAATTATAGATCAATTAGTTTAATATCCAATTTCTCAAAAATATATGAGAAATTATTTGTAAGCAGATTAATAAGAATAAGCTTTTTAGATAAATAACTAAGAACATTGAAAAACTCACAATCCCATCTGGAATATTATTGGAGTTAACAAAGACATATATATGATCTAGTAGGTATATATAAATAAGATTTTGCTCATAACATTAGAAAAATTAAAACTTCGGGAAAACGCCTTAGAATTCATACACTCGTTTCTTAGTGACTAAAAACAGATGATTAAAATTGATATAGCTCAAGGACACGTATCCGACGTGAAAACAATAAATATTTTTATACCTCAAGAGAGCATTTGGGTCCACTGCTTTTCACATTTTACGCATAATTAGTTAAGATGAGACAAGACGAAACGGTTAACAAGACTAAGCAGGAATATACAAAACTAGACAAGATTAGATCAGACTAGATCAGGTTAGATCAGACGAGATAAAATAGATAGCTAGATACTAGATAAATATTCAAAACAGGATTAGTCGAAACTAGACAAAGATAAGCATGGCGAGCAAGATTTAACAATGCAAAGTAAGACAATAAGAGAAACTTAGACAATACTAGATAAGTTTAGACATTAGTCTCATATCATGTTTAGTCAATATTTAAAGACAACGCAACTGGACATTAAGAAAACAATTGTGAAACGAGTCAGACTAGATAAGATTATTCCAAATAAGATAGGTTTCAACTAAAAGGCATGACTGGCAAGTCTTTACAAGGCTAAGTAAGGCTAGATAGGTTTAGAGATTAGTATCATATCATTAGTCTTATATCATATCATTGTATTATCACTATTCTTGCCTATTATGTCACGTCTATCTATTGTATCATCACAATTCTTGTCTCTCATTTGTCTATCTATTGTAAAGTGACCACATTTTCATTGAGACAAATCGGGACAAATGGGATGAAATGAGAATTATAATTTGGTTAGGAAAGCAGACCAATAATTTAATGTATATGGGTGATTCTCTGTAAAGAAGTTGGTCCGGTCGGCCCGGACAAAGTTGTCCGGTCATATTAATTTTCTTTTTTAGAAAAAAAAACCTAACAATGATTATAAAAATAACAGTTAGTGATAAGGAATAGAAAGCGCATTGGATTTGTAGCAACTTTTTGAGATATGAGCATTTTTCTTAAGAGTAGTTGCAGGGGACTGTTTGGTATGACAAGGGACTGTAACTAATACATTAGAACCACATAATACACAATTTTAATCATTTATTTAGTATGTTCAGTTAGTATGTTCTGCGTTAGTAACTTCAGCTGAATGAAGATCGTCTTCCGATTCAGTAACTACTTCATCCACACTCCATTTGGGTTTTGAGTCATATGTAATACTGCCTATTTTAAAATGGTCACAAGTGTTGCTGTTGCAAAAGCAACTGAGACTTCTCATCGTTAAAGTCACACAGCTGATTGGACCAAGGCTAGACTTCGATAATACACCTACGACTTGATGAACTTTCAAGGTACCTTTAAAACCCTTCTGTTTCGTCGCTTCCATTTCAACATTATCGATCATTTTCTGAATGACTTGGCTATCAATTACGATACATGTAATGCTAGGGCATCGTTCTTGGATGGATTGTACAAATTGTCCGATATCATTAATATCACCACCAGCGTTTACAAAAAAGTCTGCCATTCTTTTGCATGTTGCTCCGATACCGTCTGGTGCACCCTTTCCATGTCCACTCTCTGTATAATTCCATGTAAAAGCCTCTACTCCTGGAATTTCTTCAGAGATTTTAGTTGCCATTATAAAAAATATTTTTTTGTTACGATACTGCGTAACGGGGCCATTGCTCAAGAAGTGTACGCACTTAATTTTATCCGGAAGATCTCTAAAAATTGGTTGTAAATTTGCCAAAATGGCAGCAGGTGAATGAGCTATGTTCTTTGAAACTGTACAATACGAACGTATTGATCCCTTTAAATAAATCACTACTGTATGTAGACTTAGCTGAGCTCGCGATCCACCGAAATGAATTGCTTGAATCTCTTCTGCATACTTTGTGCAGTAATTTTCGCTGAAATCCATGTGAATAAGAACATCATCATCTTGAAGGTTAATTTTGAGAGACTTCATCGCATTAAACTGGTGAACAATGTTCCTTTCATGGGCAATGAATTTTTCCAAATCTTCATGCAATTCTATTATTAATTGACGTGGATGGACATCAAAAGATTTCTTTAAATACTTTGTAAGTGTTCGTGACTTTTTGGTTTTTAGATCTTGAATCTCTTGCCTCTCAAAACTCCACATTTTATACTTCAATAGTTTTCTATCATCAAACTCTTTTAAACTAGGAGTCCTACTAGTGCAAAACACACAACTTCTTGACCAACATTCTATGCTATATCGATCGCAACATAAATCTTCTAGTAACTTTTGATGATTATTGTAAGGTAATATTTTTGCTTCGTACAATGCGCTCAACTTCATGTCCAGATTACTATGGACTATACATAGACATGTATCACGATTTTTACCATTAGGTTTGACTACCCAGAAAGGACGTAATCGACAGAATGTTTGATAACTAATGTGGAAGTTATGGGCAAACATTTTTTTGTATAGGTTGAGCATTGTATCAAGTAAATACCTTTTTTGTTTCTTAAGCTTGTCTTTGGTAATAAATTCCTTTTTTCCTGCTCCCATACGACTGTTACTATCGTCTTCATAAAACTTGTGAATCATCTGTTCTACACGTTTCGGGTATCTCTCTCGTCGTAATTTAGGTACGGATAGAGAGTTGTACGGTACTGATTTCTTAATACCACTATAAATAGCAGCACTTCAGGTATCCAATGTTTATACTTTTGAATCATGTGCCCAGACACAGCTTTTTTAAATATTTGCTTATCTTCGATACGTCTTAGTCTAGAATAATTTTCTTTCAGCTGTTTATTAAGAACTTCACCGAATAATGCCTTCTTGACAACTTCTTCTCGACCATCAGGTTGAGTTAACATTTTTTGCATTTTAGTTTTCGGTGTATCTTCAATGCTTTTTCTTCTCTTGCTTTCAAGTCTAGCTGATCTTTTCTTGTACTTCTCAAGTTTTTTTTTTCTGTATTCTAATCTTTTCATTTTTCTCTTTGTTTTCTTTCTCCCTTCGCTTTTTTGCCATTTTTATGCGCTGCATATTTGCACTCGTGACTGTGAGACTTGGAGCTAAAAGAGGCTGTTTTGAAACTGGTGTACTGCATCCTGAAGTTGGTGTGACGTGCCCTGAAGCTGGTGTGAAGCGTCCTGAAGCTGGTGTGAGGCGTTCAGAATCTGAAAATGGTATGTTTTTACGTGTAATGTTAGTGTTTACACTATTTAATTGTTTTTTTTTGTTCCGGTAAACAGTACAGTCTTTTTTCCAATTCTTGAGGGCTGCTCTGTGCTCACGTGGAGTCATATCTTTGACAAGTTTTCGCTGACCTTTTTCTTTTTTTCTCTGGTATTTTAGCCTCTCCTTTTCTTTCATTTCTTCCCTCTTTCGAGGATCGTTTTTTCTTCGTTGATATCTCAAACGTTCTGCATCTCTTTTTTTGTAATAATTCTTCTTTGGATAACTTTTTCAATTTAGGAAGCATGCCTATTTGACGATAACTAACTTGTAATAAATTATTCTGATTATGAGGATATATCAATAACAATTTCAAAAGAGAGACTGCGGTCAATTCTACACAGTCCCCTGGAATAAACAACAGTCCCCTGTCAGAATAAAAAGCAGGGGACTGTTGGCAGGGGACTGTGTATTTTGGTTAAATAGTGAAATATCAAGTTAACTATTGTAATGTATTGAACTTTGTGAGTTCTTAAGAAATATGTAGATCAATCCTTATCTAATTACATAAAATATTTTAAATTCTACAAATAAATTATTAAAAAAATAATTAGCAGAGGACTGTGCGTCGTAATGACACCGATCACGCTCTCGCAACAAACGATGAACTTACATTGAATAAAATGATCACACAGTGCTACTAGCACCACTAACACGAACTTCAAACTAATTAGATTAATAACTACATAAGATAACATGAAGAGGCACAGTGGATAATTTTATTTTTGATATTGAACTTATGGCAGGGGACTGTACTTAAAAAACCTGGACAAAGTTTGATCAAATGATGGGAAGGGAATAAATTGATCTTTTTTTGTATTATTTATTTCGGAATCAAGTAGGTTAATTAAATATCTTTTTAAACATTACGCGTAACAATTTATATCATAAATAAATATCTTGAAATAAAATCGCAAAGTGTTAATTCTGGGAATGGGACAGCACAGGGGACTGTTTATTTGGTGGCCTGAGATTTTTTTACTAAAAAACTATAATTAATACTATTCTAACTGTAACTGCTCTAAAAAGAAATATTCCTACGCTTGCGTTTTGTGATATTTTAATTTATATTATATCAATATTAACTGAAAAAATGATCCGGACAGCCATTTACGAGCTTACAGAGAATCACCCATATATTTATATATTTTATATATGATAAGATTGATAAGAATTTGCCAACAGTCTTAGCTTTCTTAGATCTTGCTAAAGCTTTTGACACTGTTAATCACCAAATATTGTTGGACAAACTCTGGAGATGTGGAATTAGGGGTATTCCTCACCAACTGTTGGAAAATTATTTGTCCAATAGAACTCAGAGTGTCAAAGTGAACAATTGTGTAAGTGAAATTAGAACGGTTAGAGTTGGGGTTCCACAAGGTACTGTACTGGATTCGCTACTCTTTATCCTCTACTTAAATGATGTTTTACCGAATAATGACTGAAATGAAACTAAAATAACCATATCATCAGCATATGAAACTATATATGCTGATGATATGGTTATTTTGAGTTCTGGAAAGAACTGGAATGAAGTTAGAACTCGACTATCTGTATGGCTTAATAATATTGATATATGGCTCAGGGGAAATTAACTGTCACTTAATATAGATAAATCAAATTTCATTACTTTTGGTAGTTACGCTGATAGTCTTCCCATAGATTTCAGCCTGTATATTAATCACAAACCTTTGAGAAGGGTTGATAACTGTAAATACCTAGGTTTGTTTTTTGATAGGCTTATGAAATGGGATAAACATGCAACTGAATTGTCAAAAAACCCCATTTTTTTTCATTCTTATTTTATAAACTTAGTCAATCACTTGATAATCACTTGATAATAAAATGCTTGGGGTGGTGCTTATAACAATTCTACTAAACATGTAATTACCATGCAGGACAAAATAATTAAAAAAATGAGTAAACAAGGAAAATGAAATGCCTTTTGAAATAAGAGATGCTTTATTGTCAATGCTTTGACTTTCTACTATCAAGACTATAAATAAATTTATTTACATCGATCTGCTATTACGAGATCAAAGTTGTTATTACTTCCAAAAATTAACAAAACTATAAGTACTAAAATGCCTAGAACGTAGCAATAAAATACTTCAATAAATTACCGAATACCTTGAAAATTTTAAATTGTTCTGATAAACTGTTAAAAAAAAGTTGTAAAAACTGTATAAGTAATGAAACTTCTACTATGACGACTACTTTATTTGTACCTGTCACTGTACCCTATTGTTTTGTAATTTGGTAAATTTTATATTTTTGTAATATGTATTTATTTTTAATCTTAATCTTAGACTAAGAATTTTGTAAATTTTGTAATTTGTATTTATCTATAATCTTAAACTTAGACTAATTGTAAGAATTTTAATTTAATTACATATGTATATATATATATATATATATATATATATATATATATATATATATATATATATATATAAATATATATATATATATATATATATATGTTGTATTTGAGGTTTTCGCGGATAGATACCTGTGTTGTATTGTTTTCTCGGGGATTCCGCGTTGATGTTGAGGGTTGGTTCTGAAAAGAACCGGATTCTCGACGTTTCGGTTATGCGTCCGTGCGGGTCAACGGTTAGACGCATACTGAGAGCTCGTTCGTGCGGTGCGACTACTTATACCTGTCTGGATTCGGGTCATGCGCGTTGTGTGCGGTGCTTCGGTTCGGTTGTTTGTTTGTCTTGTTGGTCGTACATGAGTCTGGGGTGTCTGGGGTTGCATTTTGAGGGTGGATATGATCGGTCGCCATGCTGGGGGCAGTCTCAAGGAATCGTCTCTCGTGTTCATGCAGTAGTCTCGTTTTTCTATCTCTATGGCTTCTCTGTATACTCGTGACATTTCGTGGCTAATCTGTGCAAGAGTCCTTGAATTTCTAAAGTCTATCCAGTGACCGGTGTTTGTGTGTTGGACAAGTGCCGATGAAACTTTGTCTCTGTGTCTGACTGAAACTAAATGTTCTTGAATCCTAGCAGATATTTTTCTATTGGTACGTCCAATGTAGGTTCGTTCACATGTTCCGCAAGGTATTTCGTAAATTCCATGGGATTCTAACGGGATGGTGTCTTTAACGCTGCGTAGCATGGAGGATATTTTCTGGTTAGGTTTGAAAATGGTGTCGATGTTGTGTCTTTTAAGAATTCTGGAGATTTTGTCAGTTGATCCATGAACATATGGTAGGTATGCTGTGCTAACGGGTTTCTGGCGTTCTTCAGTTCTCTGGCTACTGTTCTCTGTACGACGAAAAGCTCTGGATATTAAGCTGTTTGGATATCCATTTGAAGAAAGAGCTTCTCGTAAGTTCCTCAATTCTTTCGGTAAGTTCAGCTGGTCGGCTAGTCTTTTTGATCGGTTGGTAAGAGTGTTTACTACAGATGCTAGTTGTTTGGGATGATGGTGCGAAGAAAAGTTCAGATATCTGTCTGTATGGGTTGGTTTCCGGTACACAGTGTGACTCAAGGTGCCGTCAGGTCTCTTCTGTACCAAAACATCCAAGAAAGGAAGTCGTTGATGCTTTTCTATCTCCATTGTGAATTTAATTTGGTCGTGTTGGGAGTTAAGATGGGTAAGGAATTTGTCCAGCTCTGGTCTGCCGTGGGGCCAGATTACAAATGTGTCGTCAACATATCTTAACCAGAGTGTAGGTTTAAGTGTGGCTGATGAGATTGCCTTTTCCTCAAAATCTGTAAGAAATATGTTGGCTATTACTGGGGATAGAGGTGAACCCATTGGTGCTCCTAGGACTTGTTTGTATATTTGACCACCGTACCTAAAGTATGTATTCTTTAAACAATGTTCTGAAAGATCTGATACGTACTTTTCTGGTTTTAATTTTGATCTTATGATGTTTAAGGCCTCAGGGACCGGTACTTTTGTGAATAAAGATACAATGTCAAAGCTCACAAGGAGGTGGCCGGGCTGGAGTTGGTGATTTTTCAGTATGTCAAAATAACATTTTGCTAAATGCTATGTTTACAACCATACGCCGAAGATTGTGATTCCTATGTCCGCAATGCTGAACACTTTATAGACATACTGAAAAATCACCAACTCCAGCCCGGCCACCTCCTTGTGAGCTTTGACATTGTATCTTTATTCACAAAAGTACCGGTCCCTGAGGCCTTAAACATCATAAGATCAAAATTAAAACCAGAAAAGTACGTATCAGATCTTTCAGAACATTGTTTAAAGAATACATACTTTAGGTACGGTGGTCAAATATACAAACAAGTCCTAGGAGCACCAATGGGTTCACCTCTATCCCCAGTAATAGCCAACATTTTTCTTACAGATTTTGAGGAAAAGGCAATCTCATCAGCCACACTTAAACCTACACTCTGGTTAAGATATGTTGACGACACATTTGTAATCTGGCCCCACGGCAGACCAGAGCTGGACAAATTCCTTACCCATCTTAACTCCCAACACGACCAAATTAAATTCACAATGGAGATAGAAAAGCATCAACGACTTCCTTTCTTGGATGTTTTGGTACAGAAGAGACCTGACGGCACCTTGAGTCACACTGTGTACCGGAAACCAACCCATACAGACAGATATCTGAACGCTTCTTCGCACCATCATCCCAAACAACTAGCATCTGTAGTAAACACTCTTACCAACCGATCAAAAAGACTAGCCGACAAGCTGAACTTACCGAAAGAATTGAGGAACTTACGAGAAGCTCTTTCTTCAAATGGATATCCAAACAGCTTAATATCCAGAGCTTTTCGTCGTACAGAGAACAGTAGCCAGAGAACTGAAGAACGCCAGAAACCCGTTAGCACAGCATACCTACCATATGTTCATGGATCAACTGACAAAATCTCCAGAATTCTTAAAAGACACAACATCGACACCATTTTCAAACCTAACCAGAAAATATCCTCCATGCTACGCAGCGTTAAAGACACCATCCCGTTAGAATCCCATGGAATTTACGAAATACCTTGCGGAACATGTGAACGAACCTACATTGGACGTACCAATAGAAAAATATCTGCTAGGATTCAAGAACATGTAGTTTCAGTCAGACACAGAGACAAAGTTTCATCGGCACTTGTCCAACACACAAACACCGGTCACTGGATGGACTTTAGAAATTCAAGGACTCTTGCACAGATTAGCCACGAAATGTCACGAGTATACAGAGAAGCCATAGAGATAGAAAAACGAGACTACTGCATGAACACGAGAGACGATTCCTTGAGACTGCCCCCAGCATGGCGACCGATCATATCCACCCTCAAAATGCAACCCCAGACACCCCAGACTCATGTACGACCAACAAGAGGAACAAACAACCGAACCGAAGCACCGCACACAACGCGCATGACCCGAAGCCAGACAGCTATAAGTAGTCGCACCGCACGAACGAGCTCTCAGTATGCGTCTAACCGTCGACCCGCACGGACGCATATATCTCTTGAGAATGGCGAATGTTAGTTCGCCGAAACGTCGAGAATCCGGTTCTTTTCAGAACCAACCCTCAACATCAGCGCGGAATCACCGAGAAAACAATACAACACATATATATATATATATATATATATATATATATATATATATATATATATATATATATATATATATATTGTACTGGTTCTATGTACACCTCTATAGAAATGTAATTCCAGAAATAAATAATAAAATAAAATAAATATACACAAAATGTCACCACAAAAATGTATTTATTATTAATTATTGGTAAATATAAAAATATTTTTAAAAAACAATAATTTTAATATAAAATTGGGAAAAAATTACTACGTGAATTTCGATATTACAAGAAAATAATTAAGAAATTACCAAGTTCTCTAATTCACTCATGACTTATAAAATAAATATATAATTAAATGTACGATTTGGTTTCCTGCACTTTTATGCTACGAGAAAAATAATAATGAACATAGACGCGTTTCTGCCTTTCGGCTCATCAGTAAGGACTTATCAAACGAAAGTGCAGGAAAACAAATCGTACTTATATTATCGTAATTATATTTATTTATTTTATAAGTCATGTGTGAATTAGAGAACATAGTAATTTTTAAATTTTTTTCTTGCAATAATTTGAACATTATGATTTTTAATTAAATTAAACTTTTTATTTAAAAAAAATATTTTATTTTCTTTCACGGTCATATTTTTGATTGAATACTGCAATAGATTTGGATCATTTAATAAAATGTCGTGAAATTTCTCATATGAATTAGTCAAATTATTTTTTACGCTTTATATAAATTTTAAAGTTTAATGTTCAACTGTGTTTTTTCAGTTGCAATGAAGCAATATAACACCGTCCACTTTTTGTCTGTTTCCACAATTGCAGACAAACAACATTTAATTTTTTCATCAGTAACGTAATTTTTTACTAATAACAACTCATTAAAAAGATCATTTTCGCAAATATTATTTCTCGGAAAATGTTTACTAACATATTCAAAAGATTTTTCCACATATTCCTATAAAATCTCCTCTTTTAATGTCACCCAATGAAAATTTCAGAATAAGGTGCCATTAAACGACCAGATTTTCTGAAAGAAGTCAGAAATTCTTATAATAACAGCTTAGATATTTCAAGCTGTTATTATAAGAATTTCTGACTTCTTTCAGAAAATCCGGTCATTTAATGGCAATGGAAGAAATGATTCCTTTCAATTTGAGGATATAAATTTTTTTTATTGGTTGACATTAAAAAAGGAGATTTTATGGGAATATGTGGTAAAAATCTTATATTATATATTACAGTACATTTAAAATAAGAAATGCAGATATTTTTTAAAAGCGGGACATTTTTAAAAATTGGCGGAACGCGGGACAGGCCTCCAAAAAGCGGGACTGTCCCTCCAAAATCGGGATGTGTGGTCACTTTAATCTATTATAACATCACAATTCTTGTCTCTCATGTCTCTATCTATTATTATAAAATCGGGACGTAGTGACCACACGTCCCGATTTTGTATTTTAACAAAATAATAAATTTCTTGACTTGGGGACTTGAGCCCCTTAGCTTAACCCCCCGGATCCGTCACTGGTGTCTATGGTATCATCATAATTCTTGTCTCTCGTGTATTACTCGTGTATCTATCTATTGTCACTATTCCTCTCTATCACACCGTGTCTACCTATTCTATCATCACCATTCTTGTATATTATGTTATGTCTATCTATTATATCAATACAATTCTTGTCTCTCATGTGTCTATCTATTGTAACATCACTATTCTTCTCCATCACGTCGTCTCTATTTACTGTGTCATCACTATTCTTGTGTATCATGTCGTGTCAACTATTGTTTCCTCACTATATCTTATATATCATGTCGTCTATATCTATTGTATCATTACTAATCTTGTCGATCATATCCTGTCCATCTATTGTATTAGCATTATTCTTGTTATCATGCCGAATCAAAATGTTGTATCAACACTTCTTCTTCTTTGTTCAACTGTTGGGCTTTGACCATTGTCCAGTATTGTCGCATCTCCTGCCGGTGTAACTCCTTTCTCTCTTCTTTCTAGGGGGTACCAAGGGGCCTCTTTCTAGGGGCGTCTCACAGACTGTCTGTTTTTGAGATCCGTTATTCCCAGTTCTTTATATCCTTCTCGGTCTATGTCAACCAAGTGGTACGAAGTTTCTTGTTTTGCCAGAAGGTGAACAGACGGTTGGTTAGTCGATTTGGCGGCAATCTTGTAACGTGGCCATAGAAAGCTACCCTTTTTTTCCTTGCACAGTCAGAGAACATCTCAATATGTTCGTAGAGCTTAGAGTTATGCCGCCTTCCGAATTCCCCATCTTCCTTTACCGGGCCTAGGATCTTCGTGAGGATTCTCCTCTCACTGATTTCCAATTTCTCTACTAGACCCCTTCGGTTCAAGAAAAGACACCATGACATACAGGGCTTCTGGTCGTAAGACTGATGTGTAGTGCTTAAGTTTCAGGTTGCGTGACAGGCATTTCTTGTGGTAAGTGTTCTTAGACAGCCGATAGGCTAGTTCCAACTTGTTGACTCTCTTGGATAATGATGCTCTTTCTGATAAGTTGGGTTCAATCTATTCGCCGAGATACTTAAATTTCTCAGTCCTCTTTATGTTTCCCTGTTCTAGTAACATCTCTCTGTTTGCTACTCTGATGTTGATGAAGAATTCTGTTTTTTCCAGCGACACCTGAAGACCCACTTTGGCAGCCTGTTTTCTGAGGCAGTTTACCTGCATTGTTGCCATCTCAAGAGAATCAGCAAACAGTGCCATGTCATCTGCAAAGGCCAGGCAATCTACAACCAGTCCATCGTTCTTACGTCCCAGGTAGTTACCACTCTGAGCACCCAAATTGTTCAGTTCCTTGCGCCATTCTCTCATAACCTTTTCAAGGGCACAGTTGAAGAGAAGTGAGGAAAGTTCATCTCCATGTGTCACTCCAGTTTTTATTTCAAAGCTCTCTGAAATCTCGCCTCCAAATTTAACATTGGGTGTTGGTCAAAGTTTCTTGGATGAGTCTGCGGGTTTTGTTATCTAGTGCTTGTTCCTGGAGTACTTTGTTAAGTTTCTCTATCGATGGAATCGTAGGCCTTCCTAAAATCAACAAAGGTGACGACCACCTTGCGGTTTCTCATCTTGGAGTATGCAAGTACAGTTTTAAGGTTGAGGATCTGTTCAATACAGAATCGGGTCTTCCTGAATCCCCCCTGGTATTCTCCCAGTTGACTATCCAACTGATTTTCTGCCCTTGTTTGTAACGCATTCGAAAGAATCTTGTACTTACTTATGTATATTTATTACCTCTACAGGTTTATAAATGGATTCCAAAATTTTATACATAAAACAATACATATATATATATAAATAAAAAAGAAACAAAAAGAAACGTATGCTAATAAAACTAAATAAATCACTAAAAACCTAAACTTGCTATTCCAATTCAGCTCTTGAGATCCTTTTCTGTAGTTCCCCCATGGATCTGTTCTGGGACCGATATTGTTTCTTATAGTGATGAATTCCGTTGTTGGGTGGATTGTCGGCTTCCCTCTCCACATATTGCTCTTCTTCTCTCCTCAACTTTCTTCATCCAATCTATCCCTCTTCCATCCTCGTTTAAAACCTCTTCTCTACCCTCGTCCCTTTCTCTCATTTCTGAACATTCGTTCAGACAGTGTTCTATTATCTCCTTGTTTTCTCCACACATCCTGCATACTCTATTCCTATCCTCCATCCAAAATTTATTATCTCTCTCTTCATTTCCACATCTGAATCTTGCTATTGTCACTCTCTCTTTTCTACTTTCTCTTCCTAGGTACTTTGGCAGTTCTTCCGTTATTATTTTTTCATATTTCCCATTGTACCTAGACTCCCTAATTCTTGCTCTCCTTTCTTGCCTTTGCACATTTCTATCTCTCTGGACCAATTCCTCTGTCATTACTCTACCTCTCTCTCGCATTCTTTCTATCTCCGCTCCTGCATACCCGTTTCTTTCTAGATATGCTTCCCTCTCTTTCCACACCCCCTTTCCTATTACTTTTCTTTTTTCTTTGAGGCACTCTTGCAGAATTCTGCACTCTCCTCTCTCTATCACCCTCTCCTCAAAACTTATTGCTCTCTTTCCTGCTTCTATTCTTATTCCATCTCTCTTTGTTTCCTCCATCACTATATACCCCGGGGTCTCTCTACCTAGTCCTAGCACCCATTTCAAATATTTTTCTTGCACCCTTTCCAGTCCTTCTTGCTCTCTCCACCCCCATATTTCCGCTCCATACATCATCACACTTTTCACCAGGCTATCAAACATCATCACCCTCCTTCTATAGTCGTGTCCAAGTTTTCTCTCTCCTATTCCCCATACCACTCCTAGTATTTTATTGGCTTTCTTTACTAACTCTCTCACGTGTGCTGTTTCAGTATTTCTCTCATTAAACACGTACCCTAGGTATTTAAATTCTTTTACTTCTTCAATTTTCTCCTTCTCCCATCTCCACTCAATTACTCTTCTCCTGCCACCCCCTTTTCTAAACACCATCATCTTGGACTTCTCCACATTCACTGTCAGCTTTTTCCTCCTCATATATTTCTCCATGTTTCTTATCATTTCTTTCATCCCTTTCTCGTCTCTCGCTAGCACCACCAAATCATCCGCGTAGGCTAGGGACCACACTTTTTCTTTGCCCACCACGACCCCACCCGTCTGCGCCTTGCTGAACATCTCCTCTATGTCTCCAATAAATGCTGCAAACAGGCTGGGGCTTAGTGGGCAGCCTTGTCTCACTCCCTTATGCGTATTAAAACCTTCGCTCACCCTTTCCCCAACTCTCACTCTACTTATTTTTTCTTCATAAATCTCTTCTAATTTTGCTATCAGATGTTCCTTTATCCTCTTCTTTCTCAGGCATTCCCACAGTGCCTCTCTTGCTACATTATCAAAGGCCGCCTTCAGGTCCACAAATAATGCATACATCCTGCCGCCCTTCTTTTTTATCTCATTCCCTACTATGTGATTCAAGATGTATACATTATCCATGGTCCCTCTCCCTTTCCTAAATCCCGCCTGTCCGTCTGGTATCACACCTCGCTCCTTCAATTCCTTCGTCAATCTCTCTTCTACAATCATTGCATATATCTTATATGCTGTATTGAGCATGGTGATCCCCCTGTAATTGCTTGCTGTTTCCCTTTCTCCTTTCTTATATATGGGGCATATTATCCCCTCTTTCCACTCCTGTGGGAAGCCCTCTCCCTTCCACACTCCATTCATTATCTCCAACAGCCTGTCAGCTTCCCTTTCAGTTCCATATATCCACGATTCATTCTGTATACCGTCCCTCCCCGGTGCCTTTTTCTTTTTCAGTTTCCTCAGTTGTTGTTCTAATTCTTCTCTTGTTATCTCTTCTATTTCTCCCACCCTGTGTTGACTCTTTTTCTTTTCCTGTCTGATTTCGTCACCACCCAGCAGCTGACTGAAGTACTTTCTCCATTCCTCCATAGTAATTCTATTACTCACTCTTTCTACTTTTTTCTTTCTTTCCCTATTTATGTATTTCCATACCTTTTTTTCCGTCTTTATGCCTTTCATCTTTAGTTCTTCTTCCATCCATTTCTTTTGCTTCTTCTCCTTGCATACTAATTTGTACCTCTTGCGTGCTCTCTTGTAATCCTCATTACTTGCTTTTCCTCTTTTCCAATTTCTTAATTTCTTTCTTACTGATTGCTTCCCTTCCCTGCATTCTTTATCCCACCACTCGTTTTTCCAAGCCCCCACCTTCACTCTTGTCTCTATCACTTTTTTTTCTGTTGCATTTTTTACGTGATCACCCAGTTCTTTCACTTTTTCGTTTATCCCTTCCTCTTCGTATCTAGCCTCCCTAAGTCTTGTTCTATAATTTTCTATTGCTTCTTCCGTCCAGATATTCTTCACAATTTTTCTTCTAACATCCTTCTCACTTCTTCTATTTTTCTCTCTTCCTTTTGTCTTCACTTCCAATGGCATATGATCCGACTCGACTCTTTCTCCCACCTTGAATTGTTCTATTTCATCCCATGCTTCTTCATTCACCATAACATAGTCAATAACTGTCTCCCCTCTTGGTCCGATATATGTGTACTCTCCTTTCTCATCTCCTATACTGTTTCCATTAAGTATGTCCCACCCTCTTTCTTCTACTAGACTTATCAGTAGTCTCCCTTCGGCGTTTTCTGTTGTGTCTTTTGTTGGTCTTCTTTCTATTGTTGTTTGTTCTTCTTCTAGCCGTATTCCTTTTTCTCCAATTCTTGCGTTAAAGTCCCCCCCAATCACCAGAGTTCCCTCGTCTTGCTGTTTTACTCGCTCTTCTATCATTCTCTTCGTTTCTTTCATACTTCTGCTGTATATTGTTATAATTCTCCATTTTTTCTGTCTAATTTTCACCGTTCTTTCCATAATGCCTCTTTCTTCTTTTGCTTCGGTTCTGTTTTCTTCTTCCAAACCCTTTTTCACTCCCATTATTATCCCCCCTTTAGCTCTCCCTTTCCTGCTTACCCTCTCTGCAAATTGACACTTCCACTTAAACTCTTTCGGCATTATTTTTTCCAATTTTTCCCACCCCTTCTCTTCCACCCACGTTTCTACCAGTCCCACTACATCAAATTTTCCCAAATATTCCCAAAACTCATTGTCTTTGTTTTTTATCCCCGCTGTGTTCCAGTATACTATTCTTAACTGCTCCGTTTCTTCCTTATTCCTCTCCATGTTCGTTTTCCGTTTTCTGTCCTGTCGTCTTTTCCTTGTGCTCTTATTCAAAAATTTGTTGTGTTTAACTCCCCCTTTTCATCATCCCACTTAAAGCCTTTTCCGTCTATCCATATCTTTTTATAACCGACTTTCGCCCACCGTCCTTTTTGTCGCTCTTCTTTGGCTATCGCTCTTAATTCCTTCTGTATTTCTCTTTCCTTCTTTGTCAGATCGTCTTCTATGTATACTCTCTTTTCCCTTTTTTCTCTTAGTTTCCTCTTATTTTCCATAACTTTCCGCTTTTCACCCCAGGTCCCAAGTTCCGCCACTAACATTTTCCCTCCACTTATTTTATACATCTCTTTCACCGTCACTTCTACCTCTAATTCTGCCTTTATCCATTCTTCCAGATTCTTCTCGTTCTCACATTCCCCTTCGTCCAGTCCCGTCACAACAATCTTCTTTTTTCTCATTATTTTTTCCTTCTCTTCCATTTTCTCCTCCAGTCTTTTAATTTTTTCATTTAGTTCTGTCTTTTCTCTTTCCCATTTTTCTTCCTTTTCACGCATCATATTTTTCAAGTATTCCATTTCCCGGCTCATCTTCCGATTCTCTTCCTTTATCTCTCCTATATCTTCCATAATTTTTTTCAGCATCTTCATTTCCTCACCCATTTCCTTTTTAGCCGGTGATCTTTCCAGTTTTCTACTTTTTTGAAAGGGGTTCAACCTTTCTTCTGACTCTCTTCCCTTTTCTCTTTTCCTTTTATAATCCTCGTCTCGGTCGCTTTCACTCTCACTTTTTTTCATTTTTTCTTTTTCTTTCTTTTTTTTCTTCCTTATCGCGCACCGTTTTTACGCGTCACAAATAAAAAATAAAAAAAAACTCAATCCGTAAAACTCGCTTCACAAAACACGTCCGCTCCGCTCAACCGCTCGAATTGGAATCCCGAAAGAATCTTGTATGTTACCGGAACGAGAGAAATTCCACCGTAGTTGTTTAGATCCGTAAAATCTCCCTTTTTGTGAAGCGGATGGATCAGAGCAGATTTCCAATTGGGTGGTAATTTCTCTGTTTCCCAGATGTCGGTTAGCTTGCGCACGGCATTATTTCCAGCACCTTTCCACAGTTCAGCAACGATAGAGTCCTCCACCTGCCTTATTATTCTTAAAAAGTTGAATGATCTGGCCAACTTCTTCGAATGAAGGGGGATGCGAGTATTATTATATATTGTATATATTATATATTAATATTATATATTGTATCAACACTATTATTGAATCGCACGTCGTAACTACCTTTAGTACCATCATTATTATTGTCTATCATATCGTGCCTATCTTTTGTACCAACAACATTCTTGCCTATCATGTCATGTTTATCTATTCTATCACTACAATTCTTTTCTCTCAGGTGTCTATCTGGTGTAACATCACTATACTGTCTATCATGTTCTCTCTACCTATTGTATCATCACTATTCTTGCATATCATGTTGTGTCTCTCTATTCCATCATCACTATATTTTATCTATCATGTCGTGTCTATCAATTGTGTCATGACTATTCTTAATTATCAGGTCGTGTCTAACTATCGTATTAGCACTATTCATGTCGTGTCTACTTATTGTATCAGCAGTATTATTGTCTATCATGTCGCATCTATCTATTGTATCATCACTATATTTTATCTATTATGTCGTGTCCATCTATTACATCATCTCTAATGTGTATGTCTGTTGTATAATCAGTATACTCATCTATCATGTCGTGTCAACTATTATTGTCTATAATGTCTTGTCTATCTCTTGTACCATCATTATTATTGTCTATTACGTCGTGTGTATAAATGGTATCATCACAATTCTTGTCTACCATGTCGTGTCTATTTATTCTACCATCAATATTATTCTCTATTATGCCGTGTGTATCTAATGTATTACCACTATTCTTGTCTATCATGTCGTGTTTCTCTATTGTATCATCATTCTAATCTAATATATTATGTCGTGTCTATCTAATATATCATCACTAATCTTTTCTATTTTGCCGTGACTATCTATTGTATAATCACTATACTCGTCAATCATGTTGTGTCTACGTTTTGTATCATCACTATTCTTGTCTATCATGTCGCGACTATCTAGTGTTTCGTTACTATTCTTTTCTATCGTGTCGTCTATATCCATTGTATCAATACTATTCTTATCCAGCATATCCTGCAAGTCGTGTCTATCTATTGTATTGTCACCATTCTTGTCCATCATGCCGTGTCTATCTATTGTATCATTACTATTCTTGTCTAGCATGTCGTGTCTGTCATGTCGTGCCTGTCTATTGTATCATCACTATCCTATATCGTCAGTATCTATTGCATGTCGTGCCTGTCTATTGTATCATCACTATACTATATCGTCTGTATCTATTGCATTTCGTGACTATTCTTGTTTATTATTTCGTGTCTCTATATGTATAGTATCCTGACAATATTTGTCTATCTTGTCGTGTCTAATTTTGTTGAATGGCACATGTCCAAATTGATGAAAAGTGGAAATTAAGTTCTCTTAAATAAATGTATATTTCGCGACGCTTGGTGCAAATATAGTGTTTGAAAAATATAGGTGGAAGTGTCTAGGGAGGCGAGAAGCGTAGGAAACATAAAATTGACCGACTTTACTTTCATGTATTTCCCATTTGGGACGCTGATATATAAAATATAAATGTTCTTCTACATATTTGCACCTTTTCGTCACTTCTTATTATACTCACAACCGGATAACAGAATGTGTAAATGAGGTCGACTCCTGCCGACTCAATTGCTTCCAACTCATATTCATCCACTATATCCACTTTAATTATCTTGTCTTGTGTCTTACGATAAATATGAACTTTCGCCCCTGTGAAGCTTCACCGGTATAAATTTATTCTCCCATATTTTTGTTTATGTACTTTTTTAATAAGATGCGGTGAAATTACCGGACGGTGAAAAGTGCGCGATGAAACTTGGCAGAGGTGAATTCTTAAGATCCAAACTCAGGAACAAATCTATATTTATACCCGAATTTCCTCACTTCAATTCCTTTTCAGTTCAGATTTTGCGCAAAATTTCTGGAAGACTGAATCCCACATGAAAAGGAAATACGCCAAATCGATATCAACGGATTCCCCTAAAGATGTTAATCCACGATTGCTCAATTCTTCAAGCAAGTTGTTACATTCAACACTGCGAACCCTGTCTTCAGTGAGCAATTTCAGAGTGAAATGATTGACACTTCTCATTTTCCCTGTGCGGAATCACACAAATACAAAATGCAAATATTTCCCCACGAACATTCCCCTTCGGTAAGAAACGGCTCTTATTGGATTTCTGTCAAACCAATGCCAAGAACACGAAAGGACAAAATATTCACACGAACAAAAATAATAAATAATACGTCTGAAATTACACCGCAAAGGCGTCAATGTTGTTCAGTCTTCTCTATCCAGTCTTCTGTCTATGGTCTGTTCTATTTAGTCTTGTCTGTCCAGTCCAATCGTATCAGTCCAGTGTTCCCTATACAGTCCTGCTTGCTTAGTCCTTTTTGTCCAGTCTACTCTATCTAGGCCTGTCTGTCCAGACTTCTTCATTCAGTCTTCTCTATCCAGTATTTTCTGTTCAGTCTAGTCAGTCCAGCCTTGTCTGTACGGTATTGTCAGTCCAGGCTTGTCTGTCCAATCTTCTCTATTAGGTTCTGTCTGTTCAGTCTTGTCACTCCAGTCTTGTCTGTCCAGCCTTCTCTGTCAAGGCTTGTTCATCCATTTCTGTCTATCCAGTCTTTTCCGTTCAGTCTAGTCAGTCCAGTCTTGTCTGTCCAGTCTGGTATGTATAGTCTTGACTATCCAATCCTGTCAGTCCAATCTTATATGTCCAGTCTTGTCTGTCTAGTCTTGTCTGTACAGTGTTGCTTGCTGAGTCCTGTCTGTACAAGCTTGTCTGTCCAGTCTTGACTGTCCAGTCATATCTGTCTAATCCTGTCTGTCCAGTCTTGTCTGCATATTCTTGTCTGTATAGTCTTGTTCGTTGAATATTGTCTGCCCAGTCCTGTCTGTCCAGGCTTGTCCGTCCAGTTTTCTCTATCCAGTCCTGTCTGTCCAGACTTCATCATCCAGTCTTTTCTCTTCAGTCTAGTCAGTCCAGCATTGCCGATACAGTATTGTCTGTCCAGGCTTGTCTGTCAGTCTTCTGTATTAAGTCCTGTCTGTTCAGTCTTGTCACTCCAATATTGTCTGTCCAGTCTTGCCTGACCACAGTCTTGTCTGTCCAGGCTTGTCTGTCCAGGCTTGTCCGTGCAGTCTTCTCTATTCAGTCCTCTCTGTCTAGGTTTATTCATCTAGTCCTCTCTACCCAGTCTTGTCTGTTCCGTCTAATCAGTACAGTCTTTTCTGTCCAGTCTTGTCTGTTCTGTCTTGACTATCCAATATTTATGTCCAATCTTGTATGTCCAATCTTGTCTGTCTAGTCTTGCCTGTTCAGTGTTGCCTGTTCAGTCTTGTCGGTCCAATCTTATCTATCCAGTCCTGTCTGTTCAGTCATATCTGTATAATCTTGTCTGAACAGTCTTGTCTGTCCAGTCCCGTCTGCGCAGTCTTGTCTGTCCAGTCTTGTCTGTATAATCTTGTCTGTCCAGTCTTGTCTGTCCCTGGTTATTGCTCCAGTCTTATCTGTGCAGTCGTGTCTTTGTAACCTTGTCTGTCCAAACAAGAGTTAAAAAAATCTTGTATGTCCAGTCCTGTCGGTCCAGCCCTGCCTGTTCAGTGTTGTCTGTCCAGACTTGTTCGTCTAATTTTGTCTTCTCTGATCTAATCTTTTATGGCTAATCTTATCTGCCAGCCTTGTCTGTTCACTTTTATGAAGATAAAGAATGAAGTACACCTCCACTTTATTATATGTTTAATATATGCTGAACATGTTACAGATTTTGATATTGCTGCATGGTGGGTTATCAACAGATTATAGTTGTGTGTTTGTTGCTCATTCGGCTTATAAAAACTTACCAATATGTATTTGTGTTGTATGATAAACAGGATACTTATATAGGTGCCAGTGATTGCTAGTATATTGGCCCAGTCTTGTCCACCCAGTCTTGTCTATCCACTCTAGTCTATTCAGTCATCTTTGGCTTGTCTTGTTGGTCAACTCTTGTCTTCTAGTCTTATCTATCAAGACTTATGTGCATGGACTTGACTGGACTTACCTATCCAGATTTCTGTGTCTAGTCTCGTCTGTGAAATCTTATATGCATTATATTGTCTGTCTAGTTATTTTCTATTAGTATGATTTCATTTTGTTACACAGAGCAGGAAATATTTTGTTTAACTAATTATGGAAAAAAAGTTGTGGAAAGGACAAACGAAAAATAAATTGTCCGGGATTAACGCTGGCGGTTGGGGGTCGAAGTCGTTAGGGATGTTCACACAACCGGCTGGCAGTGTAAACAGATTAAGCTTCAACCGCAAAACTCGCCGACGGAACGAAAAGCACGGCAGAAGCTCCAATTTGTGTGCAGCGCAAATTGTTAAGAGAGCTCTAAACCTGTCGAGTTTATTCCCAACGCACGGAATCGAACGTCTTGTCTGTGCACTGAAAACCCATCGACCCACGACCAACTAATAATTATTTATTTATGGATTTATTTATTTTGATTTATTTATTTATCAATAATTCATACATTAATTCATTTAATCAATCATACATTCGATAATTCATTCGTGTATTCATTCATTAATTTATTCATTCATTTAATAAGTTATTCGTGCATTCATTCATTTAATCAATCAGTAATTCATTCGTGCATTCATTCATTCCATCAATCAGTAATTCATTCATTCTATCAATCAGTCATTAATTCAATCATTTCTTGTTCTTTCGTCGTTTTTCCCATTCAAAAAGCGTGTTTGAACTTGTTAGTTGGTTTGATGGTTTTCGCATTCTTATCCTCCCAAAATCTCTTCATTCCTGTATGTATGTTGTATCTTGCGTTCTGTCAACCACTTCCTACCAGTTTTCTTTTTAGGATCCTCCAGAAATTTATGTTTGGCTACTTTTGTCATAAATGATCCACGGTTTGCTATGATCTTCTCTGTGATATTCATTTCTATTACAAACATTATTAATACAATTTTTGACCTCGTCGTGTCGAACTTAAGCTCTCCCATATTAGTCAAGCGTGCTGATACTTCAATGGTGATTGAAGATCTACACCACCATTATCTATTAAATTGAACTAAGTGCAATCTCTGATAATACTAGGTTTCCTTCAAATACTAATACTCGCTATAACTTTAAAAGGGCTAATTTTGTCACATTATACTGTGAACTGTGTAATAATTACTGGTCATTTTTAAGCAACTATACTGATGTGAATAATGCTTTGGATATGTTCCATACAATTCTATATTCAAAACAACATATTTAAGTCAATCTCCTTTCACAATGTAGCAGATCTATGTTTCCTGTATTGTTTAGTTCTGAAATCAAAAGGAACTTAAAAACTAGGGCGTATTATAGACAAAAATGGCTTTCAAGTAGGAATCATATATATAGTAATGAATTCGAAAGGCTCAGATCACTCACTAAACGGAAAATCAGTGAAACATATCAGGTGTATCTGAGGGAACTAGAAGACAATATCAAAGACAAAATCAAATCCGAAAGGATTATGAACTTATGCTCATATGAAACAAGTTGCTATAAGAATACCTAGCAGAATTACTAATGAAAGTCAGGAGTATTCTACACCAAGTGACGTCGTTAACGGTTTTGCCTCACTATTTTCTTTAAGTTATAAACCTGCCAACACCACTAATTTTCCTGACATCTTAGTAACTGCCTGTCTTATACCTTAAATTCAATCTCAGAAAATGATTTAATACGCATTATGGCGCGGTTACCTAATAAATTGTCAGCTGAAGATAACTCTGTTCCTTTTTTCCTAATTAAAGGTTGTAGATTTATATTTGCTAAGCACCTTCCTATTATTATAAATCTTGCTATTAGTACGCGCATGTTTCCTTCAAGGTGGAAGTTGGCTGAAATTACTCGGGTTTATAAAAAGGGAGTAATACATATTCTGGGAAATTAACGACCAATTGCTTTATTAAGTAATTTTTCAAAAATATTCTACCAGGTTATTTATTCAACTATTTTCACAAACGTTTATTCATTTATTTCTTCTAACCAACACGGTTTCATGCCAACTAAATCTACCACAACCAATCTTGCATTATTTTCACAATATGTTTCAGAAGTTATAGACGGACTAGTATATACGGACTTTTCTCGAGCCTTCGATACCCTAGACCACGACATAATACTCATGAAACTTGCTGAACTTGGAGCTGCTCCAAGTCTACAACAGATCATGAAATCCTATCTATCTGTTCGGCAAGCGAACGTAGCTCCATAGTTTTCATTCGTACAAATTTTCAATGGATTCTAGTGTTCCACAGGGTTCAAATTTGGGACCGCTACTTTTTATTATTTTTATTAATTCCTTGTTAAATTCCCTAAACTGTTATGTATTGGCCTATGCAGATGACATAAAACTTTTTACAAGCGTCACTTCGCCAAATGATGTTATGTTTCTTCAACACAACATTAACAAATTAGTATCCTGGTATGAAACTCATAAACTGGACCTTAATGTTGATAATGCTGCTCCATGTCATTTTCCCGGAAATCTCACCATTTCACAACATCATACACAGTGAATGGTTTACAACAGTGCTCCGCAACCGCTGTGCCGCGGCACACTACTGTGCCGCGAGGTGATCTTAGCTGTGCCGCGATTTTCTTAAGAATAATTAATATGTTAAAATGTCAATATGTAATTTCTCAGAGTCGAAATTATATACAAAACAAAAACATGTACTTAGTTAAACAAAAAATGTACATTATACATATAGTACTGTGAGTGTTAGTTTGCGTACTTATGCGTAGAGATGTACGTCTCTATGTAGAGAGTTTAATGTGATATTATTATTACATTAGTAAAGCAGCTTGCTTTTATGCTTTTCTAAGCATTTTCTTATTAAATAATCGGCACTAGTGCATTTATTTCGGGTTAGTCAACTGAGTGTTTTGCCAATATGTTATTTTTTATTTAAGCGTAGCTTTGAGCTAATATTAATTATAATCCCAATCTTCTAAAGATTTCAGAAACACGAATCGAATAAATCGTTCTCGACTTAACAAAATTCTGTCGTAGGTTAGAAATATTAAAATTAATCGTTATAAATGTACTAGTAGTGATCGATTTTCGATCTCTTCATTTCGTGGCGATTTTAAGATCGATCTGGCTGACAAAAATTGGGCTTTAAGAGATCGACGTATAATAAAATCGAATCGAGATCGGAAACTCTAGTATAAACCCATATTTCGCTGTTGCACGTGGGGCAAATTACGGAGGGCGTACTTTGTGCACTTTGTGTCTGAGTCTCGACGTATTTTGTTCTATCTACCGAACTGATGATCATGTTAGTCAGTCTGAATCCGAACGAGAAGAACTCCCATCAAGTACCACATTTTTAGGTTATTTTGTTGTTATACCTCTAAAAAATATGGACAAGTTTTTAAAAAGATTTTCGAATTCACCGACAAACCAAAATGAACCAAGCACAAGTGGTGCTGTAAATTAACAGAAGATGTGGGAAAGAAAGTATAACGAAGACTACATTCGATATGGATTTTCGTGTTGTGATAAAGAAACGCCACCCAAACCAGAATGCATCATTTGCGGAGAAATGCTATCTAACGAAGCAATGGTACCCAGTAAACTGCTTCGCCATTTAAATTCAAACCATCCTAGTTACGTTAAGAAGGACAAATCATTTTTTCTTAGACTGTTCGATCAAAGGCGAAAACAAAAGCAATCACTGTTATCGTTAGTCACAGTTTCTAATAACGCCTTAGAAGCTAGTTACCATGTTGCAAGATTAATTGCACGTCAGAAAAAACCACATACTATTGGTGAGACACTCATTAAACCAGCATGCATAGAAATTGTTAAATCCATGCTTGGGCCTAGAGAAGTTAATGAAGTAAAAAAAGTACCGTTGTCAGCTGATACTGTTAAAAAACGTATCAACGATATGTCGAACGATATTTTAGGAATACTAATTGCAAAACTAAAAACGGCCCAGAAGTTTGCACTACAAATTGATGAATCGACGGATATTAAAAACCGAGCACAACTCATAGCTATTGTACGTTTCGTTGACGAGGGCACCATAATAGAGAACTATTTATTTTGCAACGAGCTTCCAGAGCGAACTACCGGCGAGGAAATTTTCAAAGTAACAGATGATATTTTTAAAACTTATGATATGCATTGGAGTAATTGAATTAGTATTTGCACGGATGGGGCTGCAGCAATGTTGGGCAAGAACAAAGGTTTTATTTCGTGCGTAAAACGGCAAAATCCAAATATAGAAATTACACACTGTTGCATACATCGCGAAGCATTAATGACTAAAAACTTGCCAACGGAACTATTGAAAACGATGAATCAATGCATTACTATCATAAACATTATTAAAACAATAGCCTTAAATTTTTTAAATAATATGTGAAGAATTGGGATCGGATTATGAATCCTTATTGTTTTACACCGAGGTACTTTGGGCTAGGGTCCAGAACGTAGGATCTTTCCCTACTTAACAAATATTGCAATGTCTGCTTCTAAAATATTAGGTTTTATTATGAGAATTTGTGCATCTTTCGGAGACATCGACATAAAGTTATTGTATTTTGCATATGTAATAAGCAAACTCGAGTATGGGTGGCTTATTTGGTATCCATATTTCATGAATCATATAATGCTGAACACCAGAAGAGAAGGTAGTTTACTGCTAAGTTTTTATGGAAGATTATTCATAAAAAAGTGGATGCTTCATTTCTGTTGTCAAAAATAAACTTCCATATACCTAGGTAAAATTCTAGGTATATTAAGACAATTTACATTCCAGGGGCCCGTACCAACTGTCTTTGGAGAACAGCAGTTACTGTAATGTGTCAGATTGCGATGGCACGCTATAACGATATTTTCTTTGACAAGTTGTAACGTAACCGGATTGCTTTACATTAGTTATATATTGTTATAGTATATTACGTGACAAGAGTTGCAAGTTCATATTACTTACGAGCGGAACAGTTACGCGAGAGTCGCGTAGCGGCTAGTGCGTAATTCCGCGAGTACGTAATTGCCATACAACTCGAGTTATGTACTATACTTTATCTACGACCACACTAACTGTTTCTATTTAATGAGAAAAAAATGTTTGATGTAACAAATTTATTTCTTATTAGGTACATTATTTAATAAACAAACAGTTGTATTTTCTTATATAACTGTTACTCGATCTTATTTAACTTGATAGAAATGAAAAGAAATACATTCTTAATGGTTACATACCTTATTATTTAGTACTTATTTGTACTTTTCGTTAGATTTAAACGTGAAAAAACGAAATGAATGACAGTTTCTATGTGAATGATGTGATGTTTAATGATTGTTTAAAAATCACGGATTACTATATTTAAAAATAGTATCAACGTGCAGCTCTCAACCAATCAACGAATCGTAAACCAAACGCTCATGGGTGTTTATGAATTATTACATAACATTAATCGCGGATTGTTACATATGTGTATGTTATGATGTATTTACATAGTCCACGAACTGTACAATAATCGGCATTTACGATAGTGGTCGGAGAAAAAATTTATTTATTGTTGTCTTGTAAATGTGGTTTCCAGTTAGGCAATAAAGTATTATATTATTTTATTGACCTTCTTTGAGTTGATTACTTTGAATAATCTTTTAGTTAGGTTAGGTCTATCGTCTTCCATTATATATATATATATATATATATATATATATATATAAATATATATATATATATATATATATATATATATATATATATATATATATATATATATATATATATATATAGAGAGAGAGAGAGAGAGAGAGAGAGATTCAGGCGCCTCTTCCGTACGGCATCATAAAACCTGTTAGTGAAGGAATGGAGTTCCGCTGTTCGTCTCTTAATCCACATTTCACTTTTTTAATCCATTTTTCACCAAACATTTTCCGTAGAATTTTCCGTTCATGCTTTTTGATTTCTGTAGGTTTATAGTGACCACCTAAGCATATGGTTTGTGAAGCATATAAAGCTTCTGGCAAAACAACTTGTACAACTTGTTGTTGTAGTGAGAGTCTGCTGGATAATAGCTCTGGTCTTCTTGTCCATTTTGCATTACGTGATATGACTCTATTATTATAATAATTCCATGCTAGTCTGTACGCCTTATGGAGTTTGGTGGCTCTTTCTACGTTGGCTTTACTGTCTAGTCTTGATGGTATTATAATTTCTCCAAGGTATTTGAAGGAGGACACCTATGGAATTGTGCCGTTTTCCATCTCTAGCGGAGTTTTTGCACTACTCTAATGCAGATTTTCCATGTATTGAATTTTCTCGTATGATATCTAGAGGGCAGCCTTTGATGTTACATTGTGTAGTCTCTGTATATCATATCTTGTTTCATCCTTGGTCTTAGTAATGACTGCTAAATCATCAGCAAACATACGCCTTCTTAAAGTCCACAAAAGTGACTATTGTGCTGGTACTTTCACGGCGAATCCTTAATATCGTCTTTAAATTCCATATCTGTTCTCTAGGTACATGTTCGACCTCTTCTGAAACTCTCTAGATACTCGCCAATAAGGTTCTCTGTTTGTTTTTCTAATCGGTTAAAAAGAGCTCTGGAAAGGTTTTTTTACGCAATTTTGTGTGCAGTAGAGCAGGGATTCCAAAAGTGCGGGCCGCGCCCAAAATGCGGCCCGCGAATATATTTTTATTAAAATAATAAAAAATAAATAAACAGTAAAATAGATAATAAAATTGTTCAGTCCTTAATAATAAACTTTTCATAACGGTAAAAAAGTGTTTCCAACAGATACAGAACGACACTACGAACTAAGAAAGTCCTTCAGTGGTCAGAAATTGATGTTGAAAAATTTGGTTAAACAAAATGAGTCCTCCGTTTTGGCTAACTATGTTATTGCGCAAGAAATTGTCAAACATAGTAAACCATTTTTAGAAAGAGATTTTTTTAAATTTGAATGTTAAAGCTGTCTACATAGTACGTCCAGATAAAAAGTCTTTATTCAAAGATATTTGTTGCTCGAAAATGACCACTTCCCATAAAATAGAACATATTGATGAGGATGTTTTGCAGCAGTTTCAAGAAATTTTAAAATCGTTTACTGCTTTTTCCATTGCTTTGGACGAAAGTACCGACCGATATATGCGATTCGGCACAACTTTTAATATTTTTTCGTGGTCAAAGCTTAGAAATTCCGTACCAGGGGATGTGATATATTTTCCGCGGTGGAGCATGCTTTTAATTCGAACAATATTAATTGGAACAATTTGGTAGAAATAACTAGAGACGATGCTCCATCTAAGATGTTGAAGTTGAAATATGATGTAATGATGAGGTAATTTATCGGTATTGTCAGGGTATACCGATAAATCATACATCATTATCATTGTAATATTAACCAGGATTATAGCTCAAGTGTTAAAAATGAATATTTCTATGAATGGTGTTACTAATACTAATACATTTAATTTTATCAAAAAAACCTGCTGTCAATCACCGCCAATTTAAAACTCTTTTACAAGAATCTGAGTCTCTATTTGGAGTTATATATTTTTCAAAAGTTCGATGGCTTTCAACAGGACAAACATAAAAAGGGTTTTTTAGTTTATGAAAAGAAATTACAAAGTTTTTAACTGAAAAAAATCGTTGCCTCATTGCAAAATATTAACTGGTTACGTGACTTGACATTTCTAGTCGACGTAATTGGTGTTATGAATGACTTAAATTTGAAATTACAAAGTAATAACTTTTTGGCCCGCCAGAAATTTTAGAAATACCAACTTGGCCCGCCCAGGAAAAACTTTAGGAATCCCGGCAGTAGAGATATGCGTGTATAGTTGTTTGGATCCGCCTTGTCACCTTTCTTGTGTAATGGATGTATTAATGCGCACTTCCAATTTTGCGAGATTGTTTCCGTTTCCCATATTTCTACAAAGAATGCATGCATTCTGCTTACAAGGTCATCTCCAAGGTTACACATCTCTGCGGTGATGCCGTTCTCTCGAGGGGCTTTATAATTTTTAAGCGATCCTATGATCTCCGTTGTTTCCTGTTTTGTCGTTGGTTGTGAATCGGGGCTGGGCATGGGTTACTCAAAATTCAGTCTTTCCTTTGAAGGATTACAGTTGAGGAGGTCTCGGAAATAGTCAGCTAGAATGTTGCAGTTCTCTCTAGTGTTGGTCTCGAATGTTCCATCTGCTCGACGGAAACAGATGGTGGTTGATAACTGGATAAATTCTCACAGAAGGTTTTGAAGAAATTCTTGGTGTTGTTTTTGAGGAAATCTTGTTCGATTTCTATGATTCAATTTTTGTTCTAAGTTCGTTTCTATCGGCGGATTATTTTTGACGAAGTTTTTTGCACCTTTAGGAAGGTTTTATTTCTCATTGTTTCTCATTGTTTGATGTCCATTCCGCTGATTCCATGCTTTTGTGCGGTCATCAATGGGTTTATCGCAAGTCGTGTTCATCACCTATGGTTGCGTTTCCTAGAACACCGTCCTAATTTCCTGGCTGATGTCTGAAGTGTTTTACAAAGACCTGACCAGTCCTTGGGGTTCTACTCTCGTATGTCTTATAGGACGATCGCGACGTTCTGTGTAAGACATTCTGGGTCAACTCTTGAAGATCTGTTGAATTTAGGTCTGCATCTGTTAGGTTGGAATGTCCATTCCGCTGATTAGAGTGCGGAAGATCCGCTCACTTTGATTTGTATTAGGTAGTGGTCCCAGTCGACAACACCCTTCCGTACACTAACATTTTGGATCTCTCATCCATTCATTTATATATTGTTACGAATTTTCGATATATGTTTTTTCATAATTTTCGATTTCGATTTTATTATAATTTTCGATATATTGTTACGAACTTCTTCTTGTTACGAATAGGCATACTTTGTTCCACGCTTGGTCAACTGCTGGCCTTTGATCCTTGCCTAGTATTGTCGCATCTTCTGCCGGTGTAACTTCTTTAACTCTTCTGTCAAGGGAATACCTTTCCTTCGGGTTTTTTCCTGAAACCCCGGACTTCCTTCAGGGTGCGTCTCACAGACAGTCTGTTTTGGAGATCTGTTATTCCCAGTTCTTTAATATCCTTCTCCGTTTCTGTCAACAAGTGGTACGAACCTTCTTGTTTTGCCAGGTGAACAGACGGTTACTTAGTCGGTTTGGAAGCAATCTTGCAACGTGGCAACTGAGCATTCTCGTCTCTCTGATTTTCAATTGCTCTAACAGACCTCTTGCCGGCGCGAGTGGTGTAGAAGTGACGCTCGTGACCTCATGCTAGAGCGCTAACTAACAAGTATAGAAGGACCGATTTCTATCCCCAGTGCCGACCGCATTTGTAACAGAAGACAAATGTGAAAAATATTAGTTAGCGCAATTTACAATAAAAACTAGGTTTTTGGGCCTATAAGTGTATGTGAATGCAAACTGCAATAGGCCACAAGTAGGCCGCAGTGTTTGAATGGTTAATACCCGGCATCCACATCGGACCAAACTTTAAAGAAGAAGAAGAAGAAAAACAGACATCTTCGGTTCAAGACCCACTTTGGAAGCCTGTTTTCTGAGGTAATTTACCTGCATTGTTGCCGTCTCAAGAGAATCAGCTATCAGTGCAACGTCATTTGCAAAGGCTAGGCAATCTACAACCAGTCCATCGTTCTTACGTCCCAGGTAGATACCACTCTGAACACCCAAGTTGATCAGTTCCTAGCGCCATTATCTCAAAACCTTTTCAAGGACACAGTTGATGAGAAGTGGGGAAAGTCCATCTCCTTGTCTCACTCCAGTTTTTATTTCGAAAAATTATTTCTGAAATCTCGCCACTAAATTTAACCTTGGAATGGGTATTGATCAAAGTTTCTAGGATGAGTCTGCGGGTTTTAATGTCTAGCCCTAGTTTCTGAAGTACTTTGTTAAGCGTTTATCTATCAATAAAATAGTAGGCCTTCCTAAAATCAACAAAGGTGACGACCACGTTGTAGTTTCTCTTAAAGTATGCAACTAAAGTTTTAAGATTGAGGATAAATTCAACACAGTTACGGGTCTTCCTGAAGCCTGTCTTGTATTCTCCCATTTGACTATCCAGCTGATTTTCTGCCCTTGTTTGTAACGCCTTGGAGAGAATCTTGTATGTTTCCGGGACGAGAGAAGTTCTACGGTAGTTGTTTTGATCAGTAAAATTTCCCTTTTTGTGAAGCGGATGGATCGGAGCAGATTTCCAATCGGGTGACATTTTTTCTATTTCCCAGATGTCCTGGATGATTTCGGTTAGTTTTCGCACGGCATTGCTTCCAGCACCTTTCCACAGTTCAGCAACGATAGAGTTCCCTCCAGCTGCCTTATTACTTAAAAAGTTGAATGATCTGGCCAACTTCTACTAATGAATGGGGCATTGAGTCAGGGTTTAGTGTGGTTTCTTTATAGTCGAAGTGTCAATTTTTCACTGGGTGGATCACAGTAGAGTAGATTTTTAAAGTACTGAGCTAAAGGTGGCAGTTGTCTTTGTCGTTAAAAGCCAGTTTGCCTGGTGAGTCTCTGAAGTGGAGGCTTGGCGGAGCATGTTTTCTGAGTGTCTGCTTAAAAGTTCCAAAGAAATTTCTGGAGTTATTCTTAGCAAAGCTCTTTTCGATTTCGGTTAGTTGCTTTTGTGTGAAGGTTCGTTTGGTTCCTCGAATTATCTTGGTTGTAACCTTTCCTTGTTCCAAAAATTTATCCAATTGTCCTTTGTCTTTTTAGAATTCCACTTCACCCAGGCTGTCTGTCTTTGGGCTATTACATTGTCACAGTCTTCAGTCCACCGAGGATGCAATCTTCTTTGAGCGAGAGGAACGAGTTCATTGGCCGCCTTTACAAGAAGTCTCCTTCAGTTGGTCCCAGCTGTATAGATATCTGTTGTTCAGTCTCTGACTTACTTCTTGACCGTTCTTAAGTCGCTCTACGTCAAAACTTACCATTTTGGAGGTTCTGTGTAATCTAGTGTTTCTAGGCTGAAGTCTTATTTTGCTCTTTAAGAGGTAATGGTCTGAGTCCAGATTGGTGCTTGCTAGTACCTTCACGTTTTATGT